>CM031233.1:363795421-364995421 GCA_018340775.1 Taxus wallichiana var. yunnanensis
CGTAATCCGAGAATGAGAGCTTCGTACTCTGCTGTGTTATTAGTATTCTCGAACTGTAACTTGAATGAAAAGGGGTGTAGGCTTCCTTCAGGTGACACTAGCAGGACACCAGCTCCAGAACCAGCTGAGGAACAACTTCCATCAAATTCTAAAATCCAAACCCCGTTAGGATCTCTAGGAGACACTTTGGGGGGTGGGATTTCATCAGGGGACATAATCATGTAATTACCATGACCCATATCCTCATAGAGTATTTGTGCTTTAGGATCATCCGTCTTCTGCACAATATACTCAGATTGTTTCTCAGGCAGCAGCTTCTTCATTTGTCCATTAACCGGTACAAGGGCATGTGACCAATCCATTTGAATTTCCCCACCCACATCTTTACAAAAGTTCCTACTTAGCAACATCCCGTATGAAGGAGGGATATCTGCTACTAAGATGGTAGCCAACACTTTCTTTTCAGGCAAGGCAGCAAAAGCCACTTGTGCATCTTTAATCCTTCCAACAGTGTGGCACTTCCCTTACTCTCCAGAGTAGCAAGATCCATAAGTACGAGTGAGGGTTAAGCCTAAAGCATGAGCTACTTTAGCTGGCATGACATTGTCCGAGGCTCCTGAATCTATGACACAATTACTGAGTCTATGGCCAGCTATGAGAAGTGTTACATAAAATGGTTTAATTTTGTCACCAGGCGAGGTGACAGCAGCTACCAGACTGGGCTGTGGTGCAGAAGGAGGAGTAGGTAAAAGGCCTTTAGAGGTGGTCTTGGAATGGGAATTAACAAATTGAATCATCTTGGCAAAAGCTTTGGGATGGGTCTGATAGTACTCAGCTTCTGAGATTTGGACCTTGGTCTTTTTCAGGTGATCAACAATATCAAAAGACCCAGAAGTGGACGGGCCATCATCATTTGAAATTCTAGGCTTATCAACTTTAGGAGAAAAAGAAGAAGCAACTTTGGTAGCAGGATTGATAGGACTCACCTTTGGTGTAGACGAAGTAGGGATAGGAGATCCTCTCTTTGCAATCACGGGAATGGTTGTCGACTGCTCCTTGGATTTCTTGATAGGCTGTGTCACTTTCTCCCTCTGACGTGTCTGCTCTCGAGTCATGACAGCAAATGATTCACTATTCATGTCAGCTACCACTTCATCATAATCATCTCCATCATCAATACCCTCGGTGGTAAAGAAATTAACTCGAGATCCCTCAAGTTCTTCAGCCTCATCATCAAATTCCTCCACAAATTCCTCGCAAGCTTCATTAGCCTCATCATCATCCGGCTCTTCAACTTCACAGGTTGCATTCACAGGAACCTTAATAGGAGGTCCTTCAAGTGCTAGTCTTGTTTGAGAAGCAGGCAAACGATTCCTGGGCTGGAAATTTCTTCTTGGAACATCTGCATAAGGGGCATGCTGAGCCAATTGTTTCTTTATAGCAATAAGATCATTCGCAAGTTTCTGAACTAATGGATCAGTGTTAGGTCCAGGGGTGGAAGAGGAAGAAGCAGCAGACTTAGATTTGGGAGGGTCTCTTCTCAACTTCCCTGACATGATCAAGTCATCTTCGACACTAACAGCCAGTTCTTGATCTAGAGCTAACGTTGCGAGATTAGCCCTTCTTAGTGCATAACTAACTTTAGGTGATTGGGCATTTAGAAAGAAACATTTTTGAATCCGATCAACAGGTCGAGTGTTTGTTGGAATTTTATTTATCAACCTGTTGAACCGGGCCACAAATTCTCTCATGGGCTCTTGTGAATCTTTCTTTATCTGAGAGATTTGGGCTAGCAAGGCATGGACATCTTCTGCCGGCTTGAAACGATTCTCGAACTGGGTTCTCATTGTATCCCAGTCGGTTATAGCACCAGCCGGAAGGTGAAAGAACCAATCAGCAGCATTATCTTGTAAAGTCTCCACGAACAGTCTTACGGAGACGTCCTCATGTTCAACTCCCAAAACTCCACATGCAACTATGAAGGCTGCAATATGTTCATCAGGATGTACTTTGCCATCACCTTTGAATTTTGGGAAGTTCTTCCGGTTACCTCTGGGTAACTCATGTAAAGGCTGAGTAAGGGCCAGGGGCCCGACACGTTGACCCCATGGTAATGGTGCCGCCATTCTTGGAAATATGGCTTGGAGAGGAACTGTAACACCAGCGAGGATCAAAGCTCGTAGATTGGGACTAGCAGGCTCTGAAGGAATACCACCCGTAGGACTTCTATCTTGAACAGGTGGAGTGCTTGTCGAACGAGTCCTTCTATCTCTTGTTGAAGTTGAAAGGAAAGGAAAACCTTGTCGCTCTAAAAGCTGAAACTGAGAATCTTCAATACCAAGGGCCCTTCTCCCTCGAGTGAAACGCGGAGTCGCCAGATCAAAGGATGATAAAAATTTACAGAACTGGAATGCAATTTTCCCAGTGGATTCGCCAAAAATTGTTGGTCGTCAAATAGGACTTTTAAGAAGAGCAACAGTCAGGGGACAAGAAGTCCCTCCTCTTTAATGGGAGAGGTTCCCTTATTCAGAAACGAACTTATTTACAAATATACAAAACATGATTTTATGGTTGAACTTGGATATTACGAAAGTGTTTTCCACAAGGATCATCAGTTACAAAAGGACTGAGGAAAGGGAATACGAGGGTGAGCAGAAGAGCAACATGCAGAATTATAGATAGCAGAATAATCCTTTATGTATGCGAAGTTGCAGTGAATTTAAAACAAGATCGTTTGCATTGGATGAACAAGATGAGATTACCGCATACAAAGTTCTCACGTAAATAACCTTCTTCAGATTCATTAATCAAGGACACAAAGTTCCTTCTTGGTTGTACAAGATCACTATACTCGCAATATTTGAAAATATGCAATCAGTGAGACTAACGAACTAGAAACAAATGATCTTCACGAAATTAAATGAAAACACAGAGATAACAAAGATTAGATAGACAATGAATGGAAAGCCCTTTTGTATTGATTTCTCTCTGATCTATTTACACTTCCAGAAAATATGCCAAGTTCTTCCTCCTTCGAATGGCGTAGAAAATACCATTATATAGCTTACAAGTCAGTTACTTTTTGTAACCGTTTCTTTTAACTAAAGAATAGTTAAGGACTGCCAACTCGCAGTACCTCAACCTATTACAAAGAAAACGGAAAAAGAAAGGGAAGAAGAGAAAAGAATGGGGAAGAAGACAGGTGTCCGATCACTGAGAGGGACCCACTGACTTCAGAATCCGCTGTCTGAATCTCTTCAACGCCTCAGCTATGTCTCTCCTACGGGAAGCGACGTTTGGAGATGGAGCTTTCCTTGAATAAATTGTCTTTTACAAAAGCTCTGAACTGAGCTTTGATCTCTTGTAAGGAAAGGGGGCACCAGAAGTTTCATCTTGAAGATGACAATGTATATCTTTGAAAGCTGAGACAACCAATGTCTTGAAGGCTTCGCCCTTCTGCCAGCTGTTTTTCATTTCTCCCAAAGCCTCCTCCAAGACTCTGATCTTCCACTCCACGCTGTAGACCCATGATTTTGATAGATTGTCCTTTGCATCATCAAAAACTTTATTCGCCAGCAAAATGTTTTCGTCTGTCTGTCCCATAAGGCGAAGGTCTACTATGCAACTGCTCCAGATTTTGAGCTCTTTATCCATGGTATTGATAGTGGAGGAGAGCTTCAGTTGCACATTGTTCACCTTTTCGTGGAGTTTGAAAGCTTCATCGATGAAGTTTAACCCAGCAACAAGCATGTCTTCCACCATGGCTTCAATAGCTCTGCCATAGACAGAATGCTTGTGCATATCTTTAATACTCTGCACTTCATCTTGGCTTAGAATTACAGGAGGTGGGAGAGCAGTCAAGGGGGTAGGGTCCAAAACTTTGTCCTTAGACAAAAGGGACTTGATGAAACCTGTGAGAACTTGGGCCTGTTCTTCCAACTGTTCAATAGTTTGCTGGCCCTTTTCTACCCTCCCAATGACTCTTGTGACTGTTTCCTGGAGGTTGTGAATTTCACCTTCAGGGGTAGACTCTCCCATTGGGATTCTCGAGAGCTCCAAGTCAGATGCCTGCAAGTCCTGCTCTGATTTATCCGTTGTAGGCTTGGCAATCTCCAGGAATTGCTGACCTTGAGCATCAGACACTATTCTGGAGGTGACTTTGGCTCTCTTGGCACGAGAAGGGGTGGTGCCCAACAAGGCTGCGACAGCATCAAAATTTGATCCCGAGCTTTGAGAGGAGAATTTTCTCTTCTTTTTGTCGACCAAAGGTTGCACCCACGCGAAAGAGGAAGAGGAATCAGCAGGAGGGGCAAGGGGACCAAGAGACAGGGAGCTCATGACGCTCAAGGTCTGTGCAGCTGTTGACTCGAGTTGAGATGTGAGCGGGGCACTGGAGGCAATTGTGGTAGAAGAATCTACAGCACCTGGAAGCTCAGTGCTCTGCACTTCTTTATCTTTATCAGCTGGGTCTTCAGGAGCATTTGCAGGGGTTGGCATTTCGCTTTCTTCACTTTCACTAAGAACAATGATGTTCTCTGGCCCTATAGGAAAATTTGCTGTTTTTCCTGGAGATCTTCTTCCACAGGTTCTTTCTTTACTTCTTTGAGTTTCTTCTTATATACCTGGGTGGATGAGGAAGGAGTAGATTCTGCAGGTCCCTGAGTTGATGAGGCAGGAGGGGTCTTCACTGGTGTCTCAGACCTTGGAATAGATGCTTCTCTTCTCGGTGTTGAAGCGTCCTTAGAAGAGGATTCTCCTGAATGCCTCCTGAACTCTCGAACTTTCCTGTCAAACCAGACCCTAGTCCTGACCAAAACTGGAGCAAGGATCTCAGCCAGGTCGTCCCTCTCTTTCCTGTTCCAATCCACGTCCTCTAAAGGAGTGTGCATAACCACATTTTCATACTCATACGAGTATAGATCAGAGTTGTCATCCTTTAGCCCTTCAGGAACTTGATATAGGCCGAGTTCTTCAATTAATTGCAAGGAGAATCTGCCATAGTGCCTCCTTCTAGCCTCAAAATCATCAGCACAATCAGCCCAATAGTCTTCTGTATCAACTCTATGATGATAGACTATTTTGATGTTCTGCCCAATGAACCTCTTCAAGTCGAAGCAAGTCCTTGGCTTGAAGAAGTGAACCGTGATGGGAACCAGGGCTCTTTCTACATTCTGTGCATCTAGGGCTGTTTTGCAGGTATAATTTCCCAAAGAGATGGGAAAGTGTAAACCAGTGATCCTCTTATCCCTGCAGGTTCTATGCAACTTGTCTAGTTGCCTGCATATCTCTATCAAGGCCATTTTATCATTACAGAACATGGGCAGTCTCAGAGGGGAGCCCTCATAGCCGGCTAACCTGATATAAGAGAACTTTCTGAACTGGATGAAGTAGGCACCGTAGTGCGATATCAGAGTCATAGCTTCATCAGAAAACCTCCTGGCAGTATCACCTTCGAGCAGCCTGACCACGTACATGGTGAAAGCATCGTTGACCCTTCTGAAGTTACGATTGCTGGTCTCCAGGGTGAACTGCGGGCAGTATGCATATATTGGATCATCTTTGTGTTCATCTATGTAAGAGAAACCAAACCACTGCCTTGATGCTGCCAGAGTGTACATCAGGTACGAAGTCATATAGAACTTCTTCGTTTGCTGCACGTTGGACAGTTGCTCCGCCAAATTCATGCTGATGATCTCTGCCCAGTTGATGTTCTGCGTTCCTTCGCACACCATACTGATGAGCGGACACATCCAGAAATGGAATTCGTTGGTAGTGGGCAAACCCATAACCCGAGCCAGCAGAATTATGAAATCGGACAACTCTTCATTGAAATCTACCCGCAAGAGGGTTTTGGTCAGACGAGAAGCTCCTTTCTTAGGGTTCTTCAGCCAGGACTTTGCCACCCGTGCTTTGTATTTGTCGCTGTCCTGATTGAACAGGGCCTGTGCTTGATCCCGGGAAACGACTATGGCATTATCCATCTCTGGGATTCTCAGAGCAGTGCTAATGGCGGCAGCATCTAGTTTGGCAATGAGTTCCCCGTGTATATTGGTCAATTCGCTCGAGGCGGGGTCGAAATGAGCTCCTTTTGAAAGCATGGTATCAAAGACACCTGCTTGTACTCGAGATCGGAAACAAACCAGCAGAAAGGCCAAACCGCTGTCGTGAATCATTTGTGCCATTGGAGTAGGGTTTGCATCTGCCATCCTCGCCCAAAAATCACCGAAATCGAGATGTCGAGCTTCACTGTCTCCGATGTTGAGAACGGCAGACTCTAGTGGTGAAACTTGCTCTTGTCCCTGGAATTTGATCTTCATACTGATAGTAGCTGAGAGAGAAATGCAATCTAGACTCGGGAAGGAATTGCAGTAGGGAACGGGTTTGTGCGCAGGAAATTAGATTGCAGGGGTTCGAGCAAAGAAGCAGTGTGAAAAATGTAAAAGGGGGTCTGCCCGTTATATAGCCGTTTTGGAGAGAGAAAGGGAAATCAATGCGCATTAAATTCATATCTACCAATTTTAAAGGCAACATATTCACGGAAAAAACCAAGTATGGATAGCCCTTGGTTCATCTGGGACATGTGAAACGTGAATGCGCGAAACACGCGGCTCGGGCGAAGCAGGAAGAAGGCGCATAAATGCATTTCGGGACTTTTGGGACGAAAACGCGCGAAGTACGCGGTTGGGGCATTTCGGGCGAAATTGGAACAGAGCGCACTTTTGAAATTGGGACATTTGGGACAAGAAAGTGTGAAGTACGCGGTTCGGGTGTTTCGGGTGAAATTGGAACAGAGCGCACTTTTTTGACTTGGGACATTTGGGTCAAAAAGTTCCGAAGTACGCGACTTGATCAATCTGGCGAAAACGTGACAACAGGTCCGGAAGTGTTTGGGACATTTGGAACAGAAATGCGCGAAGTACGCGGCTCAGGCGTTTCGGGTGAAAATGCAACAAAGGGGCCCGTTTGAAACTGGGACATGCGGGACAAAAATACGCGAAGTACGCGAGAAACACACAGAATGACCCAGGAATGCAGATCTGTTACAACTTCTTGGCTTTTAACATTTCAAAGACAACAGAGAAGACATTCAATACTCAAAATTTTGAAAATTCACTTTTAAGTGCGGGGAAATTTTGAGTGGACAACATCACCGAAGGTTGATGGGGCAAAGAAGTGTAAAATAAAATATTTTGTTTGCTTGGTGCTTTTGATTTCATTTGATTTTGAAATTTTTAATTTATGACTTTGGGATATCCTTTCATTCCAAGAGATTTAAGAGGGATAGATGTGACACCAATAAGCTTCTGCATGCAGGACCATGGGCAAGGACAACTTCACCTAGTAGAAAGAAAGTGAAAATCCAAGTATATAGGTCTTGGTATAGTTTCCATTAATGTTTGGTATCGAATTTGATGAGAAGATTTGAAAGTAGTTGATGATGCTTGAAGAGATGTGATATGAATGCTTTTACCAATATTTTAGAAATTTGTAACAAATTTTTTTAAGAGTAAGCTCTTGGACTACCATTTTTACGAAATGGACAAAATGAAGCAGCTAAAAGACTAATGCAATGTAAGTAACTATAATGTACTAGTAATGAATTTGGTGTTTTATGCGTAAAACAACTTAAGATGCAAGGAATTGTGATTTCACCGAATTCCTCACCTTATAGTGTGCACAAGAGATATGCACCATTTCGTAGTCCTTCATGATTTGGTATGGGCCTAACCATTTGGGCTAGAAACTTCCTTCCTTCGCTGTTTTCTTATCGATCCATTGTCAGTCTTAGAACTAAATCTCCTTCATATATTTCTCACTCATAGACTTTTTTGTTGTACTACCAGCACATCTAGTTAGCATAGGCTTTGTGCCATTGTTCGAATTTAACCTGGCCTTGTCAAGGCTTTCTAGTTGAGAGAGGCGTGCCTTCCTGTAAGCTTCTTTGTCCAGTATCCCTTGTAATGAGATACAAAGACTGAATATTTCAACCTCAAGCAAGAGAACTGCTTCTACCCCGAATACCAGTGAGAAAGGAGTTACTCCTGTTGGTGTTCTTATTAAGGTTTGATGGGCCCACAAGGATGGATATAGTTTTAAATGACAATCTCGCTTGTTCTCCTTGACTGTTTTGAGGAGAATAGCTTTTAATGTTTTGTTTATCGCTTTGGCCTGCCCATTGGCTTGAGGGTAGTAAAGAGAGGTTGTGTGATGGTTTATCTTGAACTTGCTACATAAATCATAGACTTCGTCATTTTTAAAGGATGTGCCATTATCTGAGATAATGACTTGTGGGACACCATACCTACAGATAATTTGGTTCAGAATGAATTTGGCAATTACCGAACTTGGTACGGTGGTGAGAGGCATGGCTTCCACCCATTTGGTAAAATATTCCGTGGCTATAATTATAAAATTATGGCCATCGGTTGATGAGGGAGAGAACTTCCCTATCAGGTCCAGACCCCACATGGAGAAGGGCCACGAAGTCACTATTGGTTGTAGGGATTGTGCTGGCATGTGAATCTCATGAGAGAATTCTTGGCATTTGTGGCACTTATGTACAAATTCCACTGCATCATGCTCGAGAGTGGGCCAAAAATAGCCCATCTGATGTATTTTGTGAGTGGTGGCGTGACCACCAAAGTGGCCCCCACATATCCCACTGTGGGATTCATGAAGAATCCTCTTGGATTCTTCTATGTCGATGCATCTTAGAAGCATGCCATCGAATGCTCTACGATAGAGTACTTGGTCTAAAACAACATATTTAGTGGTAATAATGCGTAACCACCTTCTTTGTTGTGATGTGGCACCTTCCGGGTATGTATGGTCCATGATAAAATTGATGATATCGGTATACTAGAGACAAGTAGAAATGGGGGGCCTTGTTTCAATGAAGTATACTGAGACTCATCGGGAAATTCTAGATCTACCAGCTCACCTCCATCTAGTGGATTGTCAGCTAACCAGTCTACAATGATTTTTCCCTTAACGGATTTCTGGTTCATGAACGTTAACTCAAATTCTCCCATTAAGGTTATGAAACGGCCAACCTTTTTAGATAAAGATCCTTATGTGAGAAATGTTTGTAAATGGTCTATCTTTACAATGACCCTTGTTTCTTGGTTTAACATGTAATGTCTCAAATATTTTGTTGCAAAAATTATGGCAAGGCATTCTCTCTCTACCTATGTGTAACGTGTTTCATAATCAAGCAACATTTGACTAATGAAATAGATCATGTGTTCTCGTTGTCATTGCATTCTTGAGCTAGCATGCAAGCCAATGAGACATGAGTGGATCGTGAGTATAGGATCAAAGGGCGGTCTAGCTTGGGAGGCATTAGCGTGGGTGGTGATAACAAGAAGCGCTTAACTACTTTGAAGGCCTCATTACATTCTTCAGTCCAATTGACACTATAATATTTCTTGAGTAGATTGTTGATTGGATGAATGAAAAATCTTAAATCTGGGATGAACCTTTGGATTACAGAAGTTTCCCAAGAAATGACCCGATTCCGGACTCGCTCGATGGTGGGATCATTTC
Organism: Taxus wallichiana var. yunnanensis; assembly: GCA_018340775.1. Lineage (NCBI taxonomy): Eukaryota > Viridiplantae > Streptophyta > Pinopsida > Cupressales > Taxaceae > Taxus > Taxus wallichiana. The sequence continues at coordinate 363,804,968 of CM031233.1, forward strand.
AAGAACAACTTTGTATTTTGGATGGATCAACATCAATCCCTCATGAAGATATAATGTAGCCCAAAATTTTACCTCCTGTCACACCAAACACACACTTTTCTCGGATTTAATGTGATGCCATACTCAATTAGTTGTGAGAGGATGATACGAGCACTTCCAGATGATCAAAAGTTTCTTGGCCTTAGCCAACAAGTAATCAAATAGGATTCCACAATTTTATGGATAAGATCGTGGAATATATATTTCATTTCCCGTTGATACGTAGTGCCGGCATTCTTAAGACCAAATGGCATGGCAGTAACAATATGTTCCCTAAGGAGTTATAAATGTAGTTTTGGCTTGATCCTGTTTAGATATTTTAATTTGATTATACCCCGAGAACCCATCCATGAGGGACAACAGTTCAAATCTAGCTATTGCATCAATGATAACATCGGTGGATGGTAATGGGAAGTCATCCTTGGGACAAGCTTTGTTAATATCCTGAAAATCTATGCAAATGCGTATCTTCCCATTCTTTTTGAGGACATGGACAATATTAGATACCCATTATGAATAGTCAACAAGCTTGATGAATCCCACTTGGAGAAGTTTTATTACTTCCTCTTTTACCATGAGAGCCACTTTTGGCTTCATTGGTCTTGACTTCTATTTAATTGGCTTTGCGTCTGGTTTAGTGATGAGATTATGTACCATGACTTGTGGTGCAATGCCCATCATTTCTTTATAATTAAATGCAAAAGCCTTTTGATGTTCTTTGAGGACTTGGGTGTGTATTTCTATTTCCTCCAGAGTTAACGAGGATCCCAACTTCAAAATTCTTGGTTCCTCCTTCGCTCCAATGTTTATATCAATGGTTTCTTCTATCAAAGAATCGTTACCTTCTTCAAATTCAGTGGGGATGAAGGTAATTCCAAGCTTTCTCCATTTTCTATTTCATAGATATCGAGATATATCTGTGGAGGAGACTCTACCATGGGATTTCCAAAGTAGGAAGAGGAATGAGGTATTAGGGAAAGATCAACTATACGGTGAGCAAGTTGTAGCTCTACATAGGCGTTCAAATATTCGAGAGTGACTTTATCATCATCAAAGTCACCTATGATAGAAAAATAATCCTCAGCCTCTCCATGAGCTAGGAGTGAGTTTGTTGGTATTTTACGCACTAATGGTTTCAAGAAAAGTGATACCGTGAAATTTGTGTCCTCTAACTTGCTGTTTGGGGTGAAACGGGAAGTTGAGGTTGTTATTGAGTCTGCAAGAAGGTTCTGCTCTCGTGGGATTGCTTCAATTGATATGAAGTTGAATTCCTTGCTTATATCTAACACGACTATTTTTATAGTTGTAAATGTTGAGCCCTAGTTTCATATACCTTAGAGACTTGGTTTGCAACTAGTTACGAGTCTCCTAGCACTCTAATGTTATTGACACCCATTATTTTACCGAGGATGAGGAGGAGGAATACTTCATACTCAGCTCTGTTGTTTGTACATTCAAATTTTAATTTGAAGGTGAAAGGTAGGATCTTTCCCTTAGGTGAAGTAAAGATCACCCTTTCCCCAACTCCAAAGTGACATCTAGCTCCATCAAAGTGGAGAGTCTAATACTTGCTTGGAAAAATGGACGTTGGGATATCTGTCGTATCTATTTTTTCTGCTTTGGTTACCTCTACCATAAAAACTTCGTTTGATGGAAGAGAAGTGATTCCCAGGGTGTGTCTTATACCCATGGAATCAAATAGTAGGAGAATAGGTAATTATTTCTCTAGCAACTCAACAATTTTTATGATAGTCCCTAGTGATACTACTTTTATAACATTGGTCTCACTTTTGAGTCTTTGGAATGTCCTCACTAGATTTGTAATTTCCAACTCGGTGATGGGTATTAGCTTTTCTTTTGGTTGTGAATTAGTTGGTTTGATTAGCTGATTTTTGGGAGTTCAAACTTAGAGTGGATACTTGGTCTTTTCTTCAAATCAGCTAGGTGTATATCGAAGGGTTTTGGGTCACCTTGTGCCACGTATATTTTCCCTAATTGTAGAAATCTCATTTCTTGGAATAACGTGGAAGGGATTGCCTTCATGCGGTGTATCCATGGCTGATGAAGGATCATATTATAATTTGTTTCAGATCTATAATATAAAACTTGGTGAGGACCGTCTTGGGTCCTAAAGTGACCGGTAAAATTATGGTTCCAATTGAAGTAGCTTTGAGGCTATCATAACCTCTTAGCGTATTTCACATTGTGGAATAGTTTGTCTCTCCATATCCTAACTTTTAAAGAAAAGTGAAGGGGACTATATTAACTACTACCCCATCATCAACCATTTCCCATTTAACATAATTATTGTAGACCCAAACTTGTAAATGTAAAGATGGGTCACCTCTTCATGTAATTTCAGCGTCTGTTTTCATTTTGATTATATCGAATATAAATTATGTATCCCTATCTGGTTACCCCAGTGGATAAATGTCAAAGTCCACATGGTTTACCTACATTTCTGGGGGAGGAGTGATGTTAATTAAATGACCAAGGCCTAACGCTTCTAAAAGGGTAGCCTTATGGGTGGGAGTGTTTTTTAACAAATCTAAGAAGGAGATGTGCGAGAAGGTTTTGGTTAAATCATTAATTAGATCATAGGCACCTATAGGTTTTACCAATGTTTGTTGAGTGTTGTCTGGCTCTAATGAATAACTTGGAGTTGGTTGAGAAGAATAATCCCGTGTTCTTGTTATGGTTTCTACGGGTAGCTCGGTGTCTAACTCCACTAAGCCAACTATCTTAGTTTGAGGTTGAGTTCCTAATGGGGTGCATGGTGGATTTAATGAATTCTAAGCTTCATGATCATTGTTTCCTATCATGACACCCTTATTTGTTCTATTAGGATCTAACCTGTTGTTTAGAATGGTTTGGGAGCGGGTCATTGAAGATCTTGAGGGATGCATTTTGAGGGGAAACTACCCCTGCATAAGCGTTTACCATGGGTACTACAAAATTTGTGAAAAGCATATCTATAAAGAGTTGTTTTTGATCTTCTGGAAAATGCTGCATGAATTTATTGTATTCACGAAAAGTCCTAGTATCGTGGCCTTGAATCTTGTGGAAGCCAAAATATAGATTGGGATTGTAATTTTGAGGCTATTGATTTAAAACCTGTTGTGGCCTGAAATTCTGATAAGGTTGTTGGTTTTTAGAGTTAAAATTTTGAGGTTGTTGCCTTTGGTTTTGACTCTGATATCTGGTTGGGTTTTGATTTGGACTTTGTGTCTAAACTTGTCGATGTTGTTGTTGTTGCCATGGTGGACGATTAAAATCCACTGCGTTGATTGTTGGGGTAAAATTATTATTTCACTGATTATTAATAGGTGGTGAAATGTTTACAATATTTTCCCTTTTACCTTGGTTAGTTACTCCATCTGTTGTAACTTCGTGGTTCTTGTTAAGGATCTTAGGTCCTTGATTAACATTCACGACATTAGGATAGGCTGTGGTGTTTTGATTGGGATCAGTTAGTTTCCCATTTGTCCCATATGTCTTATGACCACTATCAATCACTTTGCTTGGTTGATTCGGAGAGCACTTTTGAGTACTTCATTGTAAGTTCTTAGTGGGAACTTATGGACTTCTTCCTTTATCTCTCTATTGAGTGAATTAAGGAATAAATCGCATAGTTCCATTTGATCCATATTTGGAGCACTCATGCTGATGAGTAGAGAACCATACGCCATCTTTGGATAAAATGAGTGGCAGATTCATTATGTTCTTGTTTGATATGTAAGAACTCCCTGATTCCCATTCTTAATAATTTGTTCATGTCGAAAGCTTTGATGAATTTTGACACGAGTTGTTTAAATGAGTGTATCGAAGCTTCAAGTATTCTGTAATACCAGTCAAGGGAAATACCTTCTAGGGTCTTAGGGAATATTTTAGTGACAACCCTATCCCAAGGGAGTAATTCCTGTATGGTTGTGGCATAGGCCTTAATGTGTGCGTTTGGGTCCCCTTCCCCTTTGTATTTGGGAAAATTAGGAAGAGGTCTCGGAAGCATAACACTTCGTATGGTGAAGTCTAGGGGCTCTTTCAAATATTCTGAGTAAGTCCCTACTATGTAGGCCTCTAACCATTGATGAGGCTTGCTGAGGGGGTTGAGGTGGAATGGGTTGTTGATATGGCATAGCATATGCGTTTGTAGGAATATAAGGGAATCCTTGTGGTTGGATGAATTTCCGGGAGAAGAGAACATGTCTCCTTTAGGTGATTTTGATTAGATGTTTAAATAAGGAGGATCATTATCCTGGAATGGGTTGTTTGGTGACAAGTGGGAGGTGTCATGTTTTCAACTAGAGTGGCATTTGAAAACACTATCCTAGTTAGCATTTGATGTGGATAATTATAAGGATTTTGAGGAGGCATGCCTAATGTGCCTATTCCTGTAAGAAGCTCAACTTGACTAGGGTGATACGAGAGGGTTAGGGATTCCCGCTTGTTCAAAATATGGATTTTGGTTTGCTTGAGAAAGTTCTAGCCCTATAACCTTCTCACCTAAGGCTGAAATGACCTCTATCGATGAAGACGCAGTGCTTTTCCTTAAGGGTGTTTATTGTATAGCTTGAGGTTATAAGGGTGTATGATACCCTGCTATGAATTTGTCATTAACCCGCCAAGCTTCACCGAGGTATTTTCCATAGGTAGAGGAATGGGGGTGTTCTCCTGGAATAGGGTATCAGACTGTATTTGTAAACTTCCTAAAGGTGGATACATATTTTTGAAGCATTGTTCACTTTTAGTGAAGCATGCCAAGTACTCCTCATCCAAAAAGGGGAGTGGGTCTGATTGTCTATTGATCTGTGGTCTGAACAAGACCCGAGGAGATGAAGAAGATTCTCAAGTAAATGTCATATTATTAGAGCCCGATGGCTCTGGCTATTGTGTTTGTGTAAAATGATCAAACTCCTCAATTCGGAATGAAGAACTAGAACTGGTTTTGTGAGAGGGAGTTTGAGATGACAAGTAATTACTCAAATAGTTATCAGCCCACACAGAAAGTGAGGGTGATGGTTGTCTCTTTGTTTCACTATAGTTTTCTTTGAGACCTGAGAGAGGTCTGCCATATGCATCATATCCCGACATATTTGGGGGTATATGAATACCCATAGAATAATGGGAAAGAGTGAAGGTGGATGGAAGAAATGAAAACAAAAAGAGTAATATGAGTTTGTTTCACGTCAGGTTCACCAATTTTGTTGGTGAAGCTGATGTGAAGACTAAAAGGGTGGAAAAGATGAAAAGTATATTAATTGGAAGTACAAGTAGAAATTTGACTCGAATAGAAGATTGCGTGTTCGGTTCATGTCGGGTTCACTAGTTTTGTACAATGGAAAAGTGAAATGCAAGCATGGGAATCTACAAGTACCTCTTCCTTGTACCCGACCTCCCGAGGTCATGTCGAGACAGACGGTGAATTTTGAATGCGAATGGATATATATGAGCTAATCGGGTAATATTAGATCCTCAATATGCAATAATGGAATCTACGAATCTAAGGTGAAGAAGTCCCTCCTAACCTAAATTGGTGTAATGGTTCATTTAGATATAATGGCCGTTCAGAGGCTCCAATCAATGTCGAGCTCTACCGAGACCTTGTTTCTTGGTTGTTGGATACATGGAAAGTGACCTGTGGGAGCTTCGTATATATCTCTAGACAAGGTCATGAAAATGGTGGTGGGCGATTTAGTGGGTTTGTAATGAACTATGGGTGATTTTCTGGTCTAGCCCAGAAGATGTTAGATTGATTGGCTTCTATGTTTAATACGGAGAACTATACTATAATATCTGGTGGGAGTGGTGAGGATCTAAATACCAGTATTCATAAGCCGGTGTCAATACTTAACTGATTTGTAGGCCCGTTGGGTTGTGGGACTTGGGGATCACAACCATGAGTGCATGGTTGTTATTGACCTGTTATAGTCATGTGAAGAATCAATCTCTTCTTCTAGCTATCCAGTAATCGTATGCCTTTTCAGCCTCTACGTTTAGAACTAGAAGTTGCATGATTTTCTTGGAGTACCTAACAGGTGTTCTGGCAACTTGGATACGTAAACTAGTGTCTATGTAAACAAGGAGGTCTCCTACATTAGGCTATGGAACCAAAGGATCGCAACCAAATGTTTGCTCTCTTTCGAATCCTTGTATGGTCATTCAGATGTTCTATCAAGGCAATCTATAATTGGGATGATTTGACCAGAATGTATATGCCTTGTCATCTTCGATGTTTAATCCTCTCAGTTGCTCACTAATTGCTTGTAAGTTTGTTGTTGCTCGAAAGACCTGTATCCTAAGGTCCTGATCGATATCAGCTAATGTCATGGGTAGATTTGGTTGAGGTACTATGGGTTCAAATATATATTCTCTAGGCTCTCTAGGTCCTGTGATTGTCATAAAATGATTCAATTTTTAACTAACATTTAATAAACTGATTATAAAAGAGGTATTTACACTATGTAAGCATCCTTCTATTTTTATATTTTTCAATGACGTATTTCAGTGAAATTAAAGAGCAGCTACTCTAGTATATTTATAAAATGGACAACTAATCTAGAAACAAAATAAAACAAGCAACGTAGCCTGGTATGGCTATTTTCCTGTGCAGTTGTGATTTTATCCTAAATATCTAAGCAACTATATATTCTAAATTCAAAAACTCTCGATCCTACCTCAGAAGTGAGGAATGAATCACAGTTTCTCAGAAACTATCAATCCCCATAGCTTCCTTGGCAATATCGAAAGCTAGATTTAATTGAAATGGAATGATTTACTACTCTATTTGATATATTATAACTAGAACTTTGATAGCTCAAACTTGGCGTTTATAGAACAATGGTAAATCTAGTTGTGTGTGATTTTGTCCCCTCAGTGTGATCTCCTCATTCCTTCATGTCCTCCTGAATCCAGAAAGTGTGTATATGATAGTATCAATAGAAGATAGCATTCGAACAATGGCAGCTTTGGATATAGACTCGAATACAATGCAAGTAGGATAGGGATATCGCAAGTGAACAGAGCTTGACTATGTAATTCCTAAGCGAGATTTATTGTGGGAATATAACACAAGTGTACCGAGAGTTTCAAAATTATCCTTGTGACAAAACAAAACCTGCAACTTTAATGGATTCTAGTCTAGAAATGAAGCTATTCTATTTTTTAAACTAACTGTATGTAGCAGCAATGAATGAAACAAGAAGATGATATGACCTCTAAAGTGCCAACAATGGAAGCAAAACCTGAAACTAACAAAATTCTAAGCAAGAAATTGAAAAATTGAACAAGAGAATTGAGAGGATGAGGGGCCATTTGTTTGAAAACAAACCAGCTATTTATAGAATTCCCATTCACCAAAGGGTAACTTGGAATGGAACTCTTTTACCATTAAACAATGGAGAAACACTATTACAGGGAACCAAAAACATAAATACAAGCTAAGGTGGTTGAGAAAAGTTGGTAAATGTTGAAAATTCATGCAAGTCGCGATCAAAGGAATGTGCTAGAGAATGTGTGAAGGATCGCTGCCTTGAGTAGTGTGGCGATTATAGGACCGCCACCCTAGCAAGGCGGCGATCATGAGACCGCCACCCTGGTAGGGTGGTGGTTTCATTACTGAAGGTCAAAAAGCCAAGAAAAGGGGGGCAAGGGATAAAGAAAAGCACAAGGAACTTAGATAAAGCATTTAGGATGCTAACATATACTTTCATGAGCTTCTCTGGATCCCAAACACCTTGCGGTGACCTGTATCATCATTGGGGCATGTGTAACATCATTTCGATGGTGCAGTACCCTACAATTTTGGGTACATACATAAACCTCCTAAGAGAGAAGGCATCAAGTGATTAATCTAGAGAAGCCTCGGTCAAGTAAAGATGTGGATCTAGAGGATATTGTAAAAACTTTGGTCGAGGTCACATTAAGGAGATATCCTATAAACTAGCCGAGTAGAGAAGGGGATTGGACAAGGTTCACAAGGTCAAAGCATAAAGAACAAGGTCAAGAAATATTTACAAATCATCCTAGGGGTGATCGAGAGATCTAATGAGAGGAAAGGGACTTGTGGGATTAGGGAATAGATAGCCCCAACCTAGGGAAAACAAATTGTTGCACTCGATCTATTAGCCATTGCCGAGTTGTTGCTATTGACGAAGCTCATGAAATTGAGTGATGTGATAACTATTTCTTGCCACATTCTCCATGTGTTGTTGAAAGGGGAGTTGAGGAAGAAACTGATGATGATGAGACAAATGATGATGCATGCATGATGGATTCCTCTACAAGTTCACAGTAGGGAGCAACCTCAATTGAGCTGATGAGTGCAGAACTGTTAAAGATTTATGGGATTGCATTCACCGGTATTACCTCTTCCTCCCACTCATACTTTTGAAATTGATATGGTGTAAGATTTTGAATTACCTAATAATGATTTTGAATACTTAAGGGCATTAATGATTGAGAAGTATGATGGAGGAATCCCTTCTAAGGAGGATAGGAAATTGTTAATGAATGTTGTGGTTGGCCATGAAAAATAATATAATACCAAGAGTAAGGTTTCCAAAGGCGGGGCCTCAGGCCAAACCAAAAATTCTAGTGCTTACCAAGTATCCCTAAGGAAACCCCTAAAAATATGCATCTGGCAAAGGCTTGGTCACCCCAAATAAAACTTGTGTCCCTCCCCATGCTCAGATTGTAAAAAATCCTTTTCCATCAAATGAATTTGCAAACCTTCCTCCTAACATTGCATTACCCAAATATATTCCTTGTGACGTAGCCCAAATCTTGAGTCAGATCAAGATTTCTATTCCTATTGTTGAATTGCTTAGAATCCCTGAGCATAGGAATAGAGCATTCGAATATTTGGGATTGAAAGAAGAAAAGATTACCCAAGGTAGAAATGTAAACAATTTTGAGACTCCTCCTACCATTGCAGAGTTGAAAAAACCCCAAGTACTAGAAGAACTAGGTGAGCCACCTAAAGTATATTTGGGAACATCCTTGGTTGAGTCCCAACTGAATGTAGATCCATTTTCACTACCCTGATTATTAAGGACACTCTATTACACAAATGTATGTTTGATTTTGGAGCATCATGTAATGTTATGCCTCTTGAGGTCATGAATGAGTTAGATCTCAAAGTAACAACATGTTAGGAAATAAGAGATAAAATATGTGGAATAATCCCTTATAGAATCGCAACAGTAGAAACTAATATGTAGAAAAATATTATAGATCTCAAATAAAAGTGCAGAATAAATAACACAACACAGAGAGACAAGATTTAACGTGGTTCACCAAATTTGGGCTACGTCCACCAAGAATCAATTGCTTCGATTTTATTACAAGCCTCCACTCTCTCAATACAATACCCAAATCCATTTGGAGCTATGCTCAACAAACTCTGCGTAATTCACACCCGAATTCAAAACACATCTACAATACATTTGATTGTATATGTATCATATGCATAAGACCATATAAATAGACAATTGCTTAAGCAGTTTGATACAAAACCGTGGGTATTAAAACCATGGGCAAAAAACAAAACCGTCCCATAAATCTATGGGTAGCTGAAGAGGAAGTTTTACAAAATAATGGGTACCGAAAAAACCATGGGCCCAAAAAACAGCCCATAACGGTTACCCATTACCCATGGTTTAATAAACCATCCATGAAAATTTGCTTTTGGGGCTTCACCCCAAACACCCTAACCCACTCACCAGTGAGTGAGACCACCATAAAAATACCCGTGTGTAACACATAGAAGGTGTACCACTCTCTAACATGAAAATAGGCTCCAAAACATAACACAATAGCTTATGGGAAGTGCACCGCCATGGATTTTAGGGAGGTACCAATGGTTGGATGTGGCAAGGGTTTGATAGTGTAACTGCAACTTACCAAGGAAAGAACTTAAAGCTATATGTTGTTATTGTTGATTGCCCTGCTAAATGGGGAATGTTGTTATCAAGAAAATGGGTTCTAGTATGGGTGGAAGTGTGCAAATGGACATGTCTTATGCCACCATACCAATTGAGGGAAGCCTTATGAAGTTACCTAGTGAAAAGAAAATGTTATATCTTATTGAGGACCCCAACAATGATTCTTATGAAGTATTGCATGTAGATATTGATATTGATAACTTTATGAGCTATGTTGCTTTCAAGGAATATGAAATTGATCAATGCAGGTATCATGAGTAGGATGATTTTCCGAGACTTTGATGTCTGATGCAGCCTCAAAAGATGTTAAAAACTTGACCCAGGCACAAAGGATAAGCCTAAAAAAATGTGGTCAAATAATGACTTGGATGGAAAAGAGAGACAATCATATGACTAGTTGTTAAAGAAATATCAAAACTTATTAGCATGGTCATATCCCAAATGACAAGTACTTGAAGATTTTCCTTGATTATTTTCTTTGAATCGGGATATTTGCCATTGTACAGACAGTTGTATAGTCTTTAGGTTTCTTTCTGCTTTCATTTTTTTCTATTTTTTTTGTCCTGGTCCTTGGCGGTTGTTTTGTTGGTTTCTCAATTCATCCTTGGGGTCATTAGTTATTGATTTCTCGATCTACAAGATTGTTCTTTGAATTCTTCACCCAATGGTTTAGTTTTGGCACTTTGTTTGCTATTTATTCTTTGGAACTCATAGGAGTTCCCATCCCCAAGTCAGAGCCGATGTTGGTGCTCAATTTGATCTCACCCTGTTTGTCCTTGAAATTATTCAGTTTGCGGGCCATGTTGTCTTTTCTATCTCCCCTATTGATGCATGAAAACTATGTCCACCATTTGGTTTCCATGATCAATCTTTTCCTTTGGTCGAGGATCATTTAAAGTCTAGAATTTGTTTTCCGTTCCTCTATCCATGTGAAAGAATTTGTAACTTGGGCGTAAAATTGGGGTTTTCCCTTCCAGTTTTCCACAGTCGCGTTTTTTTTCCCTGTAAATTTTTGTCCCAATACCTATGGAAAAGTGGTCCTTTCTAATTGGATGCAGCTCGGTGGATCACATTTGGGCCTTATATCATTTCCAAATTCTCTGTCCTTGAAGAAAGATTCATTTTTAGGTGCAAATGGTGATTTTCCTACATTTTATGGTTTGACAAGTGTGTTTTCCCCACAAATTTATATCTCAACATCTATGGAAACGTGGCCCTTTCTGGTTAGATGTGGCTCGGTGGGGCACTTTGAAACTCTAAGGCCCACTTCAAATCAAAACTTGTCCACGTGGAGGGCCGAATCTCATTTGAAAATTTTCCTTTTGGTTTAGCCTTGGAGTTGCGCTAGGGAGACACGTGGAGGTATTCGCTACCTTCCCTGAGACTTAGAAATTTTTTCATATGGCTGGTGCAAATTTGTTAGACCATGGACACATGGAGGGTGAACACTCATTTGAGGATCCCTTAGGGTCCCACCTTAGCAGTTGTACCAAGGGGACACGTGGTGAGCCCGCGCTTGTTCAGTGGTCTCCTCTTTTGGGGACCATCTCAAATTTACACCGGGGAGACACGTGGAGGCTTCCGCCGGCTCCTATCTCTACTTAAAATTTTCAAGCAAATTTATAAAGGCCTAGAACATGTGGAGGGACTGCACCTGTTTGGGGACCTACCCCTACTTTTTATTTTGAAGAAGCTCTAGGAGGACACTTGGAGATTTCCGCTCACTTTTCCCTTGCTTGGACTTTTCAATGGCCAAGGAAAACTATCTCGAACCCTAGACACATGGCACCTTCTCGCCGATATTTCAAATTTTTCAAAAATCTACCGGATAGAGACACGTGGTGAGCCCACGCTTGTTTAGGGTCTCCACTTTTGAGGACCATACCAAAGGTATGCCAAGGCGACATGTGGAGGCTTCGCTGGCTCCTTTTTACTGATACTTTTTCAAAGGCCAAAAGGCATTTTTCTTGGGTCCAGGGCACATGAAAGGCCCGTACTTGTTTGAAAACCTGCCTCTGTACTTCTCCTTTATAGTTGTGCCAAGGAAACATGTGGATGAATATAATATAAAGCTTAGAAGGGAAAAAATCAACGGTTACTATGCATTGTAGTTATTTTTCTACCATTTTTGCTCCAAGACTCCTGGAGATGTGAATACGCATTGTTTTTCATCATTTTTGATGAAATTCCTTGTTGTTTTGTTTGTAAAGTGCCATTGAATGGATTTAGAACTTAATTTGTGAGTCTAAGGATTGTTAAGGTTGATATTTTGAAGTTGGAATTGCTTGAGAACTTGCAAAAACGTGAATTACCAGAGAAGCTAGATGTGGGACAAAGTTGCAGAGGAAAGAGAGGGAAAAGGATGAAATGATGGAGGTTGCAGGCGCAAAGGATGAAAAAGGTGTTGCCTCAAGGGTGAAAAGGATTACCTGTCAGATCTAGTTGTATAGAGCCTCCGAAAATGATTAAAACAGGGATTTCTCACATGACAAAATAAAGAGAATGATTAGAAGGACTGTCAAAAAGTTGTGGCATGACATCCTAGTCATTAGTTGAGGGTCTGGGAACGTGATCAGTTCATGATTTGTCCAACTGGCAACTTTTTTTTACAAATTTGTTAAATGTCACTTTCTGAGACAAATTGGTAACAAACAAGGTCCCTCAAATATTATTCTTTTTGGGGGAAAATTTGGGATGAGTGAGCGAGTGAAATGTATAAATGTAATGAGAATAGTCTTGTAAAGGGTTGGGGGTTGAATTATTAAGAGAAAATTTGAGAGAGCCCATCTTCTTGAGAGAACAATCGAGAAAGTCATGAATTTCTCGTGTTTTAGATTTCAATCATGTCAATTTGGTTGTGAGTGTACAACCATTGACAAGCCCCCGAGACCATTCAAAGAAACTTTCCCCGCTAATGAATCTAATCAATTTTGAGTTAATCTGAGTCAATCTTTGAGTAATTTGTGTCTGCTTTATTTCATAATGTTTGAAAGTAGTTTTTCCTATTCCTATTGCAATCTTGTGTTAAAGTCCCTCCAAATCACACAAGATCTCATCCATGTGATAGTTTAGTGGCATTTACAATTTCATTTCAAGAAGAGCTTTCATCCTGTGATGAGATAAACAATTTAAAATCACTTCACTATCATTTGTTGATAAAGATTGTCTATAAGCCTTCGAGTGTATCTTAGGCGTGAGGAACTAGGGGTCTTTGATGTTTTATTGAGTCTTTAGCTTGAGCCTTCATGTTAAATTCTTGGAGATTGTGTGAAACCATGCAAATCTAGGCCTCCATTAATGCACACCTTTTGGTTGAAGGAATATCTTAGCTATTCCGAAGCTTTCTATCATTTAGCTTTCCAATTGTTGTGAATTATCTCAAATATCTAGTATAATCAATTTTATCCTTCTTAATCTCCCACCAATTTTTTTCAAAAACCATGAATCCATCCTGAACTACCCCTATTTGCCCTATGTGTCCACAAATGTATAAATTCTACTGCTAAAATATGTAGAAGCAATTAGGATTCCATAATGTCTTTAGTAACCTTAGCCATGTCTAGGAAATATCACCATTCTTTAGAAGTGATAACTCATGAGAGTTAAATTGTGGTGCATTGATCATATTTTCTCAAGGTCCCCTTTCAAATTTGTGCAAAGAAGGATATCTTCATTCTCCTTCACCGACAAATACTATAAAACAAGTTCTCTCACCTGGTTGAAAGGCATGGCCTAAATCCATTTCTCGGATGCCCGAGTGACAAAGATTCAAAAAAATCCCCTCCTCAGCTACAAAATGACTCATAATATGATCTGTCCATCTCTCAATGTCTTGCTAAATCTTTGATCTTTGCTCGATTTCCAAGGAGAATAAATTTGGATACCAACAACTTGATTTCTATTTCACACAGGGAAAGATCATGTCATGATAATATGTATAGATGATGAGAAAATATATGATGTCCTCAAAGCATGCCATAATGAACCTTGTGGAGGACACTTTGCTACACAAAAAAGAACAACACATAATTTCTTGACAACATGTTATTATTGTCAACATTGCATAAGGATGCAACACTTTACACTAGGAGATGTGATAAATGCCAAAGAATGGGTAAGCCTACCAGATCTGATGAAATTCCATTGCAACCTCAATTGGTCTTACAACCATTTGAAAAATGGGGTTTAGACTTCATTGGTCCTATAGATCCTAAATCTTAGCAGAAGGAATACATCTTGGTATGAAAAAATTATCTAAGTGGACAGAGGTGAAGGCATTACCAAGTTAGAAGAGTGAGAAAGTAGCCAAGTTTCTCTATGATCACATCTTCACAAGGTATGGAGTGCCAAGAGAAATTTTTACTGATCAAGGTACACACTTTACTACTGATGTAATTTCTGATCTAGCTAAAGAGTATGAAATTAGGCATAGGAAGTCTACACCATACCATCCCTAATCCAATGGCCAAGTAGAGGTGAAAAACAAGGAGATAAAATCTATCTTGAAAAAAACCATTGCACTCCATAGGAAATATTGGTCAAAAAGACTTCCAAAGGCTATTATGAGCATTCAACATAACATGGAAGAAAAAAAATAACTTCACACCATTCAATATTTTGTATGGTAAGATTATTTTTCTCCCTATTGAATCTGAACACATGACACTAATATTTGTATAAAGCTCAAAGGTAGAGGATTCTCCAACTCAATGAGTTGGATGAAATGAGAAGACATGTTGTGCATAATACAAAGGTAGTGTAAAAGCAAAGGATCAAATGACATGACAGGTACATCAAGACAAGGAAATTTCAAGAAGGTGACTGGGAACTCTTGTTTGACTCAAAGTACAAGGACCACATGGGAAAAATCAGGACAAGGTGGCTAGGTCCATATGAGATTGAGAAAATATTTTCCAATGGAGCTGTAAAACTCACAACCATAGATCTTGTAAGGTTCAAGCTACTGGTCAATGGCCATAGGTTGAGATTGTATAAGAAGCAAAATGACAAAAGTACCTTCATGCAATAGTTTAGAGGAGGAAAAATAATATGGAAATAAGGACATCAGAATTAAGATCAGAAGTTGAGCCTGTTGGTTCATCTTCTGAAATTTCAGAGGATTGAGATATTTCAGTGGCCTTGGTATATTCATCTTGTTGAATACTCCAAGGGTAAATAAAATTGTTGTGATCATCCCTCTTGGTGATCAATAACACTCAACTAACACATTTTATTTTCTTAGAATTTCTATTTTGTAGGATTTGATGTATATGTATGCAAGAGTGCATAGTCTCTGACACGGGAGATAATGTAAAAGACTGGATGTTCCACTTGTAGTAGCATGAAACAAAGATTTGTTTTTTTCATGTTTGGAAGAACTCATGATTGCATGAAGGAAATAAGGGATATTTACACGTGTGAGTGATGATCGAGACAATTGGTACCCTAACAGTCAACATTCCCTCTCCAAGAGTTATCTGATTTAAGAAAGGATCCTCCAATACAAATGCCACACATGCTTGCAACATCATAACAATGTCTACAACATCATATAAAACTAGCATGCAACAAGGGTGCAAATCCAATAAATCATGTGCAATCATCATTTTAAATATGCCTCAAGATAAGTGCACTCCTACCAATTTATTAAAGTATGATTAATATGATTATTATTAATTACTATTTATGCCATGATATCATGTCTTTAATTGCATTGATAAACCATTTCTATTTTATGCTATGAGGTGTCATTACACATCATCCCACTTCATAATACCACTTTACCTCACATGTTCTTGCAATCAAATCAATTAATTTCATTCCCTTTTGCTGTGCTACATGTGCATCGGTCTCGAAGTTCAAAAAAATACTCAAAACAATCCCACACAATTCAATTTTGCATCATTTCTCCAAAATTGTGTGATTACATTACCAGAGCTGAGAAAGTTACATATTGAAAATGGGTGGAGACTTGATATGCCATGAGCTGACAGAGCATTCTCAACTCCTTAGCCAACCACAAATTCTACAGTACTTTCACGACAGTGGGTGGCTAGATTATATAAATTGATTCCAAGGTTTCAATGAATCGATGGTCGAATAATTTTCTACTACATTTAGAGATGGTGAAGCAAGGTCAAGGGTTTATCCATAAGAATTAGTGATGAAATTTTGGCTAAGGTGACTGGAACTTCCCACACAAGGTGAACCTTTCTCTAAAAAAATAAAATCCGGAAATAGCTAGACAGAATTTATTGATGCAAATGATGTATTCGTCAATGATTGCCAAGGTACTTACAAAACTTCTCTCAAACCTCTTTGGGCTGAAATTGCAAATTACATTATCAATTATTTTACCTGCGAGGGGAGGTACTCTAGGTTAAACACAATTCATTTTAAATTGCTCAATCATCTCAAGAACAACAAATATGTCAATGTGCCCAATTTATTGAATGAAAATTTGAAAAATATGGGTAGGGAGGCACAACAAGGAAGGTATTCTCTTTCACATCACTACCTCATCACTCTGATAATCAAACATACCCTACAGAGGGAGTACCTTGAGATAAGGTGGGATGATTTTCACGAGATAAACACATTGATGAATTACTGAGAAATAGAAGGAAGAGAAGAAGTACTGGAAGTTATTCCACACATGCAGTTGAACCCTCAACATCAACTTCCTAAATAAATTCATGTTTCTAAGAATTTACCATCTTCTAAACCAAACCCTGAACCAATCTCACCTGAAAGAATATTTATTGCTGAAACCCTCCTAGAAATCTCTACACCCAAATCATCTACATCCAAAGGAAAAAGAAAATCTTCCAAGTCAACTCCTACACTACAGAGGCACTCTCATAGGCTAAAGACAAAAATACCAAAGACCTCCAAGCCAAAAAGATCCGGACTCAAATCACTTGATAATGATGTAGAAGCTACGAGAGGGAGAAATCGATCCCATGTCACTAGAAATAGTGCAAGGTGGTACTGATGCTGCATTTTGTGAGAAACCATTCCATGAAGAGCATATGGAGGGATAAGAATACCAAGCCCAGAATGTGGATACAATGGGTGTGAAGGAGGGTCATGAAGAGAGAGGTGAAGAAGGTGGTGGAGAATCGTATAGGAATTCCCTGAAGAGTACATGGAGCAACATGTAGAGGAAGTTCATGATGATCTAAGTATTGAAGAGTATGAAGTAAAGAAGTTGAAAAGGAAATTGAGGAGATAGTTCCTACAACCATAGGTCATGAGGAGAGGATGGAAGAGGAAAATTACAAGACAGTTCATGAATAAAAAATTGGTGAAGATATGCCATAGACTCTTGAAAAATTTATTAAGCACCTTGTCCATGGAATTGAGAAAGAGAATATGTTTGTGGATATTGAGATATTACAGAGCACATTACTATAGTTACTAATGAAATAATTAAGGAAGTGCTAGAGAAGACACCACATGTTAGCCTGCAACAGTCGGATATAGCCCCATTATAGCCAAAATTGTCATTCGAGAAGTTATAAAAGAGCATGTCAAACTAGTTTGTAGGAACATGACAATAAAAAAGCGCCGCTAGATTACTGGGTGTATCAATTTGAAACCTATGTTAATAGGTTACAAGGAAAATGGGAAAGAGAAAAGGAAGAACTCATCTTCCAACACCAATAATAAATTGAGGAAAAAGACAAGGAAATTAAGGCAAAGGACAAATAAATTGGAAGGCTAAAGAAGAAGCAGGAAGAGACAGTTAAGGTGGCCCATGAGATATTCAAACATAGGCCTCCTTCTAATGTCTATGCTATTTTCTTAAAGGAAAATTATTTGCAACTCAAACTTACCTGTATCAACTTTGACATGCCATTTGACATCAATGGAGCTAAGAACTTTTTTAGGTTATATTTGAGCAAAGTACTCATGAAATTCAGCTTCTAATTTGTGAAATCTACATGTATAACTATGCTCTTGAGTATGATAGGGATTGGATTCTAGTCCTCTACATTGGAGATGTTCTAGTTAAAGCACTTTGTTCTTATTTTCTGAATGATTTGGACAGGGAGAGACAGATGGAAGAGTACATGCACTTGGAAAAGGTACAACCATTGATGATCAAGGAAGAAGCTAATAATACTAAGGTAGTTATTGAAGAATATGGAAAGTATATGGAGAATAGGAAAATCAGAAACAAGGTATGGAAAATGTGGAAAGAAGCTCATGAGGAAGTCAGGGACAAGATTAAGTATAATTCAAGAGATATAGTATATACCTTTAGGATGTGTTAGACCAAGATGTCCCTGAGATGCAAAAGAAATAAATTTACTCTTATCATAATATCATTCCAACTTTAAGAAGAGTGAATGCATACATTGATCTTTCTATTACATGTGCAAAAACTTGGTTTCTAATTGGATATCACCCACCAATCTTCCACTTTCCTATACCACATTGGTCTGGTAATCAACCCTTGGATGAAATAATACATGATAGAGTCATGAACAAGTACATGATGAATGGAGGTTACTTCTTCACATATCCTGAAGGGAAACCTACTCCAGTAGATTTTGATGGTTATGTAACACCATTCAGGAGGAACCTAGGAAAAATGAAGAGAGAAAATACCTAAATGAGGCTATTCAAGAAGTTAAGTGTGGGGGTGTGATGAGTTGCTTGATTCCCTTTCTAAAAAACTCATCTTCTATAATTTTTTGAGCCATTTGAAGCCTTGTACTTGTATTCCCTGTTATGCTGCTAAGACATTTCATTATAACCTAAAATTATGACATGAATATTAATTAATATATTTATTACTAGTTAACTTTATTTTGTGGTATTGTGAGTACGAATTTATTCTTTTGATTACAATAAGGCATTTGAATGATGTTTGTATGATGTAAACCTTGTTTGCAAGAAACTTGTTATATGCAGAAACTCACATGCAACCATATGATCCATACACAACAACCAATCCATAACCAAAAGGAATAATCTACAGATAAGGGATCATTTGCAAAAAATCTCATGTAACCAAAGGTCTTGTTTGTAGCAAGTGTCTGTAGCCAAAGGAATTCAAACACATTAAATAAGCTATGATCTTGAGAAGCTTGTGGAACATGGACATAACACTAGAGTTTGTACATGTCGATGGAGGAAGAAATTACAACATGAGAACTAGGAGATGACTCAACTCCAACATTTGATTATGTGTTGTAACTTAATAAGGAACTAACTGATTAAATTCATGATTTGGGAACTAATTGATTGAATTGATCGGTTACTTAAGTTATGTGATTGACATTTAAACACTGTTGGTTAATCCGGTTACATGCATTGAGTCTCCAAATTATTTGGTTGAGATATTTTACTTGATATGTTCGAAATCCTAGTCAAACTCTGTTTCCTCACACTTTTGCTATAATGATATGTTTTAAAAAAGGATCAATGCTGAATAAAAATCAGTTAATGTATTTAGATCTAGATAGAGATTAGAGAGTAGTAGATACACATAATACAGAGGTTTCTTTATATGCAGATGTAATCTTCATGCCAAATTAATAAATAATTTGAGTTATGTTCAGTAACTTCTAGAGAACAAACCTTAGGAGGGATTAACACCCAAGGCATGGCCCACTTGTGGTTTGCTAACCCCCTCCATAGTTTGTTTCTTTGTTTATTGCATGAGTAGAATTAGTAGTAATTCATTTCTTTATCTGCATTCTAAGTTTACATGCTTTACCTTAGTCATAATATTTACTTTCAATCTGAATTTAGTTTATTTCAAAGCATTGTTATTTCCAGTATTGTAGTGACAACAATTCATTTCCTTACCTCCTAAAATACATGTAATTGTGCATACAACACTGGCATTATTGAAATTCTATGTCCCTTGGTTTGATAATTAAATGACTATAGATTAATGAACAACATATTAATTTCTACAAGTTAATTTGCACCACCAATTATCTAAGATAAGTTGTGTTTATACATCATATAACCTGAAATGAGAAAAATCATTCACCTTTACCAATCCTAGGAATCATTTATGGCATGCAACGTTATATACCAGATGTGAAGTCATGTAAAATTCATATTTGGTTTTGGACTCTCCTTCAATCTGCACTACCATCTTGATGAGTTGTTGATGGATGGAGTCACTGATAAGATCTCCCCAATAGATAGGTGTATTTCAATTAGAATGATTTAGATGTACCTAAACATCCAATCATGGTAATGATAAGAAAACTCATTCCCCACAATCCTATTCAATAAGGTGATGAGGTTATCCAATTTTTTAATGAAGTTATCCCTACTCTACCTTTTAGGGATTCTAGTAGAAGAGATATTTGGATTCTCTATCCATTCGTTGTTTATTCGATTGGAATACTTTGCATTATTGGAATTCTAAAATTTGTTTTTTTTTCAACTAAAATGTCTACCATTTGGTCAACATATGGGATCCCAAACATCTCATTAAAAGTGTCTAGGGTTAAAGAAAAACCAGAGCACCACTCCCATCTTTAAATTCTCTCCTCTCGGGGCATAGCTTTGGGAAAAGGTCCATACTAACTCTAGTTATTAAATTGATGGGGAAATGCAACTTATAGGGAAATGAAACTTATTTCAATTTTCTCCACGTTTTCCTTCTAGTCACTACATATAACCTATGGAGGAAATCATATAAGTATGTATTTCTTAAATTTTTATATGTTATCTTATCCATGTCGAAATGAGGTGGGAAGAGGTTGTACGACGATCAATTGAATATTCATTGTTCTAGGGAAAGAGGGAAGAAAATTTTCTTCAAGGAGTGGATTAATAAAAAATCAGGACATATAAAATCTTCCTCTAATTCTCAGTGGAACCTCACAATACTAGAAAACATAGAGTCCTTGTATAAGAGCTCACCCATATAAAAAGTAATCATAGTTTCCCCTGAACTAGTAAGAACACCCAAAATATATCGTCAAAGCTTCAAACATGATCCTTGTATAGCTCAAACATAGAAATTAGGTCTTATTTTCATTCTTGGGATCCAAAATAGTTGATAATCATTGAAATTTGAATGCAAAGTGTGGGACTAGTAGAGGATTTCAACCATATAGCTCTTAGCACACTCCCAATAATGACGACCATATCTCCACAATGTTTTCATAACTATGATCATTAATGTTATGATTTGCAATTGAATATGGGATTAACAAGTGGATAGATTGGCCACATTATAATTTCTTAAATGATGTGTTATTCACTCATCTTCTTGGTCCTTATATGTGGCTTGATAACTTGTTTTCTTTTTGATCCATGAGGCATTGACATGTGTCCTTTCTATTGGGATGGTGGGGAAGGAAAGTAGTTAGCAACATTGTCAAAAATATGAAACTACCAACTGTGAGGCTACAAAGTTTCCTTCTCCCTATGTTGCCACATGCTCCTCTTTTCAGGACTCAAAGATGAAAGTGTAGTCAACAATATTACAAAAGCGTGAAACTACTAACCGTAAGATTGCAAAATATGCTCCCCTTGCCAAATACTACTAGATCATGCCACAAATCCTTACTATCATGATTCAAAGGTGAAATTTCAACTTTTAGTCTTGTAAAAACTGTGAAGTTTCAAAATGAAAAATACTACTGCTTATTTTTTATACTATAGCATTACGATTATTTGAATATTCCTTTCTTAGGCCTCAAGGAAAAACTTGTAAGTTACAAATCCACATTACGTTTGACTTTGTAAAAAAATTCAACAAATGAAAAATATTTCCAAAACATTCCTTTTTGTGGATCATACATGTAATTATAGTTTACAACTCTACAAAAATTAAAAACTACTTTTAAGAATCGCATACCCCGGATATGCTTTTAATATTCCTTATTCAGTCCCGAGGGTGGAATTGCAGTTTGTAAACTTGCATAAATGCAAACTCTCATAATTACAAAAATGCTAAGTTACAAAGGCAAGGGGCCTTATCTTCATAGGATTGAAAATGCAATAAAAGTTCCAACAATGTTGCTTATGCCAATAAACCTAAAAATTAGTAGAACAACAAGACATAAAGGAAATGTTAACAAGTTAGTAGAAATTACAAATGGTTTGATAGGAGCACGACATGATTTTCAACACTTAGAGCTCGGGAGGGCATAAAATGACTCGAGAGACCAATTAGAAACCAAAATGGCCATGTTAGATCAACATTCACATGGAGAAATATGAAACATGCCATGATTTTAGATAGGATGAAATTAGGCACCAACAGACACCATTATCAAATAATTTGCCAAACCATTTGAAACCTATTTCCTTCAGATTCACCATGATTTTGAAATTCATTTTCATGATTTGTTAAGTAATATTTATGAGATATTTTAGGGGTCTTAAAATTTTCCCTAGTTATCACACCTCATTTTATTATATATGGGATTAATCTTATATACCTTCATGTCCATGTCTTCTTTAAATATATAAAACCTAGTCATACCTTATTTTGGAATTTACCCACATATAGGAGAGAATTTGTACAATACTATTATATATTGTGGATGTCAATATTTACAACACACTATTGGTGAGCTAAAAAATAAGGTCACTCAAATAGTTTTATGATTAAGTGAATTATATAAAATCATGGAAAATAATCAAATGTCCTCGATAAACACATTAGAGATAATCATCTATGTGTGCACATCAAAGCCAAACCCTAAAGATAATTATCTCTTACCCCTACATCTAGTACTTATAAATAGAGTCTATCTTATCAAATAAACTTGATGATGGTCTTATTGAATTATCTCACATATAATGTCATCATATATATAAATTATAATGACAATGAGGCAAATCATTTTTCTATTATCATCAAATCGATGGGCATAATATAGATGAACATTATGATTTATAATAACAAAGTGAATTATTTACCCATCACAACAACATTACCATATATCAAGGTAATGAAATGCTCCAACATGCATGAAAATGGGCCTCCAAATAAAAGCCAGATAATGAGAACTTATATAAACTACATATCCCTTCTACAAGTCCGGAGGTAAGTGGATATAAAAATTGGCCCTAAATTTTGTTAAATATAACCTAAGTCATGTATGAGAGACAAAATACATTACATAATGTAAGGGTAATGAATATCAAGATTAAATTTCATCCCCACAATTAAATATTATACATGAAGTTCAATCACTTATCAAAGGTAAACCTAAACTATGCCACTCCAAATGAAAATAGAAGGTACAAGCATTCTGCATGTGAACATAAGTGGGGCTACTTTACAAATAACAAAACAAAAGGCCAACCTCAAGAAAACAATACAAAACATGAAAATGGAGGTTGAAGAACAATATTTACAGTTGGAGATAAAATTCATTGGTGACTAGGTAATGAGTGAATAGGTCCAACTTACTATAATGGTTAGTGAAATTATAGATAATTGGTGTCGATATATGAGCTTGTGGAGAAGGTTAAGAAATAGGTGGCATAAGAAAAGAGGTGATATTGATATTATGTTACATCAATTTGTTGAATGAGGATGCAAATCAAGCCAATAAAATCACATTTGAGTTCTTGGACTAGAATGCACAATGTAAGAGGGCATGAATGAATGAAGTGTAGAGACACAAGTAGCTAAGACTATGCACACACTAATGGTCACCACATAGGAAGAAAAGGAAGTAAAGAAAGGATTGAAAATTTCTCTTCAATGGAGAGATAACGTGGTTGACCAATTACGTGAATAGGAATGAAACATGCAATGTAATAATTTTGTAGGTGTACAAACACAAAGGCAGAGGGAGCACATTTAAGGTTTGGTAAACTAATTTTAGAGTGTTATATCCTTACATGGGTGAATCATTGAAGAAATTAATGAGGATTCCCTAATTTAGGTGATGTAAACCATAACATAAAGGATTATTCATGTGGATTGATGAAGGAATGATAAACTGGAACAACTATGTTGTCTGTGTTTTTGCATGGAAAAATTCACTAGAAAACAAAATAACCATACCATAGTGTCAAAAAATTTCAATGTTATACCTTTCCAAGACACCCCGGGTCAGCCTATTCCCTGTACCAGTCCTATCCTGTTATTCAAATGGTCCACAAGTGAGTTTCATCCATTCCCATAGGTGATTTAGGAAGAAAACTTCATTCAAGGTACTTTCAGTCTCTCTAAAAGTGGAGTTTCAAGCAATCTTAAGAAGGGATATAATCAACCTTCCTAACACAAGTTCATGAACCTTGGAGATAATTCAAAAGAGAAAATTTATCATGGAGAGGTATTCAAGAGACATGAACATTAAGGAACATTTTTTGGAAGATTCTAGAAATTTTCAGAGGTTTAGGAGCTAGTTCATCAAAGCGGGGTTTTGAGGTCAAAGGAGCTTGCAACGTGGAAGAGTAGCTGAGCATCATGAGGTGATTTAGGGAGATCTAAAATGATTTTTAACCAAACAATATATCATTGGAAATAATTTTCAACCCCTACATGGTGGAAAAAATATATCAACTTCAAACCCCATGCATTTTTCCAGAAGCTCATTATTTCCATGTACAACTAGGCGATCCCGAGACAAAAGGATATTTTTAAAGGTTTTTAAAGAATAATTAAGTAATGGGACCCATCCCATCCTTCTCAAAAGGTATTTCCATGTGAAATTATATAAATAAGCATGAAAATATTCATCCGAGAGCTCAAGTTATGGTCTTTCTAAGTTGCCCTCCAAGGTATGTGTTTTGATACTTAGTCAAATTTGTAAAGGGAAAAGTGGTGACCTAATGTTGAGGTGAATTTTTGTACCCATTGCACCAAAACAAAGGGAAAAGAGGTGAAAAAAAGTGCACCCTCACCCCTTTTAAGCACTATGGTCACTCATATGACCCCGACGACCCATTTTAAGCTCCTTTGACCAAGTTGACTTGCTCTCCCACCAACTCTCGCATGCACGAACCTTATTAGGCTGGGGATTAGGTGAATTTTTTTACACCTATTGTCCCAAACCAAGGGAAAATGGGGACAAAAAAATTCACCCCACCCCTTGGTTTCCTCTTGGACTTCCATACGACCATTTTTCGGCCCTTAGGTTATTATTTTTGGCTTCCCCTTTAATTTCTCTCATCAAATAAAAAAGCAACACTTGTCACAAAAGGATAAGGAAAATTTTTGTGCACCTATTATCCAAAACCAAATGAAAAATTGGAAACAAATGTTCCCCCTCCCCTCATTGTGTTCAAGTCTTATTAATTCCGGACTTATCCATTTTTGTGTTTATTCTCCCACATTCTCCTTCGCTATCGAGACTCGCGAAGTTTTCATCAAATCTTTCCTCCAAAATTTTATTCCTCCATCCATTTCTGAAAATTTCCCATGATTTGAATATGAAAAAAACATCGAAAACATAGATTTTTGAAAGCTCTAGGCTTGTTCTTCGCCAAAATGACTCTGTAACCCACAAGGAGAAATTGTTCGTATCTTGAAGACCGGTGCATGGATTGACATGGGGTTTTTTTCAATCATCTATTTTTCAGAATCCATTAGAATCCAAGTGGAAGATTTTGCAAACACGCCCCATATTTTTGCAGTGAAGAAACCCTAGTTTCCTATGGTAATTTTTTGAAATTTAAAATCTCCATTTCTAGACATAGGTAGACTTGAAATTTTAGAGGTGCACTAAAATAAAAAAACCATATACAAAAAGGTGGTTTCATCAAAAAATGAGTTCCAAAACCCAACTTTCTAAAAATATTAAGCCTCCTACATAGGTAATTTCTATTTTTAGTAAGTCTACATAGGAAGTAATTTTGATAGAAGCAATGTGCACATAGGTGATCTACAAGGACAATCCTAGTGGTCGAGCTGAAAAGGGTGAAAATTATCACTTACTACAAATAGTAAGTCTCCTATGTAGGAATTTTCTATTATTAGTAAGTCATATCAAAGATTACTTCTAGGGAAGGTAGTGTGCATAGAGATTAACTAGAAAGAGATACAAAGTGACGAAAATTCGGAAGGGGTGAGAAATTACAATTTACTAAAAATAGTAAACCCCCTTTCTAGTGCATGGAAGTGTCTTGGGAGCCAAGAAATTCAAGTTACCAAGATCATCATGGTTATAATATCCTATTAGTTATTACAATTTCTCATCTAAGTGTGTAACCGAAAGAACAAAGGAATGATGGAACTTCATGGTTCGAGAAATTGTTTCATATATTGCGGAATGGACATTCTTCAATGCACTTCATTTGAGCTTTCCAATCACTACAATAGCATGAAAACGTTGCAGAGAGTCATCACAAAGGTTGGTTTCCATTTTCTCTTTTTCTAGAGTGGATCTTCATGGATAACATCTGCAGTCATTAGAAGTTTCTTTCAACAAGCGTTTCTAAACACGAATTCAAGGTGTCCATGTATCACACAAAGAAGAAATCATGAATCATCATTAGAAAGGAACAAAGTGTTTAAAGGTTTTTAGAAGAGAAATCTTCATCAGTGTGGAAGATCATTAGTGTTAGAGTACTTCCTAAAATTTCATCATTGTATTAAGGCATTCAATTGGATCATCGTGAGGAGTGGAATTCCTTGATCCCATCCCTCCTCTCTTTCTCCCTTTTTTCTCTCTCCTTTATAATTATTCATTGAGCTTCATCATTGTATTTGTCCTATTCACTTAAGTGATGTATTTTAAAATTCTAAAAATATTTTCTCAAAATTATAAGAGAAATACATAATTTAATGAAAAACAAAAGGTCACAAGTGGAATAGGAATGCAAAGAGTCATGTGAGGGATATGAAAGATCAATCTACAATGCTATAAATTGGGATGGCTTCTCCATTCCAAAGGATGCTAGATTTTGAAAACTTCCACTATGTAGCAATTTTGGATTGTAGTTATTGAAATTTGTATCAATACACAAGAAATAAGATCTAAATTTAATCTATTTCCCTTTCTCATATGTTCTTATACCCTCTCATTATGAAACTTTGTGAATGCTAATAAATAAGAAAAGTTTGTTGATTTTCTTGATAAGGAGATTTCTAAAACCTTGTGTTCATAGTCTCATCTTGTCTTGATGTTTGTAACAAGGTTGTTCTTCTTCTATATTGAATGTTGAACTAATTTGGTTATTGGGTGTGAAATCAGTAATTGGACTACTCACGAAATTAACTTCCCTTTCCTAAATTCCCTCATTCTCCCTACATCACTATAATTTCCTCCCTTGTACCCTCGTACAAGCATTTTACCACAGGTTTAGTGGAGTATCCCTGTGTGATCCCCAACCTGTTTGGCCAACCCATAATATTTATATTAATATTAGATTAGTTACATTCAATAATGGGATATGTACCATTCAATGTAGAGGGGTGTAGCCCCGTGAACGTTGGTGGAGACATCTAATTTTCCCAACTAACAAATTTTCTCATAAATTTTTTTTGGATACTCCATTGGGGATAATTTTTCCCAAGTGCACCTAAAAAATATCTCTACCAAAAATATTCAAAACAATACAAAAAATATATATTCAAGAAATAAAAATTTATATTTCTAAGGAAAATCATTTTTGAAGGGACTCCATCAAGGAACGAATCCCTGTCACCTTTGTTTCCTACATCACAAAGAATAAATTTTGGAGTGAAGTACTAATAAGTGACATCGAAGAAGAAGAAGAAGACGTTGGACGAGAAACACAGATTGTTGATCAACCATGGTATTGGACTAGTCCTCACAAAGAGGAGAATTCAATAACAATAAAAAGGTCTCCTACTTTAAGCAATAATATACAATAGGAAAAGGAAATAAAAATAACCTTTTGATGAAGAAGACGATAAAGAATGGTTTAAAGAGACAAAAAGAAGATACAAGATGTTGCATGAAGCCCAAGAAGAACAAGAATCTAGAGGTAATACTCTCAATCATGCACAATTGAATGAAAATCTTGGATCCATGTATCTCATCACCCTCCCTTGGGATGATTTCCTCACATATAGAAATGACGAAATGACAACCTTAAAAATTGAGTATATGGAAAGAATATTAAGAACTATGTGAGGAAATTTCAATCCCCGAATCTACCTCAAAATTCTGAAATATGTTGAATCTTTGCAAGAGATGTACGAGAAAATTGAAGCAACCCATAACACAGAATAACAAGAGGAGATTTTTCCCATGGAGGAAGATCCTGAGGATATTTCATACTATTGAATATTTATCCCCTGGAAGGTTTCTAGACGTTGTTGAAGAATATCTTATCCTTGAGCCTTCTGATGAAAATAAAATAAAAACTATGGAAGATGATGGAGGACATGATGATGCAGAATTAAATGAAGAAGATCTTTCTAATTCCACACAACCCATTATAAAATTGAGAACATTTTCCTTTTTTGCCACTATCTAGATGACTTCCTTTAATATCGTGACAAAGAAATGGAAATTTTGAAAAGATAATAATGAGAAAGGATTTAGAGCATAATAGAAGGAAATTATGACCCCGAAGCCTATCATGAAATTTGGAGGTATGCTTTAGCTCTGTAAATAAGGTATGAACACCTTGAATCACTTCGTGTTGTTGAGAATGAAGAAACTCAAGAAGATCTTGATGATTGTCCACACTACAAGGTGTTCATCCCTGAAATATTCTTGGATGATTCTGACAAATGTATTCTTCTTGAACCCTCCATTGAAAATCAAAGAAACACCTTTGAAGATGATGAAAAGGAAATGGAGATAGAACCTCCATTCATCAATTATTTTTGGCTTGAGGCATAACCCATTGGAGGAGCAATAGATTCAAGAGAGGAAGATTCTTGTTGCATGATGGATGATTCAATGCTTTCGAATACTCCACCAATAATGAAGAAGTACAAGATGATGAGTTCGAGGTAATCATGGATAATATCCTTTCAAATTTTGATCTTTCAATTAATGATGGAATAGAGATATGTGAAGAGGTACAAGAAGCATGTCCTATGTCCCAGATTCAAGATGATTAATTCGAAATGATCATGGATAATTTTCCTTCCTATTTTGATTCTTCGATCAATGTAGAAATGTTGAATGAAGAAATAGAGACAGTTGAAGAATCAAATTCCCTTCCCAATTCAATCATGGATGACCAAATGGAAGAGGCTAATTTCCTTTTCAAAGTTCAAGAGAAAGAGAAATTTAAGTGTAACCTATTTAGGGAATCAACTCCATAATTCTCACCCAAGGATCATTATGTTGATCATCATGGTGAGTATGAAATATTTCATTATCCATATGAGCAAGAGGATTCAATAATGAATGATTAAGATAGAATTGAAAATTAATCCCATACTTCCACCCCAATATGGTCTTATGCTTCTCATCAAGAGGATGATATGTATTTTTATCTCAAAGTAGTTCCCTTCCCAAAAACATGGACCTATTCTCATTGTTAGAAGGTGTTGTGAATCAAGTATGCTTGTTTTTGCAAGAAAATGAACTTTGGGCAATAGGAATCATGGAATAAATGAACTAGGATGTTTAAAATGAATCATGTGTGTGTATGGATCAGATTTTCAGCAATCTCCATGAGGCACCATACAAAGGTATTTCCCATAACGATGAAGATGAGTCTATGGCGAACTCTTAAGATCCATTTGTGTATGAAATATTGAAGGCTATGGAAGAAACTAAAGATCCTCAACTTAGTCTTGAACTCTCAACTCAGGTTGTGGAAATGTAAGACATATATGAATCAATTTGTGCCCCTATTTTTAATACACCAATGTTTGATCTTTGAGATGGAACTAGTGAATGGAATGAATTTCTTCCCCAATTCCTGGGTAGGTAAGAGTGAATGTGAAAGAACGTATTCTTCTTTCACATAGTGCGAAGAAGTTTGTGAGTGAAAAAGAAGGAAGGTTCTTGAACCTCCTTCAAATATCCCTAATCTTGAAGATGAAATCTGTGTCATGGAGGAAGATAATAGAGGAAATGTTTATCTGGTTTGCATTAAAGAAAGTTTTTCATAAAAAAGTGAAAATTTGCAAGATTTTTAGAGAGTGTTCAAGATCAACTTGTTCCCACCACTTCAAAATTCCCCACCAATTTAGAAAAATAATCTACGTTGCAAAATTCACTCATGGGTGATGAAAGTTTCTACGATAAAATAATGGATTACAATTTTTAAAATGGTATCAATTTTTTTTTGAGTGGACGGATATTGACAAAAATTATCCTGAACAATGAGGTAAGAATGTGTTTGACTTGTACGAAGAAATTAGAAGTTTGATTGCACTTTCCATTTCCCAAGTTCTGATGTATGTTGAACATATTCCCATGTTGTAACATTTTCCTAAGGATGGTGAGGACCTCTATGCCAATGATGTGGCGCCTATTCTAGAAAACACTTGCTCAGAACAATAAAGTGGGATATTTAGGGAAGCTTTTGAATGGGAAAGAAACCATTTTGTTCTCACTCCTTCCGAGTATCTCGCTGATGTAGGATATTATTTAAAGTTGCAATTCAAAGAATATGAATGTTTCATGACAATATCAATTTTCCTACTCTTGAAGACATGGGAGAATAGTGTCTCATGATCTCAAGGCATCAAGTGAAAGCCTCTAGGTATAAGATCTTGGGGAAGATAATGAAGTGTTCAATGGATGCAAGAACATTCTCTATGTAGTATGAATATGAAGAGGGGATCATGATTAGTACTCTCCTTCTCAAGTGATGTAAAGACATTCTAGAGCATGAATTGATTAGATAATAATTTTTGTGCTTCAAAGATCATATTTCAGTCCATTATTCCGGTCGGCATGTAATTTTCCCAACCCATTGCATGGTACGTGTATATCATTTTACCACCTTTGTAAATATCCCTCCCCTGGTATATAGTTTCCCTTTTCTGTTGTGTGTTGTTTTCTATTTTGGTGTGTTTATATTCCATTCATTTGTTTGTTTGTGTGTGTGTGTGTGTTTAGAAGAAATGAATCCACAAATCCCAATGGATAAGGCATTGGTCCACAAAGTAAATTGAGCTTCTAGGATTATCATGTCATGTGCCCTCACTATGCTTGATAAATGAAATTTTCCCAAGCTAGAGCCAACGTTTGTCCCGTGATTTTGCATAGGTGAAATTCAAGTATAAAATAGGTGAACAATACCATAGTGTTGAAAACTTTCAATGTTATACCTATCTAAGACATCCCCGAGTCAGCATATTCCCTGTAGCATTCTCATCCTATTATTAAAATGGTCCACAAGTGATTTCAATAAATTCCCTAGGTGATTTAGGAAGAAAAAGTCATTCAAAGTACTTTTGGAGCAATCTCTCTAAAAGTGGAGTTTCAAGCAATCTTAGGAAGGGCTATCATCAACCTTCTTAAGAAAAGTTCATGACCCATGGAGCTGAGTCAAAGGTGAAAATTCATCAAGGAGAGGTATTCAAGAGCCAAGAACATCAAGGAATATATTTTGGAATATTCTAGAAAGTTTCAGAGGTTTAGGAGCTAGTTCACTGAAAGCGGGTTTTTGAGGCCAAAGGAGCTTGCACCATGGAAGAGTAGCCGAGCTTCAAGAGGTGATTATGAGAGATAAAAAATGAGTTGTGAGATAAAAATATATCATTGGAAATAATTTTCAACCCACTATATGTTGGAAAAAATAAATCAACTTTAAACCCCATGCATTCTTCCAGAAACTCATTATTTGTATGCATAATGGGTGATCCGAGACAAAAGAAGATTTTATACGGTGTTGCAAGAATTAAGTCATGGTACCCATCCTATCCTTAAAATTTATTTTTAATGTGAAATAATATAAATAAACGTGCAAAAATTCATTCAGGAGCTCAAGTTATGGTCTTTCCAAGTCACCCTCCAAGGTATGTGTTTCGATACTTAGTCAAATTTGTAAAGGGACACATGACAACTTGAGGATGAGGTGCACTTTTTTCACCCATTGCACCAAAAAAAAAAAAGGGAAAAGAGGTACAAAAAGTGTTCCCTCCCCCTTTTAAGAACTATGGTCACTCATATGACCCCAACGACCCATTTTAAGCTCCTTTGACCAAGTTGACTTGCTCTCCCACCAACTCTCACATGCACGCCACTTTTCAGGTTGGGGCTTAGCCACATTTTTATGCATATATTGTCCTAAACCAAGGGAAAAATGAAAAAAAAACAATGTTCCCATCCCCTTTGTTTCCTCTTGGACTTCCATACGACCATTTTCCATCCCCCCAGTGTTTATTTTTGTCCCCACTTCATTTCTCTCATCGAATAAACAAGTGACACTTGTCACAAAAAGGATAAGGAAAATTTTTGTGCACCTATTGTCCCAAAAAAAGGGAAAATTGGGACAAAAAAATGTGCCCCATCCCCCTCATTGTGCTCAAAGCTTATAAATTTTGGACTTAGCCATTTTTGTGTTCATTCTCCCACATTCTCCTTCATTGCTAAGACTCTACCCAAGTTTTCATCGAATATTTCATCCAACATTTTATTCTTCCAGCCATTCCTGAAATTTTCCATTATGTGAAGATGAATAAACCATAAAAAAACACATATTTTTGAAATCTTCAGCTTGTTCTTCTCCAAAATGACTCAAGAACCCACAAGGATAAATTGTTCATATATCAAAACCGGTGCATAGATTGACATGGGGTTTTTGAAATAATCTAGTTTTTCATAATCCATTAGAACTCAAGTGGAAGATTTCACAAACACGCCTTGTATTTTCTACAATGAATAAACCCTCATTTCCCTGTGGTAATTTTTTTGAAATTTAAAGTCTCCATTTCTAAACACTAGGTAGACTTGAAATTTCAGAGGTGCACTAAAATAAAAAACTCATATTAAAAAAAGTGGTTTCATCAAAAAACGAGGTCCAAGACCCCAATTTCTAAATAAAGTAAGCCTCCTACATAGGCACTTGCTACTTTTAGAAAGTCTACATAGGAAGCAATTTCAACAGAAGCAGTGTGCACAAAGGTGATCTAGAAGGACAATCTCAATGGTCAAAGCCGAAAAGGGTGAAAATTGTCACTTAATAAAAATAGTAAGTGTCCTACGATAAACTTCATATAATTAGTAAGTCATATGAAAAAGTAGTTATAGTTAACGTGGTGTGCATAGAGATCAACCAGAAATAGAAACAAAGTGACCAAAATCTCGGAAGGGGTGAGAAATTTTAGTTTACTAAAAATAGTAAACCCCCATTTATAGTGTAGAGAAGTGTGTTGGGAGCCAGAAACTAAAGTTCCTAGGATCATCATGGTTACAATAGCCTTGTAGTTATTCAAGTTTCTCATCAAAGTATGTAACTATAAGAGTAAAGGAATGATTTCACTTCATGGTTCAGAGCAATTGTTTCATATTGTGGAATGGGCATTCTTCAATGCACTTCATTAGAGATTTCCAATCACTATAGTAGCATGAAAACATTGTAGAGATTCACCACAAAGGTTGGTTTCCATATTTTCCTTCTCCAGAGAATATCTTCATGGATAATGTCGGTAATCATAGAAGTATCTTTAAACAACGTTTCTAAACACTCAATTCAGGGTGTCTGTGTATCGTACAAAGAAGAAATCATGAATAATCATCAGAAATGGGAAAAGTGTTCATAAGAGCAATATTCATCAGTGTGGAGGATCATTAGTGTTAGATTACTTCAATCAAATTTCATGACTGCATCAAGGCATTTAATTGGATCATCATGAGGAGTGGATTTCCTTCATCCCCTCCCTCCTCTCTTTCTCCCTCTTTTTCTCTCTCCTTTCTAATTCTTCATTGGGCTTCATCATTGTATTTTTTCCTATTCACTTAAGTGACCTATTTTAAAATTGTAAAAGTATTTTCTCAAAATTATAAGATAAATACTTAATTTAATGAAAAAGAAAGGTCACAACTAGAATAGGAAGGCGAAGAGTCATGCGAGGGATATGAAAGATCAATCCAAAATGCTATAAATTGGGATGGCTTGTCCATTCCAAAGGATGCTATATTTTGAAAACTTCAACTTGTAGCAATTGTGGATTATAGTTGTTGAGATTTATATCAATGCACAAGAAATAAGAGCTACATTTCTTCTATTTCCCTCTCTCATATGTTCTTTTATCCCTCTCATTATGCAACTTTGTGAATGTTAATAAATAAGAAAAGAGTTTGTTTCTTTTTTGATAAGGAGATTTCTGAAACCTTGTATTCATAGTCTCATATTGTCTTGTTGTCTGTAACAAGGTTATTTTTCTTCTATATTTAATGTTGAACTAGTCCTCACATCGGGTGTGAACTCTAAAATTGGCCTACTCACGATAGTAACTTCCCTTCACTAATTTACCTCGTTCTCCCTACATGCGGTCATTTCCTCCCTTGTACCCCATACAAGTAATTTTCCATAAGTTTAATGGAGTGTCCTGTGTGATTGCTAACCTGTTTGGCTAACCCACAACATTTAGATTAGGATTATATTAGTTACATTCAATATGGGAGCTGTAACATTCAATACGAGGGGCGTAACCTTGTGATTATTTTTAGAGATATCTAATTTTACCAATTGACAAATTTTCTCAGCAAAATTTTTTGGATACTCCACTGGGAGATATTTTTCCAAGTGCACCCAAAATATATCTCTACTAATTTTTTTTGAAAAAACACAAAAATATATTTTCAAAAAAAAAAAAATTCAGATTTAAAAGGAAAATCATTTTTGAAGGCAATTTTGTCAAGGAACGAATCCCTGTCATGTTCATTTGCTGCATCAAAATGAAGAAATTTTAGAGTGAAGTACCAATAAGTGACAACGAAGAAGAAGAAGACATTGATCGAGAAATGTTGATTGTTGGCCAACAATGGTTTTGGACTAATCCTTGCAAAGAGGACAATTAAAGAACAATTAAAGGGTCTCCTACTTCAAGTAATAATATGAAGTTAGATAGAGGAAAGAAAAAAAGAACCTACTTGACAAATAAGAAGATAAGGAATGGTTTAAAAAGGCACATAGAAGATACAAGATGTTACATGAAGCCCAAGAAGAACAATAATCTAGAGGAAATAATCTTAATCATGCACAATTGAATGAAAATCTCAGAGCCATGCCTTTCATCACCCTCCCTTGGGATTATTTCATCACATATAGAAATGACAGCCTTAAAAATTGAGTATTTGATAAAAATATTAAGCACTATGCAAGGAAATTCCAATCCCCAAATCTACCTCAAAATTTTGAAATATGAAGAATCTTTGAAAGAGATGTACGAGAAACTTGAAGCAACCCATAACAAGGAAGAAGAAGAGGATATTTTTCCTATGGAGAAAGATCCCAAGGATCATTCATATTACAAAATATTTGTGCCTGTAAGGTTTCGGACGTAGTGAAGAAGATCTTATCCTTGATCCTTTTGATGAATATAAAATCAACACTATGGAAGATGATGAAGGATAAGATGATGCAAGGTCAATTGAAGAAGACTTTTTAAATTCCACACAACTCATTATAAAATTGAGAACATTGTCCTTTTTTTCCACTCTCTACATGACTTCCTTGCATACGGTGATGAAGAAATCAAGATTTTGAAAAGAGAATATGTAGAAAGGATTTAGAGCATAATAGAAGGAAATTATGACCCCAAATCCTATCATGAAATTTGGAGGTATGCTTTAGCTCTGTAAAGAAGGTATGAACACCTTGAATCACTTCGTGTTATCGACAATGAAAAAAATCATGAAGATCCGGTGATTTTCCTCACTTCAAGGTTTTCGCCCCTGAAATATTATTAGATGCATCGAAAAATGTATTCTTATTGAAATCTCCATTTAAAATCAAAGAAACACCTTTGAAGATGATGAAAAGGACATGGAGATGGAACCACCATTCATCAATTCTTTTTGGCTCGAGGCACAACCCATTAGAGGAGCAATATATTCAAAAGAGGAAGATTATTATTACATGATGGATGATTCAATGCTTTATGAAGACTCCACCAACAATGAAGAAGTACAAGATGACCAGTCCAAAGTAATCATGGATAATCTCCTTTCAAATTTTGATCTTACGATTAATGATGAAATAAAGAAATGTGAAGAGGTACAAAGAAAACAGTCCTGTGTCCCGAGAATCAAGATGATGAATTCAAAATGATCATGGATAATTTTCCTTCCTATTTTGATTCTTTAAGTGATGTATAAATGTTGAATGAAGAAATGGAGATAGTTGAAGAATCAAATTCCCTTCCCGATTCAATCATGGATGACCAAATGGAAGAGGTCAATTTCCTTTTCAAAGTTGAAGAGAAAGAGCAATTTAATCATAACCTATTTACGGAATCGATCCATCATTCTAACCCAAGGAGCATTATGTTGATCATCATGGTGAGTATGAAATATTTCATTATCCATATGCGAAAGAGGATTCAATTGTTATGCCCTTATTCCTAGAGCTTATATTGGATATGTAATGCCGAATTGTGGCCTACATAATCTATCTTCTTGTCATATGTTATTCATTTATGCTTTCATATGTTTAGTAGGTTAGATTTGGTGTTTTACATAACATAAGATTGGTATATATAGATAGTAGTGAGGAGTTTTTAATCATCATATTGAGCATTTGAGTCTTATTGTATGGTTTAGAGGTTTCCCCCTCAAAGTGGCTAAGCTATTCTACTTGAATATTGAGATCATTTATCTACAATCTTATGTTCTTTGGTGTTCTATTATTGCTAATAATCATATTTATACAAGTAATTTCATTACAAGCGGTATCAGAGCATTATCTCGGCTAGTTCCGTGTTAAACCCTAATTGTGAAGGTTTGGCTATATCTAAAAATTAGTAGCAAATGTTTCTGTAATTTTTTTTGTGTGGTGAAATTAGACATGTAAGATCCTCTCCAAATTTCAAGCATTTTGAATTGTTTTGCAAAATTTATAGCGGTTTTATGTTTTTTCATAATTCGGCTACCGAGGGTGTAATTTTTGGATTTTTCCAAGTTTCTAATATTTTTGGAAAGCTTTCAAAAATTATCTAGGGTTTTTTCTTTATTATTTCCTCTATTCGACTAGTAAATTTACAAAACCCCAAACCCTAAAGTTTTCCCTATTCCATCTACCCCGAGTCCCAAAACCTACATCATGACCAATAGATCAACTCGAGGCCAAGGGAAAGTAAAAACTCTAGGAATGACCCTAAATAAGGAAGATATGGATTTAGAATCTTCTGGTTTGGGAGTATCTGAGGTAGTCATCCAACTTCAAGAAAGGGTAAATAATATGGTAAGGATGACCTCAATAATGAGCTTCTTCATCTGAAAGGTAGCCTTAGGGGTGAAATTTAGATGGATTTTCAATCAATGAAGTAGGAGATATTTCTCACTATTTAAAACACAAATCCCAATCCCAGTCATATGGGTTCCTCTAGGAATACTCACACAGGTCTGAATAATTCCAATGAAGGAGGATCCTTTACACATTTAGGTGGATCTCCTCACCAATGGAGGGGAGTTATTTCAAAAATGGAAATGTGTAAATTCTATGGAAAGGATCCACTCAATTGGATTACCCAAATGGATAATTTATTTGATCTCCATCATATTCCATCGGGAAAAAAGTGACCATGACATCCTTATATCTAGAACCTGACCAATTTATCTGGTATCGTTGGTTATGTGATCAAAGGAAAAGAATGGTCTAAATGTCACATGGATAATTTTCAATGAAGAGCTTCAATTACATTATAGTTCTATTGTGTCAGATAATTACTTCATCCAATTAGTAAAGTTACGAGAAAACAAGTTAGTAAAGGAGTATGTCCATTAATTCCAAAATATTTCTTTGCATGTGGAGGATATTACAAAAGAGTATCTGAATGACCTATTTCTTAGGGGTCTTAAGGACCACATTGATCATGAGGTGTGTATGTTTAATCCACTCAAGGTTTCTGATTCTATTATCATGGTGCATAGGGAAGAGGAAAAATTTATTTCTAGTACAAGGTAGTCCTTCACTAACATAAAAGATCATAGCACTTTTCCTCCATCGTACCCTCGGCCAGTTCGCTAACACTCAAAAAATTGAAGAAAAAAGAGAAAAAGGGTTATGTTTTAATTGTGACAACAAATATGGACCAAATCATAAATGTGTTGAGAAATAAATATTCTACATTGAAGGGATTGATGATGAGAAAGAATATGAGGAAACATCAAGCAAGGAAGTGGAAAAAGTAGAGGAATAATATGGAGATCCCAAACCTACTATCTCATGCCATGCTCTATCAAGGTATTAGTACTCCATAAACCCTTCAGGTCATGGGTTATATTAAGAAGTAGAAGGTGACAATATTGATTGATTCGGGAGCACACATAATTTCATCAATCATAAGATGACAGCAAGGATAAATTGTTTCATCTACCCAACACCTAAATTTCAAGTAATGATCACAAATGGTGGCACAATCCAATGTTAAGGTAAATTCCATAAAATCAAACTTATGATGGGTGACTACACATTGGAATATATGATGTTTTCTATTCCCATTGGAGGAGATGATATTGTCTTAGGTGTTTAGTGGCTCACAACATTGGGCACCATAGAGCTAAATTTATAGGAATTATTCATGCACTTTCATTTTGAGGGTAAATAGTTTGAAATTCATAGAATATAGGTAAAAACTCCTTAGGTTGTTAGTTCTCACCAAATGTAGAAGATTCTTAAAAAGGGGGTTGAAGGTTTTGTAACACAATTTTTCTCTATGGAAGTTCAACCACCAAAATGGTAGTACATCCCGATATTCAAAAGGTTATTGATCAACATACAGTTGTCTTCAAGGATCCTAGAGGATTACCTCCTGAAAGAGATCATGATCATGCCATTCAGTTAATTCCAAGAAGCCAACCCCAACATTAGGCCTTATAGATACCCATATGTGCAAAAGAGTGAGATCAAGAAGATGGTGGAGGAAATGTTAGAATGGGTATTATTCATCACATTCAGAGTTCTTATTATGATCCAGTGGTGATGGTGTGCCACAAGGATGGAAGATGGCACATGTGTCCAGAATATAGAGAACTTAAAAGTACACTATCAAAGATAAGTTTCCTATTCCTATCATTGATGATTTATTAGATGAGTTACATGGTGTAATTTATTTTACAAATCTAGATATGCGTTATGGGTATCACCAAATTAGAGTAAAGAAATAATATATTCATAAGATAGCCTTTAGAACTCATCAAGGGAATTATGAATTCTGGTGATGCCTTTTGGTCTTACTAATGCACCATCCACATTTCAAAGTTTGATGAATTTAGTATTTAGACCATTCCTATGGAAGTTTGTCTTGGTATTTTTTGATGATATCCTCATTTACAAAAATCCTGGGAGAAACATTTACATCATGTCAATATAGTATTGGAAACCCTAGAAAAACATTAACTCATTCCAAGCCTTCAAAGTGTTCTTTTGGGGTATAGGAAGTGGAATACTTCGCCATATTGTCTCTCATGAAGATGTTAAGGTGGACTCTAACAAGATCTAGACCATGGTGGAATGGGAATTCCTAATAACCCTCAAGCATTTACGAGGTTTAGGTATAATAGGTACTATCGCAAATTTGTAAAAACATATGCCAAGTATAGAAAAAATTACAAAATTATTTAAGAAAGACTCCTTTCATTGAATGAGGAAGCTTCTAGGGCATTTAAAAAATTGAAGGTGATAATGTGCACCACTCCAGTATTGGAAACTCTAGATTTCTCTAAGACCTTCATAGTTGAATGTGATGCTTCAGAAAATGGGATCAGAGAAGTAATCATGCAAGAAGGACATCCCATAACATTTGAGAGCCAAAAACTAAAAGGAAAGAATTTTTGAAGTCCACCTATGAGAAGGAAATGCAAGAAGGATATCCCATATCATTCGAGAGCTAGAAAATAAAAGGAAAGAATTTTTGAAGCCCACATATGAGAAGGAAATGATGGAAATATTACATGTAGTCAAATAATGGAGACCATACTTGATGGGTAGACACTTCAAGGTAAAAACTGATCATGATAGTTTGAAATAATTCTTAGAGCAACGACTATCTTCATAAGAGCAACAAAAATGGGTCACTAAGATGTTGGGGTATGACTTTGAGATTATTTATAAGAAAGGGAAGGAAAATGTGGTCATTGATGCTCTATCTAGGAGGGATGAGTCCATAAAATCATTTTTATGTGCCATCTCTATACTAAAGGAAGATTGGGTAGATCAAGCAAGGGAAGAATGGAAGAAAGATGCAATAACCCATACTCTCATTCAGAATCTCCAGACATATCCAACCATATCAAAACATTTTATATGGAAAGGAGATACATTATGGTATAAAGATAAGTTATATTTTTGTAATAACTTTGCACTTAAACACCATGTTCTTTCAGAGCTCCATTCTTCTCCAGTAGGTGGTCATTTTGGGTTCTTGAAAACTTATCATAGAGTTAAGCATGATTTATTTTTGGAGGGGTTGAAAGGATATGTTCAAAAAATCATGGTAGAGTGTTTGGTGTGTCAGTGTAATAAGGGTGAGACCATTAAGACACTAGGTATTATCTAACCTCTTTCTATTCCTAGCAATATATAGAATATGTATTGATGGATTTGATCATAGGATTTCTTGAATCGGAAGGGAAAAGTGTCATCATGGTCGGTGGATAGAATTACCAAGTATTCTCATTTTTATGCCATAGCTCATCCTTTCACAGCTAGTTTTCCATCTCATTTATGGACACAATTCAAAATCTCCATGGCACGCCCAAAATTATAGTAAGTGATTGTGATATGATATTTACAAGAAATTTTGGACTGATTTTTTTCTTGTTTGGGTACCCAAATAGACTAGA
Organism: Taxus wallichiana var. yunnanensis; assembly: GCA_018340775.1. NCBI lineage: Eukaryota > Viridiplantae > Streptophyta > Pinopsida > Cupressales > Taxaceae > Taxus > Taxus wallichiana. Next base: position 363,845,793 of record CM031233.1, read on the forward strand.
GTTCATCTTATCATACTCAATCAGATGGTAAAATTGAAGTGGTAAATAAATTTTTGGAGGGATATCTCTAATTTTTTAATTCAAATAAACAAGAATGTTGGGTGCAATGGTTGCCACTTACAGAATGTGGGTATAATACTTCATTTCATACCTCCTCCAAATCTGTCTCCATTTTTGGCACTTTACAAGTACCATCCTCCATCAATCATATCTAGCTTGAATGTCAAACCAAAGGTTAGAGAAATCAAGGATCGTATTCGAGAACCAACATGAGGTAATCTCTAGTCTTAGAGAGAATTCGGAAAGGGCACAAAGCGCATGAAGAAACAGGTTGATAAACATCGTAGTGAGTGAAACTTTGAAGAGGGTGAATTTTTTTTTTTTGTACGATTGCATCCATATAATTAGTTATCATTAAAATAAAAAAATAAGGATAATAATCTTGCTCGTAAATACTATGGTCCTTACCAAGTGTTGTAGAAAATTGGTAGTGTGGAGTATAAGTTGGAGCTCCCTCCAGGAAGTAAAATACATCCATTTTTTCATGTTTCTTGCTTAAAGAAACTTATTGGGTAACACATTTACACCCATTCAATGCTTCCTAAACTAGATGAGGAAGGAATAATCATATTGGAACCTAAAGGTATTCTTTAGACACATACCAAAATATTGAGGACCAGAGTCATTACCGAGTACTTGATCAAGTGGAAGAATATGAATATTGAGGATGCATCATGGGAGGATGGAGCATTTATGTAGAAACATCTAGGGCTTCCCAACATTGGTGACAATTTTTCTCTTAGTGCATAATTATAGCACCCTCCAATTCACACAAGTGTGTGTGCTTGAGCTCACAGTGTAATTGCACAACATGGGTGTTATCTCCAAGTTGTGGGACTTGCTACTTTGAGATAGACCTCCAGAGAAGGTTGGTTCCTCTTCCTATTCTAATGCAACTACTCTAATGGAAATAAAATTGACTGCTACTCCTAATCTATCACTTCCAAGGGACCAGGGAGAGGGGAATAACATGCAACTAAAATGGATTCCTACACTATAGAGGTGATGCACCAAAAATAGAATGTGGGAATAACTCCAAAGTGTGAAGATGAGAGTAGAATGTTGATTGGAGAGGATTAAACTACCATCACAGTCTAAAAACAACATTTACAACATCACTTTCTTGCATACACAACAAAAATGAACTCTTGCAGGAGTATAAATAGACACAAAACACATGCAATACAATGTAGAGGCAAGAAGAATGCAACAAATCAAAGAAAGGGAAGACAGAAATCCACAAACTTCAATCTACTGCTTCATTAATATGCATAGTCCATCATATTACAAGGAAAAGGCCTAGATCACCATGCAAGGAGTCCACTATGAAGGCCTACAATACTTTGGTTTCAAAAAACAAAATAGTAGAGTTTTGCTACTTAAGATTACCCCCCCCCCTTTATAATGAGTGAACCCTTCAATTTATAGAAAAATGGAGGAAGAGAGAGAGCATTCCCAAAATTATTTTTTTCCCACTTACAAAATGGCCATAAATAAGTGAAATGATAACATCTTACTTGCACAATCTCCCCTCTATTTCCCTATATCATGTAGCAGAAGGAAATGATAGCATATGTTCATTAAATGCTCCCTCAACCACTATGGAAGTTACAAACTGAACTGGGTCCATTTTTCAAAAAATATCCCTTGAATCTACATCAATTATTATTTTTCTTGATCCTTGTGTGAAGGTATCAAAATTGTGAATCCAACGAGACCAATTTTGTGTGATATGGTCATGAATTTCTCGAGATGCGGCCTCTTGAGTGCAACAAGCTCCTTTGAAATTTTTTTGTGGGAACACTTGAACTTCACGGGAATGGCAATTAAATTCTTTAGGATGAAATGAATTTAACAAATATTTCCTCCTTTCCTTAGTATTTTTATAAATATTTGATTTGATTTGGCCATTTAAAATGAATGGGGCCCACCATATCCACCGCCTTTTTTATATTTTCCAAATGGGGGTTATGTCATATTTTAATATTATATTTTAGCCGGCTCGGCCGGCTTGGTTGAGTTGGCTCCCCATGCATCACCAAACCTTCAACGTCGAACCTCTTTGGCATTGATTGGCTAGCTTACCAGGGGATGTGATGCCCCAATGTTCCATGTTAGCATATGAAACGCTGACCCCACCAACTCCCTTTTTTTTAAAGCCCCACAAGACATTTTCCACCCGTGGCATTACATGGTGAGTCCACATATGCATTTTGTGCCAACTCATGTCCACCTAAATATTGTTGACCTCATGTATTGGGTGATATTGCATCAACCCACTGATTTACGTGGTAAGTCCACCTCTCTCGTGGTATCTCACATACACTCACCGACTCCCTTGGAAACAAAACTTTGTGCCTACATCGTGGTGATTTCCCAAGCTCACAGATGTATCCCTCTTTGTGATCTCACTCCCTTGATTCGTGGTATTTCCCTATGCTTCTATGACTCACCTTCTTAACCCATGGATCTATCACCAAGTTTGCCAAGCTCACCATTCACCCACAAATCTTCTTTCATGTTCGTGGTTCCTATGGTAGTCAAGATTGCATGAGATTTCTATGCCGGTGGTAAAATCTATTTTTCTTGGGTGAGATAATATGATCGAACTCAATGCTTGTGCTCAAAATCCTTTTATTTACATTGAAAGGATCCTTCTATGGACACCTATAAGCTCACCAACCCCTTACCAACTTCGTGATGCGGCTGCTCAAAGTGCATCCATCTCGGTGGCTTATCTTGGTGAGGGCAAGCTTTTCATTTCCTTTCTCCATCACATGGGCTCTTTCACATTCTCGTGGCTCATGTCTTTGTTTTGTAGAGCTCACCCTTTATGATGTGGCTCACCCCTTATGCTGCAGCTTGCCCATTGAGCCACGGTTGATCTCCCAAACCCGTGGCTCCATCTTTGCACTCGCATAACTCCATACCGAGATCATAGTAGGTACCCAATTTTACATATCACCTCACTATTGACGAGCTTAAGGCCTAAGCATTCGACACTTCACCATTTGGCTCGGCTTCACTCGAAATGACCAGCCCTTACTCTTCTCCTAACTTCAAGTTTCGTCACCTTGTCCTTAATGAGCTCAATAAGTCCCAATCTCGGCTATGGTGTTTTAAATTATTTGATCTTGATTGTGATGTCATTTTCCATTCCACTTTGTAAGGGAAACACCAGCTTGGTCCATCTAAATAGCTCCTCTTGACTCTATTATCCCCCTTCCATTAGGTGGACACAATGCAACCTTTCCAACCGTTATCAATCCTTCACCAAATCTTAGGAATTTTTGGGGTCTTAGAGCTCAGATGCAAACAAATTATTAGGTTTTTATTTTTGTCTCCAAGCGGGACCCTATTGCAATTGCCTTGATATAAGCTCTCTATTGTCAAATTTCACCTGGGGGTAAAATTGGATAACAATTTTGGTGACCCATGAGTCATTTTCCTACTAAATGGACTAACTAGTAGTATTGCAATTATCAATGGGTATGGAGTCACCGTCAATTATCCTGAAATGATTCGATCATGGAATTCACATCCCTTGAGATTCCACAACATTTCTTTGCAATATTGCATACTACCTCAATCGATTGTGGACAACATAAAAAACTCACTGCTGACCTTTAGTTGTTTTGTATTTGTGTTTCCTTGAAGATGACAACTATTGTTTGTAACTATGAACTTATTTGCTGCAATTTCCTTCAATTTGGACCATGGCGGACTACACAAGCACATACTTGAAGCAATAGAGAATGTGCACAAGGAACTTAGGGAAATGAGACCTATTCTAACAACAATACAATGTGCATAGCACTTGGAGGAATTCAAAAGTCCTAAACTACTATGTACAAGGATGAGAAATTTTCCTTTAGTAGCAATGCTTGAGATAGATTCCATTGAATGGAATCTACAATTCTTCACCATCCAACTTAGCCAATCAAAAATATTACTACTCTTGCACTTCGTGATCACGTAGGGACCACTCTAAATTGCATCAAATTTGGAATGCCTACTTGGATTTTCCTATTTTGCGTCCCATTTTAGTACTAAGTCTCCTTCTTGGAACACCCTTGCCTTAGCCTTCTTGTCAAAGATCCTTTTGATTAGTGCTTGGTCTTTCTCCATGGCTTGTATTGCATGCTCTCTTGTCTCTTCCAACTCCATCAACTCCACATACCTTGCTTCCATGGGCTCAAAATCTACTAATTCCAGCTGCTTGAGAAGTTCTAGAGTTGGTAATTCAAGTGATATGGGCAGCCTTGCTTCCTTCCCATAGACCAACTTGTATGGAGAGCTTCCTATGGACCTCTTGGGTGTGATCCTATCAGCCCAAAGAGCTGATTTCAGCTTGGTGTGCCAAGTCCTTTGGTTCTCATCAAGTGTTCTTCGGATGATCTTTAATAAGTTCTTGTTTGTGGACTCTACTTTCCCATTCCCTTGGGGGTAGTAATTAGATGAAGTACTAAGATAGATAAACTGTTACTAACAACCCACTTAGTGATCTTGGTGCCTAGAAAATCCAATGCATTATCTGATATGATCATGGTGGGTACACCAAACCTTGTGACTATGCCTTCATAGAAGTCCAATATGCTAGACTCATTGGCCTCTTTGAGTGCTACCACCTCGGTCCATTTGGTGAAATAATATGTTGTTGTGAGTATCCATTTCTAGCCTTTTCTTGAGTTTGGACTAATAACTCGATGAAGTCTAATCCCCATTGCATGAAAGGATGATCCACTGAAATTGGGTGAAGGGGCAACACTGCTAGTTTTTATTTTCCAGTGAAGAATGCACATTTCTTACACCTTTTAACCCACACATAACAATCGATAAATAGTGTGGGCCAATAATAACCAGCCTTCATTATTTTGAGAGATGTTATCCATGGAGAAAAATGACCACCACCTCTCCATCGTGAAATTCTTGCAGCACCTTCTCAATTTGATTTGTTCCAACACACCTTAAGAGGATTCCATTCAAATCCTTCTTGAATAATACACCATCAATGAGAATATATGGAATAGCTTGGAGTCTAAAATACCTCCTCTTTTCCTAGCTCATCTCTAGAGGGCACAAACCTATTTGGAGATAGTGCATCATGTCTTGGGTCCAAAAAGGAGTGGGAATATCATCCGTGGCATGTCCTTGATTATCTTGAATCACTAAAACAACTCCTTCATTTTTTGACTCACTATGCTGATTGGAAGCTAGCTGCTCACACAAACATTTTTTGCAGACCAATTTGGTTACTTTGATTTCAATATCATACTCCATAATGTGGGTAATCCATCATGTGCTCTTCTAATTCAAATATCTATTTAGGAGAAATTATTTTACCCCCGCATGAGACACTAACAACTGAATTTTTTTATTTGAGACCAAATGTTTAAATTTCTTCAAACTTCTTATAACAACAAGGACATGCTTCTCAATAAAAGAATACTTCACCTCATAGTCTTCCAAGCTATGACTAAAGAATGTAATGGGATTCTCTGCTCCTTCCTTGTTCTACTGCATTAAGATAGCTGAGATTGTATCTATGCCACCAAACACATATAGGATGAAGTCCTTCAAAAAATATGGGTTTATGAGAGTTGGAGCTTGAGATATGGCTTGCTTGATTGCTTCAAAACTCTCCTTGCCTTCCATTATCCACTTGAAAGCAAGGTTCTTTTATAACATCAATGTCAACAACTTGACAAGAGTAGAAAAATTAGGCATAAATCTAAGAACAAAATTAATTCTTCCCAAGAAGCTTTGAAGAGATTTCTTGTGACTTGGAAATGGAAGAACGTGGATGGATTTCTCTCTGATCAATCAATCATCAATCCTTCCTTAGACACTATGTGGCCTAACAACTTTCCTTCATGAGCCAAGAAGATACACTTCTTTAGATTGAGGGAAACATGTCAAATTTCCTACACCTCTCAAATACTTTCTAGAGATGGAAGATATGATCAGCTGCACTCTTGGAGTAGACCATGATATCATCAAGATAAACAAGAACCATATTATTTAGCAGCCCCTTGAAGGCCATGTTCATTTATCTTTGAAAAGTGGCTCCAGAATTTGATAGTCCAAATGGAATTTTATTGTAAGCATAGGTGCCCCATTTTGTAGTGAAGGTTGTCTTGAATTAATCATCTTCCTTCACCAAAATATGATTATAGCCTGAGTATCCATCCAATAATGAAAATATTTCGAACCAGCTACTACTTGCAAAATATGCTCCATTGAAGGGAGTAGATAGTGATCTTTTAGAGAGGCTCTATTCAAATCGCGGAAGTCTACACACAATCTGATTTCTCCATTCCTCTTCTACATGGGAATGAGGTTTACAACCCATCTTGAATGTTTAATTGGAAAAATTATACTTTGTTAATCAACTTGTTTAACTCCTTCATGAGATGCTCAATGTGCAGATTGATTGACCTTTTCTTTTGTCTAACCGGTTTTACATTTGGGTCCAACTCTATAGTATGTTGTGCTATATTTGGATCAAAACCTCTCAAATATTTGTAGCCCCATGCAAAGACATCTAGAAATTCATGACAAAGTTCTACAAAATCTGATTTCTCTTGAAGAGTACTTACTTTGCCAATCTGCAATGTCTTGCCTTCTCCAATTGAAATAGGCTCTGAATCTTCACCCTTGACTTGGATGTTTGATTTCTCCTTCCAGAATTGATCATTTGGGTTGAATATTGAATCCAAATTCACCAACCCCTTGGGAAATTTGTTCATTCTCAACTACACCACTTGGTCACCATACTGTTGCTCTAATCTTTCTTGGTTTCTAGTGGAGAACTCATCTTCTTCTTGTAAAAAAATGATGATTTGTTGATCACTTTCAAATACTTTCCAATTTTATTGTTGTTTGGGATGATGGGTCTCATAACCACCATGATATGTGGCTGATTTTAATCTCTCTTGATGCTATCAAATATGTCGAACTCTACCCCAACTGCTCTAAGTCTATCTGCAGCTTCATTCTTTTTTCTCAAAATGACCTCTATGCCAAATGCTTCAAAATATTTGATTAGATCCCATGCTCTATTCTTATAGTGTTTTAGAAGGTCATTTTTAGCAGCATGCTACCCTCTAACTTGATTAATAATCAGCTCACTATCACCAAACACTTGCAAATTTGAAACGCCTTTCCTTCTTGCCCAATGCAATCCATGGACCAATGCTTCATACTTAGTTGTGTTGTTTGAACAAGAAAAGTGGAAACAAAAAGCTTAATAATACTTCATACCTTACGATAACATAAGCATTTCTCCTCCTCCAACACCTTTTCTACTCCTTGATCCATCAAATAATAGCCACCATACCTCATTCTTGTCCTCTTTGCTATTTGATTTTGTGATGCTTGGGAGAATTGGATTTTCTTCATGTAAGCAATAAATGCCCAACTCATCTCTCTCCATCTCTTCATATGGATCGTAGGCATGCCTCTTGTGAGCCCACTCATTAAGTATCAAATATGGGATGTTTCCAATTTTAGTGGCTGCTTCATATGTTTCCAAACAATCCTCTTGATTAAAAATAGAGTAGTTTGCATTGATTGGAATGGGCACATGGGGCTCAATATGGTAATTTTCATTTGGCTTTGATATGATAGTAGCCTTAGCTCCATACCTGGTTTTGAAAAACATGTGTGACCAATCAACTAATAAGTATCCTCTAATTTTTGTAGTGAAGACTCTTGACAAACACAATGAAATAGTGGAGATAGGTCTATAAGCGATACATCTTGTGATACCGTGACATTAGAGCATGCATGCAATGTAAGGATCAATCCTCTAATTATCCCAACTATTCCTACTGCTATCCCATCAAGTTGCACTACCCCTTTTGTCACCAGCTCATACTCTAGACCCAGTTGATCAGTTATCTTCATGGCATGACTGAGCTACTTACACCCGAATCAATCATGCAATTGTGCACAAGGTTGTTTCCAATAATAAGAGATACATAGAATGGAGGAGGATTCATAATATTACTTTTTGACTTCCTTTCTTTTCTTGGATTGTTTCTTGTGGGGATGCATTGGTGAGCACTCTTTCTTGGTCTTTGGATGCTTCATTTGGCGAGGACCAATTTTCCATGACAATCTACAACAAATCCCTTTGGCCCGGTATTGCTAGTGACTCCCATATTGAAATGATTAGATTGGTTTTCTTCATTTTCTCATAGATATTGAATGGAGGTAGATTATCTCGATGCTGCCCTTTTCTTGGCATAACCTTCTCTTGCACATGAGTTGTTACAACTGGTGCTTGGGCTGATTTAGAAGGCTGATTGGGCTGATTTGGAATGTTAGGGACTACACTTTGATTGCTAACTCCTTGTAGAGTGATAGAGGGCTGAGATGCACCTTGATTAGATGACTGCCCTTCCTCCAAATTTCTCTTTTTGGACCTTGTGTTAGCTACTACAACTTGTAAGGGAGTTTGGTTAATCCCACAAAAATCCTCTGGCTGACAGTTGACAAGAGTTGCATCATTTTGAGGGGCTTCAAGTGTTATATTACTATTGATTTACTCCTTGGTCTATTTCTTAAGGGATGCCAAAATATTGCACCACCAAGGCCTGATTTGATGGATCTTGAAAATATGTCACTTGATCATACAATGGACCCCATGGGTAATGTCATTCATATTCTTATGTCATGTTGTTTTTGGGCTGAAACTAATGCTCTAGATGAAGACCGACATTAGGATTATAGGTTGGAAATGGCCTAGCAGTGGGTTGTGCTCCCTGATTTTGATTAGCAGCTTGGGAAAGAGGCTTATTTGGTGGATATGAAGGTCTATTGGGTGGATATTGAGGCTGAAAGGGTCTAAAATTCTGAGCTTGTTGCCTCTTGATAGAAACTAACTCATTCCCAAAAGCTTGTTGCACCTTGACTAGTTCATGTTGCCCCTTTGCTATTTCTTGCAAAGCCTTCTTAAGTTCTTGGTTTTCAAAAGGATCACTAGAAGAAGGGGAAGCCTCATTAGAAATCTATTTTTGGGGGCTGGAATGGGAGCAATTTCAGGTGTTTGAGCGGGAGTTGGATTTGTTATCTCTGGGAATAAAGGCATGGTTGGCCTAGGTGTTATTTTATGCACCTGAATTAGACAATTTTCAGCTCTGATTGCAATTGCATATGCTGCGGGAAAATTCACTCCTCCCATGGATTGAATCATCACAAAAATATCATAATTTAAATCTTTTAGGTAGTAGAGAAATGCACCTTCAGCTGCAAGCCTTACAAGAAGTGGAATCCGGTCCCATGTCTTTTGAAATCTGAAATTAAAATTTGCCAACTACTCATTTGGAGCCCTCCTAATCGTTGTCAGTTGTTCTAACAATGATAAATTATCATCCTTATCTCTGAATTGATTGTATAGAGTAGTGCACAACTCATTCCAATTAGTGATTGACCTTCTTTGTTAGAGATCTTAACCACCGTGATGCCTTCCCTTTAAGTGAAGAAGCAAACAATTTTACAACCAAATCCATCTCATTTATTTCATGTATAGTGCAGACATTTGCAATATCTTGGATATGGTCAGTTGGAGTTGTGTGATTCTCCACTATGAAATATGGAATGCTCTTCAAGGCTACAACTAGTATCAAATTTTGAGCATTCAAGGTAAATGGATGACTACACGTGAAGTATACAAATGGATTTTGTGGTGGTAGTTGGTATTGGTGAGCTATTATGATTGGTTTGAGAACTCTTGTTGATTGAATGGAAGGGCCTATCAGGTGGATGTGTAGAAAGAGTTTTTTTGGAGGAGATAGAGATATTTGAATCTATCTTCCTCTTCTACCTCTACAGGGGAGAGCTGCAGATAATAAAATACTACTTCTTATCTTACTCTAGACCGAGTTTGAATCCTTTTCATAAATTAGAGGAACTTGAGCTGTTAAAAACCACTGGATTATTCTTTTGGAGTCATTAGATGTGTTGATACAAAGCCTCCAAAGGTTAGAAAATACAACAAGAGAACACCAAACTTTCGCAATGAAAAAATGAAGACTTCTTTTGTCCCACTTTGGGCATGCTAGAATTATTAGTGCAAAATTAAAAACACCCTCTAATTCACACAAGTGTGTGTGCTTGAGCTCACGTGTAATTACACAACATGGGTGCTATCTCCAAGTTATGGGACTTTTAGATAGACCTCTAGAGAAGGTTGGTTCCTCTTCCTATTCTAATGCAACTACTCTAATGGAAAGAAACTGATTGCTACTCCTAATATATCACTTCCAAGGGACCAGGGAGAAGGGAATAACATGCAACTAAAATGGATTCCTACACTATAGAGGTGATGCAGCAAAAATAGATTGTGGGAGTAACTAAAAAGTGTGAAGATGAGAGAAGAATGTTGATTGGAGAGGATTAAATTACCATCATAGTTCAAAAAAAATTTTTACAACATCACTTCCTTAGATAAACAACAACAATGAACTCTTGTAGGAGTATGAATAGAAACAAAATACATGAAATATAATGTAGATGCAAGAAGAATGCAAAAAATCAAAGAAAGGGAAGACAAAAATCCACAAAATTCAATCTACTGCTTCATTAATATGCACAATCCATCATATTACAAGGAAAATGCCTGGATCACCATGCAAGGAGTCCACTATGAAGGCCTACAACACTCTAGTTTCACAAAACAAAATAGTAGAGTTTTTCTACTTAATATTACCCCCTTTTACAATGAGTGAACCCTTCAATTTATAGAAAAATGGAGGAAGAGAGAGGGAATTCCCAAAATCATATTTTTTCCCACTTGTAAAATGGCCATAAATAAGTGAAATGATAACATCTTACTTGCACAAGCTCACCTCTATTGCTCTATATCCTGTAGCAAAAGGAAATGATAGCCTATGTTCATTAAATGCTCCCTCAACCACCATGGAAGTTCTGAGATGAAATGGGTCCATTTTTCACAAAATCTCCCTCAAATCTACATCAATTCTTGTGTTTCTTGATCCTTTTACGAAGGTATCGAAACACGATTCCAATGAGACCATTTTTTGTGATTTGGTCAAGAATTTTCTCTAGATGCGGCCTATTGAGTGCAAGAAACTCCTTTGAAAAATTTCCATGCGCTTGCTTCAACTTCACGAGAATGGCAATCAAATTCTTGGTGAAATACCTTTAAAAATATTTCCTCCTTTCCTTAGTATTTTTTCAAATATTTGATTTGATTTGGCCATTTAAAAAGAATGGGGCCCACCATACCCACTGTCTTTTTTATATTTTCCAAAAGGGGGTATGTTATATTTTAATATTATATTTTAGCGAGCTCAGCTAGCTTGGCCAAGATGGTTCCCCATGCAGTGCCAAACCTTCGGTGCCAACCCTCCTTGGCATTCCATTTGTCAGATTATGAGGGCCGTGCTAGCCCCAATGTTCCACGTCAACATATGATATGTTGACCTCCTTTTATTTCTACACCGACCCCACAAAATCCATTTACGTTTTAAGGTCCACAAGACATTTTCCACCCACGAAATTATGTGGCAAGTGCACCTATGCATTTTGTGCCGAGTTGTGTCCACCTATGTCATACTGACCTCATGCATTGGGTGAAATTGTATCAACCCATGGCTTTACGTGGTAAGTCCACCTCTACCGTGGTATCTCGTATACACCCATGAGACTCCCTTGGAAATGAAACTCTATGCCTATGTCCATGGTGATTTCATGAGCTTGGTGGATGTCTCCCAATTTTTGAGCTCACTCCCTTGATTCACATTATTACTCTATGCTTTTATGACTCACCTTCTCAACCTATGGCTCTATCACCGATTCCACTAAGCTCGTCATTCACCCGCGGCTCTTCTTTCGCATCTACGGTTCCTCTAGTAGTCAAGATTGCACAAGATTGATATGGCAGTGGTGAAATATATTTTTATTAGGTGAGCTTGTATGATTGACCTTGATGTTATGATAACACTCCTTTTATTTGTATTTTGGGCTCCTTCTATGGAAATATCTCGAGCTCTCCAACCGCTTAACAACTTTGCGATACTTTACTTGGTGCATCGATCTCGCTATCTTAGCTTGGTGAGGGAAAGCTTATTGTTTCCTTTCTCCATCACATGGGATACTTCATGTTCTACGTCTCACATATTTGCTTTGTGGAGTTCATCCTCTATGATGCAGCTCACCCTTTATGATGCAGCTCACCCCTTATGTTGTGGCTCACCCCTTGAGCTCGTGGTTGATCTCTCAAACCCATAGCTCCATATTTGCACCCTTGAAAATCCATATTGAGCTTGTGGTATGTCCCCAATTCCATGGCTCACCTCATTCTTGACGAGGTTAAGGATTAAGAATTATGTACTTATTTGTTTGGCTTGGCTTCATTGAAACTTCCTAGCCATTACTCAATGCAACCTAGAATCTATTGTGAATAACCCAGGCGTCTTTGACACATCACTCATCCTAAAATAAGTGCTCACCCAAAGTGTGCAAAGGTACTAGGCCCCTCTTTAGAGTTGCTTGTGTAGGATGTTAGTGTGATGGTGATAAAACATATTTAGATCCATAATTAAACATAAACATTCCACAATGCATAATCCATATCTAGATCTTAGAGAATCATGAATTAAACAATAACTATAATACTCGACAACATTGGCCATACCTAACATCATTCCTTCCATGAGGTCCATCTTTTGTGCTATGAGCTTCCCAATCTCATCAATCCTCTCTTTATGTGGATCTGGGCTACTGCGAGGGATTCCCACTTTTTTTTTACTAGTGACAATCTTTCTATGCATCAAAGTGTTTCATCTTTCATCACTTCCGAACTTCATTATCTTCAACTAGAGTTCTGGTCCTTATTATTGCCTCTAGTGCCACACACAAATTGAGAGCTTGGTCTGCTTTCTTCAGTTCATCCTTTAAAGTTTGGAGCAATGCCTCATAAGTTGAAATTTTTCTAAGCATAGAGGCCCATGCTCTCTCGATTCTTGTTCAACATATTTTGGTGTAGGCATTCGAATTGGTCCATCCTCTAACACCAAATTGACCAAAGTGCGCACATAATGCATAGCAGAAGGAAACTTTTTAGGTACCTTAGGTTCTAGATGAGGCCTTGTTTTTAGAATGTGATCACCAATCTCCTTAGCCATGCCAACGAAAGCCTCATTCTTTGTCCATTCTCATTCCTTCTCTTCCTTTAAGTGCATTATCTCTATAGTTTTATCTTTGTTATCCTCCATCAATGCTCAAATGGTGGCAGCCTTATCAACATTTCTCTATGCCACCTCAGTAGATACCTTGACCAAGGCATTGTTGACATGCTCATTAGACATTAGAGTAGGTTTTATTGTCATGTGCCTGCTCTGGGGTGCCTTCTTCACTCTTCACGAGACACAAGATTCTTCACATACATCAAAGTATGGTTCGTCCATATGGGTCTACATAGACCAAGATAATTTTTTCCTTATGCACATAGTGGCCATATCTAGGTCCATTAGCTCCCACCCATATAACTCCTTAAGGCCCACAGTGCTTTGAAACAGGGCACAAACAATTTTTCTTATGTCCTCAGCATATCCCATATTAGGGATTACATATTCTTCACTTCTCTTTGTCCTTGGACCCTTAAGAACCTAAGCACCAAGGTTTGGAGTTGTCCTTTCTCCTACCTAAGTTGTAATTGACACGCTAGACCTGCTCTTCCATAATTTATTTTTCTTCTTTCACCCCTTCCTTTTCATCTCTCGTTTATTCATCCCAGGGTTCCTCCACATCTTTTGGTTGAACCGGGGTTCTGACGCGCTCTCTTCAGACTCCTCCTCCTCTTCGTTAAGCTTCAATTTTATTTTTCTTTCTCTCTGGTGTTTCTTTCTGAGGGGAGAGTCAAGGTGAATTTCATAAAGGTTGTGATGTTCATGCACCTTGGGTCCTAGTTCTTCGAAAACCTTGTTAAACCGGGTGCTCCTCATGGACTGTATCTACATCCAAGCCTTCCTCTCCTTGTGCCTGTGGGGGAGTATCTACATGCTCACTTTCCACTTTGTCTATGGGCTGCCTCCAGCCTCTATGGTATAATCCTCCACTATCCTTAGGTTGTTCTTCTTCATATATCTCTATGGTCGAGGAAGGATTTGCAGCTGCCACATTTTCAACTATGTATTTTCCTTTAGGGCACCCTTGGGAGCATGAACTCATTCTTCACATGTTATTTTCCAACCTAGGCTTAAGCTGGAGATAGACAAGCATGGATCCACTATCCCCAATAGCCAAACTTACTAGCTTCATACTTATAACATCTGAAATGAGCCTCTCAATGTAGGTAGACCAACCTAGATAAACATAAGTTTTTTTGAGAGTATGGTAGTCACAATCTACCTTGTCCGCATTAAAGCTCAACCGATAGGCATTAGTAAACCTATATCTGCTGCCTAGAAATAGCGCCGTTGTGAAGGTGTATGATATTTTACACCAGGGACTCCATGTCCCATCCTTCATTACAAACCATGCGATGCAAAAATGTTAATACACCACAAACTGCACCGCCTTACCCACTACTGAGGGTAAATCCTTTGGAATGTGCCATTCCTCCTCAAAGGCCACACATAGTCGATCATACCATAGTTCGCCCTTTGTTTTAATGGGCCACTCATTGTTCCTTCACATAGATAATTCTCAAACCTCTCTGCAAGGGACTTCTTCTCTATGGGGTATTCCCAAATTTTGTTCTTTAGCCCATCGGGCACTCCAATTTCTACAAAAACAAGAGATAATAGGATAGCGCCAAAAATTATCTTCTCACCTATGCGCACTTCCTCAATAACTATTTCTACTATTTAGCCAACTAAGTTGTAGACTTCTCCTTGTGACATATTACTTGTAATAGGTAGCCACATGGTGTTTACTTGTGACCATATTTATTGATCATTCAGTTTAGTGAGAAGATGTGTGGCTTCCTGAACCACATGGTACTTCCTTAATCTGTAGATGTCCATTCCGCACACACCCTTGACATATCCCAACTCCTTACTTGTGGCTATAACAACTTCCTTATCAATTAGATCACTGCTAATTTCTATCCCTGTGCCCTTCAGCCCTGTCAATGTAGCAATCAAAGGCATGGTGATCCTTACCCATTGTTTAACAAAATATAAGAAGTCCTCATGGACTCTACTTATAAGCCATTGGTATAAAATTTCTAGTTTTCCAAAATATGGGAGTTCATACAATTGATACACCCCTACCTTCTTGAGAAAATTCTCCCCAACATCGTCATATCATTGGCATGTCATCCATCGTGCACTTATTGGTCTTCTTATTCAACAAAGCATCCAACTCTCCTTGTTGTCAGTGGTGTGGTGGTTGTAGTCACTTACTTTACATCTGTGGATATGGGAATCCCAATCCCATCGATGATCACTCCTTTTGGATACTACATCTCTGAAAAATTTCTCTTGGGAGCATCTTTGACCTTCTTCTTCCCCTTCGTACCTGTTGTAGGTGCCTTCCTTGGTGCCATTATAAAAATCTCTCCTTTTGTCTTCTGTCGAGTAAAATTTTGTGCCCTAGCTTAAAATACTATGCCCTATCTCAAAACTACAAGCCCTAACTCATCAATGCTTCTACTTCACTCAAACCCTTCTCCAATGGGGACGCAAGCCACTTCTACGCACAAATCTACTCTCCACATCTGGTTTCACAACTCTCCACACCTCAACACATTTCACTTGGCTCGGTCGTAACTAGATTGCTCGAATACTTGTGATCGCAAAGGTAAAAATGAACCCGCATCACATCCTTATATAGATTTTTGAAAAGTTATTACATTTATTGATCCTTTACCTACCACCGATCCTCTCATTAATTTACCTTTTTACCAACTTCCATGCGGCACACGTACACAACCCAGCCATAACCTTCTAGCACACCTTCCTACCTTCTAGATACACACCTAATTTTGTGCTTCACACCAAATTACCTCACCATTGTGCCTTCCTCTAGTAGTTTCTACGGCTGCACTTACCTCACGTTATACTGTTCATTCATTTATTTCTAGCTATGGTCTTCCCTAAGAGCAATCTTCTTTCTAGTAGCTCCTTTCCATACTTGAATAACACATGTAATAGTTTTTCTCAGGTGTACCTATTTTTGAATAACAACCACCCCACACAATGGTATGTGTAGTTCTTTGTGCATAAAAATAATTTAGATTGGAATTATTTTCCAGCACGTAAATGCGCTTATTACACAAAACACCAAACTAAATTGAAAAAGTATAATGACAAAGAAGGAAATACATTAAAAGAAATACAGAAAGGGAAATCTATACTAAATGGCAATACTTCCTTATTATAAACACCAAGAAGAATTATTTATAGTAGGGCTTCAACCTAATCCCATTAAAGTAACCAGGTAACTATGTTCCATCAAGTGCCTTTAACTAAAAATGCTTGATTCAAGGATGTGAGTGATAACATATGGTCCCAACCAATGCACCTTAAGTTTTCTGGATGGCACAAAAAAATTGAATCATAAAGAAGTACCATATGGCAAACCTCAAGCTTCTTGTCCTTGATGTGTCTGTCATGCCATTCCTTCTACTTGACCTTTTCTTTCTTTTGACTCCGACATGCTATGGCGCGCCTCTCATCTAGTTGTATTAACTTGTCAATTATTTCTTCTAATGCTTTATCATCAGATAGACCTCACATGCACACAATACACAAAGAAGGTAACGTGAATTCCATGGGAAGAACTACTTCTGTACCAAAAACCAACTAAAATTGTGTTTCCTTATTTAACCTTTAGTAGGTTATTTGATATGCCCTAATTACAACAAAACTTTATCATCCTAATCTTTCCTTCTAACATCAATTTTTTTTGTTAAGGTCTGGCTCAATATATTTTTGAAAGCCTCAATAGTCCCATTTGCTTGAGGGTGATAAGGTGTAGTCTTATGGTGTGCAACCATAAATTCATCCAATAATATCTTGATTTTCTCATTCAAAAAGTGTGTGCCCCTATCTCTTGTCAAACTCAATGAACATCCATACCTAGTAAGAATATTTTCCTATAAGAACCTTACTATTATAGCCACTTTGCACAATCCTTTGTAGGTGCTTTCTTCGCCCATCTTGTAAGATAATATATACAATAGATGATGTAGCGCAACCCAATTCTACGTGTGGCTAGGGAAATAGGACCCAAAAAGTCTATTTCCCATTTTTCAAATGGATCTTTACTAGAAACAAGCCTCAAAGGCATTTCATCTCTTTGTCCAGGTTTTCCAAGGTGCTAACAATGATCACATGCCTTACAATACTCTTTACAATCCTTGTACAGGGTCTCCCACCATAATCCAGTGAGTAGAATCTTGCACGCTGTGGCATCACCTACATAATTCCCACCTGCAATACCACCATGAGACTCTTCCATGATATCCTTGCACTCATGTTCTAATACACAGTGGCACAATACTTCATCTTGTCCTAGTTTGTATAAGTCACCACTAATCAACATGAAGGATGCAACACAAATTGCAAGTTGTTTCTTCTATAAGGCTTTCATTCCTTTTGGTGCCATGCCAGTGCATAACAGAAAATAATATCCTCTAACTCTAAAGGAACGTGATGTAATCTATACAACCGTGCATCTGAAATTGTATATTAAATTGCCTATGTGTCCCCCTAACTGAATTCTTGATAAATGATCTAGGATAGAATTACTTTTACTGGTTTTACCATGTTGTAAAGTCAAATTTTTGGAATGAGAGAACCCATCGACATATGCGTCCCCGTAAAATGGGATTATTTATAGAGTATTTTAATTCCATCTGATATTTATAAAATATAAATGGTGTTGCTAGAAAGTACTATTTGAATTTATGCAGCGATAGATCATTGACAAGGCCTTGTGCTATGTAGTTGTATAATTCTATTATGTAGGAGTCAAATTTCTACTAGCAAAATAGATAGGATGATCTATAATACCTTCTCTAGGATGAGATAACATTGTGCCAATGGCCATGCAGAGGAATCCACATGTACATGAAATGGTTGGTTCCATGAGGGAAAATGCTAAATAGGCACTGTAGTAAGTCTCTCCTTCAATGCCTCAAATATGCACTGCTGTGGTTTTCCCTAATAGAATGTCCCTTTTACTTTGAGTAACTCTTCCAAGGGTGTGAAAATATTTGCATATCCTTTGATAAATTTTTTGTAATACCCTACATGGCCCAAAAATCCATGCACCTCACTCTAACTAGTAGGCTCCTCAAGGCCTACGATTCTATCGCAACCTTATTTGGATCTACTAACAAAAATTTCTTACAGATAATGTGCCCTAAAAAAATTCCAAAAGGTGTATCAAATACACACTTTTTGATGTTTAAAGAGATGCTTAACTATCTTCATCTTTCAAACATCAAGTGCAAGTTATCAAAATGATCCTTAACAAGCACATATACCATCCAATCATCCAAGTAAACTTGTAAGAATTTGTGAATAAAATCCTGGAATGCTTGAACAAACTATGCACGAAAACATAGTAGGCACATTCTTTAACCCAAAGGGCATCATAGTATATGTAAAAATTCCTCATTTAGTGGTGAAAGTCATTTTCTCTTGATCCTCCTGTGTAATTCTAACTTGGTGATACCCGAGAATC
Source organism: Taxus wallichiana var. yunnanensis (assembly GCA_018340775.1). Lineage (NCBI taxonomy): Eukaryota > Viridiplantae > Streptophyta > Pinopsida > Cupressales > Taxaceae > Taxus > Taxus wallichiana. The sequence continues at coordinate 363,864,519 of CM031233.1, forward strand.
CATCTGTTAAAGATTAAACTTCACGCCTGCAACACTTTCTAATATTTCCTTGGTGAAAGGTGTAGGAAAAGGATCAATCACACATGCAACATTCATCTCCCTATAATCCACACAAATCCTAATCTGTCTATATTTATTTATACTAATTACCATGGGGCTAACCCACTCTGATTCTTCTAGGGGTTAATGATGCCAAATTTCAGCATTTTGTCAATTTCTTCTTTAACTTTTACGTGCAAGTTAGGGTTCATCCTATAAGGTCTCTTCTTGATAGGGCATGCTCCTTCCTTTAGCTTAATCTTCATCTCACCCAATGCATCACACACCCCCTTTAAATCATGGTAGGCCTTAGGAAATAAGTCCTGAAATCACGTAGTAACTCAATTATCTTTTCCATTTCAGAATTAGCCCAATAATCTCCAATTATGGCCTCCTTAGGTTCAACATCTGTGCCAATGTTCACTTTCTTGGTCTTCATAGGTTCATGATAGGTGCACATGTTTTTATCCACACTATCTAAGACCTCACGTGTACCTATTGAATGATCTATGTCCAAATATTCTACTTCTTCATCATCCACTATGTAGACCATCTTTCCTTTCTCCTTCTCAAAGCAAGCACACTTAAATAGTTTGGCATCTATATCATCTACTTCCTCAAAATGCACTCCTTGTTCCTCACCAAATAAATCCTGAATGAGTTCTTTAGCCTTTGCACTGTCTCCCATAATCAAGCACTCCATAACCCGTAATGCCTCTCTCACCAGAGGTTTAGTAGAGAAGTAGTCAAAAGTATGGGTCATTCCTATAATAAAGTCCTACCAATTTCTAGTCTCCCTATGCAGTTCCATTTAAACATACCAGAATGTGAACAACCTTGCAAAGTGGAATAAAGTTTTTGCACCCAAAGTGAAGGTGGTAAATCTTCCTTCCCCTCTATCTAGAGTCTCTCACACTACTGAACGTGGTGCTGAATAGGTTGATTACCATGATATATATAGATTTGAGTAGGTGCATTGCTCTGAGAAATCGGTTTGTTAGAGAAATTCTTACTTCATTCCATTCTATGAGATTATCGTTGTGAACCATCCAACAATGTGCTACCATCCTGCGTAGGGTATATAATAACATATTTATTCTTTCCACTTGGTCCATCCACTACTCCTCCATGGTGCGTAGGAATATCGTTAGGATCTCCTGCTCTAGTGTACCAGGGTAAAAAGTTGTTACCTATCTACTTAATACAATGAGGTTTTCTCCTCCATTCAAAGGAACTTTTACTTAACACTCAACCATATCATAGGTACCATGCACCCAATTATCACAAGAAATAATTATATTATCATTAATAGCTGTGCATCTTCCCACTGGAGGATTCCTTCCTTAGATGGCTCAAGTACTTCTGGATCTCTAATGACACACACATAAATTTTATTCAGGACTTCCTCACTCAAAGGTTCAACATAAGGTGCATATTTTCCATCTGTCAAAGGGATAATAACTCTTTCTTCCTTCTTCTCAAAACTTATATACCCCTTGTTGAACTATAGATCAACATTATTTACATAACACCAAGGGTGCCCAAGTAGAGTTGAGAAGTTGTCTTCCTGTGAAAGTGCCAAAACCTCAAATTCCCCAATGAACTTGGCCCCTTGTATAGTAATGGATGCATCCTTTAAAACCTTGATTGGAGTGGGCTTAGTCTAATTAGACATAAATAATAAATTAGAGGATGGATGTAATAGAGGTGCCAATCTGCACCCATGCATCTAAAGTACGCACATTTAATTCCGTGCCTATGTCAATCAATATATTGCTCAAAATAAATCCATCCAAAACAACATTCAGAGTGATATCCTTGTCATAATCCAAGATTTGAGGGGGAAGATTAGCATGCAGGATTTTCCATCCATTTGTAATACTTGTGTGCGGAGTGTTACCCTTTAACCAATTCCCTAGTAATGAAATAATATTCTCTTGGCACAAAATCTTTCATACATCTTTCAAATCATCAACATATGACTGGATGTATCTGCTGCCTTCTTTTGTTCCAGCTTCCGTGACTATTCCTTTAAACATTTTATTTCACCTTGAATATTTTTGAATGTCCATGGTCTCTTGATAAACCTCCTTCTGATGTGTAAGATCTAGATATCTTGCATGTAAAACCTCCTCCTTAGTAATGGTAAGCTTCTGTTGTAATGTATCTCTGGCGTGCACAACATCAATGCATGTAGTAATCTTCATAGGTACTACCTCAGGTTTCGGTGCCAACTTTGGCATCCATTGATTTTCTATGGCATGTTGTATCCTAACCATCCATGTGCCCTTGTTTTCCTATTTATGCTTCTTGCTAATATGCTCATATAAGTCTGGGAATTCCTCATAGTTATGATTCTTCCCATAAAAAGAATAAGTAATATTTCGAGGGCATTCATGTTTGTAGTGGTCAAGAGATTCATATGTATAACATGTTCCATGAGGAAACTCACCTCGCTCACCACCATGGCCTCGGACCCCAAATCCACTATGGTATCCTCGACCTCTACCACGACTTCCTTCAAAGCACCCTTTAATATGATTATAACACCCTTGAGTGTGATCACAATCATGGTGCTCACTTTTAATTTTAGAATTATCGATACTCCTGTCTAAAATACACCAATATCTATAGCATCATGCATCGACCAATCAACTTGTAGTATTCTACAGTATTGTGATTTGTGGACCGAAAAATCTTAATATAACAAGATACATTCTTTCTAATCGTGTGTTGTAGTAATAGGCAATGAATTGCATCATGGTCTAAATTAAATATCTCAAATTCTAACAAAAATGAATATACTTGACCTATGGGGACAATTATTCTTAGTGTGCCCTTCCACTTCACAATTTGTACAACAAATCCCGGTGCATGTCTCGTGTCTTTGAATTGGTGATAATTTCTCCAATTAATTTACCATATCTACAATCTATGCTTCCAGGAATGGGCTCATCCTAGTGTTTATACTTTCTACGCCTCGGCGTGCAACACTACTTCAAGTGGTTTACGTGGGTCTATATATGCCTTATGTGACAATGCCCTCCTAAAGGGTGTGATCAAGCCCCAACAAACCACTATGCATGCTTGGATTGTATGAATATCATACGAAAGCTTAAACAAAAGTGTTTTAAAATGGACGTCATATTATTGAATGCTCTCGGTAGTGCCCGCTTAATATCCTTGAGTGCACTTATACTCTCAAACTCAGAGATATAAAAATCCTTAAGAAAAGCTTCCCGTATTGCTACATAATCTACGTAAATTTGATTAGAGTCAAACTTCCTGTACTAACCGTGAGTGCATCCTTGCAACATAGTTGTGAAATGAATTTCCTCGCACGCATAAGTTTGTGATTATTTTGTGCACCACAAGATCTCACACATGTGTACATTCTCGAGTAGAATATTCTATTCCCTATACTCTAGAAGACAAAGTGACATCTCCATGTAAATATTCTAGGGTTGGTGAGGACCATGCCCACCTAATCTAGAACCTCTTATGTTACCTCTACCTCCAGACCCACTAGATCCACCGAACTAGAGCCACCTATGCCCCTTGATCCTCCACCTATAGCTGAAAGTGGACCAGAGGATGTACTTCCCTATGTCCCAATAATGGTACTAAATTGAACTCCTATAGTTTGCGAGGTGGTACTACTCCCAGAAGTGAGTCCAAAATTTCGTGCTTGAGTTCAAGTGCCGATGATGTGCCTGAAAAGGTACCTCCAAATAACAAAGAATACATTTTATCGGCCATAGATGCTCTTTCTACTTGATTTACTCCTTTTATGCTACTCCCCAAAATAGCTCGCCGACTACTGGTCAGATACTAGATCTTTGGAAAACCAAGCACAAGGGCTAGGTTGCTAGGTAGATTTAGATGCATGCCCGTAACCCATGTCATCTATGCTGACACACTCCCATGTGAGGCCGAGGAGGTTTCCCTATCATGATTTCCCAAATGGGGGAGTTCTAGATGCTCTAGCTCCACACTTTTGCATGAGCTCCAAATCATTCATGAGCCATCTCTCTCCTCAACACCATCCATTTTGCAATATCACGTTTCTTCTCTATCTCCCTCTTGTGTGCCTCATTGTACTTAAGCTTTCTTTTTCTCTTTTCCTCTCTACCACTAGGTCTGCCATCCTTAACCAAACCTTCTCATGTCCCCGTGCATGGTAGGGTTTAGCTAGCCATAAAATTTTCTTCCAAGTTAAAGGTTACCATCAAGATTTTTATCTCTAGTGGAATGCCTTGTAAATAGGTTCCCATAGGATAATGTAAAAACTGGAACTCAGCTACCTCTGGGAAAGAGTAAGTGGAAATTAATTACTCTAAAATATAGCTATTTAGAACACCACGGAACCAAGTGTCCACAACACGCATCCAAATCATATCAACATCATAGAGGGCCTGAAATTATTCCTACATCTAGACAATTTTGTGATACCTCCAATTTATTTTAGACACATAAGCAACCAACCACTCATATCACTCTACCGGAAAAATAGCAAATAAGCTCTCATATAAATAGTCATACAAGTTCTGCTCTACCCACATGCATGTGTCAAACTTAGATCTAGTGTTAAACCTTCAAGCATACTCTTCTTCCAAATCTATTATCCACTCCTCAATACTTTCTAGGGTCAATCAATATGTCTTCATCACGAAACATCCTGAAAACAAATGAAAAAGATGTCCCGACAATGGAACCAATGATGTAGCCTATAATCTACTGTGAATAACCTGTGTGCGGCGGCACATAACTCATCCCTGAATCGAGTGCTCACCCAAAGTGTGTAAAGGTACCATGCCCCTCTTTAGAGTTACTTGTGTAGGATGTTAGTGTGATGGTGATAAAACATATTCAAATCCATAATTAAACATAAACATTCCACAATGCATAATCCAGATCTAGATCTTAGAGAATCATGAATTAAACAATAACTATAATAAGATTAACCATACATGAACCAAATTCAATTATGTTCAACACCATTATCCAACCAATATACTCCATTACATTAGACATTGTAAAACACATAATATTCTTACATTATAAAGTATATCCATAAGTCATGCATGCATCAGATCCAACAACATAACTCTATAATAATTCACACACACATACACCCTAAACTACATAGTTCAATACATATTTATAGAGGTGGGGACTTGCCCTTCACCGCTTATGAACTTCTCAAAATAGGTTGCATGCTGATAATAGCCACGTGCCTTTACAATAGCATGCATACATGCAAGTGTTCTAATAATAGATGTCCTATAGTTAACTGGAAGAAGAAATCCTATTATTAGCTCAAACCATGCATGGTGCTTATCATCCACTTGTTCCCAAAATACCATTGTGTGTAGCACAAGTCTTCATCTCTATGTGTGCTCCACACGCTATCTCCAAAAATATCCCTTATCCATAAAAATGGCTAAGTCCTAAGCCAAACTGTTCTAGCATGCATTTCCTTCCCTATATTTCCACGCCTTAAAATGCACCTTGTTCCCATGTGCACATCATTTGTGTGTCTTCTCCTTAGAGCAAAATTCAATCTGCTCAACATTACTCTTCTCCTAACTTTGATCTCGCCGCCTTGTCCTAAATGAGCTTGATAAGTCCCAAGCTCGGCTCCAATGTTTTGAATTATTTGAGCCTGATTGTGATGTCATTCACCATTCCACTTTCCAAAGGAAACACCATATTAGCCCATTTTAGTAGCTCCTCTTGAATATATTATACCCCTTCCATTATGTGGAAACAATTAAACCTTTCTAACCTTTATCAATCCTTCACCGAATCTTATGTATTTTTGGGGTCTTAGAGCTTAGATGCAAAAATATTATCGTGTTTTTTCCTTTTGTCTCCAAGTGGGCCCCTATTGTAATTGCCTTGATATAAGCTCTCGTTGTCCAATTTCACTCGAGGGATAAAATTGGATAAAATTTCTTTGAAGGGGAGGGGCATGTTACACCCTTAGTCCTATAGCTTATATTAGATATGTAATGTCAACTTGTGGCCTACATAATATATCTTCTTGTCATATGTTATTCATTTATGCTTTCATATGTTTAGTAGGCTAGCCTTGGTGTTGGCCATAACATAGGATTGGTATATAGGTGGTAGTGAGGATTATTTAATCATCATATTGAGCATTTGAGTCTTATTGTATGGTTTGGAGGTTTCCCCCTCGAAGTGGCTAAGCTATTCTACTTGCATATTGAGATCATTTATCTACAATCTTGTGTTCTTTGGTGTTCTATTGCTGCTAATAATCATATTTATACAAGTAATTTCATTACATCAATAATGAACAATCAAGATAGAATTGAAAATTCTTCCCATACTTTGACCCCAACATGGTTTTATGCTTCCCATCAAGAGGATGATATGGATTTTGAGATAAAATTAGTTCCCTTCCCATGAAGCATGAACCTCTTATCCTTGTAAGAAGGTGTTGTGGATCAAGTATGCCCGGGCTCTTGAGAAAATGAACCTTTGACAATAGAAAAAATGGAATAAATGAATAAGGATGTTTCAAACGAATCATGTGTGCATATGGATAGGATTTTTAGCCATATCTTGGAGGCACCATGAAAAGGTCTTTCCCATAAGGATGAAGATGAGTATATGGTAAACTTGGAAGAGCCATATGTGCAAGACATCTTGAAGGTTGTGGAAAAATTAAAGATTCTCAACTTAGTCTTGAACTCTTGACTCGGGATGTGGAAATGCAAGACATATATGAATCAATTTTTGCTCCTCTTTTTGATACACTCGATGTTTGATGTCAAGATGGAGCCATCGAATGGACTAAATGTCTTCCTTAATGCCTAGGTAGGTGAGAGTGGGTGTGAAATCATGTCTTCTTCTTTCACACAATGCAAAGAGGTTTGTGAGTGTAAAAAAGGAAGGTTCTTGAACCTCCTTTGAATATCCCCAATCTTGAAGATGACATATTTTTCATGGAGGAAGACAACAAGGAAAATGTTGAGTTGATCTACATTAAATAAAGTTGTTTAGAATGAAGTGATAATCTGAAAGATTCTTTAGAGCATGTTTAACTTGTTCCCATCACTTCAGATGCTCCACCAATTTGGAGTAAAAATCTATGTTGCAAAATTCACTCATGGGTGATGAAAGCTTCTATGACAAAATCAAGGATTACAATTTTGAAAATGGTATCAATTGTTTTTGAGTGGAAGGATATTGACAAAATTGTCCTAAATAATGAGGAAAGAATGTGCATGAATCGTATGAAGAAATTAAAAGTATGATTACACTTTCCATTTCACAAGATCCAATGTATCTTGAACATATTCCCATGTTGCAACATTTTCCCAAGGATGGTGAGGACCTCTATGTCAATGATGTGGAACCTTTTTTGGAAAACACTTACTCAAAGAAAGTGGGATATTTAGGGAAAATTTTGAATGGGAAAGAAACTAGTTTTATCTCACTCCTTCTAAGTATCTCGCTAATGTAGGAGATGATTTAAAGTTGTAATTGAAAGAATATGAATGTTTTCATGACAAGATCAATTTTCCCACTCTTAAAGACATCGAGAGAACAATGTCTCATGATCGCAAGGCGTCAAGCGAAAGCCTCAAGGTACAAGAGCTTGGAGAAGATAATAAAGTGTTCACTAGATGAAATAACATTATCATTGGAGTATGAATATGAATATGATATAATGATCAATCTTCTTCTTCTCAAGCCATGCAAAGCCATCACAAGAGCATGGTTTGATTAGATAATAATTTTTGTGCTTCAAAGATCACATTTTAGTCTATTATTCCATGATGGCATGTAATTTTCCAACCCATTATTGGGTATGTGTATATTCTTTTCCCACATCTATAAATATCCCTCCCCTATATATAGTTTCCCTTTTTTGTTGTGTGTTGTTTTTTGTTTTGGTGTGTTTCCCTTCTATTTATTTGTTTGTTTGTGTGTGTGTGTTTAGAAGAAATGACTCCATAAATCCCAATGGATAAGGCATTGGTCCACAAAGTAAATTGAGATTATGGGATTCTCATGTCATGTTCTCGCCGTGCTCGATCAATGAAATTTCCCCAAACTAGAGCTATTTTTTGTCCCGTGTTTTTACATGGGTAAAATTCACTAGAAAATAGGACAACCATACCATAGTGTCAAAAATTTCAATGTTATACCTTTCCAAGACACCCTAGGTCAGCCTATTCCCTGTAATATTATATATTGTTATTCAAATGGGCCACAAGTGAATATTATCCATTACCCTAGGTTATTTAGGAAGGAAAATTCATTCAAGGTACTTTCGGAGTAGTCTCTCTAAAAGTGGAGTTTTAAGGAAATCTTAGGAAGGTCAATCATTAGCCTTCCTAAGAAAATTTCATGACCTATGGAGATGAGTCAAAGGCCAAAATTCACCCTAGAGAGGTATTCAATATCCAAGAACATCAAGGAATATATTTTGTAATATTTTGGAAAGTTTTGGAGCTTTAGGAGCTAGTTCACCGAAAGTGGGTATTTGAGGCCAAAGGAGATTACACCGCGGAAGAGTAAGCGAGCTTCAAGAGGTTATTCGGGAGCCTTGGAATGAGTTGCGATCCAAATAAATATATCATTAGAAATAATTTTTAACCCCTACATGGTGGAAAAAATAGATCAACTTCAAACCCCATGCATTTTTCTAGGAAACTCATTATTTCCATGCACAACGGGTGATATTTGAAAAAAATGATATTTTTGAAGGTGTTTCAAGAATAATTAAGTCATTTTACCGATAATATCCTTCTCTTAAGTCCTTTTACATGTGAAATCATATAAATAAACCTATAAATATTCATCCAGGAGCTCAAGTTATGGTCTTTCCAAGTCGCCTCCAAGGTATGTGTTTCAATACTTAGTCAAAATTTAAAGGGACATGTGTCAACCTGAGGCCGAGGCACATTTTTTTTCACCCATTACACAAAAAAAAGGGAAAATAGGTTGAAAAAGGTGTTCCATCCCCCTTTTAATCACTATGATCACTCATATGACCTTGATGATCCATTTTAAGCTCCTTTCAACAAGTTGACTTTCTCTCCCACCAAATCTTGCATACATGCCACTTTTCAAGCTGGGGCTTAGGCACATTTTTGTGCATATATTGTACCAAACCAAGAGGAAAATGGGTAAAAATTCATCCCACCCTTTCTTTCCTCTTGAACTTCCATACGACCATTTTTCACCCCCTGTGTGCTTATTTTTGGCTCCCCCTTCATTTATCTCATTGAATAAACAAGTGACACTTGTTACAAAAGGATAAGGAATTTTTTTGTAAAAATATTGTCCTAAACCAAAGGGAAAATGGGGACAAAAATTCACTCACACCCCCTTCATTTTTCTCAAATCATATAAATTTTGGACTTAGCCATTTTTGTGTTCATTCTCCCACATTCTCCCTCTGCTACCGAGATTCTCATTGAAGTTTTCATTGAATATTTCCTCCACCATTTTCTTCCTCCATCCATTGCTGAAATTTTACCATGATATTAAGATGAAGAAACCATAGAAAAAAACATATTTTTTAAATCTCTAGGCTTGATTTTTCTAGAATGACTCAGAATCTGCAAGGAGAAATTGTTCATATCTTGAAGACTTGTGCAGATTGACATGGGGTTTTTTACAATAATCTAGTTTTTTAGAATCCTTTAGAATCCAAGTGGAATATTTCAAAACACACCCCATATTTTTTGCAGCAAATAAACCCCAATTTCCCCACGTATTTTTTTTTGAAATTTAAAATCTCCATTTCCAGACATCGAGTAGACTTGAAATTTTAGATGTGCATCAAATAAAAACCCATATAAAAAAATGTGGTTTCATAAAAAAAAGGTCCAAAACACCACTTTCTAAAAATAGTAAGCCTCCTACATAGGCACTTGCTATTTTTAGTAACTCTACATAGGAAGCAGTTTGACGGAAGTAGTATCCACAAAGGTGATCTAGAAGGATAGTCTTAGTGGTCGAGTCTAAAAGGGTGAAAATTTTCACTTACTAAAAATATTAAGTTTGCTATGCTAGAACTAGCTATTATTAGTAATTCATATCAAAGAGAAGTTCCAGCAAAGGTGGTGTGCATAGAGATCAACCAAAAGAGAAACAGAGTGACAAAAAGTTGGAAGGGTGAGAAATTCCAATTTACTAACAATAGTAAACCCCCTTTCTAGTGCGGGGAAGTTTCCCAGAGCTAGGAAATTCAAGTTCTCGGGACCATCATAGTTATAATACCCTAGTAGTTGTTCCAGTTTCTCATCCAAGTGTGTAACTAGAATAACAAAGGAATTATGGAACTTCATTGTTCAAAGTAATTGTTTCATATTGCGGAATGAGAATTATTCAATGCACTTCATTAGAGATTTCCAATCACAATAGTAACATGAAAGAGTTGTAGAGAGTCATCAAAATGATGGTTTCCATCTTTGCATGCTCCAAAGTAGGTCTTCATGGATAGTGTCGAAGTCATCAAGTATCTCTCAATAGTGTTTTAATCACTCAATTTAGGGTTTCCATGTATCGTACAAACAAGAAATCATGAATCATTGTCATCAAGGGAAAAGTTTTCAAATGTGTTTGAAGAGAAGTCTTCATCAATGTGGAGGGTCATCAATGTTAGTGTACTTCATCAAAGTTCATGACTTCATCAAGGCATTGAATTGGATCATTGTGAGGAGTTGACTTCCTTCATCCCCTCCCTCCTCTCTTTCTTCCTCTTTTTTCTCTCTCCTTTCTAATTCTTCATTGAGATTCATCATTGTATTTTTCCTATTCACTTAAGTGACCTTTTTTAAATTGTAAAAGTATTTTTTTAAAATTATAAGAGAAATACTTAATTTAATGAAAATGAAAGGTCACAAGTGGAATAGGAATGCGAAGAGTCATGTGAGGGAGATGAAATATCAATCCACAATGCTATAAATTGGGATGGATTCTCCATTTCAAAGGATGATATATTTTAAAAAATTCCACTTTGTAGTAATTGTGGATTGTAGTTTTTTAGATTTGTATTAATGCACAAGAAATAAGAGCTATATTTCTTCTATTTCCCCTTTCTCATTTGTTATTCTATCGCTCTCATTATGCAACTTTGTGAATGTCAATAAATAAGAGAAGAGTTTATTTCTTTTCTTGATAAAAGAATTTATGAAACCTTGTGTTCATAGTCTGATTTTTCTTGATGTCCAGAACAATGTTATTCTTCTATATTGAATTTTGAATTACTATGGTTATTGGGTGTGAAATCTATAATTGGCCTATTCATGGAGGTAACTTCCCTTTCCTAATTTCCTTCCCTACATCACTATAATTTCATCACTATTACCCTGTACAAGCACTTTGCCACAAGTTCAGTGGAGTGTCCTTGTGTGATCACCGATTTGTTTGGCCAACCCATAACATTTATATTGTAAATAAGAGAAAATTACCAAAATGAAAGATAAACAAACCATGCAAACCTCTCAACAACCTTCGTGCAAACCTCAGATAAGGGTCTCTTGTGAAACCTTGTAGAAATAATTTCAGAAGTGTTTTGTGGGTGCTCTTGAGTGCTCTCCAAGATTTGAAGGAAAATGCTACAGACACAGTTCAATAGAGTTTTTGTGCTTCAAATTCAAGAGGGATTAGAAGGAAGGTAAGCTTGTAATTTATAGAAATAAAAGGTAGTTGGAATTGGTTACACGAGATAAATGAACATGCTAAAAATAACATTATGGGAAGTTGCAATAGTGCCAAGGGAAATAATGAAATTAATTACAAAAAGTTGCATCCGGAAAGGTGGTTGTACATGCATTTTAATTGCCCCCACCTTTCTAGGATTCTAGAAGTGCAGTTAACTAGGGTAGTCAAAGTGGAGTCAAAGTGGAGTTAGATCAAGTGGCAGATGACTAGGATGTGCACACACTTAATTAATTAATTATTTAATTAATAAATAATAATTAATTTAGCCAAAGGGGTACAAAGGGTACATGGGATTAATTTAATTAATCCAAAGGGGTATAATGTGTATTAATTAATCAATTTAATTAATTAATTACAAATGGGTGAATAACAAGGTGTATTAGCATAATACTGGGAACAAGTGGAAACATGAATGTAAATTTGGGGTGTCTACATTTTTCCCCTCTTTAAAGTGCTATTGCAGAGTAATAGTGCTTTAAAGATAGTAGATACATGCAGATCGGAGAGTAGAAAATTGTGAAGCATTGGGATGCCCTAGAATTAGAATGGTAGAGGAATTCCCCCTCAAGTGGGTGGATGATGCAACAAGGTGGCAGACAACCACTTGATAGGAAGAAAGAAAGGGATTAAAACAAGGATGGGAAAGGACTGTGTTCAGTAGCATGAACGTTATTTGGAGAGTAAATTTTTAGAGAAACCTAATTTTTGTTGTTGCACAATAGAGTTGTCACCATGATTATGAAAGAATCAAGATGGTTAACCCAGATGCATGTAAACAAACACACACAAAGAAAATATAAAAAGGAAAATAAACCCAATATACAAAGTAGGTGCCAACATCGGGTTATAAAGGAACCAAGATGTAATCACACTACTTATAAGTGGTCCAAAAAGAGTAAACATCAACAATGCAACACAAAGTCGAAAAATAAGACAATCAGCTATGCCCCTAATGTGTGCCACAATGATGATTAAGTAGATACAAATGATCCCAAATGGGAATAGGATCAAACTGGAAGAGCAGAGTTAAAGCGACTCCTTATGACACTCTTGCTAAATCCATTGTGTAAATGATCAAAGTTGAAATTGCCCAGGTGAAGTTATATCACAAAGGAAAAACAATTTATGTGACTTGCCCCAAGCAGAGTTAGCATATCATGCAAAGGGAAGAAAGTGATAGTTGTAAGATTGACACGAGCACTAGAGTAATAGATAAAAGTATGACATTTATCAATATTGTATTGAGATGTTGAATGATTTACTTCAAGGGTTTTCCAATTGTATGATTTATGTGAGAAGTGAATGTTTGTTCAAATTTTTGTGATTTTTTTTTTTTTTTTTTTTTGAAATATTTGATTTTTTTGGATTTTTGCAAGTTTGGAAATACAAATGCAAACAAAAATGAAGAAATTCCATGGCTTAAATAAACTAGGAGGAAAACACAACACGTGCAAATGACAAAAAGATATAAAAGAAGTAATAGAAATAAACCCAATATGAATAGGAAAGAACCACACCAAAGTTATATGTGAACTAGGATGTGAATAAATTTCTTGTAATTGGTCCATAAGCGCATTCCAGATACACAAAGTACTTGTTTATTCAAACTATCACACATAAGAAACTAAGCTAAGAATAGACAATACAAAATTCCATATGTACAAATGTTAAACAAGCAAACAAGCTAGTGAACAAAAACACACTAATGTAAAAATTCTAATAAAGAAGCGAATATATACAAATGTCAAGTTTGCCCCCAAGAGAAAGCCAAAGCCAAGTGATGTCCCTATGCAAAGTTACATTGCAAAGAGTGGCTTGATTGATTGGAAAAGATGATTGGGAACAATTAGGTGAAGAAAATGGTGAACGAAATGGTGATTGTATGTTTTTTTGTATTGTCTAAACAATTTTATATTTTTTAGGATTTTGAACAATTTATTTTTTTGTAGTTTTTTCGAGACATTTTTTTGAATGTTTTTGGTTTTTTTTTTTGGAATTTTGAACCACACGCCAAAGAAGAGGGAAAGGAAATTCCCAAGTCAAAACTGACATGCTAAATGGAAGGTGAACAATGGTGGTAGACAATGGGCATGAAAACTGCCAAGGAGAACATGCGACACACAACGAGGTGAAAAGTTACAAGCGGGAAATAAAGTGAAATGAAAAATAGGTGGATGCAATGACATGCCCCCAGTTAAGGGTTACTCTTCAGAGACTCAGAGTAGAAATTCTTCAGATGAATGGCATTCATAGGCTCCTTCAACTCTTTTCCATCCTTGGTAGACAGTTTGTATGCACTAGATCCAAATTTAGCAGTTATAACATAAGGACCCAACCAATTAGGCTCAAATTTTCCCTGTTTTTCTCGTGGTTTTGTTGTGTTATTTTTATTTTCCTTTAGGACCAAATCACCGATTTCAAACTATTGAGGTTTGATCTTGCGATTATAATTACAACGTAGTCTATTCTGATATACCTACATATGGTCTAAGGTGTGAAGCTATCTCTCGTCCAGTAATTCCAACTCTATAAGGCATGCAACACGGTAATCCTCTTCATGAATGAGATGTTGGAGGGATACACAAAGTGAAGGAAACTCAACTTCGATAGGTAATATGGCTTCAGAGCCATATACTAGGGAAAAAGGAGTAGCTCTGTAGGTGTATGAAAGGAAGTGCAGTAGGCCCAGAGGGTAGGATATAACTGCGTATGCCAATTACGTCTATGTTTATTGACAATATTTTCTAGAATAGACTTGATAGTCTTGTTTGATGCTTCAGATTGGCCATTGCATTGTGGATAATAGGGTGTAGCCCATTTTAGGTGGATATTATATTTCTTAGCTAGGGCCTTGAGATCCTTATTTTTGAAAGAACCACCATTTTCAGTGACAATAGCAGAGGATGCCAAAATGACAAATAATATGGTTGAAGATGAATTTAGAAATATTGCACCCAGTAACATTAGTAAGAGGCATAGCCTCAACCCACTTGGTGAAATACTCAGTGGTGGTTATAATAAAAGTGTGGCCATCGGAAGATGTGGGATTTATTTTTCCAATTAAATCAAGTCCCCATTTTGAAAAAGGCCAAGGTGAAGTAATAGGCTGCAAGGCTTGGGATGGTGCATGAATGAGATTATCGTGTTTTTGGCAAGCCTAAAATTTCTTCACAAAGTTACATGCATCTTCCTCCATTGTGGGCCAATAGTATCCAATGTGTAAAATCTTCTTTGCAAGGACTATTCTACTAGTATGGGCACCACAAATACCTGAATGTACTTTAGCTAGCATCTGATTAGCTTCATCCTGATTGAGACATCTTAAGAGAGTCCCATCATAGCCTCTTCAATACAAGGTGTCAACAAGAAGGGTGTAGCGCATGAAGCACATTATGCTAAGGATATTTTATTATCTGAATTAAAATTAGGAGGATAGGCTTTAGTTTGAATGAAGGTGTATATATCGTGGTACCAGGGATGATCAGGACCAACAATCTCACAAACCATGGTGGAATCCAACAATTTGTATGCGGTTACCAAAAGATGTTCAACAAAGAACTCGTTGTGAGTTTGATTAGTGTTGAATGAAATAAAGGAATTGATAGTTACCATGGCATCCATTGCTTTGTTTTGTACATGAGGAATTTGTTCAAAATTGATAATTTGGAAATAACCTCTAAGGCTATCAACCATTCTTTTATAAGGTAAGATATTTTCATCTTTTACTTGATATTCTCTATTAACTTGATTAATGGCTAGAAGAGAATCACAAAGAATTGTCAATTCTTACAGGAACCATGAGAAAGCAAAGCCTAAGCCTGCTATCAGTGCTTCATACTATGTTATGTTATTTGTGTAAGGGAAGTTGATACAATAAGATTTAGGTATGAGGTCTCCATCCGTGTACGCAAGACAATTCCTACTCCAGAACCATGGATATTGCAAGATCCATCAAAGAATAATGTCCATAAGGGTGTTTCCTCTATGTACAACAAGGATTCGTCTGGAAATTAAAAATTTAGCGGTTGTGAACCTGGTAATAGTGTTTCAGAAAATTGATATGCTAGTGCTTGACCTTTGATAGCCTTTTGATTGATAATTTCAATGCCAAATTCACTAAGTAGCACAATCCAGCTAGACATGCGTCTGTTATGACTGGTCTTGAAAGTAGGTACTTAAGAGGATCAACCCATGAAATTATCTTGGTGGTATGATTTAGGAGATAGTGTCACAACTTGCTGAAAGTATAAGAAACTACTAAATAATCCTTTTCAACCTATGAGTACTTGGTCTCATGTTCAAGGAGAGTTCTGCTCAAGTAATACACAACTTGTTCCTGACCCTTATCATTGTGTTGTGCCAATAATGCCCCAATGGCATGTTCTATTGTAGATGTATACAACAACATAGGATTATCCTATATAGGTGACATGAGTACCGATGGAGATGCTAGGTATTCTTTCAATTTTGTAAAGGTGTCTTGACAATCTTGTGTCCATTTGAACTGGACATCCTTTTTAAGCAATTGGTTGAAATGATGGCACTTATCTACCAATTGGGAGATGAAGTGATAAATAGATTGTATTTTTCCTTGTAGGCCCCTTAATTGTCAAAGGTTCTGAGGAGGTGGCATATCTATTATAGCTTTGACCTTGGTAGGGTCCACTTCAATTCCTCTTCGTGAGACAATGAATCCCAGAAGTTTCCTGAAATGACACCAAAGACACATTTTTTTGGATTAAGGAGAACCTTTTACTCCCTTAACCACTCAAATATACACCTAATAACTATTGGATGATCCACCCTAGTCTTTGATTTAGAAAGAATATCATCAACATAATCTTCCATTATGTCGTGAAGAAGGTCGTGGAAAATAACATTCATGACACGTTGATAAGTTGCACCAAAGCATTTTTAAGGCCAAAAGGCATGACCTTGTAACAAAATGTCCCCCATGGGGTTGTAAAAGTTGTTTTATGTTGGTCTTCTTTAGTAATTTGAATTTGGTTATACCTTAAAATCCATCCATAAGGGATAACATCTCATGGCCCGCAGTAGAATCGAAAATCATGTCAATATTAGGCAAAGGGAAATCATCCTTAGGACATGCCTTGTTAATGTCATGAAAATCTATACAAATATGGATTCCGGGGGTCTTCTTCACAACTGGTACCATATTAGATATCCACTCTGAGTAATCAATGCACCATATGAAGCCTACATCCAATAATTTTTGTAGTTCGGCCTTAACAAGCAATGCAACCTTGGGATGCATTTTACGTAGTTTTTGCTTGACAGGTTTAACATCTGGGTGCACCACAAGGTGATGAACCACAAGAGAAGGATCAAGACTGGGCATATCTTTATAAGACCAAGTGAATACATCCTAAAACTTAGTTAGAAGTGTTATGAAGGCTTTGATTTCAGTTTTTGATAAACTGGCACCTAGTTGTAATAATTTTGGTTGGTCTTCAATTCCAATGTTAATGGTTGTCTCTTCTACCAACAACTTAGAAGTGTCATTATCTTGAAATGATGTTGAGGCTTGTGTAGATTGTCAGATATTTCTAGATCTAAATATCCTCTCTCTAGTGCCTTTGAAAGGTTTTCACTAGGAGATGCATCCTTTTCTTTATTTTTATTTTTCATTTTTGCTTCTCATATAATGCCTCAGAAAGGTTTTCACTATGCGAGATATAATTTGTCTTTTTCTATTTTTAATTTCTTTTCTTTAGGACTGGAGATTGTAAGTTCTTTTCCAAAGTAAGTGGTAGCATCAAGGTTTATATCAAAGCCTTCTCAGTGATTTGACAAGGGAAAAGGGTCCGAGCCCGAGGAACTCTGGATGGCCTCATCATTTTGAAAGAGATCCATGGAAATATGACACTGTTGGTCCTGATCAATGAGGGAAGGATAAAAATATCAAGGGTTTGAATGGATAAGTAGTCTAGGAAAATTGTAGTTTCGGCTAGGTCTTCAAAGAGGCTATGTGTGGAACCGGTCTCAATTTCAGAATCTGAGTCCGCATCGCTAGATAATACCTCAAAGACTATAGGCCTCTTCTCATATGTCTCATATCCTAGACCATATGTGTAAAGGTTAGACTTGATATTCATAGGTTCAAGAACACCATGCCCTTGTGGGCCAAGGCCTCTTCCTTTCTAGTTCATGTTTTTCATCATTTTATGGCCCTTGGTGTAATCAAGTGGATTCGTAGCATTCTTCCATCCTATCATCATATAGCCAAGATTCGTTGAGATTGGAATATGTTCATATTCTAGATATCCATATCGTCTCCAAATATTTTTTCCAAGATAGTAAGTTGGATGTTCTTGTAGATGAGGAGCGTTAGGACGCCCATAGCTATGAGGTGATAATGGGAGTTTTCCAACAAGGAATGTATTGTCAAGTGTGTACTCACCTAAACCTTTATGAGATAATGTAACATCAGGTGACACCTTAGATGTAGACACTTTAGAGGAAGGTGTGGAAGCATGAGGGCTCAATAGTATATCCTGGGTCAATATGGTTGGTAATAATAGGAGTTGGGATAGGTTTAGTTGTGCTATCAGTAGATGGACAATAGTTTTCCTTTTTGTACCTTACTTTGAAAAACTTATAGTATTCAAAGGGGTCAAGATCGAAATTCAAGGTGAACTCTCTGCCATTATGTAGAAAATTTATGCATTGATGGAAAGTGGAAGGTACGGCGTGCATCACATGTATCCAAGGTCTACCTAGAAGAAGGTTATATGATGTGTCTGCATCAACTACATGACACATAGTGTCAAGGAGTTATAGGCCTACTTGTATGGGAAGAGTGATGGTGCCACAGGACTAGCGCTTAGTATTATCATAACCATGAATGGTAATGATGTTAGCATCTAAGTCATCTATTATATGACCAAGGAAACAGAGCATTTTTATAGAACATATGTTAAGGGCCACTCCATTGTTGATAAGAACTCTCTTGACTTTATGATTGGTAACATAGGCTTGATGTACAAGGAGTTATTATTAATCAGATTTAGGTTCAACATATCTTGAGGGCCAAAAGATAGGATAGGAGTTTCAGGTGTAAGGTTTGTGATCATAGCTTGAAACTATTAAACATTGAGAGTATGAGGAACATGTGATTCATTTAGAGCATGAGTGATAATATCTTGAAAGCTAGGTGAGTCTTTCAGTAGTTCCATGAGAGAGATATGTGCTAGTGTGGTTGCTAATTGTTTGATGAATTCATACTTGACTGGAGTGGAAGATTTGGCATTAGAATTTGACTTTTGATTTGAAGGAGCTATTGGTTTGGATGTTTGAGGTTCTACAGAAGATGTAGAAGGTTGGTTTGCCACAGGAACCCATATCTTTCATTGGCATGTGGTCACAACATTACTTGAAGGTGTGAATTTAATGGTCACCATCATAGATGGTACTTCCTCAATAAATGAGATAATTGAACTAAAATCAACATTATGGCGGAAAGACCTTTTTAGAATTTTTATTGTCACCACCATGTTTGGGAAATGGGTTTGAGAACACCTTAAGATTGTTGTTGGGTGTCTTATTTGGTGATGATTATTCAACAATGATATCTCCACTATTAATGAGATCTTGGACAAAGTGATGTAAGTGAAAGCATCAATCAGTCGGGTGACCATTAATGTGATGAAAATCATAATAAGTATCAGCCTTGTACCAAGTAGGCTTGGGTTCTCCCTCAACCCAAGGTTTGGTGATGGGATAAGTAACCATGTTTTCATTAACAAGTTGTTGAAGGATAGTTGATAGAGGTTCTCCCAAAGGAGTGAAACAACATTGTTTAGAATCAGGAGAGGATGAAACCTCTTTGCTAGAAATAAAAGAAGTTGTTTACCTTTGTTTGGTCTAGTCTCAGTGTTTTGGACATTGTCTACATTGTGGTTTTCTATAATACCATCATTAACCCTATTATGAGGTCGGTTAACATGTTTAGATTTGTCTTAGTGAGAGCTATTAGAATGGTTACTATGTTTTCCATTGTCTTTTAAATGAGGTTTAATCAAACCTTTCCTATAAGGAAATTTTCAATCTGTAATCCTTTCTCAATAATTTCTTTAAAAGTATTAAGGAAATGCATTTGCATGTGAAAGGATAGCTCACTGTTGATATTGGGTACAAATATGCTCACAAGTTGCTTCTCAGGCATGGAGCATGGGAAATAGATAGAAATCCCATGCCATCTTTGTAGGAATTGTGTGAAGGTTTCATTTGTTCGTTGTTTGGCATTACACAAGTCCATCATTGTAATTTCAGACTCTATGTTGAATGAGAAATGTTTGACGAAATTCTCTGAGAGGTCCATGAAAGTTTACACAGAGCCCTTGCGGAGAAGTAGGAACCAGTCCAAGGCTTGTATTCCTAGACTTCATGGAAAAATACACATTAAGAAGACATCACTATAGGCCACCTCTTGGAAAGCCATATAAAACTCCCTGATATGATCTCTAGGGTCACTCTTTCCCCTGTATTTTTCAAAGTTGGGCGTCTCAAAATATTTTGGAAAAGGAACACGCAAAATGTCCTTATCGAATGGGTAAGGACACAATTCTTCAAAGCTGAATTGTTTTCCTTGATGTTTCATACTAGAGATGGTATCCTTCATCATTTTCCATTCTTGGGCAAATGGTGAGTTATTCTGTAAGAAAGATAAGGAGCCATCACTTGTAGAGTTATTGTTATCTTTGGTGTGTGTGGTATGACTCTTAAATGAAGCATCACTAGATTTCTTTGGTGCCTCCTTGTCATGGGATTCATTGGTGACTTTGGAATTTAAAATAACAAGTTGTTTAGCCATGTCATTAATTTGATTCATGAGGGCTTGAGTAGGATCAGTGGCCAAATCAATTGATTTGCCTTTGTTCCTTTTGTCAGATTTTTATTTGTTTGATTCATTTCCTTTGGCATTGTTTGAGGTGGACTTGTTTTAATCATCATTATTTGTGTGACTAGGGCCTACCTCATCGTCATTGTTTGTCAAAATGAAAGGTTCACCCTTGTTAGGTGGTGGTTTGCCAAGTAATGTTTGTAAACTAGCTTCATCGAAGTCAGAGGGTAATTTTTCTCCCATCTCAAGGAGATGAAGCAAAAATTGGTCTTTATTCATACGTAAAATATTTTCAATGTGGGATTTTTCTTCGAGTGAGATGTCATTCTGATCATCCTCAAAGTTTTGGTCATTATCACTATCAAAATTTCCAAAAGGATTTTGTTCGCCCCTTCCAAAAGGACTATAATCTTTGTGTCGTGTTCCCACCATTTTTAAAAGAGGGAGGGAGCAAAAGAGATATGTGAAAGATAACTCAACCCATAGAAAAGTGAATGCGATGATGGAAGAGAGGTGTGTGATTAAGTTTGATAATAAATTGTCCCTTAAAAAAGTGAATGCTAAGATGGGAAAAAGGTTTGGAAGAGTATGAGTGATGTAACCCTTAACAAAGTGAATGTCAAGATGGAAGCATGCAAAATTGTTTGATAAACTTGACCCTTGAAAAATTGAATGCCAAGATGGAAGAGTGGCGTGATGTGATGAAGGTTCTCATCCTATAACAAAGTGAATGCTAGAATGGAGGAGGGTTATAGTGAAAAAGTTTGAATGTGTTCAACCTCTAACAATGTGAATGCTAGAGTGAATAAGTGAGGATAGATTGATTGAAAAATGTACTCTACCACCTAGAAAAAATGAATGCTAAATGGGAAGAGGGTATGAAAAAAAGGAGTCAAATCGTATGTGATGTGCTCAACCCTTAACAAGAATTAGTTAAGAAGGAAGAGGCTAATGAAGAGATAAGACTCAAATACTGACAGTGTAAGTGTTGAAAAGAAGATATGATGAAGTGTCTAGAATGCAACAAATATGTTGTCAAGTTAGAGATGTGAAGAAAGAAAACGTATTCAGTTTAACAATGATGTTGTCAAACTAAAGGTCGTAAGAGGAGAATGAAGATGAAATGTGATGAAATAAGTTGTGGCAAAGTGAAACACAACACCGATAAGATGCAAGTTGTAAGATGAAAGTGCTTGAGCGAGGACGTGGATATCCACAACTCAAGACTTGATGTCGAAAAGAGGATGAAAACTTAAACTTTAGGAAATGTAATCCAAATGTTTAAGTGTTGAATGAAATGGGAGATGAAATCAAGGAGGTGAATATGACAGATAGAAGGATTTGATAATCACGAAAAGGGAAGAATCAAATAAGTGAATAAAAATCCAAATGAGTGAAAGAAGCTCAAATGGAGAAGACAATGAGGATGAAAAGAAGAGAAAATTGAAATAATGAAAAAGAGATGAAAGTTCATATTGATCAAAGAATACTTTTCAAAGATCACACAAGGAGTCCACGTGAGATAAAAGGATAGGAAGGACTGCGTGTGCGGAAGGCAAGTTTAGCTTTTAGGACTTAGCCGATTTTGAGCATGGAGACCTATTTTTAGAAGATGGCATGCGAAACACACCAACGATGTGGATACGTGCACACCATGCATTATTTATCTTTAGAGGAGTGTATTGAAGTGGTTTTGCATGGAGATAAGCTGAGAATAGAATTAACACTTCAGTTAACTACAAGAGGACTATAGATAACACACTTGTAGGTGTGGCTATGCTTGTAAATGACATGTGGCTATCAATAAAGATAGCATACACCTATTTTCTGGAATAGATAAGCGAAGTGAAGGGAAAGTCCCCACCCTATATATATGGTGATTAGGTACATAGTAGATGTATGATTCTCGGATGTATGAGATGTATGTATGTGTAACAAAGAATATACACATATGACTGAATCACTATATCAGATCCATACGCGCATTGGTATAGATTGAAAATATTGTAAGGAGCTTCTGTATTTACTAATAGATGGAAGATATTGGCTAAATCTAAGTGTCATTATGTGTAATTGAGTAGTACATGTTAATTCAATCATGATTATTGTTTAAGCTTGTTCTTTCATAGATCTATGGGTAGCATGCATTATAGAATGATGGAATGATTATGAATCTAGATGTTTCTTCCTACATTATGCTAACATCCTACTATAACAACCCTAAAGAGGGACTTGGTACCTTTGTGCACTTCAGGTGAGTGCTTAGTCTAGGTTGAGTGATGTGCCAACGTGACTAGGGTGTTAGCTAGTAAATTCTAGGTTGCATCATTGGTTCTGTTGCCTGGACCTCTTTTTTTATTTTTTTCAGGATGGTTTGTGATGAAGATGTACCGGTTAAATCTATAAAGTATTGAAAAATGGATACATGATCTCGGAGGAAGAATATTCATGGTGGTTCAACGGTGGATTTGAGTTTAACACACACTTGGGTAGAGAAAATTTGTATGATAGCCTATATGAGAGCTTTTATCTATCTTTCTAGTAGAATTATACGAGTGGCTTACTGCCTATGCATCTCAATGGAATTGGAGGTATCACACACTTTTTGGACATAAGAATAATTTTAGGCCCTTTATGATGCTGATGTGATCTAAACTCGCGTGGTGGATACGTGGTTTCATGTGTTCTAAACAATTATATTATGGAATATTCAATTTTGACGTACTCTTCCCGGAGATAGCTGAATTCCAATTTTTGAGGTATCCAAGAGGAACATATTTGCAAGGTATTCTACTGGTAATCAAGATCTTAATGGTAAATTTGAACCTAGAAAGTAAACCGATGGCTAACTAAACTTCACCATGTGTGAGGGTAGGAACATGTTTGGTATTAAGATGGTAGACCTAGCAGTAGAAAAGTAGAGAGAGGAAAGGTGGCTTAAGTATAATGAGGTGTGCGAGAGGGAGATAGAGAAGCAACATTCTGTTGTAGAAAGTATGGCGTTGAGGAGAGAGATGGATCGTGAAGGATTTACGGCTCACGTAGAAGACCCCTTCTTGGAAATATTGATAGAGAACCCTTCTCGGCCTCACACAAAAGTGCACCGTAAGAGACTACTTGGGCCGTAGGTACACATCTTAATCCACCTGGTGACCTAGCCCAGTTGTGCTTGGTTTTTTAGTATCTAGTATGATAAGTAACCAACAAGCTAACTTGGGAAGTAGGAGAGTAGGAATAAGTTAGGGATCACGTACATCAATGGTAGATAGACAAATTCAATGTTATATGGAGTAGCATTCTTAGGCTCATCATCCGCATAGAATGTGAGTGCACAAAATTTTGGATTCACCTATGGAAGTGGAGCTACCTCACATATCAGTAGGTTTCAATATAGTACTACTATCGGAGCATAGGGGAGTACATATATAGGTCCTACTAGCTACAAGGTGGAGGATCGGGATGTATAGGTGGTTCTAGTTCCATTGGATTTGGTGGTTCGGAGGCAAGAGGGAACACAGGGATTCTAGATTAGGTGATCAAGGTATGTAGTAACCATAGAATATCTATATGGAGATGTCCTTTTTCTCCCAGAGTATAGGGGTATAGAGGATGCTACCAAACATGTGTATATGTGTGAAATTTTGTTGCGCGCTAAAGGGGTTACAACTACTCGAGTGAAAGGATAGTCAATTTTCCACTACATTACAAGGGCGCGCACACAACTAGTATAAGAAGTTTGACCCTGATCAAACTTGCATGGATTATGCAACATTGAGAGATGCTTTCTTGAAATAATTCCATATCCTTGAGTTTGAGCATAAGAGTATAAGTGCACTCAAGGATATCAAGCAAGGCACTACTGAGAGTGTATGTGAGTATGATGCTTGTTTTAAGACACTTCTATCTAAGCTATCTTATGATATTCATGCTAGCCTAGCATGCACAATGGTTCATTGGAGGATTGATTACACCTTTTAGAAGGGCACTGTCACATAATACATACACTAATCTATGCGAAGCACTTTGGAAGTAGCTTTTATGTGCTTGAGGAAATTGGGAGAATCGACATCGGCATTAGTCCATTCCTAGAGGCATAGATTGCAGCTATCGTAAAGTAGTTAGAGAATCTATCGTAAAATTCAACCCATGAGACGTGCTTAGGAATTTGGTGTATAAATTGTGAAGTGGAAGGTCACACCAAGGACAGTTTCCTCGTAGAAGTGTACACTCATTCATCGATGGACTATGAGATCTGTCATTTGAATCATGATGCTAGCCATTGTCCTTTGTTACAACGCGTGATAAGGAAGAATGTATCTTACTTTTGTAAAATTTACAGGTCCACGACCCATGATACCGAGGATTTTGGTTGATTGGTCAGATCCAAGATGCTATAGACATTGGAGTATGATAGACAAGTATAATGATAATTCTAAGGGTAAGAATGAGCACCAGGATTGGGATCATAATCAAACATGCTATGACAGGAATGAGGGACATTTTGAAGGAGGTCATGGAAGGTGAGGTGGATATCATGGTGGATATGGAGGATGAGGCCGTAGTGGAGGAAGAGGTGAGTTCCCTTGTGGAACATGTTATATGTGTGGATCTCTTGACCACTATAGGTGCGAATGTCCTCAAGATATCGCATGTTCCTTATGTGGAAAGAACTATAGCTATGAATAGTGCTCAGACTCATATGAGCATCTGAGTAAGCAACATAAGAAAGAAAACAAAGGTGCCAGGATGGTTAGAATCTAGCACACAGTAGAAGATCGGTGGATGCCCAAGATTGCAGAAGGACCTGAGGGATTGACAGTGAAGATCACTACACATGCTGAAGCTGCACACGCAAGAGATGTATTACACCGAAGCCTATGATCATGAAGGAGAAGGTTTTCCATGCAAGGTACCTAGATCCTGCTCATCGATGTAATTTTACTAGGATATGATGGAAGTGCTAAGGAATCTTTAGGGTGAGATACAAGACTAAAGGAGCAAAAGAAAGTATCATAGACATACCTAAACTAATATCAATGATTTGTGGGAGGTATGTAAAATGTTGCGCTAGGAGAAAATTATTCCACTATTAGGAATTTGGTTAAAAGGGAACATTCCATGTGCAATTCTTGAGACTGGATGACAGATTCTGCATGCAAATATTCCCCCTAATAGCATTGACTATGAAAAATAAATTACTTTGAATGTTGTTGTGGATGGGTGGTTGTTGAGAAACATATTGATCGATACAAGTGCGGAGGTAAATGTGCTTACATTAGATGCATGGGTACAAATGGGGAGGCCTCCATCATAGTCATCATCTAATGTGTTATTTATGGAAAACTAGACTAAGGCCACTCCCATAGGAGTTTTGAAAGATGCATCTATAACTATACAAGGGGCCAAGTTCACTGGGGATTTTGAGGTATTAGCACTTGCAGAAGTAGACAATTTTCCATCCCTGCTTGGACACCCTTGGTGTTATGTGAATAATGTTGACTTGAGATTCAATAAGGGGTATATCAGCTTTGAAAACAAGGAGGAAAGGGTTGTGATACCTTTTATAGATGGAAAGTCTACACCATATGTTGAACCTCTAAGTGAGGAGGATTTAAACAAAGTTTATGTATGCACTATTCAGGACCTATAGGTCAATGATCCATCAAAAGAAGGCATCCTATAATGGGAGGATTCTCATTCTATTAGTGATACTACAAGTATTGCTTGCGATAATTGGGCTCATGGTACATATGAATTAGTAGGGCGCGAGGTGAAAAGCATGGTTACACACAAGAATGGACTTCATTCAATTCAAGGATAGGTAGCACATTACCTTGGTATAGGGGCATAAGATCTCCCTACATTTTTGAAGGCCATGGAAACACAGTGGACAGATCAAGTTAAGAGAAGGGATATGTTAGTATATACACTGCACGGGACAACATCCTTTGGTGGGTAGTCCACAGAGATAATCTTATAAATTGGGAAGAGATTGGAGTTGCTTTGTCTACTAGGTTTGTAAGGAATAATGCACCTACGTAGATCTACACTTATCATGGTGATACACTTGTTCAAAGATCACATTCAACAAAGTGTGAGAGACTCTAGACAATAGGACATGAAGCATTACCATATTCACTCTGGGTGCATTAATTGTATTCCATGCTACAAGGATGCGCATGCGCATGGTATGTATATGTTTAACTACATAGAGAGACTAGAAACTAGAAATGTTTGATCGTAGGAATGATCCATACCTTTGAATACTTTTCGACTAAACCTCTATAGAAGTGGTATTAAAATTTGTCAAGTGTTTAACTATGGGAGATAGTGCAAAAGCTGAGTAGCATATATAAGAATTATTCAAAGTGAGGCAGAGTTCGAGCATGTTTTGAAAAGGAAGAAGAAATTGAATCCTTACTACTCGAATGTGCTTGCCTTGAGAAAGAGAAAGGAAAGATGGTTTATGTCATGGATGATGAAGAAGTTAAGAACCTAGATATTGAACATTCACATGGGTGTGTGAGGTCTTGGAAAGTGAAGACAAGGATATGCATGCCTAACATGAACCCATGAAGACAAAGAAGGTGAATATAGGTTCGGAGGCTAAGCCTAAGGAGGCCATAATTGGAGAGTACTAGTCGACTGAGGTAGCCAAAATCATTGAGTTAATCGTGGGATTATCAGACTTATTCCCTTGAGGATTTCATGAACTTAAAGGCATGCATGAATCACTTGGGTAAATGAAGATTAAACTTAAGGACAATGCATGAACAGTTAGAAAGAGGCCTTACAGAATGAATCCTAATTTGTGAGAAAAAGGTAAAAGAAGAAATTGATAAAATGTTGAAATCGGAATTATCAAGCTCCTTGATGAGTCAGAATGGGTTAGCTCAATGATGATTAGTATCAAGAAGGATAGAAAAATTAGGGTATGTGTGGAATACAGGGAGTTAAATGCTGCATGCATCATAGATCCATTCCCTACGCCATTCACTGAGGAAATAGTAGGAGTTACAGGGTGTGAAATATATTATTTCACAGATGGATTTTCTAGGTATCATTAGGTTAGGATCTCTCATGAGGATCAAGAAAAGATCGTGATGCCTTTTGGATTTAAAAACGTGCCTCGATATATTCTTGTGCATAGTTGTTCAGGCATTCAAATATTTATTCAAACTTCTTACAGAGTCTACCTAGATGATTGGAAAATATATGGGCTTATGAAAGATCATTGTGACAATCTGTGCTTAATGTTTGAACGATGCAACCAATTGAGTATCGCATTGAACATCAAGAAGTGCATATTTGCTATGCCATTTGGGATACTGTTAGGAAATATAATCTACAAGGAAGGTTTTCTATTTGATCTAACCAAGGTTGTAGTCATTTTAGGCCTGGAAGCACCTACCAGTCAAAGTGAGGTGCACAGATTTCTAGGTCATATAGGATATTACAGAAAATTCATAAAAGGGTATATAGACACTAAAATTAGGTCACACTCCCCTTTTGTCCCTCGACATATAAACACCCTTTATTACATTTACCTAACCATGATCCCCCTTCACCGTAATAATATTAATTTAATTAAATTAATTCATTACCCTCACTATATTTATTATTTAAATATTTTATTTAAATAATATCTACACATACAGTTCACATAGACACCTCACCAAGCCAACTCAACCTAAGACCTATTCTTAGCAAGTTGCCATAACTAATTAAGACTTACCCAAACCCTAAAACTCAATGCCTACATTCCCTCTAACCACATTCTCGCATGCTCACAAGAGGCTTCGAGTCTAATTTATGGGATAATGACATGAGATCCAAGGAAATCAGGAGGATCTCCCTAGTTTAGTAAACTTAGGAAATCCCGCCTGACTAAACATCGGTTACCCCTAACCATCACCGGTTAAGCCGGACCACTGTCGGTTACCCTTTTAACCCCAAAACAACCTTATTCTTAAGGTTGGAAGTTAGAAGTTGGTAAACATGGGAGAAATTTGATGAGTAAGAACACATCTCAGGAGATAACACATCTTCGAGAGAAAATTTCAGCAAAAACTTGCACCCAAGGAAGGAGATTAAGCATCTTCTCCTGCACGACCATCCCAACCATGATCTGATCTATCCAAGCAAAGAGGAGTGTACATTTAGCCCATGTAGAAGATTTTCTTTAGTTGGTGATCACTTGCAACCTTCAAACCCATCATTAGCACCTCCATCCCTCACACACAGCATTCAGGAATGGAATCCAAGTAAGTACAACATCATACTTTCTGGTTATTTCATTTCGTCATCATTTTATCATCCATTGTTTACCTTGCCCCCTATTGACCTTCTCCCATGTTTTCACCTCCATACACCCATTAAAATCTCACCAAAGCCTATTCTAGTCGCCCAATACCTCATTTTGACCAACCAAATTCCTTTGTGTAATCATAAAGGAGACCACAACTTGTTATCGACATTTTAAAATCTCACAAGAATCGCATCGGTTACACCTAACCGCCATCACCACCCCCGACCGACACCGATCTCTCGTATTTTCCCACATAGCCTAGAACAACGACCCACCCACCTAATTTAATCTTACCCTCATTCACCCGTGATCTACCCGAGACATTTATTAAACTGCAGCAGAGACCCGTAACAAATCATTTGACCTTTGGATTCTATTCTAGCTTAGCCTATTAGATTATATCTTTTTCTTATTGTGTTTTTAAGTGAGATACCTAAATAATTTTAAAATAACAATAGGATTTACTTTGTTTACAACATTGAATTGTTTAAAAAAGTGGACTGATGACCATCTAGGAAGTATCATACTTCCCAAGATCTAACATACACTAGTAGGCGGTTCACTACCCATATTGTTTAATTCCTTCGGTGGTCTTGTTTTCATTACTGTGTAGTTCCTCCTAGCCAAAAGCAAGCTCTCACAATTAGATTTTGTGGATTCAAAAGTCATATGCATGAAACAACCCATCAACCAACATTTGAACATGTATTCCTCCTACGCCTGTTACCCTATCTGCTTGAGGCCAAGACTTCAAAGAAATGATCTAAGAAAAGGTGAAACAAGGTATGCCAAAATTGCTGCACCCTTGGAAGAATTACTGAAGGGGAAAGGTACATTTTATTGGGGAGAACCGTGCAACACACATTTGAGATATTAAAAGAGAAACTTACTACCACACCCATTCTATGCTTTCCCTCATGGGATAAACCATTTCATGTGCATGTGGACACTTTTGGTATGGCCATTGGCACTGTGTTAGCTCAACCTGGTGAAGGTATTATAGATCATCCAATCTGTTTTGCTAGTAGGAAGTTGACTCTCTGCTGAACGGAATTATACAACTACAGAGTGCAAAGCTTTTCAATGATCTATGCATTGTACAAGTTTCGATAGTACTTGTTAGCAACACCATTTGTGTTTTATATAGATCACATGGAATTGAAGTACTTGGTAAACAAACCCGTCTTACAAGGGCGCATATGTAGATGGGTGATCCTATTTCAAGAGTTTGACTTCATAGTTATGGTGAAGCCAGAGGAAAAGCAATTCGGACTAGACCATTTATCTAGAATCAATTCAGAGAGGATGCACTAGATAATTGAAGAAACAATGCCAGATGCATAGTTATATAGGTTACAACGCGTGCCCATGGAATTAGAATACATTGCTATCTTTCTACAAACATGTATGGCACTAGAAGGAATGAAAGCATTAGAAAAGAAGTAGCTTACTATATGTGTGGCACCATTTATGTTAATCAGTGGTGACCTCTACAAGCTAGGTAGAGATGAAGTATTACGTTGTTGTGTATTAGAGCATGAGTACAAGGATATCATGGAAGAAGCTCATGGTGGTATTGCGGGGAGGAATTATGTAGGTGATGTGACTACATGGAAGATCTTAATTTCGGATTATGGTGGGAGACATTATATAAGGACTGTAAAGAATATTGTAAGGCATGTGATCATTGTAAGTGCCTAGGAAAACCAGGCAAAGAGATGAGATGCCTTTGAGACCCATTACTAGTTCGAACCATTTAAGAAATGGGCCATTGATTTCTAGGACCTATTTTTCTAGCCACATGTAGGACTCGGATCACTCTATATCATTACTTACACATATTATCTCACATGGTGGGTATAAGCAAAGCACCTATGAAGGACTCCGTACAATAGCTAAAACAACTAGGTTTCTATAGGATAATGTTCTTACAAGATATGGATGTCCCTTAAGCTTGACAAGTGATAGAGGTACACACTTTTTGAATGAGACAATCAAGATCCTATTATATGAGTTTATGGTTGCACACCATAAAACTACACCTTATCATCCTAGGAAAATGGAATTGCTGAGGCTTTCAACAAAATTTTGGGCTAGAATTTGAAAAAAAAATGTGATTTTGGAAGAAAGGATTGGGATGACAAAGTGTCAGCTATGCTTTGGGAATATATAACAACTTACAAGAGATTGAACAAAGCCACACCATTTCAGTTGGTGTTTGGCACAGAAGCTATTCTTCCTATAGAATTTATGTTACCTTCTTTGTGCATTGCGCATCATTGGAGGTCTAGTTGATGAACAGGATTTAGAAGAGTGTATCAAAAAGATGATTCAACTAGATGAGTGCCGAGCCATAGCACGATGGAGTTAGAAGTAGGAAAAGGCCAGGTAGAAGGCATGGCATGATAAAAACATAAGGGATAAGAAGTTTGAGATTGGACAAATGGTACTTCTTTATGACT
This sequence comes from Taxus wallichiana var. yunnanensis, assembly GCA_018340775.1. Classification (NCBI taxonomy): domain Eukaryota; kingdom Viridiplantae; phylum Streptophyta; class Pinopsida; order Cupressales; family Taxaceae; genus Taxus; species Taxus wallichiana. Next base: position 363,895,903 of record CM031233.1, read on the forward strand.
CAAAGTTCTTGCGCCATCCAGGAAAGCTCAAAGTACATTGGTTGGGGCCATATGTTATCACTTCTATACTTGAATTAGGTGCTTGCCAGTTAGAAGCACTTGATGGAACACGGCTACCCGGTTACTTTAATGGGAGTAGGCTGAAGCCCTACTATAAATAAGTCTTCTTGGTGTTTGTAATAAGGTAGTATTTCCATTTAGCTTAGGTTTTCAATTATGAATTTCCTTAATGTATTTCCTTCATTGTCATTATGCTTTTTCAATTTAGTTTTTGTTTTTGTGTAATAAGTGTGCTTGCGTGCATGAAGCTAATTACTATATGAAGAATGTTTATGCACAAAGGACTGCACATACTTTTTGTGTGGGGTGGTTGTCGTTATCCAAGTAAAAGATTGTGGGAATTGAAAGGTGAAAGGAATAAGCTGCTATGGGTGTGCTTTAAGTCAAAAGAAGATTGCTTCTCAAAAGTGACCAAGGATGGAGATGAATGAAATAATAGTATAACGTGAGGTAAGCAGAGGTCATGATAGCTACCAGGAGAAGGTATAGTGACAAAGTACTCGGGAGTAGGAGTGTGTGCTTTGAAGAGAAGTTTGTGACCAGAGGGTAGGAAGGCATGCTAGAAGGTTATAGTTGGGCGCGAAGATGTAGCGCATAGAACAAACTGATTTGTTCAATGAATGAGGGGATATTTGGTAGGTGAGGGAGCAATAAATGCATAAAAATTTGAAAAAATTATATAAGGATGGGATGTAGATTCATTTTTACCATTGCAACTAAGAGTATTTGAGAAAAGAGCCAAGTGCAAAAACCAAGTGATCGAGTTAAGGTGTGAAGGGTGTGAAACCAAGCATGACAACCTAGATCTGTGTGACAAGAATCTTGTGTCCCTAGTGGTGAAGGGTTTGAGTGAGGAAGGAGACATAAAAGAGTTAGGTTACAGAGTTTCCACCTAGGGCATAATTGAATCAAGCTAGGGTTTGATTTGTAGAGTTACAGAGTTGAAGAGGAGACATTTGCAAGGTAAAAATGGCACCAAAGAAGGCATTTGTAGTAGCAGTAAAAGGAAAGAAGAAGGTAGTCATCAAGGAGGAAGAGATGGCACTTGAAAGCCATTTTTAGAGATGCAATATCTAGGAGTCATCATTGGGCAAGAATGGGATTCACCCATCAGAAAGAGAAAAGTGAGTGAATATAATCACAAGACTTTGGAGAACAAGAAGGAGCTCGATTCCTTACTCACTGCTAGAATGAACAAGCACACGATGGATGATGTTAGTATAAGATGATGTGGAAAATAATATTTTGAAGAGAATTGGGGTCTACCAGTTGTATGAGATTCCATATTTCGGGAAGTATGAGCCCTTGTATTAGTGGCTCATGAGCAAGGTGCATGAAGACTTTTTCTACTTTGTAGGATGCAGAGTTAGAATATCATCTACACTTGTCTCATCAATAATAGGTTTGAAGGCCACAATATAAAATATAAAAGGTGAGCTTGCAGATAAAGCCATGATTTTGAAGACTAGATAAGAGTTGGGATACCTAAAGGGTCTGCACAGAATGGACATAGATAAATTGAAGAATTGTCCAGTTGTACAAGCTGCAGCCCACCTTGTTACCAAGTTGAATGATCAGGAGCGGTGGTCATAGGTAAATACTATGTGGTTACATGTGGCATGTAAGATGTCAAAAGGGACAATCTACAACATTGCAGGCTATATTACAGAGAAAATAGTTGAAGAAGCATGCACAGGAGGGAAGATCAGCTTTGGGGTTGTTCTACTATCACTGGTATTTATGGAGATTGGAGTACCAGATGGACCGAAGGAGAAAGTATGGGAATACCCCATGGAGAAAAAGTCCCCAGCTGAAAGATTCAACAAGTACCTATGCAAGGGGCCATGATAGATGAAGTAAAGAAAAGGGTGAGAGAAGTGGTATGACAGGCTCCGCACGACATTTGGAGAAGAGTGGCGCATACCAAAGGACCTATTAGGAGTGGTAGGGAAATAAGTTTAGTTTATCTGTATATTAACATTTCTACATCACATGCTTCCTAATGAAAGATGGAGTCTAGAGCCCTTAGTGAAAATTGCCTTATGCATTCACTGCAAGGTATTTCTAAGCATCTATTCATAGATTTATAGACACGTGCCAAATGGTCTTCAATGTAGATAAGGTAGATCTGCAACTACCATATGTTGAGGAAGAAGTATGTGTATCCTGGCAGAAGTGCTTATACAGAGAGGATCATTTCAGATGTACTAAATATCAAGCTAATAAGCCTAATTGATCAGAGATGTGGGGGCAACATTGGTGTATCTCCAGCTGAAGCTAAAGATGGAGAATAAAAATATGTGGAAGGTGATTTCACACTTCCAACACCACCAAAGGGAAAGCATATAGTGGAGAATATTCCAGTTCCTAAGCCCACAGATCCAATTGAAGTGGAGGATGAGGAGGAGGAGCATGAAGATAGTGGTGGTTTAGAGCATAGAGGTAGGAGACATCCTACAAGTAAGGGTGAAGATGAGTGTGTCATTACACCATCTCAACCATAAGAGGGGGATGATGAGGACTTGAATGCAGTCCAAGGGGTGCACAGGTTTAAAAGGGTATTCAAGAGAACAGGGACCCAAGGTGCTACTCCAACCACTGTGCATAAATCACCCGAGACTCTCCCATATATGGAGGCTATGCGCAGAAAGAAGGAGGAAAATGAAGTTGAATGAGGAGGAAGAAGAGTCAGAGGAAAGTGCACCTAATTCTCCTACACTTCCAGAGAACACAGAAGAATAGGGTGAGGCATCAAAGGAAAAAGAAGAGGAAGAGAAAAGACCAGAGGAAACAACTACAGAGGATGTTCAGGACATGGAGACACAAGTCCTAAATTTGGAGGCTAAATTTCCTATGTAGCAAATGTCAAAAAGAAAAAGTGGAGAGCACATTCCACCAGCCATGGGGTATGTAGAGGATGTAGGAAAATTGTCCATGCCCACTTCCAAAGCACAATAGCGCAGAAGGATTTATTTGGTGGGAGTTAATGGATGAGGATATGGCAACTGTGTGCACTCAAAAGTAACTATCGTGGTCAATGCACACCCACATGGATGAGATTGAATTTGATGCGTGCAAAGAGTCATGCATTCCAAGACGACTGAAGAAGGCACCTCAAGATAGACACATGACAGTAAAGCCTACTGTCATGTCAGATGAGCAGGTCAATAATGCAATGGTGAAAGTTTCTACTGAGGTGGCTAGAAGGAACATGGACAAATCTACCACGATCGAAGCACCGCACGAGGAGATGAAGACAAAGGACATAGAGATAGCGTGCATAAAACAAGAGAGGGACTTCATATAGAAGAAGAACAGGTGTTTATCAACATCGTAGAGGGGATTGGGGACAATGTCATTAAAACAAGGCCACACTTGGAGGCCAAGGTACCACAGACATTTCCTTCAGTGATACACTATGTGGGAAAGTTGGTGGACTTGGTTCTTGAAGATGAAACTCTATGTATGCAAGTGCCAAAAATATTAAAACAAGATGCCAAATGGGAGAAAGCATCAGTGATGAGAAAAATTACATCTTATGAAGGGATGTTGCAGGAATTAAAAGAAATATTGAAGAAAGTGGACCAGGCTTTAAACATATGCACAGCTCCAAAGGTGCTTATCAACATCAAGACCTTAGAAGAGAATAATGAGGTCCAAAAAGTGATGAAAGATGATACATTGGGCCGTGTGGAAAGATTGTCATTGGTTAAAAAAGAAGCGCGAGGCCCCGACAAAAGCACAAGACTCAGCTGGAAGAGCTTGGAAAGATAATTGCTCAGAAGATGGACCTTTTAGAAGGAAGGATGACATCAATGTCCAAGTGTTGTGTTGGTTTTGTAGAATGAGAAAGGAGATATTATGAGGGATGAGTTGGAATCCATTATTGTGGACATCCCAGAGAAAGCAGAGCAGGCACTCACTGAATGGCAGGTATTGGAGGCCAAAATAAAGGAGGAGTATCTAGAGTTGATACTGCAAAATGATATAGAGGAGGTTACCTCATAACCTCATAAAAATTCTTTATTTATCTACATTCTTTCATTCTTATTCTTTCCATTCTTCTATTCTTTCCTTCAATTTTTGAGATACCCATTGTCGGGATGACAATGAGATTAGTGTGGGGTAATGTTGATCAAAGAATACTTGTCAAAGATCACACAAGGAGTCCACACGGGATAGAAGGATAGGAAGGACCCATGCATGAAAGGAAATTTTAGCTTTTAGGACTTATCCGATTTTGAGCATGGAGACCTATTTTTAGAATATGGCATGTGGAACACACCAACGATGTGCAGAGATGTGTGCGCCATGCATTGTCTATCTTTGGAGGAGTGGATTGAAGTAGTTTTGCATGGAGATGAGATGAGAATAGAATTAACACTTCAGTTAACTACAAGAGGACTATAGATAACACACTTGCATGTGTGGCTATGCTTGTAAACAACGTGTGGCTATCAATAGCATGTGGCCTATTTCTGGAATAGATAAGCGGTGAAGGGCAAGTCCCCACCCTATATATATATATGGTGATTAGGTATATAGTACATGTATGATTTTGGATGTATGAGATGTATGTATGTGTAACAGAGAATATACACATATGACTGAATCAATGTATCAGATCCATATGTGCATTGGTATAGATTGAAAATATTGTAAGGAGCTTCAGTATTTACTAATAGATGGAAGACATTGGCTGAATCTAAGTGTCATTCTGTGTAATTGAGTAGTACATGTTGTTAATTCAATCATGATTACTATTTAAGCTTGTTATTTCATAGATCTATGGGTAGCATGCAATGTAGAATGATGGAATGATTATGAATCTAGATGTCTCTTCCTACATCATGCTAACATCCTGCTACAACAACCCTAAAGAGGAACTGGTACCTTTGCGCACTTTGGGTGAGTGCTCGGCCTAGGTTGAGTGATGTACCAACACGACTAGGGTGTTATCTAGTAAATTCTAAGCTACATCAGTTTTGAAAAGGGGAAGATTGAGAGTAAAATGAAGGTTATTGAATGACTGATGATGAGAAGAAAAGGAAACGAGAATAGATGAAACAAGGATGAAAGTAGAATCGAAACAAGGATTGTTTGGAAAATGAAAAAAGATAAGAAAAGTGAAAGATGAATCCCAAACAAGGAGTGTTTGGGAAAAAGTGAGTGTGGAACACTACGACAAAAAGAAAAAAAACAAAAGAAGAAAGTCAAAAATAAAGAAATTTTTGTTTTGAATGTTTGTTTTTGGCCTCTACCTTAGATTGTCTTGGACAATGTTTGGATTCCTAGGTGGTTCTCTTAACTAGGTGTCAAAAAATATCTGAGTGAGTGTGACACTATTTCTAGTTGATGGATTTACTTCACCCCTTTGAAACCCTGAGCAAAGACCTTGCTCAAAATGAATCGCACTAGGGTCGCCACTACGGATATTCCATGACTCTAACTCACAAAGGATTTACTAGTCAAGTAGGAGAAAAGGTTCCCGTTTCATCCACCAGTTCCCTCAAGGTGTGGACTACTTTGGGGTTCCTAGAACCACCCCCTTTGTTGTAGCTTAAGGCTTATGCCAAGGGGTTATTTTCTAGTTAAGTGGTTGAGCTGTAGCTCTTAATCAAACTTGCAAATCAAGTGTTTTGAATGTGGTGTTTTTTTAATATTTTGATTTAGGTGTGGTTTGGTTGAACTCCTTGGAAACCTACAATTAGTATTTTTCAATGTTTTGATCCACCTTATGAGAGTGGGTCCTACAAATAATGATTAGAAAGTTTTTGAAATGAGGGAAAAATATCAAAACAAATAAACAATATGACAGAAGCGAACCCACATTTTTGATTTCCAAGATCGCTTAAAAAGTGCAAGGAAAGAGCATATGTGTGGGTTGGATTTGGTTAAGTTAAATGTTAATTCCCAAAAAATAAAAATAAAGTAACGACCATGTTTTTGATTCCCAAGATCACTTGAAAAATGTGAGGGAAGATTGTACGCTTGGGCAAGTCATTTTAGTCTCAAAAAAACAAAAGAAATCAATAAAGGAAAAGTATGCAAAAACATGTGAAAAAGTGTTAGTTTGGGTTAGAAAACAAGAAAATGTGTACAAAATGGATAAAAAGTAGGAAAAAATGGACAAAATGTCCAATAACACTAAAAGCTTAACATTGACAATTAACTCAAGAGGGTACGTAAAAGTGTCCATGAACCCTACAAAAGGAAATGACACAAGTTAGGCCAATATAAAGAAATAAAGAAACTAATGTAAATGTAATTGAAACTATAAATAAATTAATTTAAATGTAAACTATAAATAAAATGAAATAAAATAACCCTAAACCCTAAAACTATAAACTATAAACTAATAGTAAAAACTAATGAATGATTGGTTTGTGTGTGTGTGCAGGGAAGCCCGTGTGGGAAGTGGCTAGGAGCTCGGTGAAAGCAGCTTGGGATAGGGATGGGTGATGGGAATGGGAGGGGCTCAAGGTAGGGGGTCTATGGGAGGGGTTTTGAGGTGAACCGAGGGCTCGGGTGATGGGATTTGTAGGATCCAGGCTCGGTAATGGAGCGTAGGGTCGTGGGATCCGCAGAGTCGTGGCTCGCAATGGGGCATGGGGTTGTGGGAAACAACGATGGGAATGGGTAGGGGCTCGAGGTAGGGGATATATTGGCCAATAGATCCAGAGATGTGAGAGTGGGTAGGAAACCTAGGTTCAAGTCCCACGGGCGTGCCAAAATGTAAACAGAGAAAATTACCAAAATGAAAGATAAACAAACCATGCAAACCTCTCAACAACCTTCTGTGAAAACCTCAGATAAGGGTCTCCTGTGAAACCTTGCAAAAATAATGTCAGAAGTGTTTTGTGGGTGCTCTCAAGCTTTGAAGGAAAATGCATAGACATAGTTCAATAGAGATTTTGTGCTTGATTCAAGAGGGATTGGAAGGAAGGTAAGCTTGTAATTTATAGAAATAGAAGGTAGTTGGAATTGGTTACATGAGATAAATGAACATGCTAAAAATAACATTATGGGAAGTTGTAATAGTTCTCGGGAAATAATGAAATTAATTACAAAAATCTGCATCCGGAAAGGTGGTTGTACGTGCATTTTAATTGCCCCCACCTTTCTAGGATTCTAGAAGTGCAGTTAACTAGGGTAGTCAAAGTGGAGTTAGATCAAGTGGCAGATGACTAGGATGCGCACACACTTAATTAATTAATTATTTAATTAATAAATAATTTAGCTAAAGGGGTAAAAAGGGTACATGAGATTAATTTAATTAATCCAAAGGGGTATAATGTGTATTAATTAGTCAATTTAATTAATTAATTGCAAATGGGTGAATAATAGGGTGTATCAAAGATAATACTCGGGAACAAGTGGAAACATGAATGTAAATTTGGGGTGTCTACATATATTAGGATTAGAATAGTTACATTCAATAATGGGAGTTGTACCATTCAACGCAGAGGGGCGTATCCTCATGAACATTGGTGGAGTCATTTAATTTTCTCAACTCGACAAATTTTCTCACCAAAAAAACACAAGGAAGATTTGGAGTTGTTTGTGAACTACAAAGAACCTAAAGGATTCCCTAATACCTAACTATGTAAGTAATTTTGTTTATAATTCAAGTATCTAAGGGATTACAATCTCCACCATCTCTACAATCCCACATTTCCCATGTTCATAGCTTGAAACAAAGAAGTAGGTCTAGAAGGATCAAAATATTAGAGGGTAAATTTTGGATACAATCGCATGGTGTAGGCATGCCATTTGTAAGCATGCCCACATAGGTTTAAAAATTAAAAGGGAAATATATGGTTGATTTTATAAATTGAACACCTAAAATGGAAATATATTGGAAAGACTACTACTAACTTTAAAACATGCAAGGGTGGTTGAGTAATGTACAAGGGATGAAAACTGGTAAATGATGTTCCTTCTATAAGATATGAAAAAAATTAGAATGTGCATAGTAGAGAATAACATGAAAAGGATGTAGAATGAATAACACCATCTACCATACTATGATAACTTATTTTATCTCAAAATGAGAATAATATTTAAGTTTGAGAAAGTGTTGGATGACGATTAAGGCCTATATGCTGACTTAGTGTATTTTGTATATTTTAAAATATGTGCACAATATCTTATGTACATGTAAAATAAATATAATATAAAATAGAGAACATATAAAACTCCTCTACCCTAGGAAAGGAATGTGTAAAATGTCTCTAACTTGAAAAAAGGAAGATGAAGAGATTGGAAGTTTGAAAGCTATCTCTAAATGTATAAAATGTGTAAGATATATTCTTAAAAGGGTTGGTTGTTTGTTTATTGGTTTTTAGTTTAGGATTGTAATAAAATTAAAGCATTGTTGTTTAATCTTTTACTCTAGATTGTATGTTTCCATTTGTGTGTTTTTCTATTCAATAACTTAGTGTTTGAGTCCTAATATGTGATAAGAATTAGTATGCATGCTTATTATGCATTATTTAAAGTCCTTTGAATGATTTTTTTGAAAAATCCTTATACTACAGCATTAACATGTCTTGATGAGAGATTCAAGGGTCCATGCTAATAATCTTCCCACTTCACAACCTAGTGAAATGGTCATTGAATCTCTTTATATTGATATCACCACATAAAGTATGATGATAATTAATTAATTGATGATCCATTCTTGTTTGGATTTTCCCAAGATAATAATTCATAAATCCTCGATATAATTAATTATTATGCTCTTCCTTCAATATTCATAGTTCAGTGTCATCCTAAATATATTTATAATCATCCTCGATCATATAAATAATATCATTCACCTCTTAGATACAAAATTTTGATATTTTGAATACGAGGAGGATGATCAAATGGTTCACAAACTAGATATTTGATCACCTTAGTAACATCTCCAAAAATCTCACCTAATTTTGATTTGGAGAATGATTCACAACACACCTTGGCTTCTCTATTTAGAACTCCTATTCTTGATCCTACCTTACCTTATTTCACAATCACACCTATACCTCCTATCATTACAACCTCAAACTATCCAAACAATCCTAAATCATACCACACATGTCATAAGGTTCCCGACATGATGTAATAGATTTTTGGCTTATTAGTGACACATAAAGAAGTTGGAACCTGAATTCTACGAGGAATAAAAATAATGACAATCTCATCTTACTCTATTCCCTTAGAATATTTATCTCTTCATGGTTTATTTCTCATTCATATACTAATTATAAGGTACTCTAAAAATAATAACCATTTCAATGGTTATCCTCTCCTCCAAATCGAGTCAATATTTTAGTTTCCCTTATTACTCTAGTCCTTTCTACTATGGGCCATTCATCTACACATGCATCTTATAGAAAAAATGAGGTACCACATCCTCATGTGTTTTCTCCATAGGTAGAGGTAACTCCTCCTTTCATCCTTACACTTCCACCCACAATGATGGACATGTGCTATGAGATCCAATCCTTGATTTTCATGTGAGTGGAATAATATATGGTGGTTGTGCATCATGAAATCCATCATAAGATCTCCCAAATTCTCTAAAACATTGTGTACACCATGATTCAAACATGTTATGAATTTTAGTGATGGTAAGGTTATCAAGGAATGTCACAACTATCTTGCATGCCCTTTGACCTCACTTGTTTTTCCCTAATACATTTTAATTTATGCATTTAATTTTTTATTTTTATTTTGAAATTATTTAGTTACCAACCTTAGATTGGATAGGATAATTAGTGTATATTTTAGTTACCCCTTAAATTTGTAGTTTATACATGATGATTAGTCTAATGACCTCAACTACCCCTTATAATCCTATATTATCTACTCATTATACATGATGGATAGTTCACATTTGATGAATAAAATTTTACATACTATTTACAATTTACATCCTCCATATCATTTACACCCCAATTATATTAATGTGAAATCTAAGAATTAATAAAATAGTACACTAAAGAATGTAAGGGTTAGTAACATGTGATTATTTTGATTAATTAATTACCAATATAAAAATAATGAATCGGTACTTATAATTAACATACTAAACATGCTAAAAATTTGAGAATATAAGGAGATGAGTGCACTTAGCTGATACACGATGGTTGTGGAAATTTATGTGAGGATGCACTGCTGGAACAAAAAGACATAAACTTGATAATTTTTCATTCTAGAGATTGTAACTGGAAACTAACCTAGGGAAAGACCTTATAACTTTATCAGGGTTGTACCATATGGTATTGACCCTATTGTAAGATATTAGAACCACCTGTAAATTTTACACACTATCAATTTCTTGGAACAATATATCATTGTCAAACCCTAATTTATGATCATGCTGTGAAGCTCTCTAGATAATATCATCATGATTACAAACCCTAGCCATGGATGAGATGTCCTATTAAACAAATATTAGCTGGATTGTGAGTACCCCCATGCACCACTAAAATTGGCATCACTCGAAGATGCCGCAAAATGCACATTATTATCCACCTAACATGTGATATATGAATGAATGCAACTAGCTTGACAACCACCTTTGAAAATGTTTGAGTTGAGTTGCCTCTTACTAAAATAATTGGGAAATGTATGTTTGAGTGCTTGTAGATGAGAAATATAGTTTTCTTAACTTTATAAAAAGATTCAGACCTATAGAGATTGTTTCTTTAATGACTCGTAGATGTTCTATTGCAAGATTTAGGATCCTTGGGTACAATTTGTAAGTGTAATATGTGAGAGTATCAATGTAGTTCCATGAGGTTTCTAGGTTAGAAAATGAGACAATTTTTACTATTAGATTTTTCTATGAGGATCAATATAGAACCTCATGCACATCAACAAGGGTTGCACTTCCAATGGTAGCTTGAATGCTTAACTTAATCATCAAGGAATCATATCATAAAGTAAAATCAAGTATGAAAGAAAAAAGGTATAGCATTTAGATAGATAAAAATAAGAGGTACATATAGGAGTGCTATGTAACTCTTGTACATGACACATGGACACACATGGAACCCTAACTAACCCTAATAGCCTATGATCTCACTAAGTAATATGACTAAACACATGAGGTGGATAAGATGCCAAGTGATGATGAGATATAAGTCATGTACACCAACACCTTCCTTCATCGAAGTTGAGGTAGAGGTCGTGGAAAGTCAGAATAGAAAGAGAACTCCCCTAAACAACTAAGAAAGATGTGTTAATGGGGCTTGAAAATAAAGGCCTCGATAAAGTACCCATTTACAAACAAAAATATCTATGGAAAATATGAAGAGGAAAAAATGGGTCCCAAAAACTAGGCCTAATAAGGTACCCATGTGTACCAGAGAGTTTTTTCTTTCCAACTTTAACTTAATAAAATGAAATAACAAAAACAAACTAACCTCGAAAGATGGCAGGGTTTACCAATACCTACGATGATGGATGTTGATGTTCATGGTTAAATCTCCTTCTTCTTTTGTTGATGAAGAAACTTGCAGGTTAGAGACACTAAACAAAATAGATTAGATAAATGAGATGACGAGATGCTTAGCAAAAGCCAATTCTAGGAATCCAAAGGGACTTCCTTGGAGGATGTCAACCTATTTTGATACAATTAAGAAGATTGATAATAATGATAAAGATACGTAAATGACACAAGAGATGAATAATGGATAAGAAGCTTTAGAACTCGATATTGAAGGGAAATTCTTGTGCAACTTCAAAGGTGGCCCAAGCGAGGGTGGATGTAATTTGGATAGATTCAAAGTAGTCATACCAAAAGTCATTTGTTTCTTTTGATGTTTGGAGGAATTCAATATGATCCTCGATGTCTTCGATGTTGGTTGTAAATTGAATTACACATAGTGTAAGTTCATGAAGGATGTTGTATTGTTCCCAAAATAAGGGTTTCTAAACTATCAAGAGGTTGTAGATGTTTGTAATAAGATAGGACATGATAGGTACTGCCATCTAAAGTAAATCCATGCTTTGCAGAGGACAAGTTAAATGTAAAATATTGATAAAAATTTGATACTAAACTGATAAATTAATTAAAATATGTAGATTGATAAGGATCATTGGAGATTCTGAGGAATCCTAGGTGATTGGATAGAATCATGGGTGATTCAAGTAATCATTGATGATTATTGTGAAAATGATAAAGTTTTCTTAAAATGATAAAAAAATATTTTGAATGATAATTTTTGATTGGTTTTGATGTTTTTATGAAATGAAAATGATGAAAGAACATAGAGAAATACATCTTGATATGGAAATAGGATAAAAAATGTCTCTAAATATCGGATGGAGCTATTTGAAGTTGATGACCAGTTGTTGAGCTTCCTGAGAAATGAGTGATAAAAAGACTATAAAAATGATATGTTACAAGATCTTGAGGTTAATGTAGGACCTTGGTGATATTGGGAGTGATGTAGATTTGTTTCTAGTTCTAATAAAAAGTGTAAAAAATGTGCAAAAGAATTCATAAGATCCCTAAGAGAGGAGCAAAATTTGTTATTTATAATCGCTGGTGATTTGTTAAAATTGCTGATGATATTGGAATTTAAGGGAAACATTTAGTGGTGGTTGAAACCACTTCCTAAACGGGATTTTTGGGTAAATGGTGAGGGAAAATGGTTGGGAGGAGGTTATGGTCGAGTTGGGGAGGTTAGGATGTTAAGATAAAATAGGTTTGAGGTGGTTTTGAGATGGTTAAGTGGTTTTAAAGGGGTTAAGGTAATTTAGGATGGGTAAATAGTAATTTATGAGGGTGTAAAAATTAATTTTATGAAATGAGGGAAGGTGACTTAGGATATGTATTTTTAATGATAAGTTTTTGATTAAATAATGTGTGTATAAAAGGAAGTAGGTGGGTAATGAAAACATGGTGTCTACATTTTCCCCTTTTTGTCGAGTAGTTTGTGATGACCAAACTGCTAGAAAAAACAATGTGAGATAGCTTGGTGTTTAGATGGGACTGACCCCCTCAAACCGGGGTAATTATGATGCACCGCAAGGATCACCAATTTTATTGAGTTGATTGGATAGTTTTGATGTGTGTGTTTCATTTTAAGCTGCCCTAAGATGATGTATCAAACAAGATGGAATCAAGTGATATGTGAACAAAAGGGTTTATTTCTTATTGACGTATGATTCATAGGGATTTCTTATAGATTTATGAAGCCAAGTGATAGGGGAACCAAATAGTTCTTGACCTATAAATGTATGGCTTACCAGTGCTAAGGTCATAAAACAATTGTGTAAAGGATATTATGGTTGTAAAGATATTCTGGGTCCTCAAAATGAGGTACCTTGTGGATGAATATTCTATGCAAGTGTCATAAGTTTTTTGAACATTGTTTTTGTTGTTGAAAAATGATGTTTTTCTATAATTAAAGGGAATCACAAAATTTTTTTAGGGATCGTTGATGATTTCGATAAATTTTTGACAATTAAGAAAAATCATCATCAATTATAGGAATTGCCAATGATTCCTGTATGGTATATTCAATGCCTATAAAAAGTTGATTTGATTACAAAAATTTTCATTTGCACTATCTGATTTATGAGATGTAGAATAATAATTGAGTGATTTGTGAGTGATAATCGAGCAATAGAGGATGCAAGAGCATCTAGAAGGTAGAGGAGGACCACACATAGGATGAGGTAGATACCCTTGCTTTTCATTTTTGTGTCCTTTTGGTTACTTTTTAACTTTTTTGTCTTGAGTGACCATACAGAGGCATGTTTGAGAAATTGCCAAAATTTATGGAATTTTTTTGAATCACGGGTGATTTTATGGATCGCCGATGATTAGGGTGAATCACTAGTGATCAGTTTTTTTGTGTAAATTTGATAAAATTGTGATCAAAACTTGTTCTAATTGGTGCTTTTATGTTTTTGGATGTAGGTGAAGGAAAAATCGACTACAAAGGACATGATTATGGTGATCATGGAGGATGTGAGGGCTTGGATGTAGATGAGGATTGGTTACATTTGGAGGATGTGGGTTTGGGGGTAATGCATCATTATAGACACATCCACAGTAGCAAAGGGGAAGTTCAATTGGCTCTAATGGAGAGGTGGGATCCTACTACCTACACTTTTTGGTTACAGATGGGTGAGATTACTATCACCCAAGAGAATGTTCATAGGATAACAAGATTTCCTATACACAGAGAGGGCATATATTTGATTGATGATATAGAGAGGGATGATGTGATGAGGATATTATATGCGGATGATGCAGATGGTATGGGATTTACATAGTGGGTGGTTTATATTACTAGACTTTATATGCTCTCGGAGACAGAAGGCCATGATATTATGACCATGATGATGAGAGGGATCACATGTTTTGCTTTGCCCAAATCTAGAGGTGGCTAGTTTCAATGGATGATGGCAGTATAGTTACTAATATTATGGAGGAGAGGAAAATCTTTGCATGGGCTCCTACTTTACTTTCAAAGACCTATAGGAATCTATAGTCTTGGATTATCCTGGAAAAGGTTCATGGTCGATATTGATTTTCTTCAGTAGTGTTGGTATTTGAGCATATTGTCGTGGCTCATCTTAGAGGTTTTTCATGGGGAGACATTATTTTTCTAGCAATATTAGATGGATTTATTCGGTGGCATTCTAATATGGGGGATAATGAACCAATATAGAGTGAGGATTATTATAAAAATCTCCTCTCATGGTTACAGAAGATGACATTAGGTGGAGACCATACATTGGGTTTATGGTGTGGGAGGGAGAGGAGGGTCACCTTAATGCCACTCAATAGGATCTATGGGCATAGGTTCATTAGGGAGGTGAGTGAGAGCTTATTCGATTTAGTCACATTAAGAAATAGTTTGGTTTGATTTAGGATGTTCTTGAGGCTCCATAATTATATAGACGTGATGATGGGGATGTGGGGACTCTATTACAGTGTGTTGGTTACCTCACTCTATGCCCAACAAGGAGGGTGCCATGGGTGTTGATGATCGGAAGCATTAGTGGTTATAGATAATGTCGTTGTTACAAAGGTGTTTAATACATGGTGGTAGGATCATCTTGCTCAAGGAGGTAGACGGGTATGAGATCATGTGGAGGGAGTGCACCGGGAGGTGATGGAGATGATGATGAGGGAGGTGAGGAGGGATTTGGTAGTGTGGATAGAGAAGTTATCAACACTATTATTACATGATTAGAGGTCAAGAAGGCTACAATGGAGGCCGAGCGGGATGGGTAAGTACAGTAAAGTGGGGGACAAAAAAGGGTCATAAGTGGACTTCATATTGCAAATAACAACATAATATCAACTTGTAGGGATTATTCACAATGCATACACTAAAAATTAGAAAACTTATATCAATATAAATCGTAGTATCCTGGAATCTAGTTTATAAACTACTAATGTTTTTTAAAAATGGACAAGTTTAGCTATATCAAACACTCAAAATTCAATGACTTGGTTTTTTTTTTTTTTTGAAAATGCCAATAAGATTATATTTTGTTTTCCCACGATTTGGATGCCCAAAAATTGATATATATATTTTTCTTTTAGTGAGAATTTAGATGCTACTATCTATCTTGGGATAGATTTTATTTTGTATTTTTTGAGTAATATTTTTTTTTAATGATTTTTCCGTGAAAGTGGTCTGAAAACATAAAGAAAACATAACACTTTTCATTTTCCCACCATAACTTCATCAAAAAATATTGAAATCAAATAATTTTTTTGAACATGTATATAATTTCACCACGGTTGGGATGGTATAATTTTTATCACATTCTGACAAGTGAAACAAAATTTGCAGTCTTAAACATAGACATAAACATTCATGGGAAAAAGTGTCTTAAAGACCTACTATTAGTAACAAATTATAAAATGATATTTATCCTATTATATTCACTTTAAAATCAATATTTCTACAAAGCTAATAGTCTCCCCTACGCGATGGTACCATTTTTATGACATATTTTTGACTTTTCGGCATGGTTCAAGTCCGCGGAAGACTAAATTTGATGTTTTGTTATTTTTGATGTAAAATTCAGGATTCGATGTCCACTTAATTATCCCCCAACTTGCTGCACTTACCCGGATGCTATGACCACAAAGAGAGATAAGTTGAGGGTGGAGCATGATGGCTTGATAGGCAAGAGACATGTACTAAGAGGGGAGCAAAATAGTCTAGGTCAGCACAGCTAAAATAGGATGTAGCTGATCAAGATTGTTATAAACAACAACGAGAGAACCTAAGAAGGGCTCTTAGGATTACAAGTACTTCCATGATAGGTTCTCGAGTTAGAGGAAGCTAGAAATTAGGCTAGTGGTTAGATGGGACCACTTGGTATGGGTATCTTAGCTAACTACCAATCAGTGCATGATGAGTTGGCATATTACGAGGATCTAATGGTATAGAACCTACCTCACCTGCGCTTCATTATGTACCATAACTTACTCGAGAGATGAGCAAGTCCTAGTGTTATAACTACGATTTTGGGTCAACCACCTTGGGGTCCAGATGGAGGAGGTTCGAGTAAAGGTCTTAAAGGAGGTGATGGTGGTGTCGGTGGTGCTAGGGGAACAATGTTTGTAGGAGTTCTTTCTTTGTGGGTGTGTAATTTATTGCGTATATGTGATGTATTTTGATGTATACGGGTCTTTTTGAAGCTTATATTTGATGTATGTTTTTTTATATATGGAGCTTGTGAGACTCAAAATGATGTAAAGAGACATTTTGATATGATTATATATGATGATGATGATTTTAATTCATGATTTGTGCATGGATTTTAATGTTGATGTGATGGGCATTTGTTATGATTGTATTTAATATTGATGTATGTTTAATGTATATATGTTTGATAGAAAATGGTATTATTTTGATGTGATGTGTTATGGATGTTTGAATTCAATGTGATCAAAATGTGTTTTTCATCTTGAATAAGAATAAAACATGGAATGATTGCTTTATACTAGATTTGATACATATGTGATGGGAATTAATATGTGATGAGGAGATTATATGGGGATGATTTTGGAATTTAAATCAATTGTTAACATATGTATAACAATGGGTAGTCACAGATATGATCTTAGGTCTAGATGAAAGTGAAAAGTATACATTCCTAGGACATGGCAAAAGATATGTAGGTCAGATAGAGAGTAGGTTCTCCTTTCAAAGGTTTCATAGAGAGATGCCCCAACTTATATATATTTTTATCTTTGACACAAAATGATTGATGCGGGGAGTTTTCTTAGATGGGAAAGATGATCAATTGGGGAAGCTTTCTTAGGATTATTTTTGAATTTTCAAGGTCAATCGATGCAGAAGCCTTTTTACATGGGTAGTCATACTTCAAGCAAGTGGTCTACAATTTATATTTTTGATGAAAGATTTCCTTTGAGGGATTTTTCTATGATTTTGACGGGTAGTTGTCCTTCATGGGATCAATATAATTTTATTTTTGATAATGTAGTTTTGATATTTTTATAGTTTTCCTTCAAGGATCAATCTACTTTTATTTTTGATAAAGTTCACCTGCAATTCTTCTCACAGAATCACCAACGATTATGGACCGTAACATAATTTTTAGTGATTAGGGAAAATTGCCAACGATTTTTTGGAATCACTAAAAATTTCAAAGAAATATCTAGTAATTACCTACACCATTGGAAACATCTTGAAACCATATTTCTAACACATTTTATAGTTTGTAGAAACAGAGCTCTGTTTCAAGTTATAAAAATAGTGAGTACCTATTTTTTTTGTTTTTTGTTGATCAATGGATACATCTGTAGTACTAGTAGATAAGTTCAATGGTGTCAATTTTCACAAATTGAAAGTGAAAATTTAGATGCAACTTATGAATAAGAATTTGTGGAGGATTATAAATGGGGAGGAGAAGAAACCATCGATCCATATAAGAAGCGTAACTGGAAACATAGAAACTTTACCGAAAATGAAAGTGAAGCGAAATGTTTCTACTATAAGAAAAGGACATATAGTTAGATTATTTAAGGTAAAGGCTAGAGATCTACTCAGTGGGAAGCTTACAGATGAATCCAATGTAGCCACTGATGAAGACTCATCAGGAGAAGATGAACCCACACAAGAGGAGTGCAGATATGTGTCTAATGATCTCCTCTTCTAAATAGTCACTGATGGAGGTCTGGAGGCAACAAAGAATGGAGGAAAATAAATTCCTCTCATTAGTCACCTACAATGGGGCTACATCACTGGTTTGGTGACATGTGTGTGTTTTTCTTACTTTCAGCATGGTGTGTTGATTTTAGAGTTCATTGTGTTGTGTTATGGAAACTTCACATTGTGGGGGAAATGACACATTGTTTCAAATTTTGTGGTGGATAATATGTACTATCATGGATTCGATATGTAATCATCAAGAGAAATAATGATGCGATCTAAGCAATTTATTGTAGCATCATGATATTGTGGTTGTTGGATCCACTGGAAAACCATCTATAGTAGCGGTTGTTTGTAATCCATTGGTAAAACTATCTTTCGTGTGGTGTTGGTTAACCACTTAGAAAACCATCCAGAGGTTGTTGGTATTTTCCTAGAAACCATCCAGATCATGAGCAACATGGAAGCGGTAGTTGCAGTACACATGCATGTTTTCCCCATGTTTGCACTAAGGGGGGATGTTAGGAATTATTTGGTTTAGTGCATAACATAAGTATTGATATTTACCTATTGTAAATATCAAATGTGAAATGTAATATGTTAGTGGGTAAATAGTGGTTAGTAAGTTAGAATAATAAAACAATTATTATTGTTTTACTATGGAGTTTGTTATTATATTTGTTTATTGTTGAAACCATTTGGGAGAGTTGGTTTCATAAGGAACAAAATTTGTTGAGAATATTGTTATTCCTCCACTCCTATATAATGGATTCTTTTGTAATAGAGCAGATTGAGTAGAGATATTAATATATATTTTTGGAGTTGTTGTTGTAGTTTAATCTCTATTTTTGTGTGTGTATTATCTAAATTTTTAAATCAATTAATGGTATTTTGATAACACAATATAAAACTTAGATTTCAGGCTTTCTCACAACCCTACTTGTCTCGATGAGAAAACATGACACCTAAGGAGTGATTAGTAGCAAATATATAAAGGTAGAAAGGTTCCCCCTCGTATGGAGGTGTGAGTACGTGTGATGATAGGATATATGTTTTGAGGTCATCAAAGGCATTTTGACAATTGTGGTCCCATCTAAAGTTAACATCTTTTTAAAGGAGATGATGAAAGCTTTGATAATGATCCGAGAACTATGATATAAAATGACAGATGGAATGAAGCTTACCTTAAAGGTTGTGTAGTTACTTGAGGTTTGAAAAAGGAGTAATTTAGATGATAGATTTGATATTAGTGGGGTATAATTTAATTCCTCGAATAGATACGATGAACCCTAAGAGATTTATAGTGAAAATGTCTAAACACACACTTAACGGGTTAAGAGGAAGAAAGTATTGAATAAAATGGATGAAAATGACATCAAGTATGTGAAATGATATTTTCGATATTTTGATTTCCTAAGAGATCATCAACATAGTCTTCTATAGTTTTGTGGATAAGATCATGATAAATATATGTCATGATGAGTTAGTAAGCAGCTCCCACATTCTTAAGTCCTAAGGGCACTACACGGTAATAAAAAGTCCCCAAGGAGTTCTAAAGGATGTTTTGTGTTGATCATCAAGAGTGACAAGGATTTGGTTATAGCTAGATAATCCATCCATGAGGGAGAGCATCTCATGAATAATTGTTAGGTTGAAAAGTTGGTTGATGTTTGGAAGAGGAAATTCACCTTTAGGATAACCGAGATTGAGATCTTGGAAATTGGTGCATATACGTAACTTTCTTGAGCCTTTGGTTAGAGGAACAATATTAAAGAACCAATGTGGGTAGTCAATAGGTATGATGAAATTGGTAGACAACATGCATTATAACTCTTCTTAGATAAGAAGAGCTTTGCAAGTGTGCATCCTACATAGTTTTTGTTTGACATGTTTAACATGAATTTGAATTATACTGATTTTAATTTTGGCCTTTATAACAAATGTTAACATATGTCTAAAAATGGGTAGTCACACATAGGATATTAGGTATAGATGAAAGTGAAAAGTAGACATTCCTAGGATATGGGAAGGGCTAAGATATGTAGGTTGTGTAGGAGAGTAGGTTCTCCTTTTGATGGTTTTATAGAGAGATATATATATATATATATATATATATATATATATATATATATATATATATATACATCTTTGATGTAAACTAATCGATGCGGAAGTGTTCTTAGATGGGAAAGATGATCAATTGGGGAAGTTTTCCTACAATTATTTTTGAAGTTTTCAAGGTCGATCGATGCAGAAGCCTTTTTACATGGGTATTAATCCTTCGAGGGAGTGGTATATCATTTATATTTTTGATGATAGCCATCCTTTGAGGGACCGGTCTATGATTTTGATAGGTAGCTTCCCTTTAAGGGATAAATCTACATTTATTTTTGATAATGTATTTTTTATATTTTTATAGTTTTCCTTCAAGGGATCAGTCTATTAATTTTTATAGGATACATCCATAGATATTTTTGACTTTCTTTTTATGCTGAGAGAAGTCCCTAATAAACCATTTCGAGGAGGGGAAGAGATGTGTACACAAACTATACATGTGTTCCCCATGACATGCCTTTAGTTGGTAAACAAGGTGAATGCATGTAATGATTGAGGGGTTCCAGTTGTGGAGGAACTTGTCCATGTGAAAGATGTAATGAAAAATTCGTGGTGCTCATCTTTAAGGTTTTAAGGATTAGTGATAGAATACCACATGCTTTCAAATCATTGCAAATGATAAGGTGGCTAGTTGGTGGTGAAATAATATCTTTGATGTGACTACTTTCATGACACTTTTCATGTTAACATTAGAAAGGCTGAAAGTTCAAGGCATTTAAAGGTTCCTTTTTAGGTTTACCATCAAGGGAGGCCAGACGATATGCTCCCAACCCATACTTGTGAGTGATGATATATGGACCGATCTAGTTAGGGGAAACTCTTCGCATTTACTCCTTTCGTGAGTGGTGAAATTTTGATTTTCCTTGAGAAAGAGATCACCATTTTAAATTAACTCTCTTTACATGTTTATTATACACACTCTTAATGCATTCTTGATAGACACGATGTTGTTCGAGAGAGGTTAATCGCTTTTCATCTAATATTTCTAATTGTGCTAGATGGTCTTGTCGATAGTCCTCATGATGGATGATATATTTGAGGGATAGATAAAGTGATGGAATTTTAAATTTAAGGGGTAAAACCACCTTAGATATGTAGACTAGAGAAAAACAAGTTGCACCGGTAGGAGTGCGTATGCTAGTTAAATAAGCACAAAGAGCAAACACTATTGGAGATGTCAATATCTGTCTACTTTGTCAACGGTTTTCATAAGAATTTTTTTAAGTGTTTTGTTAGAAGCTTCAGCTTTTCCATTTTATTATGGATAGTATGGTGATGAAAATATTAGTTTGATGTTAAATGTGTCACAAAGTTTCTTAATGTCTTTGTTTTTAAAAGATTTTCCATTATCATTGATGAGTTTGTGAGGGATACTAAAGCAACATATGATATGTTGATAGATGAAATAAACAATTTTATTAGCTTTAGTAGATGTTAAGGGAATGGATTCTACCCATTTAGTAAAATATTTAGTGGTTGTGATGATAGAGTGATGTTGTTGTGATGAACGAGGATTGATAGTGTCAATGAGGTCTAATCCCCATTGTGAGAAAGGACATATGTCTTGAGTGAGTTGTAATGTTTGAATGGGGATGCGAGTGAGATTCTAGTGTTGTTGACATTTGACACATTTATTGACATAAACACAACAATATTGATTGATATTAGGCCGATAGTAGACCATTATGAGGACATGTTTAGTGACAGTTGTGCCATTGAAATGCCCACCACATATATCATCATGGACTTCTTGAATGGCTTTAATAGACTCATGAGATTTAAAGAATCTTAACAAGAGGCCATAAAATCCACATTTTTATAGGACACCACCTATGATGACATAGCGGGTAGTGCGAGGAATGATCGATTAGCATTTCTAGATACATTGGGAGGAATTTAAGATTTTGAAAGATAATCAAATGTTTGAGTGAACCACCAACAGTCAGTTGGATTATTTTTAATGGTATTGATTGATGGGAGTTCATTATTTTGGGATGGTTAATTAGTTCTATGAACAAAAATGAACAACTTAGAGTTATTAGTGACTTGTCATTTGATAAGGCAATGAGGGATGCCAGAGAAGCCATGGTGTCCACAAACTTGTTAGAGGATCATGGGACTATTTGGATGGTGTAACAATCAAAGGCTTCTAAGAGGAATTCAACTATGGATTTATATATTTGTAGGATTTCATTTTTACATTGAAAAATCCATTTGATTTGATTGATGAAAAACTACAAGTCTCTGTAGATGTTTAAGATTTGAACACCGAGCATGATTGTGGTTTGAGACCAATGATTAGAGCTACGTATTCAGCCATGTTATTAGTGTATTCAAAATTAAATTTAAATGATAGAGGGATAAGAGTCCCCAGGGAGGTATAATGATGATACTGACTCCCTCCCTCTTCTTGACACTTGGATCCATAAAAAAGAGTGTCATTTTGAAAGGGTTATATTCTCGATTAATAATGATATTTATGGATTCGTTAAGGAATTGTTCATGGGGTCATTTCTTGTTTGGGAGAGGAGCTTTGGAAATCTGATCAACAATAGCTTATCCTTTAATAGATTTTTGTGAGGTAAATTCAAGGTCAAACTTGGTCATAAGCATAAACCACAAATTGATATCAAATACTATGATATAATTTGGAGTGAATGATTTTGAGTGGGTGAAGCTAGTAATGATGTAAGTCTTGTGATTGAGTAGATAATGTCATATCTTGGATGTTACAAAGTCTAAGGTGTAATACAACTTTTAGATTCGGTGTAATGGGTTTCATATTCATGGGGAGTGTGGCTTATATACTAAATAAACTTTTAAGAATTCTTTGGTTTAGTGCAGAACATAAGTATTGATATTTACCTATTGGAAATATCAAATGTGAAATGTAATATGTTTTTTTATTAAGGGTAAATAGTTTTGAAGGGACTATACCCTGTATACAGAAAGGCTCAAAATCCAGATATCAAAATAGGTAGAAACAACCCAAAAAGAGCAAAACAACCAACACCAAAGGGCTCAACAACCAGATAAGACAACATAGTAATAAAAAAGGATCAAGACATACAGTGATCCGAAAAGTAGTAGAAGAGACAAAAAACTAACAAGAGACTGGTCATCTCAGCAAAAAAATAGCACCAAAACTACGATCAACAACTTCACAAACCAAGAATAAGAACAAAGCGCGCGCTCACTTGATAGCCCGGTCAATCTTGGATTTGATCGTTTGAAGTGAGACAAAGAATGCAATGGCGGTGGCCTGGGAAGGGTCTTTCAGATCTACCTGAGCAATTGCAATATCTCTTTTCTCCTTGGAGCCCCAAATGTCCTCAGTAATCCCACCGAGGTGCAGCTACTATGAACATCTGCTCGATGAAATTGTAAATACTTTTACAGATAGAGAGGATACATTCATTACGTCCTTTTGTGTTTCCAATTCTTCCATCTAGAGATTGAATCTTCTTGAAAATATCAGCAGTGACATCCTCTTCTTCATCATTTTGCAGTTTCCTTTTCCCCTTAGCTTTTTCCATATCTCTAATAACACTCTTAAGCTCTTGAATTTCCTTTTCCATCTTTCCCACTCTGCTCAACAAGTCCTCATCCTTAGGATCCTCCACCAGGATGGCTAATGTGTAGGAGATTCTTAGCAAGCTCTAGGTCTTTGTGACTTCTAAGAACCCTCTGCGAAGTAGGGACCTTAGTTTTCATCCCCTTCCTTTTCTTGCTAGATGAAGCAATGTCAATCTTCCTTTCGAGCAGGGGAGGAATGGAGGTAGTGGGGGTAGGGGGAGGAATGAAGGTAGAGGGAGGAGCAGAATCCAAGTGGGGACAGGCTGAGCAGTGGTGGTGAATAAGCAGTATTAACCCTTGATGCAGGGGAACTACCCTAGTATGATTTTGCACTTCCCGAAAAAATTTCTCCAGTGAGATTATCAAGTAATGAGGGAAGTTGATAATGATGTTTCTATGAAATTGATTGAGAAAGATAAATTTTTTTAGAGGAATAGTGATAAATCTCCCCTCAAGAGTTACATACCTTACTACCATTCTAGCAATCTCAGCAAAAGGCTCAGGAACCGAAGCCAACTTGATGCTTGCCGTCACAAATTCAAGATCTTCCCCTTCATCCAGGAATTTCTTTGTCTCCACCTCTCTGACCACCCTCTTGTTAAAGAATTTAGATCCATCGAGACTGAGTCTAGTGACTTGAGTAATAAGCTCCTTCGTAATCTCAACCTCAATGTTGCTATATTTTACCACGTGATTCCTCCATCCCTGAGCAAATTTAATAGAGATATCCTGATCAAAACCTTGGATTTTTTCAATAAATTTCGCAAGACCCCCTATTTGAAGATAGTTCGAAAGAACCGTATCATATTTCCAAGCTAGATTATGGGTGGGCTCTGTCTTGCAAGGCGGTCCCCCCATTTTTCAAGTGGCTCTGCCCGTAATAGTAAAAATTTTAGAACTATGCGACCCAACCTCAACTCTATTTTTGAATCTCTCCCAATCATGTAGAAAGATATAATTATTAGACCTTACTTTGTAATTAGTGACCCGCTCCTTAGCATCCACCCTATGACTAGTAATGATGTCGCTCCAGGTCACACAAATCTTAGGAGATGTCATCATTCTGTACTTAAAAAGCCACTCCTTTGCATCAACATTACAACCATTAGTGATTACTTGCCAAGTCATGTAGATCATTGATGATGTCTTCATTAACTTGAGTGGGAATAATGTCACCCCTTAGCCAAGTTTGAAAAGTATTATTAACCCCAAATTTTTCCAAACTATCTGCGACCCTATTGCCTTCCGGTAGGTATGTTTGATTTCAAAATTTTCAAAACTCTTGCAAATATCAGTAGCTTCAACAATAAAATCTTTGATTGACCAGCTGGGGGGTTGTTTTTGGTTCAAGAGATTGATGATGTTCATCAAATCACCCTCAATTATAATATTTGGAATATTAAAATCCCTGGCTAGCCTTATTCCCCAAATAGCAGCAAGAGATTTAGAGTAATGGTTAGTTTGCCTTCCCATCTTTCCAGAAAAAGTAGCAACTAAATAACCTCTGTGATCTCTAATGACTCCCCCACCTCTAGAATCTCCAGGATTTCCTTTTGAGGCCCCGTCAAAATTCAATTTATGCCAAGCATTGGGAGGCTTAATCCATCAGATAGTGGATCTATCAATATCATTATTATTCTTATTCAAGACAGTGCCAATATTCCAAGCAGCCAAAATGTTCTCTTCTTCCTTAGGGCAAAGTCTATTTTTAGGAGATTTAAATCTTGCAATGTTGTCCTGCACAACAATGATAATTTCTTTGTAGACTTTGTTACATAACTTTCTAGTATTCCTGAAAATGACATCATTACGAGCCTTCCAAACTTGCCACATGGTGTGAGGTAAAACTAGTTGCCATAATCTCCTCACCACACAATGTTTGTAAGGAGAGTTCCATTGTTCCTAGGCCTGAAGAAAAGTAAGGGGAAAGATCCATTCCTGATTAAAGTTTTTAAATATAAGATGCCAAATTTTGGAAGTATACTTACAATGAAGAAATAAATGTTTAATGTCTTCTGCTTCTTCCTGACACATGCAACATCTATTCGGCATGATAAATCCTTTCCTAATGAGATTGTCATTGGTTAGTATCTTGCCTTTAATGATGAGCCACCAGAAAAATTTCACTCTAGGGGTTAGCTCTGGCATCCACAGCTTATGCCACTCAGTATCACTTTCAATAGAGGTAAAGAAAGAATTGTAGCCTGATTTAACCGAGTACTCTCCATCAAAAGAATCTTTCCAAATGAGCTCATCCTTATGACTTTGTGGACTGATATGAATTAGGGAGAGTTGATTCTGCATAGATGAAACATCAGACTACACATTCTCCTCCTCAAATTTGAACTGTTTCCATTTTCTTTTGGTTTCATCCACCTCAATATAGCCCTGTACTTTGTGCCCATAATTTCTAATTAAGTTGTCTTTAATGTGGCCATAAGAGGAAATCCAGTTAATATCTGACCATTTATCAGTCCAGAAATTAATGTCTTGACCATCCCCAAGCTTCCAGCTACATCCCTAAGAAAGAATCTGTCTGCTGTGTAGAAGATTGTTCCAGAAAATAGAACCATTCGGAAGAAACAGATCAAAAATAAAGGAAATCTTGCTTTGGTTGGAAAGGTATTTGATTTTAACCAACTCTGTCCAAGGCTTGTGTTCTTTTATAAGTCTCCAACCTAACTTTGCAATAAGAGCAGCATTCATATGTTTGATGTCTTTGATTCCTAACCCCTAAGCCTCTTAGTGGAAATGTAATATGTTAGTGGGTAAATAGTGGTTAATAATTTATAATAATAAAACAATTATTATTGTTTTATTATGGAGTTTGTTATTATATTTATTTATTGTTGAAACCATTCGGGAGAGTTGGTTTCATAAGGAAAAAAATTTGTTGAGAATATTGTTATTCCTCCACTCTTATATAATGGATTCTTTTGTAATGAGCAGATTGAGTAGAGATATTAATATATTTGTGTGGAGTTGTAGTTTAATCTCTATTTTTCTATGTATATTATCTAAGTTTGTAGATCAATTAATGGTGTTTTGATAGCACAATATAGAACTTAGATTTCATTTGGAATCAGAGAGACCATTTGAGGAGATCTTTGGAAGTAATTTTTGTGTATAGGATTCATGAAGTTTTCTACAATTATTCACTGGGAATCACCAACGATTATGGACCTATTACATAAACATTAGCGATTAAGGAAAATCACTAATATTTTTGATGAATCACCAATGATTCTAGAGAAATCACTAATGATTATCTATGCCACTAGAAATATCTTGAAACCATATTTCTAACACATTTTATGGTTTGTAAAACAGAGCTACGTGTTAGGTTGTGGAGCTGAATTGCTTGATAGCATGACCTATTTTAAACCTTTCTAGTTTACACGAGAATCGACGCCATCGGGTAATTGTCACGGTCGGAAAGTGTCACCGCTAGGAAACCATTTCGGTCGGTGGTAACTATCTTCAACGAGGAAACCATCGCATCATGGTAATCATTGTCGGTTACCTATGTGTGAATTTTTTTAACTCACGGGAATTTAATCTAGCTTTTGTTTTAAAGCTAATTTAAAGGATGTAATTACATGGCTATTGTGCCCTAAGTTTGTATATGCCTATATAAGCATGAACGCTAGGGTTAGAAGGTGAATTAGATCCTTGATTCTCCTAGATTGAGATGACGAAGAAGAAGAGAAATAAAGAATAGGTTATATGAAGACAGAGTCTCCATGGAGAGGAGCTGAAAAGAAGGAAATAAGGTACATCGAATGGTAAGAAGAGGGTAGCATATTCTATTGTATTTCCTTTGTATAGTTATTATCTCATTGTAATGGCTTCATAGTATGTAAAGCACATAGAGTTTCTTCTTGTAGATCCACATGTTGGTGAGATCTTGTATTATAGATCTATGTAGATCTAGTCTAGTATTGTAGATCCATGAGATCATATTGTATTTTTATCCATGTAGATCTAGATATTGTAGAAGAGGTTGTCTTTCATATATACACATGTTATGTGGTGATGGAGAGACATACTTACTTCTTCGTAATGTCATGGTTACAAATTGGTATACCCATGTAATAGGTCTTGTCGTAGATCCATAGAGAACTTAGTAGCAATTCAGAGATGCAGTAGTTCTAGGTTATGTGAGATCTGATGGTGGTGTTTGGAGGGACAATTGTAGTGCAATCATGGAGATCCATTTAGAGATCTAGAGGATAGGAGATACTCTTGGAGAAATGCATTGAACTCTTTTATTAAAGAGTTGGTTTGTAATCTTGTTGTATTATATATATGAGATCTCTATCTTTGGTGGACGTAGGCCACATTGGGTGAACCACAAGTACATGTTGTGTTATGTGTGTGTACTTTGTTTTTATTTGGATTATTCTAGTTTATACTTCCACTCTTTGTCGATTTTGGGGAATTGTTTAGATCTTGTGTGCATGATTGGGTTTGTTATTAAATCATAGCACTATTCCGTAGTCCCAAATTCCCAACAACTAGTATCAAAGCTTGGTTATTTCAGAGCAAGGTTTTTCTTCAGTATATTGTTAGTGGTTTACTGATAGGTGTATTAGATTAGGGTTTGTTTTTCCTGATAAGAAGATCACATGAAGAGATTCAATCCCAAGTGGGAGCTAGAAGAGTAAGGTTGTTGGAAATTACAGTGACCAACATCGGTTAAGTGGTAACTAGCATTGGTAGGGTGATCGTGGTTAGTTAAAGGGTAACCGTGGTTAGTTATAGGGTGACGGTGGTTGGTTAGTTATTGAACAACCTAGTTTTAAACAAAAAATCATAGATCTGAAGAATTAAGAAGATGCATAGAATATATCTTGGTTGCTGAGGTGTCCCCAGTTCTTAAAGGCATAAGCATGTTGGTTAGATTGCAGATCCGGATATTGAGGTGCTTATATAATTTTGGTTGCACATGCATGTTTGGGATTGTAGATCTAGATTTGAGAATGAGATAGAGGAGTAGTTATGCATTCTTGGTGTAGTTAGATGCACATGATTCTTAGAAAAGAAGAGTATAATAACACATAATTAAGATGAGGCTTCCATCAGAGAGGAAAGTACTTCGGTTGAAGATGTGGTTGAGTATCTTGGTGTTGGTAAGGTGATGTGTTTCATCTTGGTGCAATTTTTATTGCATGTATTATTGTTGTTAAGTTTTTGTGCAAGATTTGGGTGCTTCTTGAAATGACTGGCTCAACACAACTATCGGATTTGGTCAGAGTAGGCACCTGGTTTGGTGACCTATGCCAATTTTTGGCATTGTGTTAGTTCCACCAGCATCGACATCGATCAGGGAACCGACATCGGTCACAGAGGGTAACGGTATTGGTCAGCAAACCATGGTCGGTCTCTGTGACAACGAGTTTGCACATAGGGTTTCTTACAGTAGAAGAGGGCATGGATGGTTCAGTGTCCTATTTTGGAGGATCAGGTTTCTTACACAATGTGTACAGGTAGAAACAATGTTGATCACTTCAATGTTTGGATTAGAAAGAGGATGGAGTTGGCTTAGTTAGTCCAGTGAGACTTTGGGTTAGGTATCTCTATATGGTTCATGTTTTATTTCTTTCATTTGGAGCAATTGATATTATGTTTGGATAGTGTGCATAGATTTACACCATGTTTTTGGTGTTATTTGAATTTTATTTCCCGATTGTGTGGAATCTTGAGGACAAGGATATCTAGTCTAAGGATGAGATTCTCAATAAAAATCATGGTTAGACACAGTTGCAAGTAACAAAAGATGTTTAGTACATAGGATGAAAAGAAGTTGATCCACCTACTTCACAAGAAGTCCAAACTTATGTGATGTAGAAGTATTCTTTGATAAGAATGGAATCATTTTATATTTTCTTTCATCTGGTTTTATTTCTCACTGACATATTAGCTTTTAAGCTTGGTGTTAGAGGCAGTGCAAGGAATTTTGTGTTCAATGGGAGCAAGCCATGGTTGTTGGAATTGTAGGATTGGATACATGATGCACATGTAGAGTGAGAGGAGATTGCTACTATTTAGAGTGGAAGAGGCACTAGTTGGTTTTGGAGGGCAGTCACAGATTTGTAGGTATATTGATTTTATTACTTTGTGATGTCACTTTTAGTTTATTTTATGGTGCCTAGATATTCCTTAGGGATGATAATTGATGGTTGATTCAGCTGGTTTTAGATGATAGAGAAATTTTCAAATTTGAAGGATGAAAAGAAGAAAATCTGCTAGTTAAAGATTGGGGTCGGTTAGGAAACCGTGGTCAATTTGGTCACATGTTTGCCATCAATGTTTATTTACCATTTTTAGATGGTGCCCTTTTTTAATTTCATCTTGGTTGATTGTGGAAAGTATGTTGATGAAATGTTTTATGTTATTTGCACTATTTATTAGTAGCATGGTTTAGATGGTTGTTTGTTATTGACATTGATGAGCATAGGATTCATATTTAGCTTTGGAGTTATTTGGTGGAAGACTTGGAGCTTCGGAAACCCCGGAGATATGGATGGATGTATAGGTGAGTTTATACATGTGGAAAGATTCAATTTTGAGTTTATCTATGATTGATATGCACATGGATGCCTATGAGTAGGGGATGTTTGTATTTCCTCTAGAATACTATGTTACTCCTGATAGGTATGTTATCGATAAATGAATGTCTTGGACATGCTATTTTTTTATGTAGGTTTGGATTTACAGATTGTAGTGTTTGGATTTATTTGAATTATGCAGGTGTTTGTGGATTGATCACCCACTATTGCATGTAGAACTCATTTAGGGTTTTTTTTACCTAGGATCTTTTTTTGCTTTTG
The DNA here is from genome assembly GCA_018340775.1 of Taxus wallichiana var. yunnanensis. Lineage (NCBI taxonomy): Eukaryota > Viridiplantae > Streptophyta > Pinopsida > Cupressales > Taxaceae > Taxus > Taxus wallichiana. Next base: position 363,926,636 of record CM031233.1, read on the forward strand.
CATATTCCAGTTTGACTTGTCTTTAGACAGTTGCATTGGTGGTTACATGGAGACATGGATAGATGGATGGAGAACATGGTTGTTTTATAGGTATGGATATGGTTGTAGTTGAAGCTCAACATTTAAATTTGAGTGGTGGATCTTGCAGTGTGTTAGTCATGATGGCTTGGTTGCATGAGAGGCTTGGTGTTATGATTTAGTGGGATCTTGATGTATGGATAGATCCATTATCACGGATCAGTTGTAGCTTCTTGTTGGTCTGGTAAGTCATGTTTTTATCTTCTTGGTTTGAGAAGATTGTTTGATCTTCCTGGTTTTATTTTTGAGAGAATTGTTGAAGGAAAGAATAGATGGTATTCACGGTGTGTAGAGGATAGTGATGTATAGTGTATAGAGGTTCAACAATTTATCTCCAAGTGGGAGATTGTTAGGTTGTGGAGTTTAATTTCTTCACAGATAGCCTATTTTACACCTTGTTGGTTTACATAGTAATTGCTTGCACCGGTTAGGTGTATAACCGTCATCGGTCGTAATTGTCGCTAATTAGGGTAACCATCATCCAGTCAGCAAATCTATCCATGGTCGGAAGGGTAACCTTCGCCAGCTATGCATGAAAGTTTATATTTAACTCATGGGAATTTAATCTATCTTTTGTTTTAAAGCTGATTTAAAGGATGTAATTACATGGCTATTGTGCCCTAAGTTTGTATATGCCTATATAAGCATGAAAGCTAGGGTTAGAAGGTGAATTAAGAGAAGGATTGAATTAGATCCTTGATTCTCCTAGATTGAGAGGATGAAGAAGAAGATAAAGAAAGAAAAAATGTTATATGAAGACAAAGTCTCCATGGAGAGGAGATGAACAAAAGGAAATAACAGGTACATCTGAATGGTGAGAAGAGGGTAACATCTTCTATTGTATTTCCTTTGTATAGTTATTGTCTCATTGTAATGGCTTGCATAGTATGAAAATCACATAGAGTTTCTTCTTGTAGATCCACATGTTGGTGAGATATTTTATTATAGATCTATGTAGATCTAGTCTTGTATTGTAGATCTATGAGATCATATTGTATTTTTTATCCATGTAGATCTAGATATGTAGAGGAGGTTTTCATGTTTCATTTTGTACAGTGTTATGCGGTGATGGAGAGACAAATTTACTTCTTGGTGCATAGTCATGGTTGCACATTGGTAGAACCATGCAAGATGTCTTGTTGCAGATCCACATAGAACTTAGTATTAGTTCAGATATGTAGTAGTTATGGGTTATGTGATATCTGCTGGTGGTGTTTGGAGGTAAAATTGTAGTGCACTCATGGAGATCTGTTTAGAGATCTGGAGGAGAGGAGATATTCTGGAGAGATGTAGTGAACTCTTGTATTGAATATTTGGTTTGTACTCTTGTTGTATTATATATATGAGATCTCTATCTTTAGTGGACATAGCCCACATTGGGTGAACCATGGTACATGTTGTGTTATGTGTGTGTACTTTGTTTTGATTTGGATTATTCTATTTTATACTTCCACTGCTGTAGATTTTGGGGAATTGTTTAGATCTTGTGTGCATAATTGAGGTTGTTATTAAATAATATCACTATACCGTAGTCCCAAATTCCCAAAAATGATATTAGAGCTTGGTTATTTTAGAGCAATATTTTGTTTCAGTATATTATTAGTGTTTTACTTATTGTGTGTATTAGATCAAGGTTTTTTTTCTGATAAGAAGATCACATGAAGAGATTCAATCTCAAGTAGGAGCTGGAAGAGTAAGGTTGCTCGAAATTATAGTGACCGACATCGGTTAAGTGGTAATTGGTTCCGGTAGGGTGATTGTGGTTAGTTATTGGGTGACAAAGTGGTCGATTACTTAGATAACCTAGTTTTAAACATAAAATCACAGATCTGAAGAATTAAGAAGATGCATGGAATGTATCTTGTTTGTCTGAGGTGTCCTGGTTCTTGGAGGTAAAAACATGTTGGTCAAATTGTAGATCCGGTTATTGAGGTATGGTTTTATCTTGGTATTGTAGTGCTTATATTATTTTGGTTGCACATGCATGTTTGGGATTGCAGATCTAGATCTGAGAATGAGATAGAGGAGTAGTTATGCATCCTTGGTGTAATTAGATGCACAAGATTCTTAGAAAGGTAGAATATAATAGCACAAAATGAAGACAAGGCTTCCATCAGAGAGGCAAGTACTTTGGTTGAAGATGTGGTTGAGTATCTTGGTGTTGGTAAGGTGATGTGTTTCATCTTGGTGCAATTTTTATATGCATGTATTATTGTTGTTAAGTTTTTGTGCAAGATTTGGGTGCTTCTTGAAATGAATGGCTCAACACAACTATCGGATTTGGTCAAAGTAGGCCCTGTTTGGTGACCTATGCCAATTTTTGGTGTTGTGTTAGTTCAAAAAGACACCAACGTCATCAGGGAATCAAAATCGTCACATAGAGGGTAACCGCAGTGCACCGGTCAACGAACCGTGGTTAGTCTCTATGAAAATGAGTTTACACAAGAGTTTCTTACAGTAGAAGAGGGCATGGATGGTTTAGTGTCATGTTTTGGAGGATCAGGTTTCTTGCACAATGTGTATAGGTAGAAACAATGTTGATCACTTCAATGTTTGGATCAGAAAGAGGATGGAGTTGGCTTGGTTAGTCCAGTGAGACTTTGGGTTAGGTATCTCTATATGGTTCATGTTTTATTTCTTTCTTTTGGAGCAACTGATATTATGTTTGGATAGTGTGCATGATTTACACCATGTTTTTGGTGTTATTTGACTTTTATTTCCTGGTTGTGTGGAATCTTGAGGACAAGGATATCTAGTCTAAGGATGAGATCCTCAATGAAAAGTCATGGTTAGACACATTTCAGTAATGAAAGATGTTGAGTACACAGGATGAAAAGAATTTAATTCACCTACTTCACAAGAAGTCCAAACTTATGTGATGTAGGAGTATTATTTGATAAGAATGGAATCATTTTATATTTTCTTTCATCTAGTTTTATTTCTCACTGACATATTAGCTTTTGAGCTTGGTGTTAGAGGTAGTGTAAGGAATTTCATGTTTAGTGGGAGCAAGCCATGGTTGTTGGCATTGCAAGATTGGATACATGATGCACATGCAGAGTGAGAGGAGATTGCTACTATTCATAGTGGCAGAGGCACTAGTTGGTTTTGGAGGGCAATCATAGATTTGTAGGTATATTGAGTTTATTACTTTGTGATGTCACTTCTAGTTTATTTTATGGTGCCTGGATATTCCTTAGGGATGATAGTTGATGGTTGATTCAGCTGGTTTTAGATGATAGAGAAATTTTCAAAGTTTGAAGGGTGAAAAAGGAGAAAAAAGTTACAAAGACTGATTTCGGTTAGTTCATCTAGAGATCATTTCGGTGGTCGTGGTCGGTTAGGAAACTATGGTCGGTTTGGTCACATGTTTGACAACAATGTTTATTTACCATTTTTAGATGGTGCCCTTGTTTTTATTTCATCTTGGTTGATTGTGCAGAGTATGTTGATGAAATGTTTGTTGGTATTTACACTATTTATTAGTAGCATGGTTTAGCATGGTTGTTTTTTATTGACATTGATGAGCATAGGATTCATATTGGCTTTGGAGTTAGTCGGTGAGAGACTTGGAGCTTCTAGAGAGCCTGGAGATATGGATGGATGTATAGGTGAGTTTATACATGTGGATAGATTCAGTTTTGTGAGTCTATGATGATGAAGATATTTGATTTGCACATGGATGCCTATGAGCACGGTTTATATGCCTTGAGCATGAGTAGGGGATGTTTTTATTTCCTCTTGATTACTATGTTACTCCTTGATAGGTATGTTATCTATAGATGAATGTCTTGGACATGCTAGTTATTTATGCAAGGTTAGATTTGTAGATTGTAGTGTTTGGATTTCTTTGAGTTATGTAGGTGTTTATGGATTGATCACCCATTATTGCATGTAGAACTCATTTAGGGTTGTTTTTACTTGGGATCTTGTTTTGCTTTTGCATATTCCAGTTTGACTTGTCTTTAGATAGTTGCATTGGTGGTTACATGGAGACATGGATAGATGGATGGAGAACATGGTTGGTTTTACAGGTATGGATATGGTTGTAGTTGAATCTCAATATTTCAGTTTGAGTGGGAGCTCTTGTAGGTGTGTTATTCATGATGGCTTGGTTGCATGAGAGGCTTGGTGTTATGATTCAGTGGGAGCTTGATGTATGGATAGCTCGGTTATCATGGATCAGTTGTAGCTTCGTGGTGGTTTGGTAAGTCATGTTTTTATCTTCTTGGTTTGAGAAGATGGTTTGATCTTCCTGGTTTTATTTTTGAGAGAATTGTTGAAGGAAAGAATAGATGGTCTTCACGGTGTGTAGAGGATGGTGATGTACAGGTATAGGTACAAAGGTTCAACAATTTATCTCCAAGTGGGAGATTGTTAGGTTGTGGAGCTGAATTGCTTCACAGATAACATGTTTTACACCTTACAAGTTTACACATGAGCTGGATCTAGTCGGAGTAATCGTCTCTAAGTCAGGAAACCATCGTCTTTGAGGAAACTTTCACTAGTTAGGGTAACCGTCTCTGGTTAGGAAACAATCACCGATCAAGGGTAACCGTTGTCGATTACCTATGCGTGAAATTTTATATTTAACTCACGGGAATTTAATATATATTTTATTTTAAAGATGATTTAAAGGATGTAATTGCATGGCTATTGTGCCCTAAGTTTGTATATTCCTATATAAGCATGAAAGCTAGGGTTAGAAGGTGAATTAAGAGAAGGATTGAATTAGATCCTTGATTCTCCTAGATTGAGAGGAAGAAGAAGAAGAAGAGAAAGAAAGAACATGTTATATGAAGACAGAGTCTCCATGGAGAGGAGTTGAATAGAAGGAAATAGTAGGTACATCTGAATGGTGAGAAGAGGGTAACATCTTCTACTGTATTTCCTTTGTATAGTTATTGTCTCATTGTAATGGCTTGCATAGTATGAAAAACATAGAGTTTCTTCTTATAGATCCACATGTTGGTGAGATCTTGTATTATAGATCTATGTAGATCTATTCTTGTATTGTAGATCCATGAGATCATATTGTATTGTTGATCCATGTAGATCTAGATATTGTAGCGGAGGTTGTCTTCATGTTTTCATAGGTTATGAGGTGATGGAGAGAAATACCTACTTCTTGGTACATAGTCATGGTTGCACATTGGTAGACCCATGTAAGAGGTATTTTGCATATCCATAGAGAACTTAGTAAGTGATTCAGAGATGCAAAGTAGTTCCGAGTTATGTGAGATCTGCTAGTGGTGTTTGGAGGCACAATTGTAGTGCACTCATGGAGACCCATTTAGAGATATGGAGGAGAGGATATACGCTTGGAGATATGCATTGAAATCTTGTATTGAAGAGTTGGTTTGTACACTTGTTGTATTATATATATGAGATCTATATCTTTGGTGGATGTAGCCCACATTGGGTAAACTATGGTACATGGTGTGTTATGTGTGTGTCCTTTGTTTTGATTTTGATTATCCTAGTTTATACTTCCACTGTTGTAGATTTTGGGGAATTCTTTAGATATTGTGTGCATGATTGAAGTTGTTATCAAATCAATGCACTATTCCGTAGTCCTAAATTCCCAACACGATGGTTCTTGAAGTTATCATAAAAACAGTGAGTACCTATTTTTGTTTGTTGTTTTTTGTTGATCAATGGATACATCTATAGTACAGGTAGATAAGTTCAATGATGTCAATTTTCACACATGGAAAGTGAAAATTCAGATGCAACTTATGAATAAGAATTTATGGAGGATTGTAAATGGGAAGGAGAAGAAACCATCAGATCCAGATAAAGAAGCAGAATGGGAAACAAAGGATGATAAAGCCAAATCCATGTATACAAAAAGGAAACATAGAAACTTTACTAAAAAGGAAAGTGAAGCGTAATGTTTCTATGATAAGAAAATGGAAATACAACCAAATTATGTAAGGTAAATGCTAGAGATTCATCGGTGGGAATATTACGGATGAATCCAATGTAGCCATTGATGAAAACTCATCAAGAGAAGATGAACATGCACAATAGGAGTGCGAGATATGTTTCCTCAGATGATCTCCTCTTCTAAATAGTCGCTAAATGGAGGATGGAGGCAAAAAGGATGGACTAAAAATGACTTCCTCTTATCAAAGAACCTACGATGGGACTACATCACTGGTTTGGTGACATGTGTGTGTATTTTTTTACTTTCAGCATGGTGTTTTGATTTCAGAGTTCATTGTGTTGTGTTATAGAAACTTCACATTGTGGGGGGGGGGAATGACACACGTTGTTTGAATTTTTGTTGGATGGATAATATGCACTATCATGGATTATGATACGTAAGCTCCTGAAGAGAAAAAATGATGAGATGTAAGCAATGTACTTTAGCATCTTGATATTGTGGTTGTTGGATCCACTATAAAAACTATATATAGTTGTGGTTGTTAGTAATCCACTGGGAAAACTATATTTGGTATGGTTGTTGGTTAACCACTTGGAAAACCATCCAGAGGTTGTTGGTATTGTCCTAGAAACCATCCAGATCATGAACAACATGAAAGTGAAAGTTGTAGTACACAGACATGATTTTGCCATGTCTTCACTAAGGGGGAATGTTAGGAATTCTTTGGTTTAGTGCATAACATAAGTATTGATATTTACCTATTGTAAATATCAAATGTGAAATGTAATATGTTAGTGGTTAAATAGTGGTTAAAAAGTTAGAATAATAAAACAATTATTATTTTTTTATTATGTTTGTTTATTTTTGAAACCATTTGGGAGAGTTGGCTTCATATGGAACAAAATTTGTTGAGCAGATTGTTATTCCTCCACTCCTATATAATGGAGTATTTTATAACAGATTAGATTGAGTAGAGATATTAATATATTTGTGTGGAGTTGTTGTTGTAGTTTAATATTTATTTTTTATGTTTATATTATATAAATTTTAGATCAATTAATGGTGTTTTGATAGCACAATATAGAACTTAGATTTTAGGCCACTCATGACCCTACTCATCTCAATGAGTGAGCATGAAACCCAAGGAGTGATTAGTAGCATATATATAAAGGTAGAAAGGTTCCCCCTCACATGGAGGTGTGAACAAAAGTAGTGATAAGAGGTATTGTTCAATTTCATTTAAGGCCTTTTGACAATTGTGGTCCAACGTAAAGTTAATATATTTTTACGGAGATGATGAAAGCTTTGATAGTGATTTGAGAATTGTGCTATAGCATGACATATGGACTAAAGCTTACCTAGAAGGATGTGTAGTTTCTTGAGGTTTGAAAAAGGAGGTATTTCGATGATAGATTTGATCTTAGCGGTGTCTATTTTAATTCCTTGAATAGATACGATGAACCCTAAGAGATTTTCTAGTGAGAACATCAAACACACACTTAGCGGTGTTGAGATGAAAAAGTATTGAATAAAATGGACGAAGATAACATAAAGGAATGTGAGATGATATTTTTGATATTTTTATTTCCCTAAGAGATCATCAACATAGCCTTCTATAGTTTTGTGGATAAGATCGTGATAAATATATGTCACGGTGCATTGGTAAGTAGCCCCTGCATTCTTAATTCCTAAGGGCATTGCACGGTAATAGAAAGTCCCACAAGGAGTGATGAAGGACATTTTATGTTGATCACCAGAGGTTATGTGGATTTGGTTATAGTTAGAGAATCCATCCATGAGGGAGAGCATCTCATTACTAGTTGTTAGGGTTGAAAAGTTGGTCGATGTTTGGAAGAGGGAAGTCACCTTTAGGAAAAGTGAGATTAAGATCTTAGAAATGGTGCATATACGTAAATTTCCGAGGCTTTGGTTATGGGTACAATATTAGAGAACCATTGTGGGTAGTCAATGGGTATGATGAAATTGAAAGACAATGGGAATTGTAACTCTTCTTAGATAAGAATAACTATGCAAAGGTGCATCTTACATAGTTTTTATTTGACATATTTAGTGTTTGGATAAGTCACGATATTGTGGATGAGGATGTTGGTATTGATACTTGATATATCACTATATGATGAAGATAAGGCTTGACTATATTTGGATAGGAAGGTGGTGAAGTCATTTAACTCCTTTGGATCTAAAGATTGGCTGACTTTAACTATATAAGGTTCTTGTTGAGTCCTTATGTTAATGTCGATAGTGGATTCGTTGAGAAGTGTTAAGGTGTCGGGGAAAGGTTTTATGAAAGAAATGATCTTATTCCCCCATCCGAGAGAGGATGGATTGGTTGTCCTAACATTAAAGGAAGTTAATAGTGGGTGATTCATCTTTTATAATTCCATTCCACATGAGTGAAGTGTCTTAGTATTCTGGTTAGTTTGATAGGTCAATGGTCCTAGTGTAATATTGACTAAAATTTTTTTAGGAGGGATGGAGATGATGTCATATGTGTCCACAGGGTCGTCTTGCATAGATGAGGATGATGGTTCCCATTCTATGATGGTTTTATATGTGGTATATGTGGAAGATTCAAAAATGGGTTTCTCATAACCTAGCCCATATTTTTCATGTAGTTTGAGGGAATGTTCAATAATTAAGTCATGGATAACCTTCTTAGAATGTCTAAATCCAAATCCTTTCCAAGTGCAGCGATGGAGATACATTTTTGAAAAGACTTGGTTATATAAAAATTTGAAATCCAATATGAATGACATGGCACAATGTTGATAAGTAAGACATGTAAAAGGGAGATCGATCCATCCGTAGATGAGATTTGTTTTCAAATGTGGTGGGCCATAAGAGATATTTCAAAAATTAGGTTCATACATGGGTTGTTTGTAAGGTATTCCATATGTCTTAGGTGTGGGAAGTGAATTGAGTGTGAGGAGACGATACTCCCTAGTGAAATGTGTTTCATAACGTTATCAAAAGAAGCCTCATTTAGGAATTTTGATGATGAGATGGACGTGCTAGTTGAGTATTCATTATATGATCCCAAGTTATATTTCTAAACTATCACATCATTAGGGTGATATGTCATGTGACAGATTTGAAGGGGTTTAGATCTACTAAATCTATAAAGGTCTTATCTTCATGTTCATATTTGATACATCTCGTGGAGTGTTGATGGGATACGACACATAATACATATATAGGGTTGGCCAAAAACCATGTTATACTAGAACTCATCATCTACTAGATAAAAGATCTCAGGAGAGTTTTAACATCAAATTTGAGATGTAAGATGACAAGTACCCAATGTGGGCATGATGGTGTTGTTGAAATCCCATAGAAAAACTAGTGTTTGTATGACAATAGTGTTGGGTAGTTGAAGTTGATGGAAGGCATGTGAATATATAATGTTGATACTAGCACCATTACCTATCATAAACCTCTTAACGAGAATGTCATTAATTTGAGTGGTGATGAAGAGTGGGAGGTTATGATCCTCCAGTTGTAGTGATTGTATTTCAACTGTCAAAGGATATTGCAGTGGACATTTTGAGTGTACATACGAGATTTGTGAAAAGTCATGGATTGTCTGAGGGCACCGATATGGATTGAAGTGCTTCAATCATGTCTTGTCAATGTGACAATGAGGTTTACACCAAATCATAAAGGGACATCTTGACTAGATATTTGTGAAGTTTTTTGATGATGACATTTTGTCTTTGTAGTGGTGGATTGTGTGTGAGGTGTGGCAAGGATGGAAAATTATCATTAGTAGGGGGCATTGGAGTTGATGAATTAGGAGAAAGTGAGATGGAGACTTTAGATTTTTTTTTATCAAAGGTGTTAGGTTCATGTGTACTTGCTTTAGTGGTAATATGTACTGTGTCAATTTGATGAGGAGGAGATTTCTTAAGAGATTTCTCACTTTCAGTGGTTGTAGGTGTAGATGATGATTTAGATGTAGTGGTAGTGGATGTTTTGTGGGATGATTTTGATGTTTGTAGATCCGAGGGGAGAAGGCCCTTATTTGCAAGGTTTTTGATATCAACATGAAGGGCTTTACAATCCTTTGTATGATGTCTTGGTGTGTGATGATAATCACAAAAGGCTTCAAAGTTATACTAGGAAGGCTTCCACCCTTGAGAGCTAGATGACTTAAGAGGAGGTAATGCCATGATTGATCATTGGAGGAGGATTTTAAGAATTGATGTATAATGCCCTTTTAGGTAGATGTCGAAGTAATTACCACTTGTTTCGATTTAATAGGTGTTAAAGGCACTACCTTTGTCGTAGTTTCTTTTGGTATGTGTTGAGGAATGGTCTTTTTGATTGTGTGATAGTGATCGGTAATTGTGATGAGGGATGTGGACCTAGAATGGAGGGTAGGGGGTCAAATATTTGGGTTGAATAAGTTGGATGGTCATGGGTCATGATGGTTTCTTTTTTAGATGAAGGGGTATGTAGATGTGTGATGGAATTTTGAAGGTTATCAGTAGTCTTGAGAAATGTGATAAATATATGATATTTTCACAATTTGTATGATACGTTTCTTTTTGTGTGGCTTATGAAGAGCTTATAAATGGTTTAGATGTAGATAAAGGTTCTTTATTTTTAATAATAGGATATGAAGATGTGGTTGGTTTGATGTTTGGTATTTCTATGATGAAGCTATTGATGGATGGCTTCGGATGTGGGGTCTAGGATAGGGGTCTCATGTACGATAAGTGATTTCTCTTGATTGTGTTTATAATATGATGGGTATGAATGTGATTAGTTTGTGGTTGGATGGTAAATGGAGAATTATTTGGGAATAGTTATTTTAAAACATCTATATTTTGATTTTTGAGGAAGCCAGGAGTTTTTCAAAGATGATGCTATAATATTTTTCTATAGGTGTATATGTACATTGAGGACAATAGCATTTGTTGGTCGAACGTCAGTAGGAGCGGTGTTGATGAAAATTGTGTTGGTTGATGATTTGGATTTATCGTGACTGGAAGATGGTTTGGATGAAAATTTAGGTTTTAGTTTCTTCAATATAAGATTAACTCTACCATCTTTAAGAGTGAAAATATAGATTTTGCAAGCCATGATGAATGCCTCGTCAAATGTTTGGAAATAATGGAATTATAACATAGATGATATGTGCATAGTACATCGGTGAGAAAATAGTTCTATCATCTCATTTTGTGGGAGGTAAAATTATATTTGGTTAATAACACCTCTCGAGTGGGAAAAGAAGTTGATGATGGAATCGCTTCAAATTGTTTGATTGCGTATTGGTCAGTTATAGTGATTTTGCATGTGATATTGATTGAAAAATGTTAAAGGAAGAGTTGAGAAAGCTAGGTGAATAAGAAGATCGAATATTGAGGAATGTTTTTGTACCAATTCAAGGCAAGGCTAACTAAGGGCATAGGTAATGTCCTTGTCCCGAGGTCCTAGTCATGTGCTATGAGGTAATAGGCATGTGGGAAGGCCCATATGTATTTTTAAGCGTTTTATTTGCTATATAATGTGAGGAACTTAGGAAGTTCCCAGTGTGGATGATATGCTTTGTGTGGTACATATGGATGGATGGGTTTTTTGCATATTTTTTCATAAGATAACGTGTTTTTAGGACTCATAGAAATGACTTCAAGGATAGCTATTTTGTCCATAAAATCCTGGAGAGGTTTGGTTTGTGGTTGTTGTTGTGTATTGGATGAGGATGAACCAAGTTGATTATATAAAAATTGATTTAGTTATTGATATGATTGTGGGATATTTTTTTGAAGAGGGGTACCTAGGGGAATGTTATAGATAGGTTGTGAAACTAAGGGTTGTGAAGGTTGGATGTATTGGTATTGGAAGGGCATGGATGTGTTCATAAGAGGTTGTGATGGTTGAGGTATGTGTTGAAAAGGGGTGGATGTGTGGATGAATGATTGATATTTTTTGGTATGTGTTAGAAAGAAGTAGGATAAATGAGTGGTTGAGATTGTTGAGGTATGTTATGAATGAGAGGCTGGGATGGTTGAGGTATGTGTTGGAAAGGAATGAAAGTGTGAATGAAAGGTTGAGATTTTTGTGGGATAGATTGAGAGGAAGTAGGGATGGTAGATAATTTTGTGAGGAGGGATGAAAGTAGAAATAGAACTTGTGTTAATGGGTGGTATCGATGTTGGTATAGACATAACTATATTTTGGACAACTGATGTGGGTTTTGGGATGGGGTAGGTTGAGACATGTTTAATGGGATGGATACTGAACTCATAGGAGGAGTTTAGATGGTAGAAGAGACTAACGGGGTTGACGTGGATGAGGATACATTGGTATTGTTTTGGGATGATGTGGAGCTAGATGAGAGGTCTTTAGAAGACATAGATTTTTGGTTAGTCGTATCATATGAGGAGACCACATTAAGGTAAAAGGTGATGATAGGAGCTAAAGACATGATATTAGAAGATTCTAATTGAATTCTAGTGAGATAAGGACATATTTTTGGATGACCGGCTCATGGTACAATCAAAAAAGTTGGGAGAAGTTATACTGAGGTGTTGGATACATGGGGTTGTGGTATAGGTGTGAATGGTTGAAGATGAACACCCTGAGCAACAAGATATGCATTGAGGGAAATAAGGTTTAAATCTAAGATTTCAAAAATATTGGATCCCCACTATCAAAGAAATAAGGAATGGGTGGATTGGGTATTTATGACGAGGCAGACTAACTATTAGGGAAAAGTGAAGGTTCTTGATCTTCTGGTTGGGGTGATAGAGATGCTCAATGTTGATCAATTAAATGTGAAGCATATTCAATGCAGGTTTAAATATTTTTTATAGTTTGTTGGAAGTTTTTAGTCATATTTTCATAATTTTGTAGATGATATTGTTGTCTTGTAGTAACTATGAAAACAAACAATCACCTAAAATGAAGAATGAATCTAGATTGTTTATTACAAACAATAGATAAATCATGCAAAATAGTTTTTAATTTTCGTGATTAATTAAATGAAAGGTTAAATGTGGAAAATGGTTAAAAGGGCCCTAGAAGATGGCAATGTATGGATGGTTTTAGGTGATGTTGAAGGCATGAGTTCTCGATATATCCAAAGGTATGTAATGCTTGAATCTATGATGGTGTCAATACAAGGCTTAGTATTGGGACCTACCCCCTCACTTCATGGTCCCTTAACAATAAGGGAGTCGGGTGTGCTTAGCCAATATATCACCCACCAATTATTTATACTTTTTTAAAACACCGAGTTGGCTTATCCTCTTGGTGATGAAATCCAAGTAGGTCTAGATGGGCAGAAGTGTTTCGATGTAAGTTTTTATTTGATGTGGGGAGATTAAGAGAATGTAATTTTTTAACCTACTAATTAGACTATGTGATCAAACATAATGAAATTTTATTTCTAATACCAAAAATAAATGTGAGTTCAATGAGGGAAACTCACAAAATGTAATGCTTAGAAAGAACAAAGAAATGAAAAAATCGTACCTCTAAACGCTTCCTTTTTAAGTTTTTTTAGATTTTTGATGATTTTTTTAGCATAACCATAAGGCAAAAACATAAGCTCCCAAGATAAAAAAATTGCAAGGGTTAGATGAAAATATAAAATAGAACGATAAATGAACGTTAGAGGTTGACTAACTAAGCAATCAAAAACAATCTACAAAGATCATCGGTGATTTATAGGAATTGTTGGCAATTCACCAAAATCGCTAGCAATTCATTGAAATTGCTAGAGATTTGACTAGATTGTTAGCGATTGCAAAGAAGAGAACCTAAAAGTGAAAATTAATTAATTTGAAATGAAAATAAAAGGGACAATGTCCTACTATATATGCCAAAATGTACTAGATATTTTTTTCTTTCCAACTTTAACTTAATAAAATGAAATAATAAAAAATAAACTAACCCGAAATACGGAAGGGTTTATTGATACCTACGATGATGGATGTAGTTTTTGTTGGATAAAGATATGTCTTCTTTTCTGATGAAGACTATAGATCGAGAGACACTAAAAAGATAGATTAGATAAATGGGATGACGAGCTACTCGGCAAAAGATGATTCTAGGAATCCAAATGGACTTCCTTAGAGGATGTCAACATGTTTTGATAAAATTAAGTAGATTGATAATAATTATAAAGATACGTAAATGAAAAAAGAGATGAATAATGGAAAATAAGCTTTAGAACTTTAGATTGAATGGCAGGCAAGGGTGGATACAATCTGGATAGATTCAAAGAGTTGTACCAACATTCATTTGTTTCTTGTTGGATCTCATATGGGAATTCGATTTGATCCTCGATGTCTTCAATTTGTAAACCAAATTGCACACAATTTATGTTTATGAATGACATTGTATTGTTCAAAAAATAATGGCTACTAAAATATACGAGAGGTTGTAGATGCTTGTAATAAGGTGTTACTGCTGTGTACTACCATCTAAAGTAAATCCATGCTTGCAGAGGACAAGTTAAATCCAAAATATTGATAAAAATTGATACTAAACTAATAAATTAATTAAAAGACATAGATTGAAAAGGATCACCTGGGGATTAAGAGGAATCATGGGTGATTGGAAAGAATCACAGGTGATTCAAGAAATTGCTGGCAAGTCTTGTGTAAATGATAAAATTTTCTAAAAAATGATAAAAAAGATTTTGAATGATAATTTTTTATTACTTTTGATGTTTTTATGAAATGAAAAAGATGAAACAACACATAGAAATGCCTCTTGATGTGGAAATAGGCTAAGAGAATGTCTCCAAACTCTAGTTGGATATGTTTGACGTTGATGACCAATTGTTTAGATTTTGTTGGGTGTGAGATCCTATATGTCCTCCACACACATATGGAGGCGTCATCTCACATGGGTTAGGTTTAGGGTTTCTTGTGTCTCATGCACTAGGGTTACTCAAAGACCCTATATGTATCCCTTCATTTGAAATTTATGAGTTACCACTGTATATGCAAGCTTTGATTTGTTATGCAAGATCTTCCATTGATTTATTGATTCTTCCTTGCGATTATGGCGGAGTTACTTGATTCCATCGAGTGCAAATTCATTACGGTTAATCATTTTTGATTTGATTCTCATAGACTCTCACATGGTATCGAGTGAGATCGGTAAATGTGCACTCGTTATTTTTAGTTGCGATTACTCTTGGTGTCATTCTTTTACTCCTCGTGTAAGTTTTTTTTATTGTTATATTATGGATTTTATTATGAACGTTATTAACAAGTTGTTCTTAGAAAGTGTGTCATTTTTTTGTGTTCTTGAGCATATGCAGAATTCATAAAGATTTAAGGGCTTTATAGCTAAATTTAGTTGGCTGTAGCTAAATTTGGAGATCAGTTAAAATAGAGGTTTATTTTCTGGTTTTTTAATTTTTTAATAAACTCAAAAAATTTAGATCTCTTTTTTGGTCTTCTTATGTGTTTGCATGGTATTTTGTAGATTCGGGTTCAAATCTCAGGTTGAAGGTTTTGTGGTGTTCTTCTCCACCGAGCTACCTTTCTCCCAACCAAGCTCATCCAATCATCTCACCATGAGATATTTTCAAACCGAGCTCCCGCCTACGAGCTCCTTGTGACTCATTTTTGTGCCTTACATTTTTGGGTGAGTTGTTTAGGCTCTGTCCCAAGCCGTATCTACTTCAAACCCCCTAGCACCCATTTTATTTCTTCTCTAGCTCACATTTGATCGACCTGAGCTCCATTTAAGCTTGAACTCATTACTTCATTACCGTGAGCTTCCACCTCACCCCGGAGTCTTTCCAACTCAAGATCTTCCCCTACTTGGTCACTTGCTTCTAATGGACCTCCTCTTCTTAGCATGGTATGTGTCTTCCCCTTGGCCCTTGGCTTCCCTACCTCGTTGTGTCTTCCCCTTGCCTCTCGTGCATATCCATTGGAGCCATGTCCCACTCCCCTGCTCTGGGTGGATCTCAATGGGCTCAACCCATGTACCTCTACCAATCCCATCCACCTCAGCCCACTCTCCATGGTCCCTATGTCCACCGTGTGATCCTCATTGGGATCCTCACCTATCCCTCCAACCACCGAGCCCCGAGCCCCTCTCGCCAAGTCTCCTCTCAACCCACAATTCGTGCGACAATACCGATCCCACCCAACTTAGGATACACCACCGTTTCCTCCAACGATCAACCACACAACCCAGGATCCTCCCGAGTTGGTAAGTTTTTTCTAAATAACAATTAGTTATATTTTGGTAAGCCTTTTAAACTTTTAGGTGGATTTTTTTAAAAGGGACTATATTTAAAATAATTAATTAGGATTTAATTAAATCTTAATTAGTTTTTATTATTTGAAATTAATTAGATTTAATTTAATTAAATCTAGTTTTATTAATTTCTAGATTAAACTTCATTTACGTTTAGTATTTATTTAAAATCGTCTTTATCGTCACGCCTTCTTTATCATTCCTTTTAAAATCCAAATAGCTCTAAAATTAGCTAAACTGGACATTTCTAAATGATAAATTTTAGGCGTTATTGTCAATTTTTTTACTAATCATGCGCTCAAGTGTGCAGTGACACTCTAAGCACGGTGTTTTCTTCCACATGCCTTTCTAGTGTTCAAAAGATCATTGGGACTCATCTTGAGTTCGTTTAAAACATTGTATTTACCCTTATTATTGCTTGCGACTAGTGAGCATCCACCATAGTTTGTAGCAAAGGGGTATCCATTGCGACGTGAGACATTTTTTCTCACAACTAAGATTTGATTTCACCTCCTTCCTAGTTTTTAGCAATTGTGCTTGTGTACAGTGTCACTTTGCTATGCTTCCCGAAACATGATTGTGGTCTCCTCTCTTGTGCATTATTACGCTGATTGCAAGGTGAGTTAACAAGTGTTTCCAGATGCATGCTTAGACCCGATTGTTTTCAATGCACTAAAATATAAAGTGTGAAAAGCAGGGGGGTTATTATATTGTCCTGGGTGCTTGTGTTTCTTTTCAGCATTCCTTCTCACTCCTTTCACTATGGATGCACTTTCAATTCCTTTGCTTATGTCATTCAATTTTTTTGAATGGAGATCAAAAATAATTATGAAACTAAGGGGTAAAGGGTTATTCCACATCACCATGGGAACTGAGACTAAACCAAATGACGAACCTAAAAAATCTAAGTGGTTAAACCATAGTGGTGAAGCTTTAGGTCTTCTTTGCATGTGCACTTCTCCTAACTTGATCTTCCACATTAAGTCGTCTCGATACACCTAATTCTACGTGGAAAACGTTGGATGGGATGTTTGGAAAGCAAGATGACATAAGAGTGCATGAGTTGGAAAACAAACCGCTAGGGTTAAATCCTAATGATTTTGAAAACCTATAAGCATTCTTCTCTAAGTTTTTCCACACTAGATTATTGTTAAAGGAATGTCAAATAGAGAAGAAATATTTTCAACTGATCTTGTCGATTCTCTCTAAGTTAGGTCTTGAATATTCGTCTGTTTGTGTCAACTTTTTACGCTACAAAAGTTGCCTTGGGAAAGGCTTGGGATATGCCCTCCTTTGAATATTTTTCATCCCAACTCATTTGAGAATAGGAAAAACTCATTCAAATGGGGTCTCTCAAGTCCAAGTCTCATGCCCTTGTAGTAAGTACTAGTAAGGAAAAGAAGACCGATAATGAGATAGAGAAAAAGGATCAACCTTAGAAGGAAACCAAGACCAAAACTAAAATTAACACAAAAACTTTGACTTCTGAGCCTAGAGCACAGAAAGACAAGTATTTGTGTTCCTATTATAAGAAGCCTGGTCATAAAGAGCATATGCGTATGAGAAAACAAATTGATCACCTTATTCATTTACTTGAGAAAAATCAAATAGGTGTTATGAGTCTATCAAACAAAATTCTCGGAAGGCCGGGTCCTCTACTACAAAAGGTTCTAAATCTAATAAAAAGAAAAGAAAGGCCCTCGTAGCTCAAGTTACTCCTTCATTGATGTGGATTATAGATTCTGGTTCCTCGCACCATATGACTTCTTCGCATGTTGATTTATCCAACATAGAACCTTGTGATATGTCCCAAATCACATTGGGTGATAACATGAAAGTGTCAATTTCTGGTAGTGGATTGGTAGAGATAGATGGGGAAACATTTAACCGAGTGTTGAGTGTTCCTGATATCTCTACCAATCTCCTATCGGTTTACCAAATTACTCACCTTGGTGAAGGAATGCAAGTGGAATTTGGTCCTAACTTGGTGATTATTTGTGAGCTTAATGATGACACTACAGTGGTTGAGGGAAATGAAGATCATCATTCATGATTGTATACCTTTTCCCACTTTACTTATGATTTGATGCCCACTTATTTGCTTGATATTGAGAGAAGCGTTAAGTCCTATTCGACTTCTACTTCTCTACTTACTGAGGTTCTTCAGCTCTCTGATTCGGACTCTAACTCCTCAAATGATGATGTTGTTGAGCGTGCTCCTCTTCATGACTCTCAGACTTTTGAGTCTTGATTCTAACAGTAGTGATGATGAGGACTATGTCCCTTCTCACTCGAGTGAAGAATCTTCTGACTCTGAGCTTGATTCTCCTAGTCCTCTTTGGGATAGGAAAAATTTGCAAAGTGCTAGAGATTTAGTTGGAGATACTTTAGATATGAGACGTACTCACTTAGATTTTGTTGGACCCCACTCTTTCTTTGCCTCTGCTTCTGATTTAGTTGTCTCCTCTATTTCTTCATGTGATGATAGTTCCACTGACACAGACTCGCTTGGTTCTACTTCTGATGATGAGGATTGTGCACCCAGATTCTGATGTCGAGAGTACTATAGAGGACTCTTCTCCTCCTCTCACTATTCCAGAGAGTATTGACACATCCCACATCTCATCGATATTGAGCATTCTCCCTTATAGTACACTTGTGATGTACTATAGGTTCCTCATCCATCTATAGGTATTTTAGATGAGTTCATCATCTCTGTTGTTGGGCATGCCCCCTCTGGGACTCTTGCCACTTCCACTTTTTAGAGACTTTCATTGATCCACCCTTTTTTGTTGATCCATTTTTTTGTGTTGTGTTGCCTTCACATCAGTTGGACATCCTTTCTATAGGTGTTCACCCTTCATACTCTAACATTTCTGCACTTGTGACATTACCTTCAGCTCCTTCACACTCACTTGCTAGACCTATGTCACACTTTCATGGACCAGACTCAGAGTTCTTCATGCTACTTGCCTTGATTTCCTTCATGGAGTGGGTAGATTTCCAGCACATCTTTTCTATCCTTCCTAAGGGAAGACACACAATTTGGTGTGGATGGCTCTTCTTCAGTCCAGAGGCAGAGGATCTCATCATTGACATTCTTCTGGGAGACTTCTTAGAGTTGTAGAGTTTAGATCCATCCATGGAATCTTCCGCATCCATCTCATCTCCCTCTTCTTCTCTCTTTTCATCTTTCTAAGAGATTTCCCTTTTGTACATGGGTACCTTTACAGGCTAGTCTATGGCTAGGACCCATCTTTGACATCTTTCTTAGATTAGAGAGTGTTTTTCTCTTGTGGTGGATGTTTTTCCCATTTGGTTTTCCTTTACTGCTTGGGACTTCCTTTTTGTGCATGGGTACCTCATCAAGCTTTATGCCGGGACCCATTTCTCTTCTTATTATTCTTCTAGGAATATGTTGTTTGTATATGGGCACCTTATCAGGCCTTTAGTTACCAGGCCCCATTGACACATCTTTCTTAGTTGTTTAGGAGTGTCTTACTTTTCTATTTGACTCATCATAGCCACTACCCCAGCTTTAATGAAGGGGGTGTTGGTGTGTGAGATCCTATATGTCCTCCACACACATATGGAGGGTCATCTCACATGGGTTAGGTTTAGGGTTTCTTATGTGTCATGCACTAGGGTTACTCAACACCCTATATGTATCCCTTCATTTGACATTTATGAGTATGCCAAGACACTTTGCTATCTTTTCTATATGTGCAAGCTTTGTTCTATTATGTAATCTCTTCCATTGATTGATCGATTCTTCCTTGCAATTACGTTGGAGCTACTTTGATTCCATCAGAGTGCAACTTCATCATGGTGCATCATTTCTAATTTGATTCTTGTAAACTCTCAAAGGTTCCTAGTAAATGATTGATAAAAATACTATCAAAATGATATGTTACAAGAGCTTGAGGTTAATGAAGGACCTTGATGATATTTGGAGTAATGTAGATTCATTTTTGGGTCAAATAAAAAGTTTAAGAGTGTGAAAAACAATTTTGAAGATTCATGAGAGAGGATCAAATAGTGTTATTTATAATCACTAGTGATTCGCTAGAATTGCGACAATACATGAATTTTGGGGTAAAAATTTAGTAGTGGTTACAACCACTTTCTAAATGGGATTTTTGGGTAAATGGTTGGGAGATGGTTATGGTCAAGTTAGAGAGGTTAGGATGTTAAGATAAAATAGGTTTGAGGTGGTTTTGATATGGTTAAGTGGTTTTAAAGGGGATAAGGTAATTTAGGATGGGTAACTAGTAATTTATGAGGGTGTAAAAATTTATTTTACAAAATAAGGGAAGGTGACTTAAGATATGTATTTGTATTGATAAGTTTTAGATTAAATAATGTGTGTATAGAGGAATTATTCGAGTAAGGAAAACCTAGTGTTTACACCATATACAATAGGGATATCAAGTAATGGAGGAAAAACCACTAAGGGAAAAACATCCACTTACAAGAGATAAAGAATCCCCTAAACAACCTAAGAAAGATGTGTCAAATGGGTCCCAACAACTAAAGGCCTGATGAGGTACCTATGTACATATAACATCTCTTTAGAAAAGATGAAGAGGACTAGAAATCCTGAAGAAGATGGGTGGATACAATAGACCTCACCCCAAGGAGAGGCAACAAGTGAAGAAACTTCACCTCAGTGAATGACTTGGTGAAAATGTATGCAACCATATTAGAAGTATGACAATAGTGTAAGTCGATGATGTGATTGTGGATAAGCTCCTGAATGAAATACATATGGATATCGATGTGGTATGTCCATTGATGTTGAATTAGATTTTGGAAAATCAAGATGGTGTGCATGTTATCGTAGTAGATGATAGTAGGCCGTCAATGACAGATACTAAACTCTATCCAAATACCCTACATCCAAAAACATTTTGTGGTAGCATTGAATACTCCTCTATACTTTTCCTCTGTAGAAGATATCACAATTGCATTTTAATTCTTGCTAGACCAACTAACAAGACCCAAAACAAGATAAAAATTGTAGCTTGAGGTAGATTTATGATGATCTAGATCACTGACTCAATCAAAGTCAATATATCAAACTAATTAAATCTTTGTCCCTCTAATATATTAAATGCCATCTGTATAAGTACCATGAACATAGTGAAGGATCCAATTTTCTACTTTCCAATGTAACTTATATGTCTCTCTGCATGAATCTGGACATGATCCCAACAATATACGATAGTTCTAGATGAGTGTGAGTAAGGTAAATAAAGATCCCCACCAACTCTCTATAAAGTAAACCATAAACCAAGGGAGTAGAGAAATCAGAAACAACATTAACCCTGAAAAGGAAAGGAGTAGGAGAAGGCTTACAATCATACATATGAAACTGAGCAAGAAAATCAAGGGAGTACTTAGGCTACAAAATTACAATTCCCAAGTCAAATTGTGAAATCTAAATCCCAAGAAAGTAATGAAGTAATCCTAAGTTAGACATGGAAAACTTGTTGGATAAGGAAATCTTCATAGAATCAATGATAGAGGAAGAACTACCTATAATAAACAAGTCATCAACATACAAAACAAGGATGAGTATGGAGTCATCCTACCATATAATGTAAACATTTGGGTTAGAGTGACACCAAGTGAACCTAATGTAAGTAGAAAGGAGTCCATCTTGGCATACCAAGCCCGAGGGGCTTGTTTAAGACCATAGAGATACTTATTTAACTTATAAAAAATGGAGGGATCATGGACACAACCCAGAGGTTATTCCATGTAGTTATTTTCCTCTAGTCCCCATGAAGGAAGGAACTCTTAACATCCATTTAATGGACTTCCTATGTATTTTTGGTAGCGATAGTGAGGGTTAGTTAAATATAAGTCATCTTCACAATGAAGAAAAGGTTTCCAAGTAATCAACCCTAGCAACTTGGGAGAAACCCTTAGCTACTAGTCATTCTTTAAACTTATCGACATCTCAATCAACACCATACTTTGTTTAGAATTACCACTTACACCAAACAATTTTTCTTCCTTTTGGAAGAGGGGTGAGATCCCAAGTATCATTCTTCATGAGTGAGGAATACTCCTCATCCATGGAAGAATCCCACTCATGAATACCAAAATATTCCTAAAAGGACTAAGGTTTAGAAGTAGAGGTGAAGAAGGAGTGTGGTCTAAAAAATATAAGTGAGTATGTCTCTTATCTAAAGGATCTCCCATCCAATCTCTAGTACTCTAAAAATTTTTCTTAGCCCAATAAGGACCAAGAGGATCAGGCTCATATTCATTAGATTCATCACTCAAGTGATAAGGGAAAAATTCCCAATCAACACTCTTTGTTAGAATCAGAAGACTCCAAAACATGAGGGTTGAGACACATGATGATCAAGTGGAGGAGAAACATGCTCAATAACATCATCATCCGAAGATTCAGATTTAGAATCATAGAGCATAAGGACCTCATAGGGTGGAGAAGTAGAATTTTAAAAAGACTCATCAAATTTCAAACTTCTCTTTATATAAATATCATGAGTAGTAGGGTTCAAAAATTGATATCCATTCAATACATTAGGAAACCCTACAAAAATACAAGGTTTGGACTGTGGTTCCAAATCCTTACATTTATTTTTGGGAATCTGGGCCATAACATTGGATCCAAAGACTCAAAAGTGCTCAACATCAGGCTTGCATCCAAACTAGGCTTCAAAGGGTGTCATCCCTCTTATTGCCTTATGTGGAACATGGAATATTCTAACCTATTACTCACATACTCAGCTCCATTCATAGTTCAAAGAACCTTAATAGACCTTTCAACTTGTTTCTCGGTAAGAGCCTTAAGTCTCAAAAGTGATTGTTGGGCCTTAAAATTGACTAAGTCTTAAGGAATAAGTTAGCATGTGTGGGAGGCAGTAAATAAGGAAGGCGCTCAGGAAAAAGCATGCAAGGGAAAGGTGTGTGGTAGAAGAGGTTGGCACATGCGGGAGCATGAAGGTTTAGGGACTTAGCCATATTTTGAAGGAGTTGTCGCAGGAGAAACACATGAAAATCTTGAGTAGGCATCTTTGAATGGATAAGGTGCCAACCTGGATCCTTAGAGGTCAAGAAAAGAATATTCCACGTAAGGGATATTCCCAAGATGATCATTACAAGGTAGTGGAGGCATTTGCAAGCTGACATAGGCATTGACCATGGAGGACCACACTTCCACTTGGCATGTGATCTTCTCATGAAGGAAACCAAGGTGGTGCATCCAGATCCTATTTAAAGGAGTGTTTGGGTCCAAAATGAGGAGAGAAGAGAAGTGAGGTGAAAATTGGGGAAATGAAGGGTTAAGGAGGGTTTTAAGTAGTGACAAGGTAAGGTGTTACAGAAATGTTTACAAGAAGGGTTTTAAGAATATTAGGCATGGATTTGGGTATGAACAAGGGTTGTAATGGGTAGAATAGCTAATAATCTCTCTCTTTCTGTAGAGTATTTTTGTAGGGTTTAAGATAATATCCCTTGATGTATTTGGTCTGTATGACCCTCATGATGTAATGGAGCCATTATAAATGTTTATAAATCAATATATGGTGTGTGATTCTAGTTATTCATGCTCAAAAGTGTAAACCCTTATGTTATTCATATTATTCTGAGTCAGATCTAGTTTCATTATGCTTATTTACAATGTTCATTTCCATTTATGATGCATCTGTGCATGGATTATGTTTCTGTATCTTTTGTTTTTGAGTGAATGTCTATGTTTCCATTTTTGCAACTCATTCTCCATCAATGGCGGACCATTCTCGTGAAGCTCACATAAAGGAGGGGCTCGGTGCACCCATGCACACACCTTGGGTGAGTCCCAACGCATGTTGGGTGATAGGCCGATGTACTTGGGGTAGAAATAAGGTATATGAAGAAATGACTACATTTTGGTTCCATTTTCGGGACCTATTTTTGAAGTTGTTGTGAGAATGATGTGTGATGATAGGAGTGTTTGACCTTGGACAATGTCGAGACCTAGCTTAAAATCATAGAGGATGAGTTTTATTATAGGTTTAGTACTAGATCTGAGTTTGATGCATGAAAATGGGTGGAGGAGAACCTATATCACAAACTCTATGAGACATTCTTATGTTATTTCCCAGTAGATTTGTATGAATGGCTCTCAGCATATGCATCAAGGAAAATTTGGTACTATAGACCTCATGTTTGGACCCAAGAGGAATATCAGTGGTTACATGATGTTGATCTGACTGGACCCGTGTTGTTGATCACTGGTGGAGTAGAGTGTTGACTAGTTATACCTTGGAATATGTTATTTCTACGTATTCTTTCCTAGAGATTGCTAAGTTTGAATTCTTAAGGGAGCCTAGAGGATCATTCTTGCATGTTATTCCACTAGCTATCAAGATCTTGGTCATTACTTTGAGTTTGGAAGCCTTTCCCATGGCTGGCTAAACTCTTGCTAGGTGTGGGGTGTGGAAGCTGACATGGTAGAGGATGGTAGACCTTACGGTGGAGAAATGGAGAGAGAGGAGAGGTGGCTCAAGTATAATGAAGCTTGGGAGAGGGAGTTGACAAGACAACATGAAGCTCTAGAGTGATGGATTTATGGAGGTAGATGTTGTGGGAAGGATTTGAGGTTCACGCGGAGGACGTGGAACTTGAGTAGTCTGAGCTACCCCATCTTGGAAAGCACAAAGAGAAACCCCTCTAACTTCTAGAGAGAGATCATCATATGAAGAAAGGAGGAGAGTCATAGGTGTGCATCTTAACCCACATGACAACCAGACCCTTGCACTTAGTTTTCTAGTTCCTGAGATAAGTTTTGATAATCTAGTTGGTATCGGTATTGGTAGTTGAGTGACACCTAGGAGGTATAATTTTTCATTTGGTACATCTATGGCTACACAATCATTTCTTATGTTTGGGGTATTTTTTCTGGCACAAAATTTGGGAAAGGTGTGGGATCACAAGGTTTGAGTATCACATTTGGAAGAGTGGAATGGGAAACACATATGGGAGTGGTTCGATATCATAGACTTTCGGCGCATAGTTTAGCATGGTGGGATCACAGGGGAAATGCATTAGGGACCCTTACTATGAGGAGGAGGATATGGTGGTGGATTGGAGGAGTTAGCACTAGTGGATCTAGTGGGTCTGGTGGTGGAGGAAACACCAGAGGGAATCAAGGTCCTAGATCTAGCGAGATAAAGGTCCACAACACCATCAATAGGTGTTTTATGAGATGTCACTCCACTTACCTGATTACAAGGGTGTTGAGGATGTTATGGAACATGTACACAAGTGTGAGTTTCTATGGTGCGTGAAGGGAATCACTACCATAGAGTGGAAAGCAAGTCATTTTGTAACCACATTGTAAGGATGCATGCATAGCTGGTATAAGAAGTATGACCCACACCAGACAATGGTGGATTACATTGCGCTGTGTAATGCCTTTTTGGTGGAGTTCCACATACCTAAGTTTGAACATAAAAAATTAGCACATTGAAGGAGATTCAATAAGGAATGGTAGAGAGTGTGTGGGAGTATGACACATGTTTCAAGACTCTCTATCAAGTTATCTTATGACATTCACCCTTCACAGCATGCTCAGTGGTTCTTCAGAGGATTTATCACACCATTAAGAGGGTGATTTCAAAAAAAAATTTCACAGATCCTGTGAGGCCTTGGAGGTTGCATTACGTGTTGAGGTAGTATGAAGCATTGATATAGGAGTTAGTCCATTCCTAGAAGCCCAAATTTCTACAATGAAAAAATAGCTGGAGAAATTTTCTGTGAACTCGGCTCATGAGACTCATAGTGGGTTATGGTGTATGGATTGTGAAGTAGAGGGTCATATAAAGGAAAATTTCTTGTGAAGGTTGGTTCATGCCATATCGGTGGACTGTGAGATTTTCCATGGAGATCATGATGCAAGTAGTGGTTTCACTCTTGCATGCATAATCCAGAAGAATGTGTTTACTATTGAAAAATATTTTCACCTCTACTACTCATGACATGAAGGATTGTAGATTGATTGACTAGATACATGATCATTCATTGACACTTTGGTGTTGTCAGACCACGCTTCGCTAGTAGTTCTAAGGATGATGGTCATCATTATGAAGGGTATGTGGATGGAGGAGGTCGAGGTAGAGGATTTCGAGGAGGATTTAGAGGTCGTGGAAATCATGGGGTGGAAGGAGTGAATTACCTTGGGGAACCTACTATAACTATGGATCTACAGAACATTACAAGTGTGAGTTTTCCTAATTTTTACAATGCTCTTGGTGTGGGAAAAAACAAGTATGAGGAATGCCCAGAATTGTTTGAACACATGAGATCTAGAAGTAGTGGAAGGATAAGGGTGTTGGGATGGTGAGTGTAAAGTGTGCTGATCAACAATGGATGCCAAGGGTGGTGCGTGAGTCAGAGTTAGAACCTATACTGGTGACAATGCGAGATGAGGTTGCACACACCAAGGAGATACCAAAGTAGACCATTGATTACAAGAGAAGAAGTGGTACATGGGAAGTATCTAGACCCTACACACCAAAGGAAGTGTATCAGAAACCATGGATGTTATTCAAAGCCTACAAGGAGAGATCTAATGCCTGAAGGAGAAATCATGAAGTTAGAGTAGAAGAAGAGCATTGAGGCTCCACAAAAGGATATAGATGAAGTCAGGGAAGTATGTAAGATGTTGAGATAAGAGAATATCATCCCTCTATTAGGAGAGTGGCTGAGGGGAAAAGTACCAAGTGTTGGAGGAGAGCGCGAGAGGTAGGTTTTGCATGCTAATCTACCTCCTCACAACCTTGACTATGATAAGGAGATTACCTTGAATGCAGTTGTTGATGGATGGATCCTAAGTAATATTTTGATTGACATGGGTGTGGAAGTTAATGTTCTCACCTTGGACACATGGAACCAAATGGGAAGACCCCATTACAGCCATATTCAAATGTGTTATATATGGCTAACAAGACAAAGGCAATGCCCATTGGTGTCTTAAAGGATGTTGTTATCACTATCCAAGGGGATGAAATTCACTAGAGACTTCAAATTCTTGGTGCTTATTGAGTGGACAACTTTCCAAGCATTACTTGGGTGCCCCTGGTGTTATAAGAACAATGTTGACTTATGTTTCAATAAGGGGTATATAAGTTTTGAGAATAAGGAGGAACATGTTATCATTCCTTTGATGGATGGAAAGTTAACACCCTATACTGAGCCCTTGGGAGAAGAAGACCTAGAAAAATATATGTGCACACTATCAGGGACCATGAGGTTGTGCAACCAATAAAATAAGGTGTTATTTAGTGGGAAGATGCTCAATCTATAAGTGATACAACTAGTGTGGCATGTGAAAATTGGGCACATGAGACATATGAGTTATTGAGAAGGAAGTTAAGAGGCTCTGTGACAAGAGTAATGAAGGCATGCTCAGTCAAGTGCACTCTGGGAGGAAAATAGTTTCCAAGTTACACTTGGGGGAGCCAACCCTGATGTTTTCCTGTGAGCAATGGAGACCCAAGTGGAGATGTGAGATCAAAAGAGAATTATGCTTAGCTATACTTTTCTAGGACCATAACACGTTGGTGGGTGACCCATCAAGATAACCTTCTAGAGTGGACATGAGGTGAGAATCATGTTCTCTATTAGTTTTCAAAGCAATGCACCTACTACTATACAAGACTATCATGGGAAGGAACCCACCTCATTTCATGTCTAAGCATGTGAGAAGGCCTGGATGGAAGGTGTGGAAGCCTTGCCTCCATATTTATGGGTGCATAATCTTTACTCCACCTTACAAGGTTGTGTACGTGCACATGGTACATTCATTTAGAGTTGTGCCATCAGATAGAAATTGACAAGAGTTGATGGTTGATCTCCTTCAATATTTCAAGTATTGGAGTACTAAACCATCGGTGAATGAGGTGCTATAGGTTATTAAGCACCTAACTATGGGAGATAGTGCCCATGGTAGAGGAAAAGTACTAGAGTTGTTGGGTGAACTGGCTTGGAAGCGTGCTTTGATGAGGAAGAATCAGAGGAGGTACAACTTGAGCGTGCATGCATGGAAAAGGAGAAAGGAAAATTGGTCTACGTGATAGATGGTGAAGAGGTGGAAAAATTAGATGTTAACCATATTATTGGTACACATGAGGTTATGGATAGTGCTGATGAGAAAAAAGCACACCTACCATGAACCCCTGAAAACCAAGAAGGTTAACATTGGTTTGGAGGTGGAACCTAAGGATATCTATTGGAGATTACTGGATAGAAAGGAGGTTTCAAATATTATTGATCTATTGCGTGAATTTTAGGATTTATTTCCATGTGGGTACCATGAGCTTAAAGGAGTTCACCACTCCTTGGGAGAAATGAAGATCAAGTTAAAGGAAGGTGTGTGCACACCCAATTTGGAAGAGACCTTATCGAATGAATCTAAATCTATGTGTCAAAGTCAAGGAGGAGATTGACAAGATGATCACATCAGGCATCATTGAGGCTATTGAGGAATCGAATGGATAAGTCTAATGGTCATCAACATTAAGAAGGATGGGAGGATAAGGATTTGCATTGATTATAGGGATTTGAATGTGGTGTGTGTCATTGATCCTTTCCAACCCCTTCATTGAAGAGATCCTGGAAGGAGTAGTGGTGTGAGATCTATTCTTTCATAGATGGATTCTTAGGATATCATCAGGTTAGAATTGCAAAGGAGGACTAAGAAAAGACAACCTTCACCACTGAATGGGGAATTTTTTCCTATACGGTCATGCCTTTTGGACTAAAGAATGCGTCTGTTATGTTTTCATGCATTGTGGTTCAGGCATTTCAGGACTTCATCCATAAATTTCTTCAAGTCTACCTGGATGACTATTGGACAATATATGGATTAGTGAGGGACCATTATGACAATATGAGGTTGATGTTTGAAATATGCCGTAGTTGAGTATATCTCTCAACATTAAGAAATGTGTTTTTTCACTACTCCATTTGGCACCCTGTTGGGACATATCATATGTAAAGAAGGCTTGCTGGTGGATCCTACCAAAGTTGTTATTATTATGGGATTGGGGGAGCCTACCAGCCAAAGCATGGTGTGTGGATTCCTTGGGCATATGGGGTATTACGAAAATTTATTAAGGGGTATGCCAAGATTTTCATCATTGGAGGATTTGTTGAAGCACAAAAGTACATTTCATTGGGGGAGGCACAAATAGATGGCATTTGACACATTAAAGAATAGGCTTATCACCACACCCATATTATGCTTTCCCTCTTGGGATAAGCCATTCCATGTACATGTTGATGCAGGGATTGATTGGAGAGCAAACCTAGAGGGAATTTTTACCATCCCTTGTGCTTTTCTAGTAGGAAGCTAACCCCAGCAGAACAAAATTATACTACCATGGAGTATGAGGCATTATCGATGATCTACGCGCTACACAAATTTAGGTAGTATTTTCTAGCAACACATTTTATCTTTACATGGACCACATGGCATTAAAGTACTTTAGTGAACAAGCCCGTATTGTAAGGGTGCATATATAGAGTGGGTCCTATTGTTTCAGAGTTTGAGTTTATGATTGTTGTAAAATTGGGTAAGAGTAATTTGGGGCCTGACCATTTATCAAGGATTGAATTAGAGAGGATGCACATAACATTGAGGATACAATGTCAAGATACCAAATTTTCATATTGCGTGCAGCTTGCTCTCATTCTTGGAATATATTGTTGTGTTTCTTAAAATGGGTGTGGCACTAGAGGGAATGAAGAACTTTGGAAAGGAAGCAATTAGCCATACGTGTCACGCCCTACATGTTAATTAGTGGAGACTTATACAAGCTAGGCCACGATGAGGTTTTACGTTGGTGTGTGCTTGAGCATGAGCACACTATAATCATGGAAGAGGCTCATGGTGGAATTACAGGAGGGACACTATGCGGGGAATGCGATTGCGCATAAGATCCTCTTAGCTAGCCTTTGGTGGGAGATGATTTACAAGGATTATATTGAATATTGCAAGGCTTGTGATCATTTCAGCACCTTGGTAAGCTAGGAAAAAGGGATGAAATTCCATTAAGACCAATAGCTAGTGTTGAACCATTTGAGAAATGGGAAATTGACTTTGTAGGCCCTATTTCACCTGCCGCGTGAAGGACAAGTTCACGCTATATCATTACTTGCACTGATTATCTAACATGGTGGGTAGAGGTAGCCTACGAGGGATTACATGGTGGCCACAACAACAAGATTCCTATGGGAAAATATAATCAGTAGGTATGGGTGCCCTCTAAGTTTGACTAGTGACCGAGGTACTCATTTTTTGAATGAGATAGTTAAGATTTTGTTGGTAGAATTCATGGTGGCTCATCACAAGACTACCCCTTATCACCCTCAGGCTAATGGGACTACTGAGGAATTTAACAAGATATTGAGTCATACACTTACCAAGATTTGTGATGTTGGGAGGAAGGATTGGGATGAAAAAGTCTCAGCCGTCGTTATGGGCGTATAGAAAAACTTACAAGAGATTAAACAAAGCCACCTTTGTTTCCAATTGGTGTTTGGTGCAAAGTTGTTTTTTTGATAAAGTTCATGTTACCCTCTCTATGTATTGCATGCACAGTAGGAGGATTGGATGAAAAATATGCATTACAAGAGTGCATTGACAAGTTAATGTAGTTGGATGAAAGATGATCCCTTGCTAGATGGATTCAAAAGACTGAGAAGGCAAGAAAAAAGGCTTGACATGATCATCACATAAAGAGTAAACAATTTGAGGTTGGGCAAATGGTTTTACTTTATGATTCTAAGTTCTTGTGCCATCCTGGGAAGCTCAAGGTCCATTGGTTGGGACCATATTATATTACCCATATACTTGATTCATGTACTTTTGTACATACATAGGCTATAGGATGGATGAAACATGACTTCTCGGGTATTTCAATGGAAGTAGGTTGAAGCCCTACTATAAATAAGGCTACTAGGTGTTTATAAGGCAATACCAGTTAGCTTAGGATTTCCCTTAATGCATTCTCCTTTCTTTGTGTTTCCTTTCTCATTGCTTTGTTCCTTTTTGGTTTTTTTGGGTGCATGTGTGTATGCGGTGGCTAATTACATCATCAAGGTGTTATGCGCAAAGGACCGCACATCTTTTTAGTGTGGGGTGGAACATAAAGGGGAAGCGAGTAGGATATGGTAAGAGTTGGAAGAAGTTCCTGGAGCAATGTTGATGTGGTGGCCTGGGTTGTGAAGTCAAAGGTGCATGGGGTCAAATGAACACATGTAGCAGAGGTGATCATTAGAGGATATTGGTGTCAAAAGGATTTGAGAAACCACATATAAGGGTAAAAAGTGTAGGAGCAACATGAGGTAGGAAATCGGAAAGAAATTGGTCCAAGACATAGAGGAATATTGACTTTGGCATGGGAGAAAGTGTGAAGATTTCTATGGTCAAGGAAGTTGCATGCTAGAAGGTTATAGAAGTGTTCATGTAGGTTTGTGGGTGGAGGAAAAATCATTGGATAGAACACACGAAAGGATGGCATTGGAAAAAGATGACTTTAATGTGTTTGTATGTTGGTAGGTGGCATCGGGGTTTGTGTGAAAAAAAAAAAATCTATAAATAGAAGGTTGGGGGTGAGGTATTCTTTCACCTTACATTTTTATCGAATAAGTTCTTGTGTTTTAAGGTGATTCTTGAAGAATTTGTGAAGAGTAGTGTGTGGAGTTGAAGAAATGAAGGACTTGTGAACCAGTGTGGAGGAAAAGTGCATGGGCATACATGGAAGAGTTTGTTTGTGGATTCCTATGGGTGGATACATTGTCTTGTGGAAAGGAAGTGCTCTAGGTTAGGGTTTACAAGCTAGGGCATGGTTTTATGTGGAAATTCATAGAAGTAGAGCCAAGGGTTTGAGTAGTAATAGAACTTGACATAAGGGAGAAACTATAGAGGACCAAGGAAGAGAAAAATGACACCAAGGAAAGGAGTGACCACTTCACCAAAGAAGGAAAGGGAAAGGAAAAGGAAAATTGACCATTTCCACAAGTTTCAATGAAGAATGGTATGCAAAGATGCAATACCTAGATGTGTGTTGCTTAGGGAAAGAGTGGGTGTCACATACAAGGAATATGGCCATGAGTGATTACAATCATTGCATGAGCACCATAGAAAAGGAGATGACCCTAGAGTTGGTTCACCCAATGGAAAAGAGGATGCTAGATGGGAAACCCATCTATGATGATGAAGTAAAAGTGAAGTTAGAAAAGGTTGGGCTTCTGCAACTTTATGAGTTTCCCTATTTTGGAAAACCAGAGTGACTATACCAGTGGTTAATGTCGCATGTACATGAGGACTACTTCTATTTCATAGGAAGGTGGATGTGCATAACCCCATAGTTGATTTCTAAGTTCACTAGCCTAATTTGTGAGGGAGAACCACTAGATGAGGACTTGTGTGACAAGGAGGCCATCAAGAAAATGGTTGAGGCATATGATTACAAGAAGGGTTCGTGGTACTTTGACATCACTTGTAATCACCAACCCTATTATGAGGATGATGCTTGGTGAAAAGTTGAATGGGTAGGAGAGATGGACATAGATAAACAAAATTTGGTTGAATGTCTACCAAGATCTTAGAGGGCACCATTTACAACCTCTCAACTTTCATTGTAGAGGATATTATTGATGTCGTGCACTGATGGGGAGAAGATCATGTTCGGTAATGTCCTCCTTACCATTATATTTTCAGAAATTGGAGTTCCCGATGGGCCAGATAAGTTTTTTGGGAGTACCAGATGAGAACCCCTCCCATGAAGAGGTTTAAAGCTTACACTTATGACACCATGATGACCACTCAAAGGGCGCTTGGAGAAATGGTATAAACGGATGCGTGACACATTCGGAGCTGAATGGAGGATACCAGAACAACTACCTACACTAGTGGATGGAGAAGTTGAATTCACCATATACCAACACTTTTGTATCGATAGGTTTACCTTGATAGATGACACCAAGGGTCCTTGGTGTAAATTACCCTTCTCCTTCACATCACGAGTATTTTAAGGTGCGGTAAACATGTTTAAGGAGATGAAGAAGATGAGATTTGATCTAAGTGTTGTAGATCAAGATCACAATAAGATGCGTCAAACCTTGGTGTATCCTAAAAGCACACCTATGTAGAAAAGTACGTATCTCATGACATACACATGGTAAAATAGTGACATTTCCTATTGCAGGTAGGACAAAACAAGGGTGTATGTGTGGCTAAGGCCCAAGTTTGAGAAGGGCACTTATGTTGAGGATGACATATCAATCCCTGAGGACCCCACCGGGAGGAAGAAGAAGGTAGTAATTAAGAAGAGAGAATGAGAAGAGACTCCTATAGAGAAGGCACCAAGAATGCATACGGTGCAAACCGTAGAGCAGGAGTCAAGGTGTGGGTATAAGCACTATATGTTCGATGAAAGAAGTATCCTATCGTAGGAAGGTCGCTCAGGAGAAAGAAGAGTCTCTAAAGAGAAGAGTCACCTGAGAAGGAGGATTCCCTGTGTTGGAGTCACCAGTGAAGAAAAAGCAAAGGGTGGCACAAGGTTCAAACTTAGAGAAGATAGAGAGCATCAAGGATGATGATTCTAAGGAGGAAAATGAAGGAGATAATGAAGAGTGTGAGGAAGCTTAGAATCCTCCTATGTACAATGTACATGAGTTTGGTGAAGAAGGGGATGAAGAGGAGAAGGAGTATGAGGAGGGCACCCATACCAAAGGAGGAAGTGAGGAGGTAAACATGCATGATCAGAAGACCTCAACCTCGATCAAGGAGAAGATAGATAACACTATAGAGAGGGAGGTGATAGGTATTATCCAACAATTGGTGGAGCACGAAGTAGAGAAAATCACCGAAGAAGTGTTGAAGGAAACTAAAGAGAGTGCAAGTGTAGGAAAGGAATATGGGAGCATGGGGAGACCCCAACTTAGCAATAAGCTTCCCAACAACAACACACATAGGTGGGAAGGGCATAATAGAGGTGAAGGAACACACTATGACTAATATTAATGATCCAAGTAAGTTACAACACATGCACTTCCAAAGTACAGTGCCCACAAACCAACTCCTCGCTTGGTCTTATTTTTATGAAGAGGGTGCATACCCGTGCATGAGGAAAATGCTATCATAGGATTTTGAGTCCCACATTGATGAGCCCAAGTTGAGGTAAATCATGATGCATTGATGAAGACACTAGATGTCAAGGAATAAACCATCTTGTAAATTCCTAGCAACTATCGGATGAACAAGTTTGCAATGCACTCAACAAAGTATCGGTGGAGGTGGAAGCAAGACTCTTTAATAGAAATGATAGAATAAGGGTCTTGGAGGAAGATCTTGAGAAAAATAATGAGGAGATCATTAAGAGGGATAGGAGATAAAACAAAAGGAATTGATCAGTGCATAGTTAAGGTGTGAACTGAGGGATGAAAAGGTGAAGGTGTATGAATTCCACAAGAAGATAGAGGCCATTTCAGATGCCATTATCTTAAAACACCCAGAAATTGGCCCCACCTGAGTAGAAATATGAGTCAACCATGCATTTCTTGGAAGACTTAGTGTGCATACTCACCATGGAGAGGAAACCACTTGCATTAGAATCAATGGAAGAAGTAATGGCACGCTAGAAGAAGGAAGAAAATTTGAAGATTGGGAGATACTAACTCGGTACTCAAGCTCCTTGCCTTAGTAAAGACCTGTGGTACAAATGGAAGAAGTTGTATATGACAATTGTGGTGATAGGGACAAAGTAGCAAACATATTAGTTGCCAACCATGAAGCAGATCTAAAAGAATTTCAAGAGAAAAATAAGGGCAATAGGGTAGAGTGGGACAAGATCTTGGCCAAGGTAGAGAAGAAATCAGAGGTGATCAAAACCTTAAGGGTTTTGATTAAAATTAAACTGAAAGAGTTGTACCCTAAGTCACTCACAGGATGGACGGATATGGAGACCTTAGCAAGTAGATGGAAAAAATTGAAGATACGTTGAAGGCTAAGGGGGATGAGATGAGTTTTTATGAAGTTAGCATGATGGTGGGTGACTTAATTTAACAGGTGTAAAGTGAGGTGGATTCTTGGGGTAAGATTGAATCCCCGTGAAGAAATATTTCCCACTTCTCATGCAGTAGTAAGCAGAGATTCTTCCATTCTTCCATTCTTTATTCAATCACAAATTCTTCATTTTCCCTATTATTTATTCTTTGGTGGAAGGGTAGAGTGTTTTCGAGGATAGACAACACATGTAGTGTGGGGTAATGTTGGGCCCTAAAATTGACTAAGTCCCAAGGAAGAAGTCAATGTGTGTGAGAGGTAGTAAAGAAGGAAGGCACTTAGGAAAAAAATGCACAAGGGAAAGGCACGTGGTAGAAGAGGTTGGCGCATGTGGGAGTAGGAAGGTTTAGGGACTTAGCCATATTTTGAAGGAGTTGTTGCAGGAGAAACATGTGAAAATCCCAAGTAGGCATGCTAAATGGATAAGGTGCCATCCTAGATCCTTAGAGGTCAAGAAAATAATATTCCACGTAAGGGATATTCTAGGATGATCATTATAGGTAGTGGAGGCATTTACAAGATGACATAGGCATTTGACCATGGAGGACCATACTTCCACTTGGAATGTGATCTACTCATGAAGGAAACCAAGATGATGCATATAGATCCTATTTAAAGGAGTGTTTAGGTCCAAAATGAAGAGAGAAGAGGGTGAGAACGAAGTGTTGGGGAAATGAAGGGTTAAGGAGGGTTTTAAGTAGTGATAAGGTGCTGCAAAAATGCTTGCAAGAAGGGTTTTAAGCATATTAGGCATGGATTTGGGTATGAAAAAGGGTTGTAATGGGTAGAATAGCTAAGAACTCTCTCTCTCTCGAGTAGGTTATTTTGTAGGGTTTAAGATAATATCCCTTGATGTATTCGGTCTGTATGACCCTCATGATGTAATGGAGCCATTGTAAGTGTTTATAAATCAATATATGGTGTGTGATTCTAGTTATTCATGCTCAAAAGTGTAAACCCTTATGTTCTTCATATTATCTAAGTTGGATCTAGTTTCATTATGCTTATTTACAATGTTCATTTCCATTTATGATGCATTTGTGCATAAATTTGTTGTTTGTATCTTCTATTTTTGAGTGAATGTCTATGTTTCCATTTTTGCAACTGTTCTCCATAATTGGCAGACCATTCTCGTGAAGATCATATAAAGGAGGGGTTCAATGCCCACGCATACCTTAGGTGAGTGCCTAGTGCATGTTGGGTGATAGGCCGGTGCGTTTAGGGTAGAAAGAAGGTATATGAAGAAATGACTACGGTAATAAAAAAATTCATATTTAAGCTTAAGAAAATACACCGAATTGTAACACAAAAAGTCATCAATGAAGGTTAGTATATAAAGAGATCTAGTAAATGAAGGAGACATAAAAAGGGCCTTAAATTCCACTATGAACAAGATCCAAAAGATGAGTAGCTCTCTAGGATTTTCCTTTGTCAAAAATCTTTTCGGGTCCTTCCGAGGTATTAACCCTTAGAAAATATGACACAAGGTAACCGAGTTGAACATTTCATTTTGGATCAATCATTCAACGTAACAAAATTTTAGATGGCAAAAATGATCATGTCATATATTACTAACCTCTTCTCGTATGAGTGAGCAAGGCGGTGTTCATCGAATTAGAAGTAAAGTGGGAGAAGGTATACAAGTAAATGATGCTCTATATTTCCCTTGACCACGGTAGTGTCGAGTGAAGCTCATGCATAATCACCGATTTAGAACCAAATTCCACTTACATTCCTTTACCAAGGTGAGTTATTTGGTAAACCAATAGGATATTAGTAGAGAGATAAGGAACAATCAACACTTGGTTAATTGTTCCCCATCCATCTCTATCGATCCACTCTTTGGAAACTAAGAACATAGTGTCATCACCCAAGGTGATTAGGGACATATCACATAGTTTGATGCTAGAGAACTCAACATTAAAATAAGCCATGTGGTGTGAGGAACATAAATCTATAATCCACCTTGACAAAGGAGCAACTCTAGCTATAAGGGCCTTTGATTTAGACTCTTTTGCAATGGAAGACTCATGTTTTGGAGCATTTTGTTTGATAGACTCGGGAACACCTATATGAGTTTTCTCAAGTAAACGAGTTAGGTGGTCAAATTATTTTCTCATACAATGATT
Source organism: Taxus wallichiana var. yunnanensis (assembly GCA_018340775.1). Lineage (NCBI taxonomy): Eukaryota > Viridiplantae > Streptophyta > Pinopsida > Cupressales > Taxaceae > Taxus > Taxus wallichiana. The sequence continues at coordinate 363,964,077 of CM031233.1, forward strand.
CTCTTCATGACCAATCTTCTTGCAATAGGAACACTTACACTTTTCTTTCTTCACTTTAGGATCAAAAGTTGAAGATTTTGTGTTAGTTTTGGTTTGGGCTTGATTGGTCTCGGTTTCCTTCTTGGGTTGGCCCTTTTCCTCTTTCTTCTTTTCAGTCTTCTTTCCCTTACTAGTGATTTCTACAAGGTCATGTGACTTGGACTTGATATTTTCCATTTAAATGAGTTTTCTTGTTTCAAATGAATTGGGAAGAAAAGCGCCAAATGAGGGCATATTCCAAGTACTACCTAGAGGGGATTTCGTAGCATGGAAAGTTGACATGAAGACGAATTATTTGGGACCTAACTTAGAAAAAATTGACAATATCAATTGGGAATATTTCTTCTCCACTTTACATTCCTTTAACATCAATGTAGTGTGGACAAAATTTGAGAAGAATGCATGTAGATTTTCAAAGTCACTAGGATTTTATCTTAGTAGTTAGTTTTACAACTCATATGCTCTCATGTCATCTTAATATCTGAACATATCATCTAATTTTTTCCACCCAACATTAGGTGTTTTGGATGAATCAATGTGGAATATAAAGTAAAGAGAATCAAACGTGCAAATAATACCTAAGGCTTCATCACTTTGGTTCAACCACTTCTATTTTTGGGTTTATTGTCGAGTTTAGTCTCACCTGCCATGGTGATGTAAAATAAACCTTTACCCTTAGTTTCATTACCATTTTTGATCTCAATTAAAAATTTTAATGGTGTAAGAAAAATAATTGAAAGTGCATCCATCATGAATAGAGATAAAGAAGGAATGTAGAAAATAAAAACAAGAAACACAACCACCCAGGAAAATATTATAACCCCCTAATTTTGACACTTTATAGTTTAGTGCATTAGATACAATCAGTGCAAATGTGCATCATAAAACAATTGGTCACACACCTTACAATCAACTTCATAACACACAAGAGATGATACCACAATCAAGTTTCATTTATCACAATAACTCGGCACCAGTAAATAAGCATAACGAGGTAAATAAACAAGAGAATGGGAAAAGTAAGTCTGTTGTGAGAAAAAGCATTTCACATCATAGCGAGAAATCCATTGTTGTAAGAATGTGGAAAATGTGCTCACTAGTCCATAAGAAATAATAAGGGTAATTAGAATTCAAAAATCAGGCTCAAGATGAGTCTTTGGGACCTCAAGATGCCGAAAACACTCTCATAAGGCAAAAAACACGAAGAGTGGTGCTATACACTCCAACAAAAGATCAATAAAAAATAGCCAATAATGCTTTAAACATACACTTTTGAAATGCCAAGTTAGTCTAATTTTAGAGATAATAAAAGGTAAAAAAAAGTGATAATAACATTAATTGAATAGAAATTAACCACTAATGATAATTTAAAGAGAGCTCCTAAATTAATTAGATACCTAATTTAAAATTACTAAAACTCTAAGTTAATTTAACCAACTTTTAAATTATTAGTAGATAGTGATAAACACCCACTTTAGATTAACACCCATTTTAAAAAAAAAACCCTCCCACTTTAATTAACCCCCATAAACCAATGCCACCTAAATAATTACCATGGCCCCTTTGATTAACACCAATTATTTTATATAATAAATAGCTTATTAATAAACTTAATCTTATTAAATTTTTCAGTGCATGCAAAATTAAACAAGGTTTAAAATTCGAAAAGGGTTGGCTGGTTGGTGAAGAAGGGGATCAGTCAAAGGAAACAAGGAGGGGCTCAAGGACTCGAGAGAGTCTTGAAGAGGACTCGGTTAGGAACAAGGCGGCGGGAGCGAGTCGAATGGGAAGCCAATATGAGATCACAAAAGAAAATCTATGAAAGAAACATGGTCTAGCATTCTCTTAGATAAAAAATAAGAGGTACATATAAGAGTGTTGTATAACTCTTGTGCATGAAAAATGGACACATGAAACACTAACTAACCCTAATGACATAATATTTCACTAATTGAGATGACTAACCACTTGAGGTAGACAAGACACCAAGTGACAATGAGACAAGTCATATACACCAACATTTACTTTCTTTTATAGGGTTATGTAGATTCTTTATCTAATAAATTCCAAACCAGAGAGATTATAAGACTTAAAAAAGATATGAATTTGAAATTAAATTTGGAGGACATGTTGGTCCAAGTACTGCAAGTCGGTCGGGACCGGATATACTTTCTGTCTACTATGTACAAACTTGACTAGTGAAGGAAAACACACAACCTGAAGTTTGTAAGTTGTTACTTGATGTTTGTATATGGATTTTGTGTATTTTACTCTCAAAATTTGATGACATGTCAGTATGAAAGGATAGAAAAGCTAAAAAAGAGACCCATAATTATGTAAAGTGGGAATGATAAACTTGTATTTATCTTAGGAAGAATGCATTATCAAAACTAAAAATATCAAAAAGTGAATCACCAAAATTTGATTGTCTACATTTTCCCTCTTGAAGAATGAAATGGAATTACATGCTTAAAGGAAAAGATACATGAATGTGTAGAAAAACTTTTTCTTCACTCGAATGTTTATTTTGAAGAATCTCATTGTGTTTGGTTTGGTATGCTCCATGATGAAACCTACAACATGAAGTGTAGTTAGTGTCCATGATAAATAATTGAATTTTAATTCAAATGTAAAGTATAATATGAAATATTTTATTTGCATTAGAATGAAATGAAAGAGATGTAAATAAAGAATGAATACACCTTTCTATTTTTGAAGGGATAAAATCTCATGCTTTACTTGTGCTTGAAGATTTGCGTCATTGAATTTTTTAATTTTTTTGAAGGATTGAGGGTGATCACTCCTCAATTGTGATGAGGAGAAAACAAAGTGTTAGGTGCATGTAACCTAACAAAGAATAGTGAGGAAAAAGAAGAAGAATGAAGTGTTGAAACACCCTGCTAAGGAAAAAGACTAAGTATCAAAGTTATATAATAACTCGATATCTTTCCCTTGAGTATAAGAGGCAAGAAAAGTTAGACTAAAAATAACTTAGCCACTTCGATACCTTCTATAACCCCATGGAACACACCATTATAGACGAATGTATGCCCAATTATATAAAGAAGGACACATCGTAGAAAAGATAATAGGTGTCCTCATGTCCTTATCATGTGCTACATAACTAAATAGAAACTATGATGTACTAAAATGTTGATGGAGGAAGGAGGATCATGCTTCCAAGATTTATGAAACTATAGTAAAAATGAATACCATGGTAAAGGAGTGAAGTATTTCATGTTCCCTGCATTGATCTAAACTGAGTGAATTGAGTCCGAAACTATGCCAAAATACTGAAAATATAGCTAAAATTTTGAAATTTTTGATAAATTTGATGTAATTACCAGTGGGAAAAAACATGAGGTAAGGTCAACATCATACCATACGTTCTTAACCAATATGTATGGTTCTAAACATGTACATTTTTAAAAAAATTATATGTTTTTCGGATTTTTGACTACTTGTACCCTATTTGAACCTATATCAACATCGTACTAAAAAACGTGAGGTAAGGTCAACATCGTACCATACATTCTTAACCAATCTGTATGGTTCTAAACATGTACATTTTTTTATAAAAAAATATGTTTTCTGGATTTTTACTACTTGTACCCTATTTGAACCTATATCAACCCCAAAAATTTACTTGTGTTTATTATAAGTGTAGAGTAGACTGGATGAATGCCCCCTCTTTTGAGTCATGCATGAAAAAAATCTTAAGTATTTTTCTAAAAATAAAATGTGTTCCCATGCAAAATATTTATAAAAACTATAGGAGATTGTTAGATCTTTGAAGAGGTGGCCACCTTAAAGAACATGTACCTATAAAAAGGAAGGTGCTTATGCATGGTGGTAACCATCACATGCAAGAAAAATAATGATAAAAATATATAGAAACAACATAGATAATAGAAATAATAATACAAATGCATGCGGGAAAATAAAAGTACAACAATAGTGTAATCGGATACAACAAGTATGCAAACAATGTCACCTAATAGGTGAAAAGTTGTAAACATAAAACACCCATGATATTACAAGGAAATCAACACCAATAGGATTGAAAACAAGAAAAAGTAAGAAAAAATAATATAGGCCTAATGCCAAAAACATGGGACATCTAAATTTTTCAAGACAATCAAGGAACATAGGCCATAATCAATAAAAACAAGCAATCAACAATACACACACACACACACACACACACACACACACACACACACACACACACACACACACACACACACACACACACACACACACACACACAAGAAAGTATGCATGAAATAAGATTTTAAAAACATGATAACATAATATAATATCAATATATGTGAACACATGCAAAACAAGATATGTCAATGCTACAAAAGACACATCTGTTAGTATTATTAGCTCAAAATTTATCATATACACAATATATGTAAGAAAACATGATGAGGAAGTAGAAAGTAAATATAATAGAATGATAACACTTAGATGTAGTTTAAAATACATGTAATTTAAAAAATATTAAAAAATAATATGTTAAATTCTAATTACATAGTCACAACGCAATGATATAGAAATAAAGTATAGATTTGACCTAAGTAATAAGTAATTAAATTTGAAACCCTAAGTACAAGAAAAGGGATAAAGTACTTAGATAATTTCACAATTGATCTTGGGTGTGCCAAACTAGAAAACTAATAAACAAGAGGAGGAAACTATTGTTAATATGCCTAGAAAATTATGTGTTGCCGGATCTACATAGAGTGGCGTTCTAGGCTGGTTAAGGGGCGCCTAGGGATTGTAGACTAGTTACGGGCACTCGTGACCATGAAAAACCTTAGAAACTAAATGTTAATGTGTCCCACAAGTGTTGTTGGACTTATCTCTTTATCACATGTATATGGAAGTTTGATCACCAAGCTTCCTAAAACCTGTAAAGAGAAAGAGAACCTACAAAACCCAAAAACACATCAAATCCTAAAAGAAAAAGATGCTAAAGGGGAGTCATATTGACCTTGACAATCACCGAACTAAGTGAACTTATGATCCAAGAGTTGCACTACATTCTAGACTCCACAGTTTGTGTGTGTGTGTGTGTGTGTGTGTGTGTGTGTGTGTGTGAATCATTCCCTAGGTGGCTCTTGTGAAAGAAGAAATGAATAAAAACAATAACTAGATGTAGAGGATGTAAATAAATGTTTGCGTGGAAAAATGAGCTTCCCCCTCCTATGCGTGTATGCAAAAATACAGTCCCTTGTCCCTTGAATGATAGCTATATAGATGCTTTGATTCTCTTAAAATACCTTTGGATCTGACCTTAGGTGATAGTAGTTGTAGACACCCATTTCCCACCAAAAATACATGTTCCATTAAGCAATCTTAATTGTTTAATTGATTCACTTTTAAATAACTAATCCTTGTTATCTAAATATTCCAAATTTAGTCCTATCATTCAAAAATTATTTAAATCATGAGTCCCACTCATAATTTAAATCATGTAGAGAAATCCTTATCACATCCACTATTTCACCCACTAATTCAAATCATGAGCCCCACTCAATCAAATCATATCCATATCAAACCTAATCACTCAAATCATGTCCCTTAACCAGGGTTACTTTATCCAACCCTGATTACTTAATAACCCCAATCTAACCCCATCTCTAGGCTATAAATACAGCCTTCCCCCCCTCTTTTGAACAAGAAAAGAGTGATAGAAAATATCGACATTGTAGCCTCTTGCTTATCATAACATCCTCATAGTGCCCTTGTAATACCACTGGAATCCCCACAATACCCTTCTCATGCTTTGGTGGTTCACTTAGCTTGGTTCACGTTGCATTTTCTTAGATCATATCAGTAGCTCATCTACACACCAACATTTTCAGGTTTCTTTGTTTATTAGTTTGCATGTTATCCATTTATCTTGCATTTATATTATTTTCTTTATCAATGGGGGTTGAAAACCACCGAGGAAGTTAACACTTCTCGGATCCACTTCATAGGAAGCCCCCACATAAAATATCTAATCAATTTTCTTTAGTGTCTTTGAGTTGTAGGTTTATCAAGATTGCAACAAGGATCTCATCATCTACTTTGTGCCGTATCATTTATCAACCATCCACATCCTGAGGTTCCTTAATCCCTTGCATATTTGAGGTTGTTTATTTTGATTTCCATCTCACTAAGGGAATAGGAGAGAAATTCGATCAACATTTCTGGCATGCCGTGGTGGGAGAGACCCAAAATTTGGTCATTTTTTTTTACTTGTTTTGTTCATGTGTTTGTGAGTATCACAGTTATCGTGTTTCATAGTTTTCCTCATTTAGATATATTTTGTGAATATTTCATTGGTTGCTTACTTGTTTGTAGGGTTTTAATAATATCTCCATCTAGTGTGGTGTGGATACATACATTTAGTCATTTTTATCATTACCTTGAGGTAAGTGTCTGTTGTTTGAAAGGGTTTGTTATTAAGTTGTTTATAATTGGTGTACAATTTTATTGTTATTGCTATCAAAACTAAAAATAGAATAATAATAATAATAATAATGTAATAAATAAATATAATAAATAAATAAATAATTAAAAAATAAAAAAAGTTTATTATTATTATCCTAACACTACCCACCTATCCATTACTTTCCCTCACCACCGAGCTCCCTTCCCATATTCTCTACCTATCTAACTCACCCTCACTCTACCCCTCATCCCCGATTCATCTCCCACCACTCTCCACCTACCAACACCTTTCCTATCCCCACTCCATCCCAATTCATGAGATCTCTATCCACTCCCACACATAAACCCAACTCCATGTAAGCCCTCTCACTTCCCATCTACCCATCCTCACCCCGACTTGAGCCATTCCCACTTTGCTTCCTCCACACCTAACGTCATATCCACTGTGAATTCCCACATCCCCACTCGAATCTCACCACCATTTCCTACCTAAGCTCACACCCATACCTCCAACTCTCACTACCCACTCGACCTCACCTAACCACACCCCTTCCTTCCGAGATCTCCCACATCTCTCCCCATAAAATATTTTCCCTCTCCATCCCACCACTCTGAGACACAAGGATCCTCCATTCTCTGCCTGCACTCCCTCCTCTCCATGCAGGTGCTCCCAAACCCAATTCATCATCCTCCACCAATGGTGTTTCAAGGAAACTATTCTTGGTGACCTATGATTTCCATAATGATCTACATTTCCTTTACAATTTTTTAAGAGTAGGGTCATCCTTATCCTGGCAATCTCCTGGTGCTACACCTAGAAATGAATTAGGAAATAAGTGAGGTGAATAGGGAAAAAAAATATTCTTTACATGACAAAATATGATTCCCTCAACAATATTCTTCATTTCCTCTAAGTACTTCATCATGGATTACACTTATTAAAGTCGCATGAATTACCTCTCACCTTGGAAAGACTATCTATAACTATTTGAACAATTTTTACATCTCTATGCCAGAGAAAGTGAATATCCATGCATGCATAAGTAATTCTGATGTTTGATATTCCAAATTTTTCTATCTTAGTTTCAAATTCAAGTAAATATTTTTGGGTATGTCTGTACATATTTATTTATATGAATCAACTTACAATTCTTTACAATGCCATTTATAAATGCTCACAACACCATAGCCATTTACTAACCCATTCTGATTAACTCTCCTTGAGCCCAAGATCTTATTTTCCATAGAGCTCCACAACATCACATCTACTGTCCCCAAGCTCTTTAGATATTCTGCATGCAGCAAGTTCCTCTCGATCAATCACTTGCTTATTACACTTGTGGTCAACATGGAAGCGGTCACATGTGACATTGGTTTAGTTTCTAGAAAGTGATTTCACTTTGCAACAAAGTGACATTTATATCCACACCACCTTGTCAAATTTTTGTTCTTCCCATCACCCCCTCGATTAGCCATCTCTAATTATCACCATCCCACATTGAATGTGGAGTAAAAATCCACTTTATATCATTTCACCAAAAATGCAAGCATCTTATTTCAAAACACAAACCAACTTATCATTTCAAACAACGTAGAGCATTTTATAGTATAAGATATCTTGTTTATATTTATTTTGTCTATAGGTAATCTTATTTATAGTTCACTAAACAAATAAACACAATGCACATATTGATATTTTTGTGATAATGTAGTTCATCATTTGTGTCATCAATGATCATCTCTTTTGTTTTGATTTCCAATCAATATTTTATTGTTTTACAGCTTAATTATCATTTTATCATTTTATAGATTATTTTTATAGTTTAAAGTTGGTTTGTCATTATATAGTTCATGTTGTAGTTTATCATTTTGAATCCATTACCACATTCATATTTTTCATTTTCATGTATTTAATTCATGGTTCCTCATTTCAATTCGGAGTTTAATAGTTATTTCATCATTTATTTCATAGTTTAGTTTATTTCTAATTCATATCTTGCTTATTATAATCACATATAAAGATCAAACTACTTTTTTAATAAGATCAATTTTTTTAAGGATTTATTTTTCACACAAATATTACAATAACTTATCATCTTTCTTGTATCTTTTTAACCCACATCCATTAATTATCTTATAATTTTTTGTAGGAAAAGTCTACGAACTTGCAACCCCTAAATTATGCTATCAAAAATGGATTGCTAAACCAAAACACGCCACAAGTCTCTTTCTCACCAACCCCACATCGCGATAATCTGTAATTGTACAATTTTAGGGTCCCCAGATGTTCTTGGTCACCGATTACCACCTTCAAACACCATTCACCTAGATAAGAAGAAAATCACTTTCTGCAAAATATTGCTTTGAGCCTACACTTTTCTTGCCTCAACTTGCTTCTAGATAAAAAGGAAAAGTGTTATATAGGTATTCCTCATTTTCTCTATTTTCTCCTTTTGCATCGTAACTCCCTTTTCTGTGTGTGTCCTCATCGAACATAACATTTGGATTTGGGTTAACAAATAACTTTCATTTCTCATCCTACTTACTCATATAGTTTAAATAGGAGGTTAATATTTTGCATCACACATTTTACCACACATTGCCTGAAACTTCACAAACCAATTAACACATCGAAACATTCCTTTCACCTGGTTCACTGATTGGGATTTGATCACCAATAGGAAACCATTTTAGACATTTCCTAGCCATAACTTACTTGAAACCAAACATATTTTACCTTCTTCTAGGTCCTCTTCAGATCATTTTCTTTTCTTTTCACAAGTGTTCTTAATAAAAAAAAAGAGAAAATAAATAAATAATTGCCTTCTTGATTTGTCTAGATAAAATTTGTTTCATGCCCGTAGTCACTCACTTAGCTACTAAAAGAATGGAACAAAATTTTGTGTCTACCAGTTCTTTGCATCAACAAACATCTATAATGTCATCATCATTTCTTTGGTTACCTCCCTTATAGACAGTCAACCACTTATTGATATTTCTCACATAGATCCTCTCACTAACACCTCAAACCTAGGTGAGACCAATTCATTCCTCTATCACCAACATGTCTCATCCAAACCAACTACTCCATCATCTATTAGATCAAAACCCTCTAGACCACCACTTTCCCTCATGATGATGTACACTTTCAAGAATTCCTAGATGCCAACCCAACTACTCTCCAAGGTTATCTACTCTGGAAATATATTCATCTTCCTCCAAATGACCCACCGATTCAACAACTTTATCCTTATCAAACCAACCCTCAAACCAACCTATTTGTAGTAAATGAGCTCTCTTTGTGGCTCACCTTGCCTCTTCTTCTACCAATTTCTCAACCCACCAGACCACTCAGATAGTCACACCTATCCCCCACAATCTTCCCCCAATTAATACAACAATTAACACTACCCTTCCTCTCATATCTTCAACTATTATTACCACCAGCATCCCCAATCAACATGTCCAAACATCATATCCTATACCTGAACAATATAATCCTCTTACTTCCCATGCCATCACATCTCAGCCTCCCTTTACTAATGTTTGCAACATCAGCATCACACATTTGTTTCATCAACAATATTAACCCATGCATACCCATATGCCTGCCCAACATTTACCCAACAACCTATTCAATCCCAACAATCATATTATCTTCCTATCTCCCTAACCACAATTTTATCAACAACATCTCCTCCAACCACAATTATAGCATATACTCATCCCCATCCAGTCCCTCAAACACCCACTCATCCATAGGTTCCTCACCAAATTCCTTCCCCACATCCTATACGTAACCACCTCCTTTTATCTCTCAATAAGCTCTCTCCAATGATCCCATCCAGGATTTAGTGAGTAGGTTAGAAAACCTCAAGGCCACCACCTTAGGGACAAAATTATCCTTATCATATGAACATATATGCAATGAATCCCATTCACCCATTTGTGCCCATCAAACCATATCCTCCACATTGGGAATTTCCCAAATTCACCAAATTTAATAGCAAAGAGGATCCTCAACATCATATCTGTGCATTCAAACATGCATGCTACCTTATTACACATGACCAAGACTTAATGTTGCATACCTTTCCCATGTCTTTGGTTGGTCCTGCCTTAGATTGGTATAACAATATACCCCAACATTCTATATTTTCCTTTTCTAGCTTGCACAATTATTCCTAGACATTTCTCAATTAATATTGTGCGTAAAGTAACCATTAATGATCTCTATACCATCAAACAATTCAAGGATGAATCCATCATGAAATTCATCACCCGATGGCGTAACACCATAAATTAGTTATCTTTCCCTCTTCCATAGACCATACCGATCTTATTGAAATTTTTTCACAGTCATGTGTGAAGCACATAGCTTCTACATTACAGATCCAATCTTTCCAAACTTTTGATGAAGCCTTCACTATGGCTTAGAAGCTTGAGACACGTGCCCTCAAACAGGGTTACTTAAAATTGAGGTCAAATAAATCCAAGAATGAATTCACCAACTCATCTACCCAAAATGACAAATCAAAGGCAGCGACCAATGTTGTAATTGTTAAATCATCCCTCCTCCACACCTACTACATGGACTCAACAACGAGTCATGAGACCGAAACCTAATTATACTCCCCTTGGGAGTCATATAGCACAATATTCAAAAATTAATGGCCATCAATCTCATCACACTTCCCCCCCATCGACCAAGTTGATGATTCTAGACCAAGACCCACGTGGTATCGAGAAGACCACTACTGCAAATATCACCAAGTTTGGGACATATAGAGAGGTGTCAAACCTTCAAAGATATAGTCCAAAGACTCATCGATAAGGGCCATCTCAAGTGGACAATCCTAATGCATCCCCTAACCAACCACTTGACATATTTAAACAACCATTCCCCAACCATGCACCAAAATTCAAGCCACCACCCTTCTACATCTCAAGCACCTAATGCTCATGCCATAAACACTCTACACACTATTGATCAAGATCCTAGCCCATCCACAAATTCACCACCTTCATCAACCATCACATCCACCTCTCTAGACATTTTTCCTACATCCACAAGTTCATCAACACTTATTCCCATATCTACACCAATCATACCTACATCTATTTGACATCTATTCCCACATCCATACCTACTTCCACACATATCACATCTTCCCTATTCACAGGTATATCAATGATGCCCTTGAATCATTTATAGAACAACCATCCCCATCTCATCCTACACCCACCATTGATTCCACACCTATATATACCTCATCCACTCCATCATCCACATCTATTCCATCCTTACCCATAATACCATCCATAGATCCAATCCCAGTTCCTGCACCTACCACATCAATCATTGAGACCACATCCACATCGTCCTCCCCTCCTACATCATTTGAAGAACCTTTGAAGCAATTCAACTTATGAAAACTTCAAATGATCCTTCTACCTCATCAACACAATCAAATCAATCTTCACTTTTCTTAGATTCCCAAACAAATACTACTTCCTATGCCTATATCAGCACCACCTTCGAGATCCTCCGGTGGAAATTTTTTGTCGTTCCTCCTAAGGACACAACCTCTCAAATAAAATCCACAACCATTAATACATTCCTCAAAAATCCCTTATACATTCCTATAAGGAAATTAATATTCCTTCCTCTAAACAATCCAACATGACACAACCCTTTCATCAAGAATAGTTCATCAACTAAAACCAAAATCATTCAACACTATGGCATCTACCAATACCAAAACTGAATTTAGACCATCAAGACATCAACATGCTCAAAAAAACTTTATCCTCAACATCCAGATTATCTCAAACATCCACTTCTTCTTCAAAGACCAAGATATTTTGCAAAGACAAAGCACCTCCTAACGCTTTGGTTGAATCATGTATGGAGGTCTTCGACACTTGTTACAAATTTATGCAATCACACTTCCACCTATTAGGGCCTTTGACCCCAATAGAAAAAGAAGCCATCATGGTTTAATTCCAACCTTTTTGTGCATATCATCATACCCCTAGACACGATATTGAACATTGCAGAGCATTTCAAGCCATTGTTCATAACTTCATTAAGGAAGGATACCTCCTTCCCAAACCAAACCAATCTCTTCCTTCCACTTCAACATCCGCACCTTTGACCTCATCTATCCAAATGTAAATGTCCCCTTGTTCTTCATGAACTTTTGCAACCATTTCACCTCAAATGAAGATTCTTCTAAAGAGGATCCTTCATTTTCCATCAAAGTTATTGAGTAACCACTCATCTGGTCCACGTGACCCTAAATCATCAACCAACACTAAAACTAAAACCAAAACACCAAAACCTCAATACAATCCACCCCCATCCTTAGCATCCAAATCAACTCATACATCAACATCCCAAACATACACATGTCTAAATAAGTCTAAGAATAAAAAAGAATCTCCAAGATAAATCCTCCAAACAATCCAATCCTCCAACCAAATTTGATTTTTCTTAAAGACATAATCTACCCATCCAATGTACATCCTCACCTAAATCCCAATCCAAACAATCCAATCCTCCAACCAAATTTGATTTTTCTTCCAAGACACATAATTTACCCATCCGATCTACATCCATACCTAAATCCAAGCCAAAACATCATGTTAAAACCCATAAGAGTTATCTTCCTTTTGACACTTTGATCGGGTCCTACATAGATATCCTTTGACATTTAACTTGAATATCTTCCATCACACTTCCTCCTATCAGATCCTTTAATCTACATAATAAGAAACCATCATGGTTTGATCCTAATTGCATTTGTGCCTATCATCATACTGGGTCATGACATTGAGCATTGTAAGGCCTTTAGACAATATAGTCCATAATATTATTGAGAAAGAAGATTTCCTCATTCATGGAACCATTCTCCTCCATCCACCACAACCAATCCAAATCCAATTCCTACATCCTCATCCACCAAAATTACTAAATCTCATCCTTCATCTACATCATCCCTTACCATTCCTCCTAAAGAGGTCCTCCCTTGTTTATTGATATTATTGGTTTTTCTAATCACCCTTGTGATCCTCGACCATCTATCCAATCCAAGTTCAAGCCAATCTCATCTAAACTCTTTTGACATCCATTAACTCATCCACATCTAATTCATAGTGATATAATCTCTTTTATTGGGGGAGCAACCTCCCCTCATCCTTGAGCATATCATCCACATTAACTATCTAAACAACTCCTTGACATTGGGGACTTCACTCCTTGACATTGTTTTATTTACCTCATCCAAATCCATCTAATCTAAATTAATCCTGATCCAAATCTTCATAAGTCATTTTAAGTCCACTTTGTCCAAATCTTCATCTCATTTTAAGTCCACTTTTGTGGCCATATTCATCTATCCCTTAGGGGACCATTTATTTTCATCTTAAGTCCACTATTTTGGCCATGTTTGTCCTTCCTTGAGGGACCATTTTTCCATCCTTTTCATCAAAGTCCACCTTTGTGGCCATACTCATGCTTCCTTTGAGGAACCATATCTCCATTTTTATCCAAAGTCCACCATTGTGGCCATGTTTGTCCTTCCGTTGAGGGACCATGTTTCCATCTTTTCATCAAAGTCCACCTTTGTGGCCATACTCGTGCCTCCTTTGAGGCACCATATCTCCATATTTTTTTAATCTGAAATCCATGTTTTTCCTTCCATTGAGGGACCATATTTCCATCCTTTTCATCAAATTCCACCTTTATGGCCATACTCATGCCTCCTTTGAGGCACCATATCTCCATCTTTTTTATCCAAAGTCCACCATTGTGGCCATGTTTTTCCTTCCATTGAGGGACCATATTTCCATATTTTTCATCAAAGTCCACCTTTGTGGCCATGTTTGTGTCTCTCTTAGGGGCACCATATTTTCATCATAAGCCCACCCTTGTGGCCATTTTTCATCTCACTGGGACACATATCTTTTTCTCACTTATTCACTTTTGGAAGGTAGACACATAGGTTTCATCTTATCTGTCTTGTGACATCTTATCTAATATTTCACTCTCATCCTAAACCCACCGTTGTGGTCATTTTTCATCCCTCCCTTGGGGGAGACCATTCCATCTTATCGAAATCCACCATTGTGGTCATATTTTCCCCTCCCTCGAGGGACCATCTGCTCATCTCGTTAGGGACGCATATTTTTGCTTCCTTAAAGGGTAGCACATATTTTTACCTTCGCTCATCTATCTCATTGTATCCCATCCTATCAAGCTCTTATCTTATCTCGAATGTGACATTAATCAAGGAGCCAACATGGAAAGTTTTCTCTCCCTTGGTGGTAAACCAGAAGTGGAACCCCTTAATGCATTGCACTTATGACCATTCTATTGTTAGTGCATATACCCATAAGTAGATAGTCATATCTTTAGATCATTCCTCCATTATATCCCCTTCCATCTATCATTGTAATGATCTCAGAACTATGTGGTCTACCATCACTTCCTTGACATGACCTTAAATATGGGCACCACGGCTCTACCCATAGCATTTTCCTTATGGATAGGTTCTCCTTTTTGGTGAGAACTCCGTGATCATTACACCCATCACCCTCTTATTCACCTATTAGAGCCATGCAAAGGGGTCAAGGGTGTCTCTTGTACATTCATTATCCCCTCCTAAGTGGTCTACTTAGCTATTCCTAGCTCTCCCCATGTAAAGTTAAAATTCATGGATGCAAAAATCAAAATCAAAGTTATCAAAAATAGACTGATCCCTCGAAGGATAGTTGTTCATGTAAAAAAATATAGAAAAGAAAATCATCGAAATATAAAATCCAAAGTTAAAAATTCAAATGCAAAAGTAAAAAAGTAAACCATACCCTGAAGGATGGCTACTCTATTGTATCATGGTAGTGAAGGCTTCCCGCATTGATCAAAACTTCTATATATCATAACATCCTAAGAAAGCTTCCCATATCGATCAAATTTCTCATATACATTGCAAACTTCCCGCATTGATCAGTTTGCATCTTCCCCTTCCTAGAGTTGGGGCATAGTCCTAGGAATAACCACCTATGGAGAACCCTCTTCCACATACAAGTTACATCTCAAACCCCTTGTCGTGTCGACATTAGGTTTATGAGCATATTTCATCCATATTTCCCTCATGGTCTTTTGGTATAACTAATTGTCATCGTTGGTTATGTACTAACACCTACTATTGGCTACAAGTGTAATGCCTTGAGTGGTACCCTTTCTTGTTTACCTCCCATCGGTTGAAGCATGGTTTCTCTATATGCCCTTGCTATGATCATGTGTCATTTATCTCATCAAGGTCACCTTTTATCAAAATCAAATTCTTCCATATCAAATTTCAAACCATGAATTCTATATCTATATGTCTACCTTTATGGATGACATATCTTACCATCATCCATAATCCCATGAATTCTATTATTATCTATGAATACTCTCGCTAATACACTTTTCAGTTTGGGAATTCTACTTGATCTCCATTGTAGTTTGTGAATCCTACTTGAGGATATCTCTCAAGTAGCATTCATTATCCAAGTAACTCCTCATCCCCCATCATGGTCATCATGTATTTGATCCATTCATCCTCGCTACTAATTTATACTCATCCATTTTCAGCTTGACGATCTTACTTAATCACCCCTTTCATGCATGGACATCTTGGTTGAGATATACCCTCTTCCTAAGATCTTCCCATTGTAGAAGCTTCTCCACCATCTCCTCTTCCATCAGAAAACAATCACCACCACACACATCTTTCCACTTTTCCCTCTTCTACTTCATCACATCACTCTCACCACATGAGCATCCCCATTAAGGATTTCCCTTACACTCTCCATCTACATTGCATATATTCCTCCATCCATTCATGTCACACTCCTTTGTTTCCTTTTTCACATTGTTATCACCTCCTTTCACCTCTTGTTCCATTTTAGGCATACACCACTCACTCTTTTCTCATCCTTCCTAGTATTTATCTTCTCTTGGTCATCTTACTTACACATGCTCGCAATATGGAAAATTCACTTGAGGGTTCCTCTTCAGTCCATCTTGTCATGCCCTCTTCCTATCTTTCAATCACTTATTCTCATCATTATTCTTCTTCTTGGCTTGGCAATCCTACTTAACCATCCTCGTTACATGGAAATATTACTTAAGAGTCCCTCTTAAGGTTGATTTATCATCCACCCTTTTCCCATCTCATCATATTTCCCTCATCTTATTTCTCTCACCTCTCTTTGTATTCATCTTCTCCAACCAACCATTCCACCTATGTACCCATTACATTATTTTTCTCCTTAAATATCATCACTGTTGGTTTGGCGATCTTACTTAACCACTCTTGTGGCATGACGATCTTACTTAAGATTCCCTCTTAGGAATGATCTATCATCTTTCTTTCCCCATCACTCCACATTCCCACTATCCACATTTTCTCTTCATTCCCCATAAACACATCCTCTTACATTTTATTTCTTCCTAACACACACCTATCTCTAACTTCCCCAGTTTTCATCTCCATCATCCCTCACTTGGAAATATTACTTAACACTTTCTCCTCATGAAAGTCTCACTTAAGGCCCTCCTTAAGGGGTTAAAATCGTCATTATGGACTTTCTTCCTCACCTCTTTTTTATTCCCTCCATTGATCATTTCTTCCTCTTGGCCTCCCCTACCAACCACATTTTTACCCTACCATTTTCCTTTCTCAACCTATCATATCACAGAGTGCATCTCCTATCTTTCACTTATCACCATGTTCCTTTCCCCCATTTTCTCTTTCTTGATCCATCATCATTCATATTTTTCTTTCCATTCTTTTCATGTCTTTTTTCTTCATCTTTCCCTCATTCATTCTCATCCATTGTATCCTCTCCTCACCTTCATTTTCACACAAATCATTATCCCTCCTTTCTTTACTCTTTCCACTTCATCTTCTCGAGTTCTCCCACATATCCACCCCCATGTCTAACCGCCATTATTCATGGTCTTCCCCTAACATTATTTCATCATCATCTTCCATTTCCATGCTAATAATTATTGGTGGACTTCTCCTAAAATTCACTCATCCCCATTCTACATAGCTTTGTTCCCTCTCTTTGATTTCTTATTTTATTCTCTCTCCATTCTGTCCTTCCTCTGAGCCCACTGATCATTATTGGGGACTTATCTAATGTCCCTTCATTGGCATTTCCTCTTCCATTCCTCATTTACTTTCTCCCTATTCTCACTTTTCCTCCCATCCTTCCCTACTAATCATTATCAGTGAACTTATCTTAACATCCTTTAACTGGAACTACTTCTTCTTTCCCCCATCCACTGATCCCTCTCCTTCCTTTTCTCCACTCATACCCTTTTTTTCCTTCTTCCCCATCTCACCATATTTCCTTCATCCTCTTCAATATCTCTACTATCTTCATCATAAACCATATCTCTATTTTCACGTCATCAAATTATCCTCATTCCATGCATTTCCACATATTTTCCAATCCATTTCATTCCTCCCATTTTTCTTCTCTTTACATTCCTTATATTGCTCACTCTTCACTGAATATCTCCATTCTTAGTTTCCTTCCTTCTGCATCATTTTCTTTGTTGTCCTCTCCTCCTTTCTACCCCTTGTTTTCTTTTACTTCCTCTGTATCATCTTCTTCCCCCTTTTCCCTTGTGCTTCCTTCTTACTTCCCCATCGATAACCTGGCTCACCAACATTGTCCCATATTTTTTATCATCTCACCCTCCACATGCATTTCCATGCGGTCTATTTCATATTATTTTCCTGGGTCTTCCTCACGAGGACTAGGTTCCTTCACTATTCTCCTATATCCATTTCTGTCATCTCTTATATTTCCCTATCATTTTCACCTTCCTACTACCAAACCTCATTTCTTTCTCACACCCCACCTTTTCAATCATTTTAGACCGATTCCCTTGTATCCTCTCTTATCCTCCACATCTTCTTGGCACCTCCTTGTTTCTTTATCTTCACTTTTCTACCTCCTCTTTCATCTTATTTACATTATTCATCGTCCTCATCTCCTTCCATTTTCCATCATTCTCTCGCTTTTTCTTATTTTACCCCCTACTTTCATCTCGTCTTTTTTCATCTCTCATATTCTCATATTTCTACCTAATTTTTTCATCTTCACCTCTTCCTTTTCTCAGCTCTATCATTTCTTTTTCTTTCATCATCCATTATTTCTCCATATTTTTTTTTCTCTCCTTCTCCCTTTTTATGCTTTCACCCTCTTCTCTATCATTTTCTTATACTCTTCTTGTCATTTTTCCTCATCATTCCCTTTTTCCCTATCATCCCTATCTATTTTATCATTCTCCATCTTCCATACCTTTTTTTCTTGCCTTTGAATTTTCTTTCTCTTTCATAATCAACCACTTATATTTCTCTCATTCATTACATCCCAATCTCCATCCCTTTTTCTACTCTTCTCCATCTCTCCCTCTTCCTCTGTAGTTGCCTTATTTTTTTCTCATCTCTATCATCTATTTTTTCTTCCTTATAATCCTATCCATCCCTCTCCATTTTTTGCCATTCATCTCAAACATCTTCTACATGTTGTCTATTTCTTGGTTTCCATTGCTTTTATATTACATCATCTCTTATGTTTTCACCCTCTACTTTGTCCTCTTCTCTCTTCTCTTTCCCTTTTAATTTTCCTTTCTCCTTCACCATTTGTTCTATCATTTTATTTTCCTCTTCTTATTTTTCCTTCATCATTTCTTTCTTATCCACAATCTTCCCTCTTTATTATCTCTACTTATTCTTTCATATGGTACATATCATCCTCTTCTCTCTCTCTATCTCATCTCATCTCTTCTTCTCTTCTCTTCTCATCTTCTCCTCTTTTTTTTTCCTCCTTCCTTCTTATCCTATCATCCTTCTCTATTATTATCTTCCTCTTCTTTCCTTTTCTCCTCCACCATGTCCACTCTATTCCATATCCTTGTCTTATTCAATGTCCTCTTCCTCCTCTCTATAAAATTTATCTCTCCTCCTTTCGGGAGTAGTGTCATCTCTTCCATTCTTGTCAACCCTCTCAAGGAGACATCATCACATATATCCCTCATCACATCTTCCCTTGAAATTTTCATCTTGGAGGATACCATAATGGTCATCACCTATCCAATCTTGTTCTCTTCCACAAATGTTTTCTCTACTTTTATTTCTTCACAAAAGTAGCTTGAATCCTTCTCCTATTTTCCAAAGAAGTGGGACTGCTTTCTTTTTTATTTGCCTATTCATCTACCTTTAATTGAACCTTTCTTAAGAAACATGTATTCAACATCCTATTTACCACCCTCTTGGGGCATTTTATCTCACACACTCTTCATCTATCCACATTTGTGACCATACTCATTCCCCCTGGGGTATGTTATTTAAACATCCATCTTCCACTCTGTCATTTTCATGTCCTATGTTGGGACACCTTTATTTTCATCCTTGTACTTGTGGATGCATATAAATCAATTTTTTTCCTTCTCTCCCTTTGTTGGGGCATCATTATTTTCATCCTCATCCCTCTTGCAAAGGCATGATTTTTCTCTTGATTCCTCACATATGAAGGATTTCACATATCTTTCGCATTTAGTTGCACATACTTTGATGTTTTCCTATGACCCATTGGTCATCATGGTTTGCATCCATCCTATAGTGGTCTTCATTCACTCAATGGTCCAGAACATTGTTATCTCTCTCCGTTGAGACTGTAATTTTCCTCTATCGATGTGATATTGGAGTCACCGCCATATTTTTCATTATTGTTACAATCATTTTTGCCTTAGCCATCTTACCTTGGTTATGCATTTTGTCCATATTTTCATCGACCCCGATATTTACCATCTATCTCTTTCAAACTCATGATTAACTTCCTTTATGATGATAATCCCAAGTTTGAGGGGGAACACTCAATCAACAATATTTTCATCATTTTTGTCTCGCGGCTTGCCCAACGCAAACCACTCATCAAAAAGGGGAAATGTAGACACCATTTTTGGTGTAGCTCCTCTCCTTCACCTTGTGTTTTCTGGGCTTACCCATTTGAATCCATTTTCCCCTCAAATTAAACAAATCCCATTTCCCACCAAAATAAATGTTCCATTAAGAAATCTTAATTTTTAATTGATTCACTTTTAAATAACTAATCTTTGTTATCTAAATATTAAAAAATTAGTCATATCATTCAAAAATTATTTAAATCGTGAGTCCCACTCATAATTTAAATCTTGTAGAGAAATCCTTATCACATCCACTATTTCACCTAATAATTCAAATCATGATCCCCACTTAATCAAATCATATCCATATCAAACCTAATCACTCAAATCATGTCCCTTAACCAAGGTTACTTTGTCCAAGCTTGATTACTTAATAACACCCAATCTAACCCCATCTCTAAGCTATAAATACAAGGCTTCCCTCTCTTTCGAACAAGGAAGAGTGATAGAAAATATCTAACATTATAGCCTCTTTCTTATCATAACATCATCATAGTGCCCTTGTAATGCCACTAGAATCCCCACAATACCCTTCTCATGCTTTGGTGGTTCACTTAGCTTGGTTCACGTTGCATTTTCTTGGATCATATTAGTAGCTCATCTACACACCAAAATTTTCAAGTTTCTTTGTTGATCAGTTTTCACGTTATCCGTTTATCTTGCATTTATATTATTTTCTTTATCAAAAAATGGTTGATGTACCACCAAGGAAGTTAATGCTTATCGAATCTGCTTCGTCAGGTAGCCCCTACATAAAATAGCTAATCAACTTTCTTTAGTGTCTTTGAGTTATAAGTTTACCAAGATTGTAGTGAGGATATCATCATTTACTTTGTGCCCGTATCATTTATAAACCATATTCTCCCAAGGTACTAAACCCATGCATATTCGAGGTTTTTTGGTTTTCTTTGATTTCTAGCTCACTAATCGAACAAGAGGGAGAAAAATCGATCAACAAAGTAGTAGATGCCTAAACCTTGGTCCATTATTATGGTCACATATATTTGTATTTATATGATTAATTTGTTTGAATTTTGTAATTAACATCTAAAATTTTTACCACCAAGAAAATAAGATGCCTAAAATTTAAAACAGGACTAAGAGGGGTGAGTAAGAGACAAAGAGGTCAAGGGTGCCCGTGAGCGGATGAGGGCACTGGCACGATGTCTTGACTAGGAAATGGTGTCCAAATCCAAGAAATATAAAGTAGTGAAAGTCAGACTGGGTAGTGAGGTGTGCAAGACCATAGAGAAAGCAAGAAAGCAAAGAAAGAGGCCAAAGATAGATGTCAATTACTAGTTTTCTTACTTAGGAATCATATGAATAGTGGTATATGATTAGGACCTAGAAATGTACCCAAGTGCATAAGTTATTTTCTACATTTACCCCCACTTTATGTTGTTGTGTGAATACTCAATAACATAAAGTAGATAAGATATGTACACCGATAACCATGTAAATCGATGGAGAAAGTGTGTGTTAAGGATAAGAAAAAGCATGGAGTGATAAAATGAAGCGTGGAAGCTAAAGAAGAGGAAGTGACCCTAGGGGTGAAAGTGTATGTATTATGTCACATTGTACCTATTTTAGTTCTCATTTGATGTGTTTGGTGATGTGAATACTTCTTCCTATAATGAAGGACCTATAAAAGAGAAGAGAAAAAGAGTATTCAAAGTCGTGTATATGGAAAATTTGATCCAAATATGTAAAAAGTGTGAAAATATGAAAAGAAGTCAAAGGAACATGTACAACTGATCCGTGATGAGTGAAAAGAGATAGAATATGTCCTAAAATGCTATAGAAGAATGAGTTTTTTTGGGTTATCTCAAGCCAAGAACACATTTTTTTGGTGATCTCACACCAAGTGCAAGTGTTTTGGGTGAACTCACACCACGAAACAAGATTTTAGGGAGAAAGGTATAGTTTTATTCTCCATCTTTTGACTACTTCTCAATCAATTATACACCACTACAGATGGTTTGATCCTATTTTTTGAAATATAATCCATTTTGATCTAGTTCGATCCAACATGAATAGGAAAAAAGGAAAAAACATGCATGTTGATTATTGGAAGATTGTGTGTGTTATGTGAAAACTGTTATGTAAACTTATGAAGACTATAATGATATGAGAAAATCATTATAACTACCCCCTAATCATAGGTGCCAATTAAGGGTTAGGGGAACCTAGGTGCTCATGTTTTTATCTTGGCGCTAAAGTCAATGTTGTAGCCGATGACCAAGTCGATTTTGGGTTGTTTTTAGACTGAATATTATGCTAATTATTTATGAACTATGATGTAATGTAACTATGAACTATTGTATGGGGTGACCAATTCACCCAATGTATTACCCCCTTCATTTGGGGTTCATGTCACGTCACTAGGAGGATATGGCCTAAAGGAGAGAACCAAACACTAATATGAAATTGAAACCCTACGGGGAGGGAATGCACTTGGTAGAAACCAAGGCACACACAAACAAAGTGGTTGTAAACATGTGTTAGTGCATACAATAAAAATACACATATAGAAGAAAATGCGTAGTATATCAAGCAAGAAAATAGTGTAAACCACGAAAATAGGGTTTCAATCATGGGAAATTACTCACAATGTCCCAAGAAAATTAGGGCTGAAGTGATTATCTAATTTTTGTGCACATGGAAAAATTGGGAAACAGGGACCTATTTCGATCAAATCATGACATTGTCCTAGGGGACCATTTTGGTGGTCACCAAGATAACACAATTTAAATAATTAATAAATTGATAAATGATCTCACCTAGCCTCAAACAGGTTACTCGGTGCTGCCAGCTTGGTGTGTAGCTCAAGATCAACCAAGTGCTAGCTCATGGAGGACTTGGATAAGTTAGAATCCCAATAGAGTAAACTCGGTTGAACAAGATCAATGGAGTGTGAGAAATTTAAGACCGATTTGAGTGGTAACTCAATGTTTAACTCGATATCGACTTGGTGTCAACTCAGTTGAGTAACTCAACTCATAAAATCAAAATGTAAAGCTTAATGATGGAAAGTGTAAACAACTTGAATTTGAGTATATCGATAACCCGATGCACCGAGCTAGGAAAATGAAACAACACATGAGTTTAATATTAGAAGTGGCATGGTAAGGTATAAATTAAAACTTGGTCAACTAAGTAAGGAAAATGATCTAAAGAGAGCTCATGCATGACTTGATGCATGGTAATAGCTCGGTTAGGTGAGTTCTCTGTTGTAAGAGTTCAAATGAGAAATTAAATCAAGATCATATTTTGTGGGATTAGGAGGGACAAGAAGAGTTCAAACTCGGTCATAGTTCCACAAGGACCACAAAGAGTAACTCGTTTCCAAGCCAAGGCGTATCTCATGATTGATCTCAATAGAGTTACATGACTTGATTGAAGAGGAATCTCGTTTGGGGCTTTTTGGATGACATATAATGGTGATGTGTGTTTTGGTTCATACTAGACCTTCAAGTTTGGGGAACATTTTTGTTATTTCGCCAATACATTGATAAGGAAAACTAGAGATTCCACGTTGGGTTTTAAGACTCACTTTTCCAAGAATGTGGGGACTTCGAGATGGTCTTTGGGTCCCGAGTTTCTTTATGCCAAACACGGAGGTCTGGGTCGCTCGAGCCGGGAGGTTCAACTCTTTTTTCCCGTAGAAAGTCAGGATGTGGGGTAACTGGTTTGCCGAGTCAAGTGCATATCCCAAATGACTCAGTAGAGAAATTGAGAAACGTGAGAGGTCGTCCTAGCACAACATGTTGAAATATTCAAATGCCAGAACATAAGGTAGTTTGGTTAAAGCTTGGTAGTCAAGAAGAAGAAGATAAGCTTTGTATAAAATTTTCAAGCTCGAGTTGGTCGTGTCAAAGCTTGGAGTAAAAAAATATTACAGGTGATGCATGGAAGGAGCTCAAAGCTCACACAACCGAATTAAGCTCATCGAGCTAAATGGAATGGTTCCTAGTTGTGTGGTTTCTAGCTCGATAATGATGAATTCGAGGAGGGAGTGTTTTCAAACTCAATACGATAGGAGCTTGAATGTGAGCTCTTAGTGGTGAAGCCTAGTCGGTGGTGACTTGTATAAACATTGATTGATCTCAGGTGGGATAAAGCTCAAGCCTGGACCAAAGATCACCGGGTCGAGTTGCAAGAAGAGCTTGGGTGGTTAACACAGAGAGCTCGCAACTCGGTGATGAGAGTAAATGACTAAGGACAACCAAAGGGATCCTATCCCAAGTAAGGGACATGGATTGAGAGCTCATATGCAAAGTGATGCTCATGTGTGCATAGTTTTGAGAACTCAAAATTGGGAATCCTAAGTTGGATGTTAGTAGAAATGGAAGAAAACTTATTCGGTCCGTAGAAATAGCTCATAAGCCGAGCTAGGATATGATAAGGGTGAGTCCTTCCCTGAGATGAAATCACGTTGCAGGATGAAGTTCATTCAATTTTGATATGGGAAGAAGGGTCGCATTGACATTTATGCATGCAACGGGAAGTAAAGGACTTGAGCTCGTTCTTAAGGAGAACTCTGGACATGATGAAATCACCACTCATGTGCTCAATTTTGGTTGAGATTAATTTGATAAAGGCCGAGACATTGAAAAGAAGACCATGAGCTCCTGTATGGCTCGATTAGTCACATGCATAGCCAAGTATTGGAAGGCTAAGCCTAGTGGAAGAAATAGATGACTTGATCCATAGATGAGTTAAATGGTAGAAGAGTTTTTAAGTTCACAAGGAGTAAGTTCATGTGTCTCAGTGGATAATGCATCGGGAGAGACGAGCTAAGAGTCGGGAAGCTCACCTGGCAAGGTAATAATTTTTCTATGAAGTATGGCAAGATCAATCAAATATCTTGTGCAGGTGAGCAAGCCAGGAAGAAGACTTGGTTGATTCTTAAGAAATAATGAAGATGGGCTCACCAAGGATGAATTTGGTGCTCAATGAAATATGTGAAGTAACTAGGTCGATGTGTGTAGAAATATCTCGTCGATGGAGGAGCTTGATGCGAGAATAGAGCTTGGTTGTGGTTAGAATAGAGAGGCATTCGATATAAATCTCATGTAAGGGATTCTTTGGCTTGACATGGTCGTAAAGAGGCTAAGCCCAACTCGAGAGAATCGAATCAAAGCCTAGTCACTCGATCAATATTCAATGGGTTGTTAGTTCATCCAATGCACTCAAACGAAAGATAACTCAATGCATATCAAACAGAGCTCGATGGAGAGCTCATTTTGGGAACTCGGTGGTAGGATATCATCTCGGTGTGGCATAGAGGAGTTTGACTCCAACTCGGTGAGTTGGCTTGGTGAGCCAACCACCAAGTTGGTCTCTTTTTGACCCATTCACATGGACCCCTCCCTCTTCAATGCAAACTAGTCAATGGGGTCCCACCAATATTTTTTAATTAAATTAATATTTTTATTTTAAATATTTTATTAATAATATTTATTATTATTATTAAAATATTTTATTTAAATATTTCTTTAATTAATTGAGAGGATTAAATCAAACTAGGTATTCAATAACACATGATGGAAGCTTCTAAAGTAGTTCAACCAACTATAATAAATAAATCATGTGCCTTCAATTTAGGAAGGGAATTTATGACTTCTTCTCTCTCCTCTCTCACAACTTCTTCTATAAATGTAAGTTGGAAGCTCATTCCAATGGGTTGGAAAAGTTAGACATCTTAGGAAAGTGTGTGTTTTCAAGAAACCTCTTTCTTTTGCAAGTTGTCCTTGTATGTTGAGGCAACTTTCAAGCCTTTTTCCAAGATTGGAATGACAACCATTACTTCTTCTGAATGTATGATGCATTGTGCATGTTATTGAAGTAATAAAAGTGTTTGTTTTGTGACTAATCTTGGTCCTTTCATCCTTTTATGATTCTTTGTGCCTTTCTCATGCTTGCAGGTACACTGTGTAAGTTCAAGTTTCTATTGCAGGTTCTTAGAGTTTTATGATTATCAAGTGGTGGAGCATTGCATGTATTTGAGTTGTGGTGCTTGTTCACCCTTCTCAATTTCATCTTTCTTCACTGGAATATTGATAGATTGTTTTTTCTAATTGAGTTTAACAAAGAGAATTCATGCTTCCTAGTTTGTGGTATTTTGTACCCTCTCTAAGTTGCAGTAGGTGAAGTTGTCTTATGGTGCACAACACCATCTTCAAGTTAACCCTTCACGAGTTTGGAAGTACCCTGTATTTGGTACATCACCATCCCTAGTATAGTTTCATTTATTACAAATCTCTTTCCCTAAAACCCATGAAAATGTTAGCATAGGTCTAGATAATTATTTTATTACACTAGGAGTAGTACAACACTTTGTTTAGGAAGAGGAATCCAACCTTCTCCAGAGGTTCACCTCGAGCCCAAGTCCCACAACTTGAGAGGTGATCCCATGTTTCATAATCACATTGAATGTCTTGTTCACATTCTAGCCATTTGGAAGGTGTAGTTGATTTGCGTGAAAATTTTTTGACACGCCGGTGGGACTAAGAGTTTGTACTTCTCTTCTCACTTACACAAGTCAAATTACCCGACAACTCTATATCTCGGACTTCAAATATAGTGCGTTAACTTATGAAAAATTTATGTAATATATTCTTCAAATCATGGAAATTATCAGCATATCAAACTTTCCTTGTCTCCTCTAAAGAGAAGAAGAAGACGAGTTTCAAACATCACCATTGCATGGCTTTACCTCGTAGAGGTCATTCAACTCCTCCTGATGGAAGGTTTCCTCCAAGAAGGAACAATTGGTCCTTGGTCACCATGGAAGCCAATGCTTTTCCTCATTTCAATGCCTAGCATCCCCTTGCTATTAGCCCAAAGAGATGTTATACCTATAGCTGCTTGAAAATTTTCCATTTTATAATGGAGAAACCAATGTTACTCCTGGGAGCACATTTTGGATGTGGCTAGTATTTGTGCAGTGCATAGTATTACAGAGGATAATGTGGTGGTCAGACTTCTTGCTACTTCATTTAAAGGTAAAGCACTTCAATGGTTCCAAAGCTTAACTATTGGTTCCATTACTACTTGGAATGAGTTAGGCACGAAGCTCTGTAAGTAGTTTGAGGACAAAAGTGATCACCTATCACTTATGGAACAAATCACTACCATAAAATGAGCCCCTCAAGAATATATGAGTGATTTTAATTTTCAGTTTGACAAAACTTGGAACCGAATCCCAACACTCGTAAGGCCATCTCCAAATAATGCATTCTTGTATTATTTATGGGCCTTAAACAATGATATAGTAGTTATGATTTATTCTATGGGGGAAATATAGTTCTGATGTCTACGAGATCACTATAAGGGCCAAAATTATTTAATTCAAGCTAGAAAGATTATGCCTAGGCTGCCCATGCCTTTATTTGTTGAAATCATAGGAAAACAACCAATCATCATGCCTATTCCAACACATTCAAGTCAATCAACTGTGACTGCACCTATTCCTTCTAATGATCGGAGGAGGTCAAATCACTATTGCAAACTTTTTGGAAATGAACATTGCACTCAAGAGGCAAAAAATTTCAATATAATCATCCATATCAGCCACAAAATCAGTAGTATCAGGCTAACCATCCTCCTTTTCAAGGGAAAAATCAGCATCAAAATCAAACTACAATCAAGTTGTGAATGTCAGGCCTTTGAACTTTTGGAACCCTCTTGTTGCTAGCTCATCAAGAGCCATAATACCTATTTAGAATAATCTAGTTCAAGACTATGAATGGTGTTATCCTTGTTCTCAACCCCATAATCAAAATATTTGTCCCAATGGAGTTATTAGCTAGGACCTTATGGTTCAAAGTGTATCTACCCCTTAGAGCTAACAAAAATTCATCTACACAAGAAACAACAAGATCAACCATAGGAACCTAAAGAAACCACTTTGCTAAACTAGAAAGAAGAAGATTTTTGGGGTTGAATACATATTCCTCATCAATGGTGGAAAACACTCATTCCAAGAAGAGCAATGGATCTCAACCTTCCAAATCTGATCAAGCATCCACTTCATAGCCTCCATCCAAGTGACAGTTGATAAAGATATGGGAAAGAAACTACTAGAAACACCTGATAGCCAAGTTGCAAGGAAAGAAGGTTCTTCAGACATCATGATACCCAAAAACATTTTCTAAAAGAGGATCCTAATGCCCAAAGAAGTTCAACAAAGTAGGAGCAATTCCCTTTAGCATAGTAGAACAAATGAAGAAAACCAATATAAGCATTATTATGTGGGATGCACTCTCAATCCTTTCTCAAAGAAACTTGTTGCGAGAGGCTCTAAATAGTTTTGGTACAATCGATGGATTTCATGTCATGGAGCAACAACTGCTACAAGTTTGTGTCAATAGAAGGGAAAATTATTCCTAAGGCAAAAAAACCACCACCATTCTATATTTCCTTGATCATTGGCGACCATTTGGTGCATAATTACATGATTGATTCTGGTGCCAGTAGCTCAGTCATTCTTAAACAAATTATAGATGTACTAGGCATACAATATGCACGTTGGTTGCAAGAGGAGTTGTTTAACTAGATGACACAACTATTAAGACTATTAGAGTTATCAAAGGACTTTAACTTACCATCCATGCATACCCGAGTTTTCATTCACCCAAGACATATTAGTCATTGATCTCCCTCCTCTCTTCGCCACCATCTACCTATCACGAGATTTCACTACCAAGATGGTGGTTATCTATCAGCCGATTGGTCACATATGATTCTTAAGACTCGATACAAAACAAAAGTGACTATAAGGGTGGAACCGATCTTCCATAATCATGTAGAACCCTACACTACTAGTCCTATAAATGGGAATTACACCATCAGAGATCTAGAAGAAGAAGATGTTGATCATGAACCAACTACTCTCATAGAGGAAGTCCCTGATATAGTGTTAGATGAAGTAAGTGGAGATCATTAGTATGATCCCTACGTTGATGTGTTAGAAGAAGAAGAAGTTTGTTTTCTATTTTTGGAAGAAACAAGATTAGGTACATACTACATTCATGAAGAAGATACAATCATACCGCAACTGGTCAAAACACCAAGCAATTCTAAAGGATTGTGGAAATTGTTCTTCGATGGCTCGAGAAGTAAGAATGGATCCGGTGTTGGTGTTATGTTAATTTCTCCAGAGGGAGATAAGTACTTCTCATCTTTCTAGTTGTAATTTAGTTGCACTAATAATGTTGTTGAATATGAGGCCCTTGTGCAAGGAATTTAGCTAGCCCAAAAGAAGGGAATCAAGGCTCTGACTATTTTTGGAGATAGTGAGTTAGTTGTTCATCAAGTGATGACATGCAGTGCATCTAAGAATGATCTTTTAAGATCATACAAGAACCAAGTCTGGGACTTGATTGAAGATTTCAAAGCTTTTGGGATCCATGTAATTCCTAGAAATCAAAATCAAGATGTTGATAGGCTTGCTATAATTGGCTCACAATATGACATACCTATTGATATCATGAAAGAAGGGTAGAAATTTTTCAAAATGGTGGTTCGACTTATAGTCCCGATAATGTGAGTAGTTGGAAAGTGTTTGATAGTGAAAACAAATCATCCTTTTCCTACAAGAAGAGGTAGATTTTTCTATGAAAAATCAAGATAAGTTGTAAGAATCATATGGTGATCAAATCATATAATTGAAAATCAATAAACTAACAAAAGGCTTAGTCACTCTAGAATCCATCTTTAATTTAGATGATCAAGCCAAAAGACAAAGCTCTAACATGGTAGTTAAAGAAGAATTTTGAGGAAGTCAAGGTAGCAAATGAAAATTTTCTAAAGATCGGAAAAGTGTGTACTTCCAAAGAGAAAGAATATTTCATAAAACTTTTTCAATAGTATCATGACATTTTTGCATGGAACTACAAATACCATGTGTGGTTTTGATCCAAGTCTAGCATAACATACCATCAAACTGGATCCTAATGCCAAGTCAATTCATCGAAACAGAGGCCAATTAATCCCAAAATTGAGCCACTAATGAGAAAGGAGCTAACCAAACTCATCGAGGCATGTATAATTTTTCCCATCAAGCATTCCTCTTGGGTAGCTAATCTGGTGCCCATAAGGAAGAAGAACAGAGAGATCTAGGTTATGTACGTGGATTTTAGGGATTTGAATCATACGTCATTAAAAGACCATTATCCTCTTCCATCAATGGAGAAAATCCTTCAAATGGTGGTAGGAGCTCAAATATTTTCTTTGATTGATGGATATTTAGGTTATAATCAAATTTTGGTCCAAGAATCTGATCAATTCAAAATGAATTTCACTACCAAGTGGGGCAATATATGCTTATAACAAAATGCCATTCAGATTGTCCAATGCTCGGGGTTACTTTCCAAAGAGCCATGGACATGACATTTAAGGGAATAATCAATGATATCATTTTGGTTTACCTTGATGATATAATTGTATATTCTAAGCATGTAGAAGACCACATCACACATCTAAGGAAGGTTTTTCGAAGATGTAGGGAATTTGGGGTTTCACTTAATCCCAAGAAATGTATTTTTGCAGTGCATGAGGAAATTTGTTAGGGCATGTTGTTTTAGTGGAAGGACTATCAATCGATCCAGCCAGGATTCATTGATTATGTCCTTATCTCTCCCAAGTCACAAGAAGGGTCTCCAAAGTTTTCTAGGAACCATAAATTTTGTGCGAGATTCATCCCTCAATTTGTGACATTGGCTAAACCACTGATAACCATGCTGAAGAAAAATATTCCATTCTCATGGAAAAAGGAAGGAAGGGAGAGCTTTAAAGCCATCAAAATGGCCATTTCTCAAGATCCCATGCTAGTGAACCCCATAGTTTGATAAATACTTTATCCTTTATGCTTTTATAGGTCAAGAGAGCATTTTAGGTATCCTCACCCAAAAAAATGATGACCTAATGAAAAACAATTTCTTTCTTCAGTCAATCCCTCAAAGACTATGAGCTCAAATATTCATTCATTGAAAAAAATTCTTTGTAGTTATTTGAGCTTTGAATAAATTCAAGCACATGTTGTCCAATAATAGAATTCATTTGATGGTGTCTCATCCAGGTGTTAAGGAATTTTTACTAAACAAAGAGATGAATGAAAAGTGTGTTGGATGGATCACGAAGGTGATGGAGTATGATGTGCATATCAAAGTTACAAAACTTTTCAGAGGTAAATTTTGTGTCAACAACTTGTTGCAGATGTGGAATCAAAAGGCGATGAGGAAGTGAAACTCCTAAACACTAATGAGAGTGATGATCAAGTTGATTGGTTATCAAAATGAAGAATTTCCTTTTCTTAGGAGTATATCTATGTGAACATGGATAAAAATCAAAGATGGACTTTCCATCTTCAGTCTATTCCATATGTTCTAGTAGATAATGTTCTCTTTCGAAAGGATTTGAATGGTGTTCTCCTTTGGTGTGTGGGACCATGGAATAAGTAAGTAAGATACTAGAAGAGTTTCATAATGGCCTATCTAGAGGACATTATTCTACATGACAACTGCTACCAAGATCATGCGATTCAGCTACTATTGGCTGGATTTATTCAAAGATGACCATATCTGGGTAAGGAAATGTAAGGAATGTGCCTTTTACATGGGAAAGCATAAGTTAGCAGATCTTCCATTACATCCAATTCAAGTGGATCAACCCTTTGTTCAATGGGGGTTGGACTTCATCAGAATGATTAATCCTCCATCTAGTGATAGACATAAATGGGTCCTTACTGTAATAGACTATTTTAATCGATGGACAAAGGTGGTAGCATTGAAGGAGAGCAATGAGAAGGAAGTTTTAGATTTCTTGGAAGGTATAATGACAAGGTTCGATGTTCTATTTACAATCATTTCAGAAAACGTGATGGATTTTCTTGGTATGAAGTTGAGTGAATGGGATATTAAAAATGGGGTCTACCTCAAGACTTCATCCAATTACTATCCGTAAGGAAATGGATTGGCTGAGTCTAGCAACAAAAACCTCATAAGGATTATTAAGCGCACAATGGAAACTAACAAGAGGACTTGGCATACACAACTTAAGACCACCTTATGGGAAGATCGGATCACACCTAAAAGGGCCATCAAAAATTCTCCTTTCATGCTTGTATATGGAAGAGAAGTAAAACTTCCACTCTCCCTAGAGTTACCTTCTTTGGAGTTGGCCCATCAGCTTGAGGCCATGGAGAATGATTCCTTGTCGGTAAGGTTTTTTGAACTCATGGAGTTAGAAGAAGTACAAAAAAAGGCCATGAGAACCTTGGAACAACATTAGGCTCAGGTTAAGAAATCATTTGACAAGAAAACATCTAACAAGCATTTCCAAGAGGGAGATTTAGTTCTCAAATGGGATGAAGATAGAGCAAACCAGGCAGCATGCCAAGTTTGATGCTCTCTAGAGTAGGCCATACATCATCACGAGTTATAAAGAGGTGAATTCATTTCATCTATCCAGGCTCAATGGAGAAGAACTACCCATTCATGTGAATGGGATACATCTCAAATATTTATTTTGAGATCATTCCACCCCCTGTATAGTTTAGTTAGGTGTTTTTCCTCAAGTGCTTATGCACATTTTTGTGTTTTTGTTCTTTGCTTTTCTTTTGTTGTTGTGTTTTGTGTTATTCTGCACACATTATTTCATCATTGGAGGTTTTCAAGGGAAGGAAGGTTCAAAGTTTCCATAAAATTTCCATGATAATTTCGCATCATTCATTTAAAATTTGTTAGTGTTCCATAGATGTCAAGCATTAATTCAGATTCAATATACTTCATGCCTAACATTTAGGGAGGTCAAGATAAAAATGCTCAAGAATCAAATCAAATAGTTTATGGATTTCAACATTGAATCCATTCCCAATGGATGACTTAAGGCTACTAGAATCATGCTTAGCAAGAAATCATCCCCGAGAGGTCACCAAAAATGTTATCCAATTTTACACACATGAAAAAATTGGACAACGGGGTCCTATTTTGATCAAATCATGACATTGGTCCTAGGGGCCCATTTCTGGTGGTCATCAAGATAAAATGATTTAAATAATTAATAAATTGATAAATGATCTCACCTAGCATCAAACAGGGTTACTCGGTGCCATCTCGGTGTGTAGCTCAGTGCCAACCCGGTGCTAGCTCATGGAGGACTCGGCTAAGTCAAAATCCCGATAGAGTAAACTCGATTGAGAAAGCTCGATAGAGTGTGAGAAAGTTAAGACAAAGATGAGCTTGATATGAACTTGGTTTCAACTCAGGTGTGTCTCCGTTGGTAACTTAGTGTTCAACTCGATATTGACTTGGTGTCAACTTATTTGAGTAATTGAACTCGTAAAATCAAAATGTAAAGTTTAACGATGGAAAGTGTAAATAATTCAAATCCAAGTATATTGATAACCTGATGCACTGAGATAGGAAAATGAAACAACACATGAGTTTAATATCGAAAGTGGTGTGGTAAGGTCTAAATTAAAACTCAATCAACTGAGTAGGGAAAATGATCCAAAGAGAGCTCATGCATGACTCGATGTGTGGTAATAGCTCGGTTAGGTGAGTTCTCTGTTGTAAGAGTTCAAAGGGAAATCAAATCGAGCTCGTATTTTGGCCTGATTCAGGAGGGACAAGAAGAGTTCAAACTCGGTCATAGTACTGTAAGGACCACAAATAGTAACTTGTTTCTAAGCCAAGGAGTATCTCATGATTGAGCTCAATAGAGTTACACGAGTTGATTGAAGAGGAAGCTTGGTTTGGGGCTTGTTGTGGGATGCGTATTGCTTGAGATGTGTGTTTTTAGGTCATGTTGGAACTTCAAGTTTAGGGGGAGTTTTTTTTTCTTCCAATACATTGAAAGGAAAACTAAAGATTCCACATTGGGTTTTAAGACTCATTTTTCCAAGAATGTGGGGACTTCAGGAAATACAAGCCATAAAACCACATCAATGGAAGGCCGATGGTATTTGGGTCCCAAGTTTCTTTATGCCAAACAGGAGGTTTGGGTTGCTCGATCTGCGAGGTTTGACTATTTTTTACCTTAGAAAGTCAGGATGTGGAGTAACTAGTTTTCGAGTCAAGTGCCAATCCCAAATGACTCGGAAGAGAAATTGGGAAATGTGGGAGGTAGTCCTAGCACGACATGTTGAAATATTTGAATCCTAGAACATAAGGTAGTTTGGTTAAAGTTTGGCATTTGATAAGAAGAAGATAAGCTTCATATGGGATTTTCAAGATCGATTTGGTCGTGTCAAAGCTCAGAGGAAAAAAATATTGCAGGTGATGCATGGAAGGAGCTCAAATCTGCATAGCCAAATTAAGCTCATTGAGCTAAATGGAAGGGTTCTCGGTTGTGTGGTTTCTAGCTCGGTAATGATGTGTTTGAGGAGGGAGTGTTTTCAAACTTGATATGATAGGAGCTTGAATGTGAGCTTTTGGTGGTGAAGCCTAGTTGGTGGTGACTTGCATACAACATTGATTGAGCTCGGGTGGGATGAAGCTCAAGCCGAGACTAAGATCATTGGAATGAGTCACAATAAGAGCTTGGGTGGTTGACATAGGGAGCTCACAACTCAGTGATGAGAGTAAAAAAATCGAGGATGACCGAAGAGAACCTATCCTAGGTGAGGGACATGGATAGAGAGCTCGTATGCAAAGTGATGCTCACGGGTGCATAGTTTTGAGAACTCAAACTTGGGAGCCCGAGTTGGATGCTAGATTCAAAATGGAAGAAAAATTAGTAAGTTCCCTAGAAATAGCTCATAAGCCTAGCTAGGAGATGACAAGGGCGAGTCCTTCCCCGAGTTGAAATCACATTGTAGGAGGAAGTTCATTCGAGTTTGGTATGGGAAGAGGGTCGCATTGACATTCACGCATGCAACGGAAGTAAAATGACATGAGCTCGTTCATAAGGAGAATCATGTACGTGATGAAATCACCACTCGTGTGCTCAATTTTGGTTGATATTAACTCAACAAAGGTCAAGACATTGAAAAGAAGACCGAGCTCTGCATGGCTCGATGAGTCACATGCATAGCCAAGTATTGGGAGGCCAAGCCCAGTGGAAGAAACATATGACTTGATCGGTAGATGAGTGAAATGGTAGAAGAGTTTTTAAGTTCACATAAGGAGTGAGTTCGTGTGTCTTAATGGATAATGCATCGGCAGGCCAAGCTAAGATTCAGGGAAGCTCACCTTGGTAAGATAGTAAATTTTTATAGCACAGGAGATCAATCTAAGGAATGAAGAGTTATATAAAGGCCGGCTCGAGGTGGGGTGAGGTGAATATCTTGTGCACCAGTGAGATAGGGAAGAATACTATGTTGATTTTGTAAGAAAGAATAAAGATCGGGCTCACTAAGGATGAATATGATGCTTAACGAAATGTGTGAAGTAACTCGATCGATGTGTGTAGAATGGATCTCAGTAGATGGAGGAGATCGATGCAGAATAGAGCTTGGTTGTGGTTAGAATATAAATTCATTCGATGCAAAATCATGTGTAAGGGAGTCTTTGGCTTGACATGGTCGTAAATAAGCCAAGCCAACTCGGGAGAATTGAATCAAATTCAAGTCACTCGATCTATATTCCATGGGTTTCTAGCTTGTTCAATGTGATCAAACGAAAGATAGCTTGATGCATATCAAATAGAGCTCGGTGGAGAGCTCATTTTGGGAATTTGGTAGTAGGATCTTAGCTCGGTGTGGCATAGAGGAGCTTGACTCCAACTCGGTGAGTTGGCTTGGCGAGCCAACCACCGAGTTGGTATCTTTTTTGACCCATTCACATGGACCCCTCCCTCTTCAATGCAAACCAGTCAATGAGGGGTCCCACCAATATTTTTAATTAAATTAATATTTTTATTTTAAATATTTTATTAATAATATTTATTATTATTATTAAAATATTTTATTTAAATATTCCTTTAATTAATTGAGAGGATTAAGTCAAACTAGGTATTAATGACACATGATGGAAGCTTCTAAAGTGGTTCAACCAACTATAATAAATACATCATGTGCCTTCAATTTAGGAAGGGAATTTATGAATTATTCTCTCCTCTCTCACAAATTCTTCTATAAATGTAAGTTGGAAGCTCATTCCAATGGGTTGGACAATTAGACATCTTAGACAAGTGTGTAGTTTTCAAGAAACCTCTTTCTTCTGCAAGTTGTTCTTGTATGTTGAGGGAAATTTCAAGCCTCCTTTCAAGACTATAATGGAAACCATTGCCTCTTTTGAATGTATGATGCATTGTGCATGTTTTGAAGTAATAAAAGTGTGTTTTGTGACTAATCTTGGTCCTTTCATCCTTTTATACTTCTTTGTGCCTTTCTCATGCTTGCAGGTACACTGTGTAAGTTTAAGTTTCTATTGCAGAGTTCTTGGAGTTTTGTGCTTATCAAGTGGTGGAGTATTGCATGCAGTTGAGTTGTGGTGCTTGTTCACCCTTCTCAAGTTCATCCTTCTTCACTAGAAGACTAATAGATTGTTTTTCTAATCGAGTTTAACAAAGGGAACGCATGCTTCCTAGTCTGTGGTATTTTGTACCCTCTCTATGTTGTAATAGGTGAAGTTATCTTGTGGTGCACAACACCCTCTTCAATTTAACCCTTCCTGATTCTAGAAA
Organism: Taxus wallichiana var. yunnanensis; assembly: GCA_018340775.1. Lineage (NCBI taxonomy): Eukaryota > Viridiplantae > Streptophyta > Pinopsida > Cupressales > Taxaceae > Taxus > Taxus wallichiana. The sequence continues at coordinate 364,001,233 of CM031233.1, forward strand.
TACCCTATATTTGGTGCATTACCATCCCTAGTATAGTCTCATTTCTTGCAAATCTCTTTCTCTAAAACCCATGAAAATGTTATCATAGGTCTAGATAACTATATTATTACACTAGTAGTACAACACTAGTTTAGGAAGAGGAAGTCATCCTTCTCACCTCAAGCCCAAGTCCCACATCTTGAGAGGTGATCCCATGTTTCCCAATCATTCTAGCCATTTGGAGGGTGTAGTGATCTATCTACAATAAAGTGACCAAAATTATACAAAAAATGAATAATAAAGATATAAAGAAAAACCAAAAAAAATGACAAACAATGAAAAATAGTAACAAGCAAAGTAATAGACAACCATGGTGGAAAATAGTTCCCGCAAGACAAATGTTTCACATGAAGAACATGTTAGCATGTTAGAAAGATAAAAAGTATGTCAAAGCGTGTATGATCCGATATAGTAGTGTGTTAGTATGAATAGGAAGTAGTATAAAATGAAACAATACCACCTATGATATGTACAAAATTAGATTCCCCAGTAGCCACTTTGTGGAATTTGGTAAGAGATACAATTCAAAACATCGTGTTTTGTGTAACAATTTGTGTAAAGTCTATAGTCACCACTAGAAGGTAATTGAATGCGCATGTGTATAACATAAATATAATGACATATTAAATATATGTTGAGCATAGTAAGTAAAGTTTAACATGTGAGAATAAGTAAACAAGAATAATGTGTAATCAAGATATGTATTATATTATAGATGAGAAAGATGGAATTATTTGCAAAGTGAGTGTGATAAGAGTAAAGCATGGCCCTTGAGATAATTTGAATGGGTATGCATGAGATGAGGTTCATTTATTAATGCCCCCTTAGTAGTCAAGAATGAACCATTTAACAAGAGTGCATCATCAGGAAATGGTTTGAATTATGCACTATAAAGATATGATCGAAAAAGTGTAGAGCATAGAGAGTGAGTGTGGTGAGGTTCATTTCAAATTTAGACCCTCAACAGTCAAGTATGAACCATGGAACTAGAGTGCATCATAAGGAAGTGTGTTGTGATGAATACGATACTAGAAATGTGTTATGTGAATGTGAAAAGTGTGAAACGTGTAGTGTGTGAGATTGATGAATGTAGTGAGCCTCAATAGTAAAGTAGAAGAATGTGTCATAGGGTAGTGACGATATAAGTCGGTATCACGTTGTGTAATGATTCTTATAGAATATTAATCATTAATCATGAAGTGTCAATTACATGAGATGATAGAAATATTTAATAACAATGTAATGGGGAGAATAGGCATGATGCCCCTAAGTGTGCAAGAGATGATGATCTATAACGATGTTTGAAATGGGTCTTGAGGATCAAAATAAGGAATAGTTTTCTTGACAAAATTGATTGGACATTGAAGTAGAGATGGGGAAGGGACATTGAGTAGAGGAAGTTGCAAAAGGCCGGCTAGATTTTGTTGGTCTTGTATAGTGAGTGGTTTCTTATTTGGGATTAGTAACTTCATAGAAGACTTGAGAGGTGGAGGAGTTGTACCGATCTTTAGATGAGGTTTCTTAGTTTGACTCGGTAATGTTGTAGATGACTTAGTAGGAGAATGTGATGGAAGAAAAACCTTGAGATGTGATTACTTAGTTAGAATGGGTTGAATAGGTGACACTTGACTGACTAAAGAAGGCACATTAGAAGTGGTGGCATGATGCTCATTAGACATAGAAGGATCCCATTTGGATGTAGAATTTGTAGATGGGCATGCAAAAAAATGTTGTGTAGCAAATGAGATAAAGCCTTGATGCTCAAGATGTTTGATTCTTCATTATAAAGCATAACATTCATTGTCATTATGTTCATTGATTCAATGATAATTTCCAATACATAAGACCTTAATATCTTGCAAGATGATAAGGAGGATAAACATGAGTAGATGAAAAATTGATCAATTGATGACTAATGAGCTTAATAAGAATATCATGTTTCTTAACATTGTGATCAATCGTGAGAGTCTCTAGTAATGGAAATACTTGAGGTTGATCTGATATGGGAACATGTAGAAGACATAGAATGAGGATGAGAAGAAGAACTAGCATGAGCTTAAGAAGTATAAGATGTTGAATTTCATATTAAATAGATATAATCATGGATTCCATAGCCTAAATTTTTCTTGAAATAAAGAATTAAAAGCTTGAATTGACTCTAAGATGGGCTGATTAGATGGAGGATCACAAAGACTAGGGTCATCCGATAGAAAATAGAAAATGACACACACTTAGTAAGGTGGCGTATCTCTAGGGAGATACGGTGTATAGGGAATTTTAGAACAACCTTGCAATTGGGATGCATTTGAATTAAATCATACAAAGAAATTTGAGGAATTTTAGAAGCCATGAGAGAAGAAAGATGAGGATCCAAGAGTGTTTGAATGAGATGGGTTCACCAAATGATTTAACAAATATTGAAATATGTGTGTGTGTGTGTGTGTGTGTGTGCGTGTGTGTGTGTGTGTGTGTGTGTGTGTGTGTGTGTGTTAAATTATAACTACTGATTCACAACATAATGATGTAGAAATAAAGTAAATATCTAGCCTAAGTAATAATAAATTTTATTTAAAACCCTAAGTTTGAGAGAAGGGATAAAGTACTTATATGATTTCCCAATTGATCATGGTGTGATGAACTGGAAAACTAATAAACAAGAGGAGGAGATTGTCATTAATGTGCCCTAAAAATTCTGCAATCTGTTGGATCTTCCTGGAATGGGGGCCTTGAATGTGTTAGGGGTGCCTAACATTGTAAACTTGTTTTGGGTGCCCACAAATGTGAAAAACCTGAGAAAATGAATTTTACTTTGTCGCAAAATTTTCATTGAATTCACTCTTTGTCGCATGTATGTCACCATTTGATCCCGAGATCACCTAAAACTTGCAAAGAGAAAGGGCACTCACAAAAACCAAAACACATAAAATCCTAAAAAAAAATATGAAAATGGGGATTGAATTGACCCCTGATGGTCATCTGACTAAGTGAACTTACAAATTGGGCACTAAACTACATTTTGAACTCCATGTAGTTCTTTGTGTGTTGGTAGAATCATGCCCTAGGTGTATCTTGTGTAAAATACACCTGAATAATGAGCAATAACTAGATGTAGAAGATATAAATAGATGTTTGCATGGAAAAATGAACTTCCCCTCCTATATGTGTATACAGAAGAATGCATTTCCTTGTCCCTTGAATGATATTTAGATGGATTCTTTGATTCTCTTAAAATTCCTTTACATGTAACCTTAGGTGATAGTAGTAGATGGTTAGAGCTTGGTCCATTATTATGGTCACATAGCTTTATATTTATATGATTCTCTTGTTTGAATTTCGTAATTAACATGTAAAAGGATAACCACAAATAAAATAAGATGCTCAAAAGATAAAAGAGTCCCATAAGGGGTGAATAAGATACAAATAGGTTGGGGGATCCCGGAGGGGATGAAGGCACCTGGCACCGACATCCTACGGGCGGGCTAGCATCGGCTGGGCGCCTAGCATCCTAGCTGAGTGCTAGCATCCTAGCTAGGCATTGGTGTCTAGAGATAAGAAATATAAAGCAATGAAATTCAGAACGAGAAGTGGTTTTGCAAGACCACATGGAAAGAAAGAAAGGAATGAAAGAGTCCAAAGATAGATGTCAACTAATAGTTTTCTTTCTTAGGAAACATATGAATATTGGTATGTTATTAGGACCTAGAAATGTACCAAAGTGCATGATTTAGTGTCTACAATATGTCCTTAGATGTAGAGTAAGTTTGGGTAAAGGGCCATCTAACACCTACTATCATGTATTGCTCTTTCTATACTCTACATAATGCTCAGAATACCTCATGAACACATGTGTGTAAGAGTAAAGAAGAATGTTATCTTTCAAACTAATGTGACAATCAACATGTCTAATGTAAAAACTATAAACTTAAATGAAGTGTATAGGTCCTAATTTTTATTTTAAAAATATTTGAATGTAATTTTTTTAAGTAATTAGCTATGTACATGAGGGTAACATTGAGCTACCCAATAAAAACCTCTAGAAGAGGTGGAGCAACAATTGAAGTAGATTTAGTGGGCCCATCCCATTTAATTGAGTTTGTATCAATAAGATCTTGCATAATATGTTGAAGCTTTTACATTGATGAGTCAGGTTCCCAATGCATCCATGATAATCACAATAAGTATTAGCACTGAAAAATGTACTTCAAGTCTTTCTTGCATCAACCTTAAATGGTGAAGGGCGAGACACGAGATTATACTCAAGTAATTAAGTATAATGTGCGGAGCATAAGGTAGACACATAAATTTCCTTTGTATATGCTATGGAGAAGTAGATATATGTTCTAAAGGCTCACTTAAAGGTATCAAGTTGTTCATCATCACTAGCATCAAAATCAAATTCATCTCTCCCAATGGGACTAAAATCCAATACGTGAAAAATTTCATCTAACATATCAAATTGTTCATATTAATCATGTGTAGAATCATTCCCTAGGTGGCTCTTATGCAAGATGCATTGAATAAAGAGAAATATATAGATGTAGAAGATGTAAATAAATGCATGCATGGAAAAATTAACTTCCCTCCTATGCATGTATACAGAAGAATGCAGTCCCTTGTCTCATGTATGATAGCTAGATGGATTCTTTGATGCTCTTAAAATTCCTTTGGATGTAACCTTAGGTGATAGTAGTAGATGATTAGATCTTGGTCCATTATTATATTCACATAGATTTGTATTTATATGATTCCCTTGTTTTAATTTAGTAATTAACATATAAAAGGATGACCACCAAGAAAACAAAATGACCAAAAGATAAAAGAATACCAAAAGGGACGAGTAACATACAAAGAGGTCGAGGGAGCCCAAAGGGGACGAGGTCACCTAGGTGCTGGTGTTCAGAGCTTATAAATTATGTAAAGAAGAATATAAAACAATCATACATTCACCTTTCAAGGATTTTCAAACATCAACTACACCCTAGATCTACAATTGAGGATCAATCAAATCCCAAAATGGCTTAACAACTACTATGTTTAATCAAATCTTACATAAACTAAAAATTATCATCATAAGTGTCCTTCAACAGGAGCTTCACGTGTCTATACTCTATACACACACTTACTTCATGTTAGCAACACCTTGAACCATGATTCATGGCCAAGAAATGTGAACTTACGTATTAGCCTCAAATTGCCCTATGCTCTTCTTCACTAGCCTCTAGTCCCAAATCATGCAATCTTTTTCTTTCAATACTCCTTATACCTCCTCCACTTATATTCCCTACTTAACCACCTCAAACTATTATTAGGCTGATCACAAACTGAATTCAAAACAACCCAAAACCACAAAACACTTCTTCTTTGTCAAACTACTCTCTTATACACTTAAGACAATGTACTCTTACAACATTCATGGATGGGGAATTTGGTAGCTACCCAAAAAAAAAAATTAGGCTTCATTAGTTCCATTTCATTACCCTTGAGGTGTGTACATAAACTTGGAACTCATATCATTTCACAACTCCTTTTACCTCACCTTTTTACATCTAGCTTGTTAAGACACTTACTAAGTCAAGGGAAGTCATTCTTCCCTTATAACTCTCTTTACAATTAGCTCAAATACACCCTTAATACTTTTCTAGATACCCTTTTCAAGGTTCTCAATGCATGTGAATTTTACTACCCCACTCTAATCCTAGCCCACACTTCCTTTGTAAATCACCCTTCACAACTAGGCTTCCAAACTGTGCACTTTGTCCTCTTGAGGAATGGTAAGAATTTATTCAAACCAATGAGATTAAAAAATTCCTATTTTATCTCTTGGTGATATTTGTCAAGATGCATTCTTCCGAATCTCGAGCTAGCTTCCTTTTTTAGGTTTTTAAACACTTTTTGTCTTGAAACCCTAATCGATGCATAGTGAGCCCGAGAGGCTTCTAACTTCTATAAATTTTCAAGTAAATGCATTCAAGACTCAAAATTTAGGATTAATAAATATGTTCCTCCCCTCTAGAATTATGTTCTAACAGTGAGTAGTTTTTTAACAAATCTCATCCAACTTCCATGAGCTTAGTGTCTAGTATGCATGCTTAGGGCAGGGGGTAAGAAACCCTCAATCATCCAAAGGATAATTTGAGTCTTATTTTTGATAATAAGTATTTTATTAAATATATTGACATACACTTATATAGTTCCCCTCAATGATAACATGCATCCAAACTAGTCACCTTGATATCACTAAGTCTAAATGCAAGAAAATACAAAATACATAGTTTCATCCGAGCACTTAGAAATTAAAATACATGAAATAAATAACAATATATAATTCATCTTAAAGATTGAAAAGTATATAATATTACATATTATTTAAGTGGAATCCTTAATTTATTCATATAAGAGCCATGCCAAAGTAAACACAGTCCTACCTATCAACTATAATCCTTAGCCTTTTAACTAAAATAGAGCATTAAATCCTCACATTATATTTCCAAGACCTTAAATAGACATATTCAAGAAATATTGTCCTTGAATAAATACCATACATGCTACAAAATGATAATTTTACAATAGAACTCAAGTCATTACAATAAATATCATCTCTTTTGCTCAAACCAAGGTTTCTTTATTTACTTCCTACTTGTGTTACAAACTTGATACACTCCTTTACTATTCTTCTCTTCATCCTCCAAATGAGGAATGAATGTATAACTTCATCTCTTAATCCATAAATTCAAATTTTTCTTCATGCATGTACCTACTTCATGATTCCTAAATACCCTTTTTATGACCCTTGGGATTCCATATGCCTTTTGAGTCATAAGCCCCTTTGACACTAATTTAAGAATTCCAATGATTCTTACTTTTCTAGGACCTATTACTAAGAAAAATAAACTCCTCACACACACCTTAATCATCCCTTAACTCCTTTAACCCTATTTATAACATCAATCCTTCATTTCAATCCTTTTACAATTTCAAACCTCGATTTGAAGGTAAAAGCAAAAATGAAGACAATTCAAATTTTAACTCTTTTTACCCTCTTGCAATGAATCATTTTTAACTTCCATGGACTTTGACATATCTCAAAATATTGAAATCATGACTAGAAGGAAGATTAAAAACATGATGCTCTTGCATCATACTCACAAGGTGGAGAAAATCTTGAATATAGTTTACTTTCCTTCTCATGTATTCATCATGTTTGTGTGTCCTTTGTCTTTTCCTTGCTCCCATTGTTCTTAGATGTTTCATATCCACATGGGTCCCACTTATTTTTCTTTCTCCTTTCATTTTTATTGTCATTGATTTCTTGTTTCTTGATCTTTGTCCTTTCATCCATCATCTTCATGTCTTCTCTCTTGATACCTGCATACACAAACAACAAAACCACATTTCTCTTCATCTTTTATGTTGCTCCTTATCCATATACAGTCCATCCTCATCATGTAATCATAATTTTTCTTGTCAAAATATTTACTTTCTTGAATATTGGTTTTCTCATTCTCATTCTTTACCATTCCAATCTACTTCATGTTTGTACCTCCTTCATCTTTGCTTCCATTTTGATCATCTTGTGCCCAAGAAACCATCTTTGTCACAATTGTACCTACACTTTTCTCCTTTCCATCCATCTCATCTAATAATGTTTGCAATAATTCATCACATTCATTCATGCAAACTTGATCACACTCTTTCCTTTCAACATGTTCAACATCTTCAAATGCAAAATGAGATTCATTTTGTACAATTTCAAGGAATTCATCCACAAAATCATCAATATCCATCAATAAATCATCCATTTTGCTTACCTTGTCTGCATGCTTTTTGATTTTGCTTCCTTGACCTCTGAAATATGATTATCTACCATGAGTGTAGCTTTGTATTTCTTCAGTTCATCCTCTTTTCCATGAGCCATACTTGTTTATTTATTTTCCATACCATCTTGGGTTCCTTGTACTTAGATTGTTGTTTTAAGAACTATGATTTATCTCTCTTGTTATGCTCTTGTTCCCTTGCTCTTGCATTTACTTGCTTTGGTTTTTCATCTTCACTCACTACTTCTAGTTTCTTCCACTACCTAGGAAATATATATCCATGGTTTAGAACTGATCTCAAGGTATCCTCTTGAATTTTCTCTTCATTATTCTTCTTGTCTACCTTATTCTCTTCCTTTTCTTCTTGTCTCAACTTCTTCTCTTCACTCTTGATCCTTCTTTGCAACTAAAATATTTGATTTATTCTCATGATCTTCTCTATAGGCCATTGGCTTCTCCTTCATTAGACTGTTAACTTCTCTATGTCTATCATCAATTTTTTTAATCTCTGCCTCCATCCATTCTTCATGCTTCCTCTACTTTTCTTTCTTATTGGCTTCATCTCTCTTCTTTTTCTCTAACTCTTCTTGTCTTCTTTTGTAGCTAATCAAATTTGACAAATATCTCCATCTTATCTCTCGACAAGTATTTTTCACCTTGCATTTTCCTCCACACCTCACCTTGGCCTCACCAGGTCTTTTGGTGTCTTCACTCTCTCTTTCACCTTCACACTTCTCTTCTCTTACTCTTCACATGTCATTTTCTTCACTACACACACTCACACAAAACTGTTAGCCACAAAAGCATACATTCAAATATCAATACCAAATTTGATACCAAATGATGCAGAGAATATTATAAAACAATCATTCATTCACTTTTCAAGGAGTTTTAGACATCAACTACACCCTATCTCTGTAATTGAGGATCAATTGAATCCCAAAATGGCTTCACAACTACTATGTTTAATCAAATCTTACATAAACTGATAATTATCAACATGAGTGGCCTACAAAAACACTTCACTTGTCTATATCCTACACACACACTTAATTAATGTTAGAAACACCTTCAACCATGATTTATTTATAAGAAATAGGAACTTACTCATTAGACTCAAACTTCCCTATGATCTTCTTCACTAGCCTTTAGCCCCAAATCATGAAAATTATGATTTTAATCCTCTTTATAGATCCTTTGATTATATTCCCTACTTATCCACCTAAAAATACTATTAGGTTAATCAAAAAATGAATTCAAAACAACCCAAAACCACAAAAATCTTCTTCTTTGTCAAATTGCCCTCTTATACCCTTAAGACAATGTACTCTTGCAACATTCATGGATGGGTACTTTGGTAGCTACCTAGAAAATTTTATAGGATTCATTAGTTCCTTTCATGACCCCTGATGTGTGTATGGAAAATTTGAACTCACCTCCTTTCACAACTCTTTTTACCCCACCTTTTCACTTCTAGCTTGTTTAGACACTACTAGGTCAGGGGCAATCCTTCTTCCCTTATAACTCTCTTTATAGTTATCTTTAATACACCCTAAATAATATTCTAGATACCCTTTTCAAGGTTCTCAATTCTTGTGAAGTTTTACTACCCCACTCCAACCCTAGTAAACACTTCCTTTGTCAAAATCACCCTTCACAACTAGGATTCCAAATCTGTGCACTCTATCCTCTTGAGGACTAGTAAGAATTTATTCAAAGGTGACCAATGAAATTAAAAATTCTTCTTTTATCTCTTGGATATATTTTTCAAGATGAATTCTTCTGAATCTTAGAGCTAGATTCCTTTTTTTGATATTTTTTACACATTTTTCCTCTTAAAACCCTAATCGGTGCACAGTGAGCCCGAGAGGATTTTAACTTCTATAAATTTTCAAGTAAATATATTCAAGACTATAATTTAGGCTTAAGGTATGTATTCCTCCCATCTATAATGTTGTTCTAAAATTGAGTATTTTTGAAAAAAATTCATCCAACTTCCACGAGCTTAGTTTCTTGAATGCATGCTCGGGGTAGGGGTATAAAACCCTCAATCATCTAAAGGATTATCTCGGGTATTATTTTTTATAAGAATTATTTTATTAAATATCTTGAAATACACTTATATATTTCCTCTACAGGATAACATTCATCCAAACCAATCACCTTGATGTCAATAAGTCTAAATGTAAACAAATACATTATGCATAGTTTGATCCCGAGCACTCAAAAAGTCAAATACATGCGATAAAGAACAATATATCATTCATCTTAAATCTTGCAAAGGATATACTATGACCTCTTATTCAAGTGTAATCCTCAATTTATTCATCTAAGAGTCATGCCAAAGTAAACAAAGTCCTACCTATCACCTAAAGTCATTAGCATCTTAACCAAAACATAACATTAAAGCCTCACATTAGATTTCCAAGCCCTTAAACAGACATATACAAGAATTTGTTTCCTTGAATAAATACCACACATGATACAAAAGGAGGATTTCACAATACAACTCAAGGAATTACAATAAAGACCATTTCTTTTATTCAAAACAATTTTTCTTTATTTACTTCGTCTTGTGTTCCAAACTTAATATACCCTTTCCTATTCTTCTTTTCATCCTGCACATGAGGAATGAATATATAAATGTCTCTCTTAATCCCTATATTCAATTTTTTTATTAATGATTCCTAACTACCCTTTTGTGACTTGGGCTTCTATATGCCTTCTTGAGTCATAACTTCCCTTTTACACTAATTTAAGCATTCCAATGACTCTTACTTTCCTAAGACCTATTACTAAGAAAACTAAACTCCTCACACACACATTAAACACCCCTTAACTTCTTTAACCATATTTACAATCTCAATCCTTCATTTCAATCCTTTTACAATTTCAAACCTCAATTTCGAGGTCAAAGAACAAATGAATACAATTCAAATTTTAACTCTTTTTACCCTCTTGCAATGACTCATTTGAACTTCCATAGACTTTCACACATCCCAAAATCTAAAAATCATGACCAGAAGGAAGATTAACAACATGATGATTATTATGCCATGATGTTCCTACATCAATTTCATTATATTTCACACTCCATGTAGTTTTTGTGTGTGTGTGTAGAATCGTGCCCTAGGTGACTCTTGTGTGTAAGATGCAATGAATATCAAGTAATAACTAGATGTAGAAGATGTAAATATAATGAATATCAAGTAATAACTACATGTATTTATAATAATTCATTCCATTTTCCCTTTTATGATAGCTAGATGGATGATTTGATGCTCTTGAAATGTCTTTGGATGCAACCTTAGGTGATAGTAGTAGATGCTTAGAGATTGGACCATTATTATGGTCGATAGAATTGTATTTGTATGATTCCTTTGTTTGAATTTTTTAATTAACATATAAAAGTATGAATACCAAGAAAAAAATATGCCTAAAATATAAAAAGAAGCCCAAAAAGGGAAGAGAAAGATACAAAGAGGTTGGGGGTGCCCAAAGGGGACGATGGAACCTAGGCATTGGAATCTGGTTGGGCATGGTGTCCAAAGCCAAGAAAGATAAAGTAGTGAAATTCAGACTGGGTAGTGGGGTGTGCAATACCATAGGGAAAGAAAGAAAGGAAGGAAAGAGGCCAAATATAGATGTTAATTACTAATTTTCTCTCTTAGGAATCATATGAATAGTGGTATGTGATTAGGACCTAGAAATGTACCCAAGTGCATGATTTAGTGTCTACAATATTCCCTTAGATGTAGAGTAAGTTTGGGTAAAGGAAAATCCAACACCTACTATCATGTATATCTCTATGTATGTCCTATATCATGCTCAAAATACCTCATGATCGCATGTGTGTAAGAGTAAAGAAACATGTTATCTTTCAAACCAAAGTGAGAATCAACATCTCTAATGGAAAAAGCTATCAACTTAAATGAAGTGTATAGGTATTAATTTTTTATTTTTGCACATATATGAATGTTTTTTTGAAGTACTTAGCTATGTACATAAAATAGGGGTAACATTGAGCTACCCAATAAGAAACTTGAGAAGAGGTGGAGAAGCGGTTGAAGTAGATTTAGTGGGCCCATCTCATTCAATTAAATTTTTATCAATCAGATCTTGCATAATATGTCTAAGCTTGTCACATTTATCAGTGAGGTTCCCAATGCAACCATGATAGTCACAATAAATATTACCACTAAAATTCCTACTTCAAGTCTTTCTCGCATCAAACTTAAATGGTGGATGGTGAGACATGAGATTACACTCAAGTAATTATTGAGGTATAATGTGTGGAACACAAGGTAGACACATAAAGTGCCTTTTCATGTATGTTGTGGAGAAGTAGATATATATCTTCTAAAGGATCATTTAAGGGTATCAAGTTGTTCATCATCACTAACATCAAAATCAAATTCATCTCCCGAATGGGACTAAAATCCAACATGTGAAAAATTTCATCCGACATATCAAATTATTCATATTAATCATGTTCCATTCATATGTTCCTCAGTATCGGCATCCTAATTAATATCATCATATGAATAATAATTTATCTCATTGTGTTGTTGAATGTTAGAGATATGTGTAAAATCTATTTTTATGTTTCCTGTGGAGTGGGCTTGTGTATTATCTAAGTGTTCTAAGGTGGTGTGTAATTGGTGTTTATGCCATTATTGTTTACACAATAGTATTTATTACCTTCTTATCCCCTTTGTGAGTAGATGAATCTTCTTTTATGTCCAAAGGTGTATCATGTGGTATTGTAGTATGCTCATTGAGTATAAGTTCTATAACTTTTGGCACCCATTCAGGTTTCAAAACTTGAGATGATGTCATAGTAGAATGTTGAGTAATGAAGGAAATAAATCCCTTACGCTTAATTTGTTGGATTCATCATTGTAGAACATAAAAATCATTTTTCGTGATGCCTGTTAATTCCATGATATTGAAAAATGATTGACCTTTTAGTTTTGTAATCCGATAGTGGGGGTAGTAACAAGTAGGTAACACGGTGATTAAGTGGTTAGCAAGTAGCTCATATTGAATGTCATAGTGTCTAACATACTTTTGAAATTGAATATTTTCTCTTGGTTGTAATATTTTTACTTCACTTATACGAGAATATGTATAATGCATAATGTATGCAATACATTAATTCTTAGGGGATTATAATTATATTGATCATGATGTTTAGAGACATGATGAACATGTGAATTGGGAGAATCCTTAGTTGTTCTCACACTTGAGAGATGTGATCTTAGTATTCATAGCTTGAAATTGATCTTGAAAAACATGATGTAAATCTTGAAGATATTATAATATATCCTTATGAAAGGTGTCATTATTACTAATAGAAGGAGATGAAATATGACTCAAAATTGAATTAACATGGGAAGGTGTCGATTAGCAAGGATAATTTTTATTGCAATAGTTTTTGAGAGTAGATATATATGCTTGGTGGATATTTTCACCGAAAAATCAGGTTGTTCAAACTTTTCCATTTCTAATCCACTATGTTAAAATTGGCCCCGAAATGATTTTTGAGTTTAAAATTCTTCATCATACAAAATCCACTTTTGCTAAGGTGATCCCTTTGGTGAATCTGATAACCCTAATGCACATCACATAATGCTTATGAGGCTTGAATTCACAACATGTATTAAAAAATTATGAAGGAATTAGTTCATGCATCACAAATTGTTCAAATTTCTTAAAAGAAGTGACAAGGTGAGTTGAATGTTTGGAGGCAAGTGATATTTTAATAAATTAAAAATTAATTATCATAAAAATATTTCTTCCTCCCATGTAAGATGTTAAAAGGTCTAGATATATTATTTGGGTACATGGAAATTACGTTCCAAGATGATAAGGCATCAACAAAATTGGTCATATAGAGAATTTATGGAATAATTCACCCGATCACTCTCTAATATGTCATTAAAAAAATTAATAAAAACATTTCTCTAGTTTTGTGAATTCGATGCGGTGATGATAGGTTTAAAAACATGCAAGTTGGTGAAATTGGTTCTTGTGGGAACATTCTCAAGTTCCATGACTTCCCGAGATCGTGATTCATCCGATGAAGTCATGTCTATCCATACCGAAGAAATAAGTTTTGAAAAATAAAATATGAGAGATCTTCTAAAAATCACATATATTTCAGGACATTAGAAGAAGAAGAGTGGTCACGGTTGAAAAATATCTATCAATAGAGAAATTTGTCATTGGGTATTTATATTATAATGAAAATCTAGGAGGTTCAAAATTATATAATGTATCTAAGAGGAAGAGAAATATTTTGCAATTTAAGAAATCCTTGGATATTGACCCTTTCTCATCAATAGAGGAAGAATATGCACAAATGGGGCAATAATTGTTAATTTAAGAGTTCAAATATGGGTGTATCAAAGATATTCTACTCTCAGATAAGGAGTTAATGATATTTATTACATCTTGGAGGAACAATTTTAGGGTGCAATCAATTTCTCAAGTGTTAGGAGATATAATATAAAGCATTGCAAGATAAATATTGGTGGATAGAAAATTTAATGTGGGACATGTTAAACAATTGCATGTATGGGAAATTTGCTGCTATAGCTGAAAATGGCATCAATGGTGCCTATAATCAATACAACACAATAACATGACCCGTGGAAGGAAAAATCGATGCACATTTAGTTCCTCACACTCATGAAGATGTGGGTTGGATCAAAACTATTTATCATTGCTATATTAGATCAAATAATTCCATTCGGGGAGCATGTGTGAAGAATGTGTTAGATAGCCATGTTTTGGCATTGCAATGTTGAAAAAGTTAGTGCCAAAACAACCAAGACAAGGAAATAACACAACCAAAACACAATATATATATATATATATATATATATATATATATATATATTATATTCAATTTAAAAACTTCATAAAATCTTAAAGTCGCATGCTCTGTATATTTTCTCTACTATATAATTTTGTTCTTTCTTCTTTTAGCTATGTGTTGTTGCATGTGTATTCTATATTCTTCCTCTCTATATTTCTATTTTCTCGTAATGTGTTGCTACACATATTACATATATCTTTTAAAAATAAAATGACACCATATTTATAGCACCACATGTCGGTCATACTTTGTTGACCTTTGAAATGGACCCAAACATATAATAGATCCTACACAATCCGAGGTTTGAGATCTGCCATAGTCCTTTGCCAAAAATGTGACAAAATGCCACCATGTGTTGATCCTTAATCGGTTATAAGTTTGGGCCTTGTAAAACTTCCATTCTATGACGTGAAGCTAAGACCAATAATAAATGTCCATGCAAACTTTACAATTCACCTTTTCATTAAAAATCTTGTTAGAGTGTGAACCTCATACCAATAGGAATGTTTCATGCCCCTTTGCGCTGCTGGACCTTTTTGATCCTTGATTGACAAGCTGCGAAACATAGGTGAAAAGAAAACACCACGCTCCTCACAATGTTGTTATGTCGGACTTTTAATTTTTAAGAACAATTTCAGAGTGTGAAAGGTGAGCCAATGAGAAGGATTCATGCATGTCACAACTTTCATTCTTAAGTTATAAATACTATATCGAGAATGTAAAAAGTACGAAACAAATAAATTTCTCCATGCACTTCACAATGTTGAAATATCTTGTATTCGTGCTTGTCATTTATTGGTTGTGGCTTCACATCACAATATTTAACCGATCATACTTGAAGATTTTTCCTTTATATAAATGAAGGCACATGTTCTCGCCTTAGACAATTGATATATGACCACTGACTTAAACCGGACCTAAAGGATATATAAGTTATAGCTTATTCCATGACATGAAGCGTAAAATAAAAAACTATTTCAACGGCCAAAAAGGAAATAAATGTCGGTTAGCGGGAGGTTAGGAGAGAGGAAAAATAAATCTGAATACTTGCGTAGGGGCTCAAGATTACCAAATGCCATTATTGTTACACTCCCCTTAATCTTGAGCCAAAACCAAAAATTTATTCAAGGAACATTTTTAATTTTTGGAGCTAGGTAGTCCTTCATCTATGATGCCCAAACTTGTTCTCAAACACTCAAACCTTTCTTTTGATAAAGGTTTGGTAAAAATTTCAGCTAGTTGTTGCTCTGACATGCAAAACTTAAGTTCTATTTCACCTTTCTCAACCAATTCACAAATGAAATGGTACTTGATTGCAATATGCTTGCTTCTTCCATGGAAGATTGGATTCTTTGATAATGCAATAGAAGACATATTATCATAGAAAATTGTAGAACCTCCTTGTTTCTCTTCATGAAAATATGAGAGGATTATCCTTAACCATATCATCTAACAAATGGCTGAGTTTTCTACAATATAATTTGCTTCAATTGTAGACAATGAAACAATTGACTATTTCTTTGAAGCCCATGAAATGGCTCTTGATCCAACATTGAACACATATCCATATGTGCTCTTTCTATCATCAAGGCTACCTTCCCAATCACTATCTATATATCTAACTAATTGAAAATCATTATTAACAACATATAAAATTCCATAATTTCTTGTGCCATTCACATACCTCAAAATATGCTTGCCTACTTACCAATACATCTCATTTAGAGTCTTCATAAATCTATAAATCTGATTAACTACATACATTATATCAGGTCTAGTTACAGTTAAGTACATCAAGCTTCCCACCATGCTTTTGTATCTTGTGGGATCCACATTGCTACTACAATCATCTTTTGTCAATTTTAAACTTATTTCAGCTAGTGTAGATGTTGGTTTGTTGTCCAACATTCTGAATCTTTGCAAAATTTCCTTTGCATACTTTTCTTGAGAAAAAAATATGCCATGCTTTGCTTGACCTCAATGCCAAGAAAGTACTTCAAGAGTCCCAAACTAGTCATATGAAATTCCTTCTTCATGGCTGATTTAAACTCATCTATAACCTTGTTTACATTTCTAGTAAAGATTAAATCATCTACATATAAAACAACAATCAAAATATCCCCATCCTTTCTTACTTTGATGTAGAGTGTGAGCTCACAACTATTTTTATAAATACATTGATTGTCTAATAGGAGTATATCTGATCTGTACCATGCCCTTGGTGTTTGTTTGAGTCCATACAATTCTTTCTTGATCTTGTATACTTTCCTATCATGCCTTGGAATCTCATAGCCTAGTGGTTGTCCCACATACACCTCTTCTTCCTACACTCCATTTAGGAAAGTTGATTTGACATCCATTTTATGAAGCTTCCACTTGTGTTGTGCAACTATGGAAATAATTTTTCTCACAGTTTCTAGCCTTGCTACTGGAGAAAATGTTTCATTATAATCATGTCCAAGATTTTGTTTGTAGCCTTTAAAACCAACCTTACCTTATGTCTTTAAATTTTTCCTTCAGGAGTAGTCTTAGTTTTATAAACCCTCTTGACTCTAATGACTTCCTTTCCCACTATAAGGTCTTCTAACTCCAATGTTCTATCCTTATCTATCTATTGCATTCATTCATTGCTTCACACCATTTATTGTATTTAATTTCTTCCTAAAAATAAATAAGATCCGCTTATGAAAATAAAATAAAATTAATCATTTCATCTTTGTTTTCATCATACCTTGACTACTCATAAATATCTTGAACACTCATTCAACCTTGGTGCTGATTTGAGTCAAATGATGATGAAAATGCCTCATTAGCTTGTTTTTGAATGCTTTTTTAGCTATTTTCATTTGAATATTCACTCCTTTGTGAAATAGGTCTCCAACTTGGTGCATTGTTTACTCTACCATCTGTTGTTTCAACATCAATGATAGGTGCATTTACCTTTGTTTTTGGTTTCTCCACTTCTTGTACATCTCCCCAAGATGCTTCCTCAATGAATTGAACATCTGACTGATTATGAGTTCCTTTGTGATTGGATTGTACAATCTATAAGCTTTAGATTTCTCACTATACCCAATGAAAATGCACTTCTCTCCTATATTATCCCACTTTTATCTTCTTTTCTTTGGCACATGTGCATATGCTACACACCAAAAAAATCTCAAGTGCTCAACACTTGGCTTTCTTCCACTCCATGCTTCTTGAGGTATCATGTTCCTCACACTCTTGTAGGACATCTATTCAGCAAATATACTATTTTTCCAACTGCTTCAGCCCAATATTCATCTAGAAATCCTCTTGCTTTGATCATGTTCTTTTCCATTTCTTGAATGGTTCTATTCTTCCTCTCAGCTACACCATTCTACTGCGGTGTATACCTTGTAATTTTTTTCTTGATTCCATGCTCCTTTAAAAGTTTAAGAACTCATTTTATATATACTCTCCCCTCTATCTATTCTCAATGTCTTTATATAATGTCCACTGTGCTTCTAAACCATGTCTTTAAATTTTGGAATGCTTCAAATGTCTTTGATTTATTTTTTAAGAAATAAGCTCATTTCCTTCTATTAAAGTCATTTATGAAAGTGATGAAATACTCACTTTTAGAAAAGGAGGAGGTTTTATGGGACCACAAAAATATGAATGTATTAGCTTAATAGGTGATATTTCTCTTTAGGATTTTCTTGAGGGAAAATCATTTATTTGTTGCTTCCCTAATATGCATCCCTCACATACTTTATTTAGTTATTCAATAGGAGGAAGTCCTCTAACTATTTGATTATTATAAATAACATGAAATCCACCAAAACTCAAGTTCCCATACCTGAGATGCCAAAGAGTAGATTGATCAATATTTATTATTTTGAAAGTTAATGTTCCTTCACTTTGCATCCTTAAATGAATAATTATATTTTGTGTCATCTCCACCATTGCAATCATCTTATTACTTCCACTTCTATCATATATGATGCATTCTCCACTTTCAAACTTCACCTTATACCCTTTTTGGAAAAATTCCCAATACTTAGAAGATTATACTTTAGTCATGGGACATATAATACATCATTGATTTACCTCTCGTCTCTTTAATTGGTAATAATGTATATGTTACCTTTTCCAATCACTGGAGTTTTTTCATTTGTTCCCATCTTCACTTCATATCTGATTGCTTCATATATGTTATTAAACATTTCCTTATTTCCACACATATGGTTGTTGTATGCACTATCCAAATACCATATTTGTTTGTTTCCTTGCTCAGCTACATTGCAAGTTAGAAATAGAGTTCCACTCTTTTCATTCTTTTCAGGTTCAACTTATTTTGTATTAGTAAATATTGCATTATGATTTCTCATATCATATTCTTTCTTTCTGCATTCACTAGCATAGTGTCTATACTTTTTGCAATAATAAAATTGTACATTTTATTTATCATACCTTTGTGTAGAACCACATCTAGAAGTGTTGTTGCTCCTTCCTCTTCCTCTTGCATGTGGCTCTTGATGGTTATGTCTTCCACCTTCTTGTTGGTTTCTAAATCTTCCTCTTCCTTTATTATAGGCTTTTATCCTCCTACCTCTCACATCTATCTTTGTTTTGAAGACTTATTCATTGGAGGAGCTAGCTGTCCTACTCATCCTTTGTTCATGGGTTTGCAAAGAACCCATTAGCTTATCAACTATCATCTTGCCTCTCACATCTGTGTTTGTTTAAAGGATTATTCATTGGAGGAGCTAGTTGTCCTACTCATCCTCTATTTATGGGTTTGAAAAGAACCCATTAGCTTATCAATTGTCATTTGTCTCAAGTCCTTGGAATCCTTTATTACAACCACAACTAGATAAAATATATTAAGAAGGCTCCTCAATACCTTCTCTATGATCCTATGGTCTTCAAAACCTCTCCATTAGTCCTCATCGATTGACTATGGTCATTGTTCTTATGAAAAAATCATTTATTGATTCTGATTATTTCATGAGAAGAGTCTCAAAATCTCTCCTCAACATCTGTAGTCTGACTATCTTCACCTTGTCACTTGATAATAATTCTAAAATTCATCCCCTGTTTGTTTGGAGTTTATAGTTGCTTCTATTCTTGGAAAAACTAAATCGGTGATACTATTTTGAATATAGATTAAAGAATTTGCATCCTTTTTCTATTTTCCTTCAAGGCATTATGTTGGGATGTAGAAATTGCCTAAGTATTTGAAGAGTACACTAAGTGTTGAGGTGCGTAAGAGGGATGTAGAATTATGCACATGTATCATTTAAGAATGGGAATGCACAAAAATAAGAAAAGTTTGGGACTTAGCCAATTTTGCATGGCATGAGCTAAAAATAGGAAAAGTAGATGAAGTGTAGATCACACATAGATAAGAGTATGAAGAATTCATGCTAAGTAAGCGTTATTTTTGGAACAAAGTGGAAGATAAAAGGTCATGCATAGTTTATGCTAATAATAGGATTAAGATAGAGTTTAATTATAGATTAATCTATTATTAGCCTTCTTGTAAAAGCATGCAACTATTGGTGCATGGCTATTTTGAGCATGTAGGATATTTTTGAGATATATGGGTGGTGAAGGGAAAGCTCCCACCCCTATATATAGTATTTGATTTACATAGTTTTGGACACTAGGGTTATTGACAACCATGTATTAGAAACCATATGTATTGTAGAATTATGTTGCTTTGATGTTCTAGCGTGCATGACTTTCTGGTTACTATGATTATGTATTCAATTTTATTGCTTAATGAATTAATGTAATGGAATATTGTGGATGGATCATGGTGGTTGTATTATTAATCTAATCTTAGTCCTGTTTTGATTCATTATGCTCTATGGCTATGATCTGATTTATGTAATGATCTGCACCTAGTTACTTGATTTGTTAATGGTTAATATGATTATGCATGCTAACATCTTGATAATATAGTAAAAAAGAGGGACATGGTAGCTTTGTGTGCTTTGGGTGAGATTTCATATCTATATGAATGAAGTGTCACATGCGCCTAGGAAATCGAGGGGAAAAATAAGACTACATTTTGGTTTCATTTTTGGGACCTCTTTTCAAACCATTTTCCATGATGTTGTATGATGATGGTGTATTGATTGACTCTTGCTGCCATTGAAAGTTAGGTAGATGGAAAAGATCAGTTTGCATGAAGATATGGTGCTGGACCTGATTCCAATACATGTAAGTGGGTGGAAGAACATCTATATCATGAGCTTTATGAGACATTTTTCATCCTGTTTCCTATAGAATTGTATGAGTGGTTGTTCGCCTATGCATTATAGAAAAGATGAAGTTCTGAGACCAAGGGTTTAGATGTAGGAAGATTACTAGACTTTTTTGATGCATATGAACCTTGGACACATGTTGTAGATCATTAGTGGGTTGGTGTTGTGTGTAGTTATACTTTGGAGTACACTATTTCTACGTATTATTGTCCGAAAGTTGTTGAGTTTAAATTTTTATGTGAGCCCAAAGGATCTTACATTCATGTTATTCCTTTGGAAATTAAGATCTTGATGGTGGTGCTCGATTAGGTGCCTACCTATGGCTAGCTAAACATACCACCACATACAGGACATGAGCAGTTGTGGTGAATATGGTAGACAAAAACACAAAAATATATATTATATTCGATTTAAAAACTTCATACAATATCATATATGTGGCTCTATATATTTTCTATGCTATATTTTTTTCTTCTTTCTTCTTTTAGCTTTGTGTTGTTCCACATGTATCCTATATTCTTCCTCTATGTCTTTCTCTTTTCGAAATGTGTTGTTACGCGTATTACATCTCTCTTTTAAAAATAAAATGACACCATATTTATAATACCACATGTCATTCATACTTTCATTGAAATTCGACATGGACCTAGACATATAATAGATCCTAGACAATCCAGGGTTTGAGATCCATGTAGTAGTCCACTAAAAATGTGATGCAATGTGTTTCACCTTTTTCTTAGATTGTTTCTTTGAAGTGTTGATTGAAACAAGATAGGGTAACATGCATAGGAGGAATACCTATTCAAATGTCGGTTGATGGGTTGTTGTGTGCATATGACTTCCGAATCCTGGTGATCATGAGAGCTTCCTTTGGCTAGGAGGAACTACCCGTAATGAAAACAAAACCATAGAAGGAATTAAACAATATGGGTAGTGAACTCGCCTAAAGATGAGCTAGATCCGGGAAGTATGATACTTCCTAGATGGCTATCACCCACTTTATTTTAAACAATTCAATGCTGTAAAAAAGTAAATCCTATTGTTATTTTGAAATGATTTTGGTATCTCACTTAAAAACATAATAAGAAATAGATCTAATCTAACATTCTAGGCTAGAATAGAATCCAAAGGTCAAATGATTGGTTCTGGGTCTCTGCAGGTCTGATAAAGGTATCGGGTAGATCACATGTGAATGAGGGTGAGATAAAATTAGGTGGGTAGGTATCTATTCAGGGCTATGTGGGAAAACATAGAGACCGGTGTCGGTTAGGGGTGACTAATGGTGGTTAGGTATAATCGGTGTCATGCATCTTGTGAGATTTGGAAATGTCACATAACAAGGTAGGGTCTCCTTTGTGATTACACAAAGGACTTTGGTTGGTCGGGATGAGGTATTGGGTGACTGGAGTAGGCTTTTGTGATGTTTTAATGGGTATATGGAGGTGAAAATGTGGAGAAGGTCAATAGGGGCAAGGGGGCAAGATGATAAAATGATGATGAAATGAAATAACCAGGAAAGTATGATGTTGTACTTACTTGGATTCCATTCTTGAAGGCCTGTGTGTGAGGTATGGAGGTGTTGATGATGGGTTTGAAGGTTGTAAGTGATCACCAACTGAAGAAAATATTTTGCATGGGCTGCATGTACACTCCTCTTTGCTTGGATAGATCAGATCATGGCTGGGATGGCTGTGTAGGAGAAGATGCTCAATCTCCTTCCTGGATGTGAGTTTTCACTGGAATTGGCTCTCTGAAGATGCATTATCTCTCTGAGATGTGTTCTTGCTTGTCAACTTTCTCCCAATGTTTGCCAACTTCCAACCTTGAGAATAAGGTTGTTTTGGGGTTAAAATGGTAATCGAAGGTGATTTCAAAGCTTAACCGACGATGGTTAGGGGTAACCGACGTTGGTCAAGGCAGGATTTCCTAGGTTTACTAAACTAGGGAGATCCTCTTGATTTCCTTGGATCTCATGTTGTTATCCCATGGATTAGACTGGGAGCTTCTTGTGATCATGTGGGAATGTGGTTAGAGGGAATGTAGGCATTGATTTTTAGGGTTTGGGTAAGTCTTAGTTAGTTATGGTAACTTACTAAGAATAGGTCTTAGGTTGAGTTGGCTTGGTGAGGTGTCTAAGTGAACTGTATGTGTAGATATTATTTAAATAATATATTTAAATAATAAATATAGTGAGGGTAATGCATTAATTTAATTTAATTAATTAAATTAATATTAGTGGGGTGAAGGGGTCATGGCTAGGTAAATGTAATAAAGGGTGCTTATATGTCGAGGGACAAAAGGGGAGTGTGACCTAATTTTAGTGTCTACATTTTTCCCCTTTTTGTTGCGTAGCTTGTATTGGTAAGTGATGCTAACAAAAATAAGATGTGGTTGCCCCATGTGTGGGTGAAGGTGATCCCCCTCAAACTAGGAACTGACGAGGTAGT
The DNA here is from genome assembly GCA_018340775.1 of Taxus wallichiana var. yunnanensis. Lineage (NCBI taxonomy): Eukaryota > Viridiplantae > Streptophyta > Pinopsida > Cupressales > Taxaceae > Taxus > Taxus wallichiana. Next base: position 364,024,655 of record CM031233.1, read on the forward strand.
AGGTTGAAGCGGTGAGTGGTTTGATAAAAGGTAAATGTGAGGAAAAGGAAAGTGGGTATAGGGAAAAGGGGTGAAAGGTCTACGCGGGAAATCTAGGTAATGGGTCAGGGTCACAAGTAGGTAGCAGTCAAACACACATGCGTATAAACTACAACATGCTACCGGGTTGAAGAACAAGAAAAAACTACATCGTCTAAGGTTGATAGGTTTATCCAAACAAGGTTAAAGTGAATCCAGTATCCAAGGTATAGGATATGGTCATGAAACACAATGTAGGTTAAGTGCATGAATGTTTAGGTATGTTTCGGTACACCAAAGGTAGGGTCAGGATAAATGGTTGCGCAATAGGCTAGGTAAGGTCATTAGGTCAATCAACATAGGTAACATTGCCACAGGTATAGTGAACACATGAGGTCAAAGGTCACTAAAGTGATGGTCTAAGTCCAAATATTTAGGTCACGACACGGGTAAGGCCAAGGTAGGGGTAAAACAAGGAGTCCCCAAAGGAGGACAAATGGAGAGGTAGGAAGGGGACGAGGTTGGGGAAAGGTAAGGTAATGGGTTGGGTAAAATGGCAAAGTAGGGGAAATGTGTAGGTTAGGTCGATAACCGATCGCGGCATGGTTGAGTTAGGTTATAGGCATTACAGGCATTTGAGTTGAAAGTAGGTTTAGTTATGATTCATTATGTTGGAAATGTATGATACTATGGGTCATATGTGAAATATTATATAATCTATGCATTGTGATGATAGAGAGATGGTAGGTGTAGTAAATGTATGTTGTGGTAAGCAACTTGTTATGTATGTGGCCTAATTTCCAATTTTGTTAGAAAAGGGGAACTAAGCGAAATGTGATGTAAGTGGTGAGTTAGGCATAGGTGATGAATTGTTTTAGGGTAGATAATGGCCGAGCTAACCTCCAAGGGCCCCATGCCCTCGGAGTGCTACCTACATAGTCCCGGTGAAAAGGGACCTTAGGCCGATGTAGTTCTCCCATGAGCTAGGGAAGAATATGAGGAGGTATGAAAATGAGTTGGTAGGTTTTTGGGCATGTTGTGGGTTTAGGTTTGTTAGGTGTGGGTAGATTATAGGTAAAATGATGTAGGTGAGGGTGATTATGGCAAAAGAAGGAGATTACCCCAAAAGTAAGCATCGAGGACCATGTCTTGTATAAGGTAATCAAAATGTAAACAAAGATGGTTAAAAGATAAGAGGGGGAAATAAAGCCACCTGGTTGGGTAGGATCATACCGAGTAGATCATACCTTGAGTGGAGGTGATGAATGCAAGACCCGAAAGGCATTACATGATTAACTATTCTACGATGAAGGTAGTCACAAGATCACCAAATGTCTAAATTCCAAGATGTCCCTTGAGGAAATTGAGGAAATGAGAGTGGAAATGGTAAGGTGGGTGAAAGGTAGTTAATTGTATATGTTTTGAGTGATAGGGATTTTGGGCAAGAGGTCCGAGGTCACAATGGGCAAGTCCATGACTAAGAATTTTCTTTTTGATGATAGATTCGATGATGGGAAGTCTATATGGGATAAATAATATGGTACTCCTTGAGGTCTTCGTGAAGTTGATCGATGCGGGAAGCTTTGGTTTTCTCTTTTTTTTTTTTTTTGAAAGCTTCACATAGCTGTCCTTCGAGGGAGCAATTTATTTATAGCAGCAATTTTTTTGAGAGGAAGATGTCCTTTTGAGGGATTCATCTATTTTATTAGAAGTTTGACTCAAGGAGGTTGGTCCCATTGGAGGTCTTTGAAATCATGGACAAGACCAAGGTGATGGATAGGACTCTTGTTCAAAAGGAAAGGTGGAATGACCATGGGATCTCATCTAAAGGTAGATGAAAAGTATCCATGAGAATCATGCTATGTGCAGTGTCGTGGTACACATATTCAAGAGAAGATAACAAGTGATGGGTACTCACATGATTCTTGTTTAATCATTAGGGAGGTGTATGGAGTGAATAGCACTTAAGGGATGAGTGGAGAGAGACAAAAGGTGAGGTAGGACAACGAGTCAACAATAGAATGGTTGAAGATGTAATGCATTAAGGGGCTCAGGTTTGGGTTTACCCTCAAGTGAGGATAAACGATAGGCACCCGATCCATAGGTATGAGTTATAATGTATGGTCCAAGCCAATTAGGAGTGAATTTTCCCTGTTTACTTTTTTCTACTTTGGTTACGTGTTGATTTTCTTTCAAGACAAGGTCACCGACTTGGAAGGTTCATTCATGAACACATTTTTCATAAGCATATTTGATACGTTGTTGGTAAACTTGAAGGTGATCCAGAGCATTAAGATGACATTCATCTAATAACTCTAGTTGTGCTAAGTGGTCCTAATGAAATTCATCATCAGTAAGCATGTCATGGAGAGAAATGTAGAGTGAGGGGATCTAGACTTGAGAGGTAGAACAACCTTTATACCATAGACCAGCAAAAAGGGTGTGGCCATAGTGGAAGTGTGAATACTAGTGTGGTATGCCCATAGGGCAAAAGGAATGTGCGTATGCCAATCCTTCCCAATATCGTCAACCACTTTCATGAGAATTTTGTTGAGGGTTTTGTTAGTGGATTCGGCTTGGCCATTGGTTTGTGGGTAATAAGGTGATGAGAAACTAAGTTGAATGTCGAAGGCATCGTAAAGTTTTTGCAATGTTTTGTTTTTGAATTGTTTTCCATTATCAGTGATGAGGTGATGAGGGACACCAAAGTGGAAAATGATGTGATGGTTAATGAACTCACATATTTTCTTAGCTTTCATGGAGATGAGTGGTATGGCTTCCACCCATTTTGTGTAGTATTCGGTAGTAGTTATGATCCATTGATGGCATTGGGAAGAATGAGGATTGATTTCTCCGACAAGATCCAAACCCCATTGAGAGAAGGGCCAAAGGTCATGAGCGACCTGTAAGGCATGACTGGGTGTATGATGAAGGTTGGAATGTTGTTGGCATTTCACACAACATTTGACATAGTCACAACAATCATGGTTAAGGGTCGGCCAATAATAGCCTAGGCAAAGAATACGCTTAGCAACAAGTAAGGCCACTAAAGTGACCTCCACATATGCCATCATGAACCTCCTTAATGGTATAAGGAATTTCAGAACTTGTGAGGCATCGTAAGAGAATACCATCAAAGCCATGCTTATAGAGGAGTCCCCTAAAATGACGAAATGAGAGACATTTTTAAGGAAGGTGCATTGTCCACATGGGTGAGATTAGGAGGTAAGATGGAGAGGGAAAGGTAGTCAGAGTATTGTTTATACCAAAGGTCACTCGGGTCAGGGGTGTCATTTCCGATTGAGTAAACATCATGAGGTAAATAAGAAGGTGAATGGAGGCATTATATGGTGACAAATATTTTGGAATCGGCAGGGGAAGTGGGTATTTGGGAAGCTAAGCAGGCCATGGTATCTGTAAATTTGTTGGTTGAACGTGGGATGGTTTGAAGGGTGTAATAATCAAAGGTGGTCAAAATTATGTCTACATGATGTTTATACTTTTGAAGTATCTCATTATGACATTGGTACATACCATTGACTTGGTTTATAACCAATTGTGAATCACCAAAGATGTGGATTGATTTGACATCGAGGGTATATGCCTGGAGACCTAGCACGAGCGCTTCATACTCGGCAATATTGTTGGTGCATTCAAAGTCTAGTTTGAAAGACAAAGGCATGGGTTCTCCATCTAAAGGAATGAGGATAACACCAGCCCCACCCCCATGCTGACACTTGGAACCATCAAAGAATAGTGTCATTTGGTAAGGGGGTTCGTCCAGGGAAAGAGTAGCAATTGACTCATCGGGAAAGTCAAAATTAGAGGGTTGATCCTTGAAAATAGGTGTGTCAGCTAGTTGGTCATTGATGATAGCTTGCCCTTGATGGAATTTTGATGAATGAATTCGAGGTCAAGATCAGATAAAAGCATAAGCCATCACGTGACACGCTGATTTTGATAAGGTTTGGCGTACATGAAGTGTAAGGGATAGGTGTTGGTCATGACATAGGTTTTGTGGTTGAGTAGGTAATGGCGAGTTTGGTGGAAACGGAAACTAAGGCTAAGAAAATATTTTATGGATAGTTGTATATCGGGTTTCATAGTCCAAAAGAGTATGGCTTATGTAATAAACCACCTGCTCCATGTGTTGTTCATCGCGATGAGTGAGCATGGCTCCCAAGGAATGATTGATAGCTGATATGTATAGGTAAAAAGGTTGATCGTCTTTAGGTGGAATGAGTATGGTGGTTGGAGAAGGTATTATTTTAGGGAATCAAAAGATTTGTGACAGTCAACATCCCATTTAAAGGAGATATCCTTCCTAAGTAGATGATGAAATGGTTGACACCGATCAGATAATTATGAAATGAAATAGAGAATGGAATGTAATTTACCTTGCAAACTACATAGTTGTTTAAGGTTAGTGGGTGGAGGAATTTCCAGAATGGCCTTGACCTTAGCAGGGTCAAATTCTATACCATGGAGGGAAACAATAAATCCCAGGAGCTTTCCTGAGAGAACCATGAAGACGCACTTTTTAGGTTGAAGGTGGACGTAATATTTAATGAGGTGGTCAAAGATGGTTTCGAGGATGGCGAGGTGCTCAGAGTGATGTTTATATTTGGCCAAGAGATCATCCACGTAATCTTCCAATATGTGATGCATAATATCATGGAAGATGTAAGTCATAACATGCTGATATGTAGCACCAACATTTTTAAGGCCAAAAGGCATGACTCAATAGCAAAAAGGTTCCCAAGGGGTAATGAATGCGGTCTTGTGCTGATCTTTTAGGGCAAGAAAAATTTGGTTATAACCCGAGAAGCCATCCATGAGTGAGAGCATCTCGTGACCAGCGGTGAGGTCAACCAGTTGATCAATACTAGGCAAGGGAAAGTCATCTTTCAGGTAGGCTAGGTTGAGGTCACGGAAGTCCTGTGAAAATGTAGAGTCCCCCTATTGCTTTAGTAACAGGGACAATGTTAGAAATCCAACGAGGATAATCAATGGGTAAGATGAAGGAAACCAAAAGAAGGTGCTAAAGTTATTCTTTTGATGAGAAGAGTAATGCGAGGGTGCATTTTCCTCATCTTTTTTTTGATAGGTTTGGAATTGGGAATGGTTACGATATTGTGGACCACTATGGTGGGGTCAATACTGGGCATGTCTATGTAAGACCAAGCAAAAGCGTGGTTATGATCTCAGAGAAAAGAAGTGATGGTTTCTTGTTCAACAACATCTAAAGATTGTTCAATCTTTAGGATGTGCGGGTTGTCCTGAGTATGAATGTTGATCTCAATAGTTGATTCATTCAACATGGTTTGTGTCTCAAAGGGTAATGACCAATGAATATATGAGTCCTCTGCACCAAGGTAGGTGAGTATGGATTCATCATCCTAACATTGAAAATTGTTAATTGTAGGTGTATCATCATCGATCATCTCAAGATTTAGGAATGGGAGAGTGGAAGGGGCCTCATCTTCACGTAAATAAGTCAAAGGCCCCAAGGAAATGGTGTTTATGAAAAAAAAAAAAAGTTAGGGGGATAGATTCAGATCCATCGACTCTGCTAGTGAGGGTGGTGATGAAGGTAGACTAGCTAGTGAAGGTAGTGATGAAGATGAAGGTGGAGGAGGGTTGGGGCCTTCAATTAGTTCAATGTGGGCCTGTTTAGCAGGAGGTTTGGGGAAGTCGATACCACTATGAATTATGTTTGTAGGTGGTACATGGAATAAAGGTATGGCGGCCTTGCTCATAAAATCCAAAACCAAAACCCTTCCACACACAAGTGGTGCAGTATGGGAGGAAGGTATGGGTAAAACGATGATTGGTAAGTGATTGGAAGCAGAGAAAAGGGGTTGTGATGGTGGTTCAGTGTGTGTAAGTGGTAAGTATCAAGTCCCCATAGGTGAGAATAGTATGAAGATGAGGACCATAAAGGAGGCATTCTCCTATACGATGATCATAGCACGTGTGTTGGTGAAGGCTTACATACTCGTGTGGAGTAAGGAATGTGTTGATACTATATAGGTGGTACTCCCCCAGAGTGAGGTGTTCAAAAAACCTTCCAAGGGATCAGTGGTTGATATGTAGGTAGTTGGAATGGATAATGTGTCAGAGGTCGATGTGGAGGTGGAGTTAATGGATTGGGAAGCTAATGGGTCAGCCGTGGAGGTTATAGCAGTGGTAGGAATGGAGGAGGTATGTGCGGTGAAAGCAAAGTGGCTGTACTGGTAGGTGGAGGTGTAGGTGAAGTGGTATTGGTTGCAGAGGTAGATGGCTTGATAGGTATGAGCACATCATTAGGTCGGTAAAGCATGTTGCATGTTTTAAAAGGTGATGGGTCAGCTAGAATGGTATAAGTGTGTCCTTCATGTTCAAACTTTACACAATGATGCAAAGTGGAAGGAACGTAACCCATGACATGGATCCAGGGTCTACCAAGCAACAAGTTATATTGGAATTCCCCCTAAAATGTAAAACAATTCTGGAACAAGTGCGGGGGCCATGTGAATGTGAAGGATGACAATGCCTAGTGTGGAGGTGATAGCGTTGTTGAATGAACGCAACATGACCAGATGTTTATGCATGCAATTGTTAGGTATGTGCATTTGAGAAAATTCATGGGATGAAATGATGTTAATGCTAGTGCCTCCATCAATCATCACATGGTGTACCCATATGTCATCAATGTGGATAGAGATGAAGAGGGCTGGGTCTGGGTCATCGTTTTGGTGTGGCGCGATCTCCTCCTCTGAGAAGCTAAGGGAGGCCACTTGGTGAACAAGGTGAGGTGAGGATGAAGGTGGTAATTTGGTGAGAGAGGCTACATGATGGGGTGTGATAATGGAGGCTATGGGTGTAGGGTCATTAGGTAAAACCTCAATAGATTGAAGAACCTCCATGAGGGCTTGACGATGGGATTATGAGGTTTGGATGAGGTCATATAAGGAAATTTTGAGGGGAGATTAGTGTAATTGTTTGAGCATGGTGCGATGTGTGATGCCATTAGAAATGGGGTACGTGGGGCCATGGATAGTTATTTTAGGTATGGGTGCAGATGGTATGTTGGGTATAGGATTGGTTGGTGGCTCAATTTCCTTTTCTTTGCCCTTTTGTGCATGTGTAGTGACGTGTATCATGTTGATTTGAGGGAAGTTTGGAAAATAAATAAGGTGTAGGGTGAGTGGTATAATGACATGATGGAAAAAACCTACCGGAGGAGAAAAACCCTGTGAGGTCAGTTGGGTGCAATGACATTTGGGTGGTGGTGTGGCAAGTTATCTTATGTGAACCATGTTAATTTCAAATCTTGGGTGTGGCTCTAGAGCTATGAGGGTGGAGGTTATGGCTATTGAGTGGGAAGTGTGGGAATGGGTGTTGGTGAAGCAGGATCCTCGTTGAGAAGGTTATCATCGTCAAAGTTGGTTTATGGTGGACACAATTGGATAAGGACAATTTTCAAGGCCTTGCAGTTCTCCACATCATGCCCTAGCACACGATGGTATGCACAAATTTTAGTATCATCAAACCCTTTTGGCTTGGGTTTGAGGGGGTCATAAGGTTGGAGTGGCGGTAATGTGATAATAGAGGTCTCGAGGAGGTTGGTTAAAATTTTGGCATAGGACCCTGCTAGTGGATCACAATGGGAAGTGAATGTGGGTTTGGGTGTAGGTGTGGTTGATTGTCAAGGAACTATTTTTGGAAGAGTAGGAATGGGTCAAGCTATGGGTTTAGGTTCCAGTGTGGTTTTAGGTATCGGTTGGGTTCGTTTGGGTAGGGGTACAGTAGATGGATGGGTAGGAGGGTGTGGGTTGTTTTGACTACCTTATTATGGGGTAGTGGGGTTTTGTTTTTTGGTTGCACCTTCTTGGGTAAAGGTGATGTGGGTGTACGAGGTCTAGAAGGAAAAGCAGATGGAGGAAGAGGGTGAGTTACCCATAGGGATAATGGGGGTGTTGTGAAGGTAGATGACGTAGGTCATACTTGGGGTGTGAGGGACAATGACTGAAGTGTAGTGGGTAGTGAAGCAATAGCTGAAGGTATTGGAGGTATTGGTGGTAAAGAGACTGTAGGTGTGGGTATAAGTCATGTTGTGTGCCTGGGTAGGTTAGAGGTTTGTGAGGAAGGAATGGGTTGTTATGTTATTAGTTTATGGATGGGTGAAGGGTGCTTGACCATGTTGGGCAACTGAGGTCTTAAGGCAGATGGGACAAGTGCGGGCGTGATTGGTGTGGTTGGGGTATGAGGTCAATGAGTTTATTTCTTTGGTTTAGGTGTCAGAGTAGGTGTGGTATTGATGTTGGAGGATGTAGCTAAATCTAGTTTAATAGGTGGATGAGTAAGGCTGGTGGTCGGGGTGACCCCTAAAGTGGTAATAGGTTTAGTTGAGGAAAATGTTGTGGGTGTGGGTTTGGGTTTAGATGTAGGTCAAAGTTATGTGTAAGGGTGTAATTTGGGCACTAACGGGTATCGTGGAATGGGTTGTGACAAGCAGTGGTTGTATTTGGTTTGATGGGTCGAAATGTGTTTGGGTAGATAGTGGAGGTATCAGTGAGGGATCTCTGCATCTGTGTTGAGATGGGGAGTAAGAGGTGCCCCCATAATAAAGCCCTATCCACATAATCTAAGTGATCAGCCAAACATGAGAACAAAACATCTGTGGGTGGAGTTAGTGAGGACCTAATGGGAATTCCCGTAAAATGCATCTTAGAGATGGGGAATTGGCCAGCTTCAGCTTTCGTGGGTAAGAGAGCCGAAAGTAGGTCTGTTGGATTTTGGGTAGCTGATGGAGAATGCTCGCCAAGAGGAAAAGGTATCTCAACTAGGTCTATGATGGGTGGAGGAGATGATGGGAGCTCCTCTATAAGTGGAGGGATGGATAGGTGCTCCTCTATGGGTGGAGGAGGTAATGGGTGCTCCTCTGTAGGTGGAGGAGGTAGTGGGTGCTCCTCTATGGGTGGAGGAGGTATTGTAGGTAAAGGTTCTCTAAGTGGTGAAGCTAGGGGTGAGATGGTCTCAATGTTAGTGGAAGACCCCTCCGTAGGTGATGAAGGAGATGAAAGGTGTTCCTCTATTGGTGAAGGAACAATGGAGGTTGGTTCCAATGTGGAAGGAGGATTTTGGGCTAGGATTTCCTCTATGGAAGGGATGTGAGGTAATTGAGAGGTGACAGGTACCTTGTTAAAGATAGCGTGAACCTCACAGGTATGGGTATCGTGAGTGGATGTCTCACCTAGTTTGATTGGATGATGGGGCATGGTTGGGAAATGGTTTTTGAAGATTTGTAGATTTTGGTTGGGGGTGGCATTGGGATTATCCACAATTAACTCACCTTTCTCGAGAATTTCTTGGACAATATTCTTGAAAGTGATGCTAGTTTCCATCACTATGACCCTTTACTCGATGATAGTTACAGAAATCATGTTCTTTATACCATGTGGGCATGGGGTGAGCAGGTCAAAACTAGTGTGTGGTTTTATGGGTGGAAGGGAGATGGCTCCAGCTTTGATAAGCTTTTTAAAGACAAAATAGTAAGGTTCCCCAATTGGGGTATATTTTCGATACTTTTTTCTGAATCAAAAATCCTGGATAGGTGAGAGATTAGATGAGGGTGTAGCTTGATTCGACGGATGAGCTGGGCCGGCCTTGAGTACCACTGCATTAGCGGTGCCCTTAGCTTTTGAATAATTGGTTTGTGGTTTGGAAGAGGAAGAGGTATCATTCAACTTGAATGTCGAATTCTTATTGCGTAATTGGATTTTCTTCTCTTCGATGGCCCGAATCTCTAACTTTCGTGCCATAGTGAATGCCTCATCGAATGTTCGAAGGTTGGACCTGCAAGGTCAGGGAGATATGTCTAGCGCAAGCTTATGTGAAGAGCTTGATGAGTTCAGTTTGTGGTAGTTAGAAGGTAAGTTTATTGATCAAGTTGTTCCAGCGAGTGAAAAATATCTGTGATAGATTCATCCTCATACTGACGTGTGGAATATAGATCGATCATGGTAACCTTCTTGATGATATTGATAGAGAAATGATCCAAGAAGGCTTGGGATACCTAATTGAATGAGAATATAGAGTGTTTAGGTAACCCACTATACTAGTCTAATGCAAGTCCAGTGAGGGACATGGGAAAAGTTCTCAAAAGTAAGCATCGTCATGAGTGATCAGATAACACCTATGTTTGAACAACCGCAAATGTTGCTTGGGGTCTTCTTTGCTATTAAAATGATTGACTTTAGGCATTTCCCAATGCACAGGGTATGAATGGATAGGAATGGATGGGTGAATAGGCTCATTACAAATCTCATCATAGGTGAGAGTGTTGCTGGAGCCAAAACCGATGCCTCCAATGTCTACATCTTGTCCAACATCAATTTAATTAGGTCATTTGTGGGTTGTGATGATTAGATTCCTCCTATAGCATGAGGAGGTTGGTTTTGGGCATATAACAAGGGTGGCACTCCAGTGTATGGGGCTACCATGTAGGGTGGTGGAGAAGAAGGTAGTGAAATAGGGGTACGTACCTAGAATGAATAATGGATGAAACATGAGGTTGTTGGTAGTATGTATATGGGGGTGGAAGGGTCATGGTAACCCTAGTGGCAATAAGGGCTAATGATTATGGAATTGAAAGAACCACGTTCGAAATGGCATAGGGTCACGAACATTGGAGGTGGGAATGTAGCTACAGGTATGTATGAGACATTAGGGGTGGATGAGGTTGTGTTTGGGGTAGTCGTCGAGGGTATGGTGGATGTGATGGGTGCCACAGAGGTAACAGACATGCATTCATGGCGGGTATAGAACCTAACTATGAAACGATTGATGGTAAGGTGGATGCGGGCAGCACAGAGCCGAGATGGGGCCGATGTAAAATTAGGTGTGAGAGTCAGGGGGTAGATACAGGCATGTCATATATCAACTGAGCTGATGTGTCTTGAGTGGACAAGTCGGAAAGGTAAAAATGAAAGGCGGCAGGGTTCTGGTCAAGGAGTCATGCGAACTCCTCATCTCCAGTAATGATAGTAGTAGGCTAGATGGGATCCATGGCTGGTGATAAAATAGAAGGTGGTGAAGGACTAGGTGGGAGTGGTTGGCAACTGGTGTGGAATATGAGGGTGTTTGCTTGTCTTCGGGTTAGCACCATGTGAACCAATATTGATCAGGTAGGGTTGCTTCTTTGTAAATGATACAGAGAACAACAGGAATAGGTGAATCTAGTGATAAAAAGTGGATGAAGTAAAAAATGGTGGCTGGAATGTGAAATAGGATAACCGATGTTGGTTAGGGAAAACTCGACATCGGTTAGGGGTAACTATGCTGGTCACTATAGAAAATGGATAGTAAGTAAACAACGAGGCAGAAGGTAAAATCTGATAGGTATGCCAAATCTAAAGATGTTTAAAACATCAATGGGAATAATGACAGTGACAAAGACTATGAAAAGTGGAAGAAAGTGAAGTAAAATGTCCTTTTAAGTAGATTAGAAAAAGGACCTGGAACCGACGTCGGTTGGGTATAACCGATGGTGGTCAGAGGTAATCATGACATGGTTATTGTGAAATTGAAAAAGTGATGAAAGAAAGTGGTTGTGAATTAAAATCTGATGTAGAATAGACCCAAAATTTTGGAAATGATGATGATATGGCCTAGGCACACTCAAGTGAAGTGAATACACCAGCTATGATGAGGAGCGTGCAAGGATGAACAAGAAAGTGATGAACATGATCTCTCACCTCAAAACGCAAGCCAAGCAAAACACTAAGAAAATACGATCCTAGGAGTGCATTTTCTATTATGTTTTTGTAGCTTATGCTATTTAAGGACTGACACATGAATTTTGAAATAGATTTTTTGGTGAGGATGGATTCCTACAAAGAAGGAGACCTAAAGGGTGAGGTTTCAGGTATGTTATGATGGGGGCAAGCTTCGTTCAAGTATGACTCGACAGAGTAGTGAGCTGGGTGCCCACTATGCCGTGATCATGTGATCACCTACAACTTCTTCCATGTAGGATGTTGTTTAAGAATGTATGTATTTTGAATTTTTGTGTGGTTTGGTAAGACTTAGAGAAAGAGAGAAGGATAGAAGTGCTTTTCTATGATTCATTTGTCAACCATCAACTGGTCATGACTTCCAGCATATAGGTTACCCTCAATTAATGTGAGCTAATGCAATAAATCAAAATGGAATGCACTTGTTTTTAAACCCAAATTGGAAATGTGGAATTGGATGACACAATAAGATGAAGAGGAAGAGGAATGCTCTTTCACTACAATGCAAAAAACATAAAGAAATGATTCTTTTTAATTACACCAAAAGAAAAGTTTCCTTTAGAGAAAATAGAAAGAAGAGGTGGATTACTAGGGAAGAAAATTAGTGTGTACGCTTTGTAGAAGGGAAACAAACACACAATTTTTCCTAGGAATGAATGAAATGAAAGGAACCCGGACGGGTCCCACCAAGCTTTGCAAAATGTCCCTTTTTCTTAGATTATTTCTTTGAAGTGTTGATGTAACAAAGCGTAGGAGGAATAAAATGTTTCACCTTTTTCTTAGATTTCTTTGAAGTGTTGATGAAAACAAGATAGGGTAACTAGTGAGCTAGATAGGAGGAATACACTATTTTAAACAATTCAAATGTTGGTTGATCCTATTGTTTTTGCATGATTTATGATCTCACTTCGAAAACACAATGATCGTAGAGAATCCCTTAGGCTAGAATAGAGGAACTGGTTCTGGGTAATGAAAACAAGACCACCGTGAATGAATTAAACAATATGGGGGCATTTAGGGGCATGGGCGGTGAACTTCCTAGTGTGAGCTAGATCCAGAAGTATGATACTTCTAAATGGTTGTCAGGTTTTAATCCACTATTTTAAACAATTCAATGTTGTAAACAAAGTAAATCCTATTGTTATTTTGAAATGATTTAGGTATCTCACTTAAAAACACAATAAGAAATAGATCTAATCTAAGAAATGCTAAGGCAAGAATAGAATCCAAAGGTCAAATGAGGTTGGTTTGGGTTTCTCTGAAAGTGATCACCGATAAAGGTATTTTCGGGTAGATCACATAGTGAATGAGGGTGAGATAGAAATTCCTTGGATGTGAGGGTAGGCTCTCTAAAGATACGTTATCTCTACGAGATGTGTTCTTGCGTCAACTTTCTCCTAATGTGTGGGAAAACACAGAGAATAAGGTTGTTGGGGTTAAAATGGTCGGTGGTTCTAGATTAACCGCGATGGCTGGGGTAACCAACGTCGGTCAAGGGATTTTAGGTATAACCGGTGTATCTCATGTTGTTATTTGATTAAACTAGGAGTTTATTGTGAGCATGCGGGAAGATGGTTAGAGGGAATGTAGGCATTTATTTTTAGAGTTTGGGTAAGTCTTAATTAGTTATGGTCTCCTTAGTGATTACACAAGGACTTTGGTTGGTGCACAACATGGAAACCTCTGATCTCCAGATTAGAAGGGTTCCTCAAACTATTGGATCTATATTTTGCAAAACTACAGAGGTTTAGGTAACTTCAGTAAGGAGACAGGGGAGAAGTGCAAAAATTGAAACTAACTAAAGATGGTGATGCAGGTAGTGAAAGGGTGGTCTAGGCTTTTTGTGAGGTTTTAATGGGTATATGTAGGTTAAAATGTGGAGAAGGTCAATAGGGGGCAAGGTAAATAATGGATGATAAAATGATGAAGAAATGAAATAACCAAGAAAGTATGATGTTCACAACTTGGAATTTAAAATTCTTGAAGGCCATGTGTGAGGTATGGAGGTTGATGATGGGTTTGAGCAAATAATACAAAAGTGATCACCAAGCTTGATTAGAAAATATCAAAATACGCATTACACCCTTAGAGAGGTAAAGAAAACTATTACAACTCCTTTATCAATCCCTTGAAGAAGGTGAAAGAAGAAGTCTACTATGCCCAGATCTTGAAATGAGTCGGCTTTTAAAATGCAAGGGTCGAACCGAGGGAACAGGACGTACAAAGGCATGGGAGCCCATTATTTCTTGACTGCAGTGTATTAAAACGGCATGGAGAAGTCATTTTGCTCAATCTACGCATTAACTTCGGTCACTGGAATGTCATTTCCGGATGTGAGATTTTTCCCTCCAGACTACTCCAAAACGCAAGATTGACCCCGGAATCGTGTAGGAATTTGGCTCTGCAAAAGCCTCGGATACGCGTTATGGCGATCTCAAGATCTAGAGCATGTGAAAACGTGTTTTGAAATCCTTTTGACACGTGGCACGTGCTGATTGGATGAGCAATTCTCTCTCCTTTTCGCGGGCCATTTTGAAATTCATGTTTTAACTGGACACGTGGCGCTATTTCATTGGTTTGACCTTTTAAAACTTGCCCTTTGAGAATAAGTCCTTTTTGACATTTTGGCTCCTTGTGCTGATTTCGATGGCCGAACCGGTGTAATCCATTTTGCCCTAATTTACTCTTTTTTAAAATGGTAACCGTCCATTTGCCCCGAATGGTGTTTTGACCTCTTTCACCGGTTGCCAGGTGTTCATTGCCTTTTCGGCCGCCCGCTCTGTCCCGATAGTCAATTTTCTCTAGGGTAACCGGCATTTCGTGCCCACGCGTACTATTGTCCCATTTGTCCCATTTTCTTTTGGGTACTGTGGATTTCGGCCGAACAGCCTAGGTTGTCCCAAACTAACACTAGCCAGATTTTTCTTCCTCTTTTCGGCCAGATCGGCTTTGCGATTTGGCCCAATTGTCCGAATCTCATTTTGCTTTTCGGCCGATCCGCTTCCATTTGTCCCATACCTTGAAGACTAGGATTTTCATACTTATTGATGACCATTTGCCTTTCGCAACCTTTTGCATTTTCTCGAGCTTGCTCCCTGTTTCTTGACCGGGGAGTTAGAGGGAATGTAGGAATCAATTGATTTTTAGGATTTGTTTGCATGTTATCAAAATTTACCCTAGGGGGTGAATTTTGGATAATAACTTACTAAGAATAGGTCTTAGGTTGAGTTGGCTTGGTGAGGTGTCTAAGTGAACTGTATGTGTAGATATTATTTAAATAAGATATTTAAATAATAAATATAGTGAGGATAATGCATTAATTAAATTAAATTAATATTAGTGGGGTGAAGGGGGTAATGGCTAGGTAAATGTAATAAAGGGTACTTCTATGTCGAGGGACAAAAGGGGAGTGTGACCTAATTTTAGTGTCTACACAATGCTGCCACGTGTTGGTCCGTAACTAGTTATGGGTTTGAGACTTGTAAAAATTTAATTCTCTAACACGAAGATAAGACCAATAATAAATCTCCACACAAACTTATAAATTCATATTTTCATTATCAATCTTATCGAGTGCGAACCTAAGACCAATAGGAATGTTCCACTCCCTCTATGTTGTCATACATTTTTGATCCTTGATCGATAACCGTGAAACATAGGCCAATAAGAAAACACCATGCTCCTCATAATGTCACTATGTCGAGACTTTTACTTTTCAATAAAAATGTCGAGTGCAAAATGTGAGCTAATAAGAGGGGTCCATGCATGTCATAAGTGTCAATCTTTAGTTATAGATGGACAAAGTGCTTGATAAAGCCAAGAAAGATATAGGAAAATGGAATGAGTTAGAAGCTGATTTTAAAAATGACTACCCCGAGCTTATTATTACATCTAAGTGAGTGTGTCGATTATTCTTTCATTGCTTTCATTCTTTCATTATTTTATAATTAATTAATTATTCTTCTAATCCTTTAGATAGATAAGTTGATAAACTCTATTTTCAAGGGAAGACATATAATTAGTGTGGGGTAATGTTGGGATGGAGAAATTACCTAAGTATTTGAAGAGTGCATGGAGTGTTGAGGTGCACAAGAGGGATGCAAAAGCATGTGTATGTGTCATTTAAGAAGGGCATGCACATGAATAAGATAAGTTTGGGACTTAGCCAATTTTGTATGGCACGAGTTAAAAATAGGAAAAGCAGATGGAGTGTAAATCACACAAAGATAAGAGTATGAAGACTTTGTGGCTAAGAAAGTGCTATTTTGGGAACAAAGTGGAAGATCAAAGGTCATGCATAGTTTGTGCTAATAATAAGATTAAGATAGAGTTTAATTATAGATTAATCTATTAGTAGCCTTTCGCAAAAGCATGCGATTGTTGGCACATGGCTATTTACAACATGCGAGACTATTTTGAGATGCATGGGAGGTGAAAGGAAAGTCCCCACCCCTATATATAGTAGTTAATCTACATAGTTTTGGACACTAGGTTTTTGACAACTATGTATTAGAAACCATATGTATTGTAGAGTTATGTTGCAACCGATGTTAAGCGCACATGAATTTATATTTACTATAATTATGTATTCACCTTCTATTACTTAATGAATTAATGCAATGGAGTATTGTGGATGGATTATGGTAATTGATGTATTTGATCATGGTGGTTGTATGGTTAATCTGATCTTAGTTCTAGTTTGATTCATTATGCTTTATGGTTGCGATTTGATTTATGTTATTCTTTGCACCTAGTTACTTGATCTATTAATGGTTAATATGATTATGCATGATGTAGACACCTAAATTACGCTTTCAAAATCTTATTGATAAATTCACACTAATTACTCTCATTCTTACCATTTCCATTATAATTAGTGATTTCCACTAATTAACTAACGTTTCACTCTATTTTGGTTAATTAATGATGCTTTGTTGATTAACTAACCTTTATCACATTCGGATGCTAATTGATGACACATCATTAGTTATTATCCTCTTCCAAACAAACAATTAGCTATTATTAGCTAATTAGGCCTATTTACCATTATTTTCATCAATAAACCCTATTATTGGTTAATACCCCTCTTCCAACCATTCAAAATCACCTCATTTCCCTCCAATACATCTCAAAAGGCTTCAAAATCTTATCATAGCCTCTTAATTGACCCTAAGTGGTTAATTAAGGCTCCTCACATGCTAATCACTTGTTAATTCACTAATCATGATTAACAATCCTTAATCTAATTTATCATTTTTAGTCCCACATGCACCAAGATGCAAGTTTACCTCAAATAGAAAGCTATAAAAAGTACTAAGCCCCTACCTTCATACTTTACACCATACTTTTATTAGTATATCATATAAAAAATATGATTAAGAGCCTTACTTCTTTCTTGGATTAGCTTGCTCAATATTTGCATCCAATCTTCATGTTGGTTAGTAGAGGGATATATAATATGGCCTTGTAGCCATTGTTATATAGATCCTCTAAAAAATTGTGGAGTAGTAACGACCATAATTTGATTTCCTTAGATATATTTAGGTCTATGATAATTAGTAATCATCTCGCATAGTAAGGATGCTTATAGATTAGATGTTTGATTTCATTTAGTTTCCATTAGTGCATGCTTTTAAGCTTTTATCATGATGTTTCATTCGTAAGATTGATCTTGGATCTAGGATACTATGGTGTTAGTATTTATTAGTTAGTCATATTGAAATTTTTGGGGTGATCACATTTGGCACGCCCGTGGGAGCATACCCAATTGCATTCATTTTTAAGCTTTCTAGATTAGTTTCAAGATTTTTAGATTAGTTTAAAAGTTTTGATTTACTAACCCTATCTTACTTTATTTTGTATAAATACAAGGTTTATTATCTAGATTAGTTGTAGTTTCTTTATTTTCATGTTATTTACAGGATTAAAGGAGGTGACATCTTTGTTAAAATTGATCCAAATCGATAAAGTGTGGAGCCTTTTGATATTTTTTTCAAAAATTCTTGTGTTTTGGTGATCTCTGAAGGTGCATGTCATGCACATACGCTCTTACGGGCGCGCAAGTGCAAAACTCACTATTTTTTTCATAGGGGTGCACATACACTATTTTGGGTGGAAATATGCTATTATTACAGGCATGCATACGCTATTTTGGGCATGCATGCACAACACTGCATACATAAGGATCTTCCGGAGGCCATAAATTTTGCTCCTGAAATCAAAATGACTTTACTTTTTTTTTGTGTTGGAAAGGTATTGAAGAAAACTACGCAATGAAAACATAAATTTGGGGTTTAAAGTTACCAAAACTTTAGGGTTTTCATTTTTAGAAAACTAATCATTTTCTAACATGTATAATGCTTTGATGAATGTTTTTTTCCATGTTTTACTTGATGTAGACCAAAGCTTCTGTATGCTCTTATCTTGTACCTTTTGGTGATCTTTAGAATCAAAAACAACTTTGATCTCTATATTTTAAAAAAATTTCTAAGTTTTGATGAATGCTTTTATTTCCATGCTTTGTATGAGTTTGGGATAAAGTTTGTGTATGCTCTTCTCTTGCACCATTGTGTGATCTTGAGAATCAAAAGCAGATTTAAACCTTCTTTTGCTAACATTAGAGTAAGTGGGAAATTTCATTATTCATTTTTATACTTAAGGGAATGAAATTTTCATAAGGAATTTGTATGATCCTTTGATTTAAAAGCTTTTCATTTGATAAACAATTAAAGCTAAAGCTTTTGTATGCTCTTCTCTTGCACCATTGTGTGATCTTGAGAATTAAAAAACAACTTTATTTTTTCACTAAAAAGTACTTGGATTAATTAGGAATGAACCTTAATTTACAAAGAATTATGGTGGTTATTTGATTTACAATTTTTTCATTATTATCTAATTGGGTTTTTTGTTGTGTATGCTCTTCTCTCGCATACTTGGACAATATTGAGAACCAAAACAACATTTAATCCTCTTTTTATGTATTATAGATATTTTTGGATAAATACTAACTATTTGTGTAGAGGACCTAACGATTGCCAAAGAAAGGAGAATCTAAACAAAACTCTAATTACATGTGTGTTGTAGTTTTCCAATGGTGGTCTAAACCAAATTTCCTAATCTAAAAGATAAGGAAACACACCACACCTTTTTCATCACATTGTATTGCAGGTTTCGGTTAAGAGCTACGGATCATTCGATTTGAACTAGGAGAAACTCCCTTTGGCATAAGCCTTAAGATAACAAGAGGGATGCTCTTAGGAACCCAAAGTAGTTTATACAAGAGGGAACCTTGTGAACGAAATAGGAAAGTGCTCCACTACCTAATTAACTAATATGTCTTGGAGAGATTAGAGTAAAAATTATCTTCACGCAACCCCAGTGAAAACACAATTGAATACATTTATTTATCATTATATTGAAGGGGTAAAGTAAATTCATAATACTCCAAGATTTAGTTAGTGTGACTTTCTTGGAAAACTGCACTCACAGAGATAGTTTGTGACACCTAGAGAGTGAACCAATAGGAATCTTGTGGCTTGGAGCCAATTTGACTTAGAAATCATGTTTCAAAGAGCTCTCACAACGTGAATATTTTTTTGGAGTCAAAACCTTGTTATTCAAATAAGGGGAGATTCCACTAAAGTTGAAACCATATGTTACTTCATCATGAGACTTACTGACGTGTTACTTTGTCCTATTTTTTCACTTGTCCTAAGACAAGGTGAAACTTTACCAAAGTTACACCAAGTATTTCTCATCACCACTTGGTTTACACCTTTTTTTTCTTGTTTCCCATTTGGGATGAAAGAAAACATATCTACGTAGTGCTATTGATTGATTGTGTCCACCACTTTTGCACCCATTTACATTCATCCTTGCTTGAGACCTAGATGTAAACATTGAAAGTGTGTTGGTATGTCATTATATCTTGGTAGCCATCATCTCGATACCCATAATTGAGATTTCATATTGTAGCTAGGTTGTATCATCACTTGACTTCCTTTGAGTTGTTACATTTCCCACATTATAGCCATACAATTGTGATACTTATGTCTTGTTTCCATTGTGAAACTTGGTCTAAGTCTCTAAATTGTATTGTTATACTTGCTCACATGCATAGTAACTTCTTGATATACTTAGTCTTAATTTTTTATCCTAACATTGACTTGTGTTTTTAGAGTATTGACATTACGTTATTCACATCATGATAACACCATTTTGATACTAAAATATTTCTTCATTATAAATCTTGATTAATGTGTCCAAATAGTTTTTTTATGTTGCTCGCATTTGTAACTTCCATTGTCAAAGACTTGAAATTTGTTTGTGTCTAAAACTGATTTTAGTATACCTCGTTGGGAGATTGTGTCAACACTTTCTTAGTATTTAGGTCTTATTTATTTTTAGCTTTACCTAAGTGGTGATATTGTGTTGTCACTATTTGAACTAAACCTATCTTAGAAAAACATAGGGAGTAAACTAATTTTGTGACTGGATTATAGTCTTGTACTTAATCGTTTTGTCCTAGATACTTCTTGTTATATAATACTATGATTAGTGTGTTATTATTCATTCATTAGTTTCCTTAGTACGTATTGCCTTTTGGACTTGTTACCATTCTTTATTTGACATTCTTTGTGACGATTTGACGTCATTATGTTGTTTGGTTTATCCTAGGGCCCATATTTGCAAAATGTCTAGTTGGTTGTCGTTATGCTACTCGAATTGACATAGAAATTTCTTCACCGTGAAGGATTTAAATCACCATATAGGTCTAGGAATTTTTACTCAACAATGCCAACCATGATTGATTATTGCATGTTTCCTCATACTTATGACAATAGGGAACCTAGGTCTGTAATTCACATCAAAAGATGACCATCATGACTAAACATCGTTTAGTTATTTATGCTAAGGAAATTGTTCAGTTACCCCTTTCCCCACCTTCATCTCATAGTCGATGACATGATTATGATTCTTCTGATTCCCCTTAGTCTTTTGCTGATTTTAATCTGAAATATTATTCAGATTAATCTTATTTGACTCTTGAGTCTTGGTCCTCCCTTTCTCCATAGGACCTCCTTTATCAGTCACCTCAATGACCTCTTCTTCCACTGAAGATCTATGTGACTCAAAGTTCTTCCAATCAAACATCAAATTTGACTCTTGAGTCACGGTATTCCCTTTCTTCGTAGGACCCTATTTATCAGTTTCCGCCAAAATTTCATCCTCCTTTGAAGATTTTTGTGACTCAAGGTTCTTCTAATTGATCATCCAAGTCGACCCCTACATCGCAATACCCTTCTTGGATGACTGATCCTATTGGTCTACCTACACTATGTTATCTTCTAGGAAAACCTATACCAAGCTATTTCAAAGTCACATCTTCTTCCAATCATGAGACATATCAATAAAAATATACTTCACCTCTCGGGTCATCTTATTCTATTAATCAGAATCAAATACCTCTTTAGCCCCTAAGTCATTTTGATCATGACTTATTCTATATTCATCCATCTTCTAAAGATCAATGTTTGTGTCCATGTCAAACAATTCACAAGAAACAATGTGCTAAGATATATTTTTGACACACTATCCAATTCCTTTGTGGAAAAAATAAGGTCAAACATTCCCTCATCTACATCATTAAAAATCTTCTAGATATTCAACACCTATTGGACCTCTTTCTTCCAATCAAACTCTTATGGTCGACCAACAACACATACCAATCAATTCATTTTAGAATGAAGAAGTGATTGGATAATTTATGGGGGTACATGAAGATATTCCTCTAGAAGGTTGTGATAAATAATTATCTTTAGACCTCGATATGTTCATGTATGTATTCGGGGAAGAGGTTGATTCCTTTTATCATGAACAGAGGAAGACCCTAAGATAATCACACTTGAACCTCCTCTTATTCTTCTATATTCACATTCTTTATTATGTGATGAAATTTCTGGCTCTAGCATTGATCCAATACCTATCTTATCATTACCCAATCATTCTTTATCAATCATGATTCCTCAATCAAAATCTCACCTTGGGCCATCTCCGGTAGCTTATCATCTTCTTCTATATGTGGGCCACCTCCAAGAAGCCCTTCATCATCTATTTGGGGTCACCTCTTGGTATCTCATTACCTTCTATTCTTGGGCCACATCCTAGTATCCCTTTATCTTCTATTTATGGATCACCTTTGGGTAGCCCATCCTCTTTTATACTTGGGCCACATCCTAGTAGTCCCTACATATTCGGCCTATGGGACACCTCCTGGTATCCCATCCTCTTCTATACATGGGCCAAATCCTAGTATCCCTTCATCTTCAATCTATGGGACACCTCCAGTATCCCATCCTCTTCAATTCTTAGACCGTATCATTTTCTTCCATTACATTATCCTTCTATCAATGATTATGGCAAGCCCACCATCATTTCTCACATCAATTCTAAAATCAAATTTCTTCTCCCACTTCTCGGGATCATACAAGTCACGTATTAGCTTATAGGAACCCAAACAATTTCTTTATCAAGCTAAGATAAAAATTCCAAGAGCTCCAAAGCTCCCAACAATTTAAACAATCATAAAGTTAGAATCAAATGCAATTCAAAAATGCACACCAACACAACCATCAAGTATGGCACAAAGTGCATAAAACTCTGGATAGGGAACTCAACCTCCCACATACAAAATCCATGTTTCAAGATAAATCACAATCATTTTTTGAGTATGATCTCACCACGATCATCAAAATCAGAGATAATATGACTCTTGATAAGAAAACACGCTTAATCTCCCTTATCAAGGAAATCGTGAACATTGTTGTTGGATCTTATCATGTAGATTGATATTGATTGGTCCCAATTTCCCAAAATCTAAAAAAATAAAAATAATCAAAACCATAAAAATGAGAAAACATTAAAATAGTACAAAAATAAATCAAGCTACAGATCAAACATTTCAAATTAGGTATTGTATACACATGGATGTTCTTTCTTTGCTTTATTTCCATCCCTTTGTAATTCATCCACCGTTTTTATCCCTTTGATGATATTTTGGTTAGTCTATTTACACGCATCTTATGACATTTATCTCTATTGTACCAGTTTGACCTTTGTCTTTTATCACCTTCCTAAATTAAAGAATGACTGACCTCTTAGAGATCCTATCACAATTTACATCTAATAAAATTGTTGTGAAGAACTTTTGGATGTATTTGTTGATACTAGACAATGTCATCATCACAATCACTTCCAAATCCTTCCATCAAATCATTAGTGGTTCTTAACCCCTTGTCAAATCAAGAGAGCTGAAATAAATTTTTAGAAAGAAGAAAAATCAAATCAAAAATAAAAGCTAAAAGCAAAAGAAAATTGATATATAACTCTCTCTTGGGGTATTTTCAATAATATCTATTGGGGCTATGGAAGTTTGGATGGCAGTAGAGAAATTTTGTGATTAGAATCAAATACATCTCTGTTGGGGCTATGTACATCGGCTAGAAGTGGAGCAATGTATGACTCTCTTTCCACAATCCATTCACAAATCAACTTTGAAAATAAATCATTCCTACACATTGGCTAGGGTGTCTTTACTTATTGTCTATCAAATCTTCCCTCTAAGAGGTAATTAATTTCCATGTGCACACATTGGATCTGATGAGAAAACAAGATTAGTATGTTACCAAGTATATTTTTTTGGACCTTGTTCAAAAATTACTTTAGGTTGTATCTTGTCTCACAATTTGTGCCTTTGGCTAATCACTTCTTCATCACAAGGCTTCTAAGCTACATTCAAAACATTCACATCATTATTCTACTTCATTCAAAACATCCATGTGTATAATATTTCCTTTTTCCATGTTTTTGGGAACCTTTGTCCCCTTTCAAAAAAATAATCTTCTATCTTCTTTCTATCATGAGTTTATTGGCCAACTTACACTAGGGGAATTCTTTCCCTTCCTAGCTCTTCATTGATTTACGCTCATCATGATGATTGAACATATGTGTCTTGGCCCTGATCCTACTTCTTTGTGTGAAGAGTTTGTCTCTATATATTCCTATCTAATGCTGGGGGAATTTTGCATCTTCACTTTCTTACACATACGCGTGGCATTCTTCCCTGGTACATCCCATCCATTGCTAAGAGAATCCATATCTCTTTTTCTTCCTATATATAGCTTTAGAAAACTTTAAAACAAAAAATCACAAAAATCACTCAAATATATTTCAAAAATCCCAAAACATTCAAATATGTTTCAAAAACACTAGCACCAAAGTCTAGTTTTGCGCATACACGCCCCTTTCAAAGGTGCCTATGCACCCCTTTCAAAACATTTACACACTCCTTTCGGCACATACACACCTCGTTTAGTGCATATGTTCCCATCTTCACACATACATGCCCCTTCATGTGTACGTGACTCCTTCAATGCATACACGATTCTTCTAGTTCCTTTTAGAACTTGTTGTGATGGTTATTTTAAACCAAATAATCATTGTTTTCCTGTTTTCACTATGTTGGGGAATTTTTTTTGCTTCCCGGTGACCCTTTCTACTACATGGGGAATATTTTTGCTTTCCAGCATTATTTGGTGGTGTCCCATGAAATTTTCATTATTCTTAATCATTTTATTCTCAAAAATAGAAAAACCCAAAAAAAATGGTAAAAAACATCAAAAATCCAAAACATTGGTAAACATCATTAAAAATATAAAAAATTGGAATTTTTTTTTCAAAATTGGTAAATGACATTCATGCTAAATTTGGCCCTGTATAAAATGCATTTTCCTCAAACATTGAAATTTGTCCTACAAAACATCTTTCTTAGGTTCTTTCTTGTTCTTATCTCAAATAACTCACGTATCATTTCTAATCTACCTCCTTTATTCCCCTCACATGTATTCTTTCTTGGGGCACCATTTTTAACCCTTGGCATTAAAACATGAACATTCGGGAACTGAAGCTTGATAACAAAAACATTGGTGTAACTATCTTGAACATTGTCTATTTGAGTAGATGTGATTGTACTTGTTTCTCTGTTAGGTTAGCTGGTTTAATTTCTCATATTGCATTGCATCTGTATGTTGCATTATGTATGTTGCATGGAGTTACACATTTTTAGCAATGAACAAATGTTAGTAATATAACTTTTCATGGTATTTTACATTTTTAAATTTTTTTAATTTGGGTGGATGATTTAGATCATAGGAACAACATGATGAAACCAAGTTGCTTATTGAAAGATTAGATGAAAAATCTATTCCTATATTATTTACTATCATGTCTTATCACTATTTTTTTTTCAAAATACCTGGGGCAATAAAAGAATCATTTTTATCCCCGCCTTATTTCTTCTCTCCATTTCAATCATATTTTTGATCATCAATTGACTTCTTTTATCACCCCACCAACATTCAAGGGGTCATCCTTCATTCTACTAATTTTTCTTCAAAATTTTTACTTTTTTATGCTTGTTTACTATGTTTGAAGTGATGTCACTTACTTCACCTCAAATAGGGGAAAATGTAGACACCTAAATTCCGCTTTCGTAGTCTTATTGCTAAAAGCACACTAATTACTCTCATTCTTACCATTTCTATTATAATTAGTGATTTCCACTAATTAAATAACGTTTCCCTCTATTTTGGTTAATTAACAACGCTTTTTTGATTAACTAACCTTTATCACATTCCGGATGCCAATTGATGACACATCATTAGTTATTATCCTCTTCCGAACAAATAATTAGTGATTATTAGCTAATTAGGCCTATTTACCCTTGTTTTGATCAATAAACCCTATTATTGGTTAATACCCCTCTTCCAACCATTCAAAATCACCCCATTTCCCTCCAATACATCTCAAAAGGCCTCAAAATATTATCATATCCTCTTAATTGACCCTAAGCATTCAATTAAGGCTTCTCACATGCTAATCACTTGTTGATTAACTAATCATGATTAACAAGACTTAATCTACTTTATCCTTTTTAGTACCACATGCACCAAGATGCAATTTTTCCTCAAATAGAAAGCTATAAAAAGGACTAAACACCTACCTTCATACTTTACACCATACTTTTATTAGTATATCATATAACAAATATGATTAAGAGTCTTACTTCCTTCTTGGATTAGCTTGCTCAATATTTTCATCCAATATTCATGTTGGTTAGTAGAGGGATATCTAATATGGCCTTGTAGTCATTATTAGAGAGACCCTCTCACCATTTATGGAGTAGTAACAACCATAATTTGATTTACCTTAGATCTAATTAGGTTTATGTTAATTAGTAATCATCTCACATAGTAAGGATGCTTATATATTAGATGTTTGATTTCATTTAGTTTCCATTATTGCATGCTTTTAAACTTAAGGTTGGCTCTAGAATACTATGGTGTTAGTCTTTATTAGTTAGTCATATTGCAAAAGTTTTGGGTGATCACACATGCTAACATCTTGAAAGAGACAGTACAAAATATGGACCTAGTAGCTTCTCACACTTTGGTTGAGCATTTAGATCTATCTGAATGAAGTGCCTGTGTGTTTAGGTAATTGAGGGAAAACAAGACTACATTTTGGTTATATTTTGGGACCCCTTTTCATACCATTTTCCATGATGTTGCATTATGATGGCGTATCGATTGACTCTTGCAGCCATTGAAAGTTAGATAGACAAAGGAAAAAATTAGTTTGCATGAAGATATGGTTCTGGACCTAATTTCAATACACGCAAGTGGGTGGAAGAACATCTATATCATGAGATATGAGACTTTTTTCAGCCTATTTCCAATAGAATTGTATGATTGATTGTATGCATATGTATAAAAGAAAATATGAAGTTATAGACCAAGGGTTTGGATGCGAAGGTTACCAAAATTTGTTTGATGCGAGATGAACCTTGGAAGTGTGATGTAGATCGTTGGTGGGATATTTTTGTATGTAGGTATACTTTGAATTACACTATTTCTATGTAATCTTGTCTGAAATTTTGAGTTTGAATTTTTACACAAGCCCAAAGGATCTTACATTCACATTATTCCTTTGGTAATTAAGATCTTGATGGTGGTGTTGAGTTTAGAGCATCTACCTATGACTAGCTAAACATACCACCATGCGAAGGGGTAGGATCAGGATGGGTGGTGAAGATGGTAGACTTGGAAGAAACAATTGAGAGAGAGGAAAGACGACTCGAGATATAATGAATCATGGGTGAGGGAGATAACAAGAGAAGTTACATAGTCAATGGATTTGAGGGAAGAGATGGCTCACGAAGGATTTGAAGCTCTCGTGGAAGATAAAGAGTCATAACATCTAGTTCTCCGACATCGAGTAAGTGCAACAGATAATCCCCTTCGGATTCGATGAGAGTGTGTCGAGGAGGAAATATTGAGGACCACGACCATACATCTGATCCCACATGGTGACCTAGCCCTTGCACTTGGTGTTCTAGTTCCAGAAGTAATCATTGATAAGAAGGTGAGTATAGGTAATCCAATAAATTTAGGTAGATATCATTTTCCTTTGAATATAGAAGTACATCAGACAACACATAAACCTATGACAACATAGAAATCATCTTTTTGGGGGACTGATTGGAGAAATATTTTCTCACACGTAATCTAGACATAGTGTGGGTGCGCAGAACATTAGGAATACGTCTAGAAGTAGTAAAAATTCACCGAATATAGGAGTTCATTTTATCGATATGTTTGGGACACAAGGAAGTACATCCATTGGCCCAATTCCTACTATAGGAGGTAGACGAGGAGGATCCAAAGGATCAAGATTAATTGGATTAGGTGGTTCTGGTGGTGGAGGAAGTGCTTGGTGGCAATTCTAGTTATGGATCTGGAAGATAGGGCCCACATGCCAAACAAACCCCACATCAACCTCAACAATTTTATTGGAAGATATCCCTCTACTTTCAAGAATATAGAGGAATCAAAGATGCTATAGATCATGTGCACAAGTGTTAGCTTCTATGGCAAGCTAAAGGAATCACAACCTCAGAGAGAGAAAAGTAAGTCGGTTTGTTACTACTCTTCAAGGGTGCACACATAGTTGGTACATAAAATATGACCCACATCGAATGTGGTGGATTATAGGGATTTATGTTTTGTGTTTCTAGTTGAGTTCCATATTCCATAATTTGAGAAGAAAAAGTATCAGCGTGCTTAAGGACATTAAACATGGCTTATCAGAAATCATTTGAGAATATGATACACATTTTACAACTTTGTTGTCAAATTTGTCTTATGAAATACATCCTATTCGAGAATGCATAATGGTTTTTTGATTCCATTCAGAGCTATCTCATAAGACCTTTGTGGATCCGAGTGAAATTTCAGAAGCATCTCTACATGTTGAGGTAGTTGGAAGTGTAGACACTATAATGAGTTCATTGTTTAGAGGTGCATATTACAGCCATGGAAAAATGTTAGAGAAGCTATCTGCTAATTCAAATCATGAGACACGAAGTGAGATATGGTATGTAGATTACAAGGTTGAAGGACATACTAAGGATATATTCCCTCAAAAGTTGGTGCATGTCATGTTGTTGGATTATGATTTTTTTCATTTGGACCATGATGCGAGTAGATGTCCCCTCTTACAGTGATATGGAAAAACATTTCTATGTATTGTAAGATTTGAAAACTCATACTCATGATACCATTGAATGTATATTGATTGATCATATCCATGAATCCATTAATACGGTGTGCACCAAACTAGTGTGGAAAGTGGATTTAAGGAGTAGGGAGAGTAGCACAATGAAGGGTGAAATAATGGTGATAATAGGAATAAAGGATTTTGTGGAGGATATATAGGACTCGAGGTTGTGGTGGTGGAAGAGGAGTATTTCATAGAGGAACTTGTTATACTTGTGGATCTCCTGATCATTATCAACGTGAGTGCCCTCAGAATGTGGTTTTCTCATGGTGTGGAAAATCACAAGTTTGAAGAATGTCTTGACTTATATGAGCATATGAGAAAGCAACACAAGTAAGACAAGGGTGCAAGAATGGTTAAGGTACAACATGTAGTTGACGATCAATGGATGTCGAAGGTATTACCTACCCCTGAGTTACAACCTATTTTAGTTACTACACATGTTGATGTTGTGCCCACATGTGAACGTCAAAAGTATAAGATGACTATAACAAAGAAAGAAGTGATTAATGTAGGGTAACCTAATGTTTCACATTAGAAAGAAGTTTACTAGAGACTATGGATGTTATCAGGGAACTACAAGGAGATATTTAGGGCCTTAAGGAGTAGGTGCACATGATGGAATGAGAAAAGAAGGTTGAACTCCCACAGAAGGACATAGATGACTTGAAGGAGGTATGTCGAATTTTACGCTAGGAGAACATAATCCCTTTGTTAGGAGAATGGTTGAGAGAAAAAGTATCATGTGCAAGTAATGAACATGAGAGGCAGATACTTCATGTAAATATGCCTCCCCATAATCATGAGTATGATAAGGAGATTACATTGAATGCAGTCATAGATGGATGACTTCTAAAAACATTCGATAGATACAGGTGCAAAAGTTAATGTGCTCACATTAGATTCTTAGAATCAGATGGGAATACCACCATTATAACCTTCTTCGAATGTGTTGTATATGAAAAACATAACTAGGTCTAATTCCACTAGAGTGCTAAATGATGTGATTATTACAATTCAGGGAGCCAAGTTTACTAGGTACCTTGAAGTATTGGAGCTAGATGAAGCAGATAGTTTCCATGTATTACTTGGACACCCTTGGTGTTATGTAAATAATGCATATTTTCACTTCAACAAGGGGTACATTAGATTTGAGAACAAGGAATAATGCATCATTATACCTTTAACATATGTAAAGGTTGATCCGTATGTTGAGCCTTTGAGTGAAGAATACTTGAACATGATATATGTGTGCACAATCAGAGACCCCTAGGCAAATGATCCATCTAAGAAAGGAATGATACAATGGGATGATTCTCAGTCAGTTGGTGATACCATAAGTATTGCTTGTGATGACTAGGCACATGGAATGCATGAAGGAGTTGGACGAGAGATCAAAAACATTGTTACTCGCATGATCAAGTTGCATGGTTTGGTGCTTTAAGTTATAACAAGGTACTTAGGTATACCGATGAAGGTAATCCTTATGTGTTTCTTTGCACCATGGAATCCTAGTGAAATAATGAAGGAGACAAGAGAAATATGCCAATATATACTCTATAGAGGACAACCACGTGTTGGTGGGAAACACACAAAGACAACCTATTAGAATGGAGAGAAGTGAGAATCACCTTTTCTACTAGGTTCCTAAGGAGAAATGTACCTTCTCAAATATGCAAATTCCATGGGAAGTCCCTTTCCTCACACCACATTCAGAATTGTGAGAGACTTTGGATGGAGGGGCAGGAGGCCTTGCCACCATCACTCTAGGTGCATAAGTTCTACTCCACTTTAGGAGGTTGCATGCATGCATGGTATGTTCATGTAGAATTGACAAGGAAATAATTAATTGGCAAGAGATGACCTCAGGTATGATTCATACTTTTGATTATTTTTCTACTAAGCCTCTCGGTTAATGAAGCATTGTAGATTATAAAGTGCCTTACTTTGGGAGATAGTGTAAATGATGAGGAAATATTATCAGATATGTTTGGAGAGTTGGATTTAGAGGTGTGCCTTGAACTTGAAGAGATGAAAGAAGATAAAATGGTACGTGCTTGAAGTGAAGGAAAAGGGTAAACTGGTATGCATGATAAATGATGAGGATAATGAGGATAATAACTTGGATGTTAATCAAACTGAAGGTATGCACGAGTGATGGACACAATAGATGAAAAGGAGCACGTGTATTATGATCCTATGAAAACAAATAAGGTTAACATTGGAACAGATGCAGATCCTAAAGAGGCCATTATTTATGATTACTTGGTCAAAGTAGGAAGTGGCTAAGATTATTAAACTCCTGCGTGACTTTCAGGACTTATTTCGAGGGGCTATCATGAGTTAAAATGAGTACACCCTTATTTATGTGAGATGAGAATCAAAATTAAATAAGGCACGTGCTTGATTAGGAAGAGGCCTTACAGGATGAATCCTAATTTGTGCATTAAGGTAAAGGAAGAAATTGATAAAATGCTCAAGTCTGGTATAATTGAGCCCATTGAGGAATTTGAATGGGTTAGCCCGGGATAATAAAAATTTAAAAGGATGGGAGGATAAGGATATGTGTGGACTACATAGAGTTAAATGCTTCATGTGTTATTGATCCTTTCCCCACACCATTTACAGAGGAGATCCTTGAGGGAGTTGCAAGGAGTGAGATCTACTCTTTTACAGATGGGTTTTTAGGATATCATCAAGTGTACATAGTGAAGGAAGATCAAGAAAATACAACTTTCACCACCGAGTTCTAGTTTGACATTTTGGACATCCAGTGTGATTGCACAACATTGAATCTTTTCCCCAAGTGTGGGACTTGTAAAATGGGAAAATAATCTCCAGTTTAGAGGTTGGTTCCTCAACTCCTCTGATCAGGTGTATTACTTGCAAGTTATACAGAGGTTTCAAACTCAAAATCCTACTCTAAATTCCAAAGGGGATAGAGATAGAGAATGCAAAAAAATGAAACTAGTGCTAATAAGGTGATGCACCAAAGGAGTGGTGAGCATTTTTACTTCTACAGATTGACACAAATCATAGAAATGCAACAAAACTTCATGCACAAACTGATAAACTGTAATGGAAGGTCAGAAATGAATCAAACAACACAAACAAAGGATTAAAACTCATTCACAGAGCCTGCATTGTCATTTCAACATCAAAAACACTTGCATTACAACATCTGAGAGGAAAAAAATAGGTTGCAGTCTTGGAAGAGGTATGATATTCCACAAAATCACTTTTCAAGGTGAAAAGGAGCCTGCAATACATGAAAAATGTTCAACCTTTCAAAAATGAGCCAAATCTGGCTTTTACCATGCAAGAAATGACCCTAGGAGAGAGAAACATGGGAAAATGTGGGAGAGCTTCAACCACCAACCAAAAATGCAATAAAACAGCATGGGCATCCTTACAGGTCCATTCCCTGACATTTTCACCATGTTGGGAGAGAATGCGAGCCATTCTTCATTAAAAATGGTGGTTGAAATGTCATTTCTGTTCATGACCACGTGCCAGAGGTGTTTTTCAATTTTATCTCTCCAAACTCCATCAAAATACAAAATTGACCCCTGAAATCTTGTAGATAATTTCACCAGCTTTCCGTTGATATAAAGAATGCAAAAATTGAGCTCTGGATGAAAGTTATGGCCATTTGAAATTTTAGGGCAAAACAGGGCCAAAATGGATTGGCGGGTGAAAAATTTGAAATTTTCCACTTTTTGCATTTGGGAAAATTTCCCAAAAAACCCCCACGCTCCACCATTCTTGGTGCCACGTGGCATGTTCTAATTGGATGCGCGGGCCTTCTATGCTTCATTTTCCATCGTTTTGGCCATTGGAAAATTTTCCAAAAATTCTCTGCCGGGCCGATGAGTTGAGGACACGTGGCATGACGTGATTCACCGCGGGCATTTCCTTTTAAATTTTCCATCACTTTGTTTGACCATTTTTCTAACTTGGACACGTGGCGAAACCCCATTGGTTATGGGTTTTCCACTTTCCTTTTTCCCTGCGGGCATGTCTGTAATTTTTTCCGCCACCGGACACGTGGCAAGATTCCATTGGCTCGCGTTTGGGGGGGACTTTTCCTTTGAAATTTCCTTCGTTTTTTGCTTTGGGAAAATTTCCAAATTTTCCCCACATTCAAGCTCCTGAGTGCACCATGTGGCAAGCTCCCATTGGATGTGGTTCTTGGGGTGAAAACCTTCTCTTTGCATTTAACCTTTGGGAAAAAATCCCAATCTTTCCCCTGCTCGAAACTTTTGACGCCCCCAGGGACACGTGGCATGATTCAACTGGTCGGCGGGCCTGTGGGCCAATAATTTTCCTTTGACCTAACCAAAACACTTTGCCAAAATTTTTTAAAAATCCCTCCACAGTTTGCGGGCTCTTGAGACACGTGGCATGAAGCCATTGGATGCGGACCCTGCGTGAAAAATTTGACTTTGCGCCCTCGCCAAACATTTCACCAAAATTCTAACTTCATCTCTACATTATGCCATTCCGGCCATGGGACACATGGCATAGTGTGGTTGGGTGCGGGCCTTGGGGCTGAAATTTTTAGTTGCACCAACACTTAGTCAAATTTTCTATTTTCTCCCCCTTGGACACGTGGCGGCATGTCATTCATAGGTGGGCCTTCGGGACGAAATGTTACTTTTGAAAACTTGCCGAATCACTTGGTAAAATCCCAAGTTTACCTCCACCCTCTACCACTCCGAGGACACGTGGCAGCATATTACTAGCTATGGACCTTTCAGGGGAAAATTTCCCACAAAAACTCTGCCGAGCCATAACTTCAAAAATACATGGAGTTAGGAGGAAAAATTTACCTTTCTGGAAATCTGAGAAAAAGATCTATCCAATGGTGCCATTTCCAGAAAGTCTTGAGTGCTGAAAAGCAAAAAAATTATGACTGAGGCACAAGAGAGGGAAGAATGAAGGGAGTTAGCCACAAAATGAGCAAGGGCTCATTTTGGATAACAATTTTGGTGACTCAGAGGGGTCATCTACCTGTTGGATGAAGTTACCAGTTGCCTGAAACAATCCATTGGGCATGGAGTCATCAAATTCTCTGCTTGGTACCCCAACTGATTAGAACACTACAAGGAGGAAGATGGAGGGTGGAACATCATCTGATTGGAGCAAGGCCTACAAAACACATTTCTAGAACAACAAGCTTGTGCCAAAGCACTTAGGGAAAGCAAAGCTAATCTACAACAAAACAATGTGCACAAGCACTTGGAGGAATGAAAACCTAAGCTAATATGTACAAGGTGGAGAATTCCCTTTAGTAGCAATGCTTTAGATGGATTCCATTGATTGGAATCTGTAATTCTTCACCATCAATGAAGACAATTGGAAAGCATTGTTGTCCTTACACTTTGTGACCATGTATGGGCCACTCCAAATGGCATCAAATTTTGAATGCCTTCTGGTTTTTCTCTGTCTGCATCCCATTTTAACACTAGATCTCCAACTTGGAAAGATCTATCCTTGGCCTTCCTATCAAAGGTCTTCTTGATCAAAGCTTGATCCTTCTCCATTGCTTGGGATGCTTGATTTCTGATTTCTTGGAGCTCCATCAATTATGCATATCTAACCTCCATGGGCTCAAACTCCAACAACTCCAACTGTTTCATGAGTTCTAACGTTGGAAACTCAAGTGACATGGGCAAAATTGCCTCTCTTCCATAAACAAGCTTGAATGGGGAGTTACCTGTAGATCTTTTAGGAGTTATCCTATCAGCCCATAAGGCTGATTTCAACTTAGTATGCCAAGATCTCTGATTTTCATCAAGAGTCCTCCTAATGATCCTTAACAAGTTCTTGTTTGTAGATTCAACCTGGCCATTACCCTGAGGGTAATAGTTTGATGAAGTACTTAGGTAGATCCCATTCTTGACAGCCCATTCAGTTACCTTGGACCCAATGAATGCCAATGCATTATCTAATATTATTGTAGCAGGTATGCCAAATCTGGTTGTTATTCCCTCATAGAAATCTAGGATGCTAGATTCATTTGCTTCCTTGAGTGCTACTGCTTCAGTCCACTTGGTGAAGTAATTTGTTGCTGTTAAAATCCATTTGTGCCCTTGGCTTGAATTGGGATTAATGACTCCAATGAAGTCCAAACCCCATTGCATGAATGGCTGGTCAACTGAAATTGGATGCAATGGAAGGGCAGCTAGCCTCTCTTTACCCGTGAAGAATGCACAATTCTTGCACCTCTTGATCCATGCATAACAATCACTGAAAATCTTGGGCCAATAATAGCCAGCCCTCATGATCTTTAGAGTTGTCACTCTTGGTGCAAAATGACCACCAACTGATCCACCATGGAACTCTTCCAACACCCTATGAATCTGATTTGTACCAATGCATCTCAGCAGCACTCCATTCACATCCTTTTGAACAAAACACCATCAACAAGGGCATATGGGACAGCCTGCAATCTAAAGTGTCTTCTTTTGGTCTTGTTCATCTCTGGAGGGCATAGACTTGTGCTTAGGAAGTGCATTATGTCTTGGGTCCAGCAAGGAGTGAGGACATCATCATTTTCCTTTTGAGTGCTTCCTTTCTCATGGCTGTCTTGCAACGCCAACAACCTCCTTCTCATTGCATGCTTCCTTGTGTTTGTTCAAGACCAGTTGCTCACATAATCCTTTTCCTCTGACCAACTTGGTGACTTTGATCTCAATGTCATACTCCATGACATGAGTAATCCATCCTGCTCTCTTTTCATTCAAGGTCTTTGTTGAGGAGGAAGTCTTTAACTCCCACATGAGAAACCAACAATTGAACCTTGTTGTTTGAAACTAGATGCTTGAATTTCTTCAAGCTCTGATTACTGCAAGAACATGCTTCTTAATGAAAGAATATCTCACCTCATAGTCCTCCAGGCTTTGGCTGAAGAAAGAAATTGGCTACTCATCATTGTCTTTGTTCTGCTGTACCAAAATTGTAGAAATAGTATCATCACCCCCAAATGCATAGAGGATGAAATCCTTGGAGAAATCCGGGTTAATGAGAGTTGGGGCTTGAGAGATGGCTTCTTTGATTGCTTCAAAACTTTCCTTGCCTTTTGTCCATTTGAAAGCCATGCTTTTCTTTAACATCTTGGTGATAGGCTTGATTAGGGCTGCAAAATTTGGGACAAACCTCGAACAAAATTTATTCTCCCCAAGAAACTTTGAAGGGCCTTCTTGTGGCTTGGCAATGGTAGTGCTCTTATGGCTTCAACTCTTTCTAGATCAATTGCTAATCCTTCTTTGGAGACAATGTGGCCAAGGATTTTTCCTTCATGGGCTAGAAAAATACACTTTTTAGGATTCAAGGATACTCCAAATCTTCTGCACCTTTGGAACACTTGCCTCAAATGAAAGAGATGGTCTGCTGCATTTTTTGAAAAAATAGTGATATCATCAAGATATATCAGCACCATGTTGTTAATCAAATCCTTGAATGCCATGTCCATTGCTCTTTGGAAAGTAGCTCTAGCGTTGGACAACCCAAATGGCATTTTCCTGTATGCATAAGTTCCCCATTTGGTTGTAAAGGTTGTCTTGAACTGATCCTCTTCTTTCACCATGATCTGATTGTACCCTAAATAGCCATCAAGTAATGAAAACCTCTCAGAGCTAGCAACAACTTGTAAAATCTGCTCCATGGAAGGAAGTGGATAATGATCCTTGAGAGATGCTCTATTCAAATCTCTGAAGTCAACACACAATCTGATTTCCCCACTCTTCTTTCTAACTAGAACCAAGTTGGCCACCCAACTAGAATGCTTGATAGGGAATATGATTCTTGACTCTATCAACTTATTCAATTCTTTTCTCATGAGAGGCTCCATGTGTGGATTGACTGGCCTTTGTTTTTGCCTGATGGGTTTAGTACTTGGATCCAATTCAATGGTGTGTTGAGCTAACTCGGGATTGAAACCCTTTCAAATCTTCATAGCTCCAAGAAAACACATCAGGGAATTCTTGACAAAGCTGTATGAACTCATACCTTTCTTGTTCAGTTGTCATCTTACCAATTTGGAGTGATTTGCCTTCTTCCATTGAGATGGATATTGAATCTTCTCCCTTGACTTGGATGTTTGCTTTCTCCTTCCTAAACTGATCATTAGGATTGAAAATGGACTCCAAAGTAATAAGTCCCTTTGGTAGTTTGTTGGTTCTCAGTTGTACCACTTGGTCACCATATTGTTGCTCCAACTTTTCCTGATTTTTAGCTGAGAACTCAGCCTCTTCTTGCAAGAAATGGATGATTTGTTGATCATTTTCAAACACTTGCCAACTTACATTGTTGTGCAGCCTTTGAAGGCCTTACAATCACATGGATGTTTGGTTGTACCTTGTCTTTTGGATGCTTTCAACAACGTCAAAGGCTGCCCCAACTGCTGCAAGCTTGTCAGCAGCTTGGTTCTCTTTTCTAGGAATGGATTTGATGCCAAAGCCCTCAAAATATTCAATGAGGTCCCACACCCTATTTTTGTAGCACTTGAGTAGA
Organism: Taxus wallichiana var. yunnanensis; assembly: GCA_018340775.1. NCBI lineage: Eukaryota > Viridiplantae > Streptophyta > Pinopsida > Cupressales > Taxaceae > Taxus > Taxus wallichiana. Next base: position 364,061,644 of record CM031233.1, read on the forward strand.
TCATTCTTGATAGCATGCTGCCCCTTAACTTGGTTGACAATCAACTCACTATCACCAAAGACTTGCAAGTTCTTTATTCCTCTCTTGATTGACCAATGCAATCCTTGTATCAAAGCTTCATATTCAGTAGTGTTATTAGAGCATGCAAACTAAAATCTAAAAGCTGAATAATACTTAACTCCTTGAGGTGAAACAAGCATAGCTCCCCCTCCTGCACCTTTTCTACTCCTTGATCCATCAAAAAAAACAACTGCCATACCTCATTGTCATCCTTGTGGTCTGGCTTGGTGATGCTAGGGATAGGCTGATTTTCTTCATGCATGTAATAGACTCCTAACTCATATTCTTCTATTTCTTGATAAGGATCAAAAGCATGCACCTTGTTTCCCATTCATCAAGAGTCAGATCTGGGATACTTCCAACCTTGGTGTCAGCTTCATCAGTGCTTGGATAATCCTCTTGATCAAATGTTGAACAATTGGTATTGATTTGGCTTGGAGTGTAAGGCTCAATGTGAAAGTTTGCAATAGGCTCAGATCTGATTGTGGCTTTAGTTCCATATCTTGTTCTGAACAACATGTGTGACCAATCAGTAGATAAGTAACCTCCAATCTTGGCTGTGAAATCCCTTGACAAACATAGGGCAAAGAGTGGTGGAAGATCTATTACTGAGACATCTTGCAAAACAACAACGTTGGGGCATGCATGCAAAGTAAGACTCAAGTTTTTTATCACTCCAACTATTGTTACTACTATCCCATCCAATTGCACTACCCCTTTGGATATGACTTCATATTGAAGCCCTAACTGATCAGCTATTTGCTTGGGCATTACTGAACTACTTGCCCCGGAATCAATCATGTAATTGTGTACTAATTGGTTTCCAATGATCAATGAAACATAGAATGGAGGGGGCTTCAACATTTTACCTTGTTGTCCTCCATGATTCCCTCTCAAGTTGGGCAGCATTTGTGAGCACCTTCTCTTGCATTTGGACTTGCTGATTTGAAGTTGACTAGTCCTTCATGGCAGCTTGTAGCAAATCTCTTTGGCCTAGGATGGATAGTGATTCCCACATTGATATGTTTACATTTGTCTTCTTCATCTGATCAATGATGTTGAATGGAGATGAAGCATCTCTTTGCTGTCCCTTGGCCTGCACATTCATTCCTTGCACATGGGCAGCAACAACTGGCATTTGAGTTGGCCTAGGAGTTGTTTTAGGCAGTCCTTGTGTGTTTGGAACTGCATTTTGTTTGCCAATAATTTGTGGAGTGATAGAATATTGTGGATTACTTGGAGCCAATGGCTGTTCTTCACCCAAATTTCTCCTTTTTGACCTTGTGTTGGCTGCAACACTTTGGGAATCATTTGATTCATGCCACAAAAATCTTCTGCCTGCCAGTTTACAAGTGTGGCATCATTTGGAGCTGATTGCTGCTGGAATGTTTCTGGTTGTTGGTTATTTCCTTGACTCCCTTCACCCTCCACACCAGTTGTAGTCACCATTAATGCTTGATTTAAGGCACCGTTGAAACACATAGACTAGTTGTGAGGTTCATTGCATGGGAAACACCAATCATACTCTTGAGCTATGTTTTTTTTGCTTTGGCACTATGGCTTTAGAGGCGAGATGTAACATTGGGATTATAGGGCTGAAATGGTGCATTGGCGGGGAGGTCTTGCTTGATTTAAATTTGCAGCTGGATTGGGTGGTCTTTGAGGTTGGTATGGCTTGCTTGTTAGGCTGAGCTTGAGGCTGGAAAGAAGGTCTAAAACCTTGGGCTTGCTGCCTCTTGAGTGTAACCAGCTCATTACCTAAATTTTGCAATTGCTTCATGACTTCTTGAAGTTCATTTGAGGCACTAGAAGATGAAGTAGAAGCTTCACTTGAATTCTGATTTCTAGGAGTGGGAATAGGAGCTAAAATAGGCACTTGACTAGTACTTGGGCTCTCTAAACTTGGAAACAATGGCATTGGAGGCCTAGGAGCTAGCTTGCCAGCTTGAATCAAATAATTTTCAGCTCTAATGGCAATGTTATAAGCAACAGGGATAGTTGTGCCTCCCATGGATTGAATTAACATAGAAATATCATAATTTAAAGCTTTAAGGTAATATAGAAAAGCACCTTCTCTTCTGTTGGCCCTTACTGTAACTAGAATTCTCTCCCAAGTCATTTGAAACCTGAAGTTGAAGTCAGTCAGTTGCTCATTGGGAGCTCTCTTGATGGTTGTCAGATTGTTCCAAAAGGGACAAGTTATCTCCCTTTTCTCAAACTGCTCATGGAGGGCTATACATAGCTGGTTCCAATTTTGAATAGAACCTGAGGCAAGACTCCTGAACCATTACAAAGCTTTCCCTTTGAATGAAGATGCCAGTAGTTTGACAGCAACTTGCATCTCATTAATCTCATGGATTGCACAAATATTAGCAATATCCTTAACATGATCACCAGGAGTGGTCTGATTCTCTCCAGTAAAGTATGGAATGTTCTTCAATGCTGTAATTGGGATTGGATTTTGTGCATTGAGAGCAAGTGGGCTGCTGCCAGTGAAATTGACATAGGGGTTGTGTTGTGCCATTCTGATTGGCCTTAGAACCCTTGTTGATTGAATGAAAGGCCTACCAGGTGGAGGAGTTGATAGAGTTTTGTTTGGTGGAGATGGAGACCTTTGAATTCTCCTCCCTCTTTGCCTTCTTCTTGGAGATAACTGTAGATACTCAAACACACCTCTTCTTCTCCAACTCTTGACCTTGTGGTGATTCTTCTCATGAGTTTTTCAGGTCTGCACTACTAAAACCAACTGATTCTTCTTCCTTGGAGTCACCAGATGTGTAATTTAGGGATCTTTTAAGCAAGAAACTTGCAAAAAATGCACATCAATTTTGTTGCAATGAAGATGAAGACCTCTAAGGTCCCACCGGGCATGCCAAAACTGTTGGTGCAAATCAAAGCACCCTGGATGTTGATCAGACTTCTAGTTTGACATTTTGGACATCCAGTGTGATTACACAACATTGAATCTTTTCCCCAAGTGTGGGACTTGTAAAATGGGAAAAGAATCTCAGTTTAGAGGTTGGTTCCTCAACTCCTCTGATCAGGTGTATTACTTGCAAGTTATACAGAGGTTTGAACTCAAAATCCTACTCTAAATTCCAAAGGGGACAGAGATAGAGAATGTAAAAAAAAACTGAAACTAGTGCTAATAAGGTGATGCACCAAAGGAGTGGTGAGCATTTTTACTTCTACAGATTGACACAAATCATAGAAATGCAACAAAACTTCATGCACAAACTGATAAACTATAATGGAAGGTCAGAAATGAATCAAACAACACAAACAAAGGATTAAAACTCATTCACAGAGCCTGCATTGTCATTTCAACATCAAAAACACTTGCATTACAACATCTGAGAGGAAAAAAATAGGTTGCAGTCTTGGAAGAGGTCTGATATTCCACAAAATCACTTTTCAAGGTGAAAAGGAGCCTACAATACATGAAAAATGTTCAACCCTTAAAAATGAGCCAAATCTGGCTTTTACCATGCAAGAAATGACCCCAGGAGAGAGAAACATGGGAAAATGTGGGAGAGCTTCAACCCAACCAAAAATGCAATAAAATAGCATGGGCATCCTTACAGGTCCATTCCCTGACATTTTCACCATGTTGGGAGAGAATGCGAGCCATTCTTCATTAAAAATGGTGGTTGAAATGTCATTTCTATTCATGACCACGTGCCAGAGGATTTTTTCAATTTTATCTCTCCAAACTCCATCAAAATACAAAATTGACCTCGGAATCTTGTAGATAATTTCACCAGCTTTCCGTTGATATAAAGAACGTGAAAAACCAAGCTCTGGATCGAAAGTTATGGCCATTTGAAATTTTAGGGAAAAACAGGGCCAAAACAGATTGGCGGGCGAAAAATTTGAAATTTTCCACTTTTTGCATTCGGGAAAATTTCCCAAAAATCCCCACACTCTGCTACTCCTAGTGCCATGTGGCATGTTTTGATTGGATGCGGGCCTTCTGCGCTTCATTTTCCATCGTTTTGGCCATTGGAAAATTTTCCAAAAATTCTCTATCGGGCCGATGACCTGGGGACACGTGGTGCATAACGTGATTCACCGCGGGCATTTCCTTTTAAATTTTCCATCACTTTTTGACCATTTTTCTAACTTGGACACATGGCAAAACCCCATTGGCTGTGGGTTTTCCACTTCTCTTTTTCCCTACGGGCATGTTCTGTAATTTTTTCCACCACTGGACACATGGCAGATTCCATTGGCTCCCGTTTGGGGGCGGACTTTTCCTTTTGAAATTTCCTTTCATTTTTCTTTGGGAAAATTTCCAATTTTCCCCCATGTTTCGAAGCTCCGGTGCCATGTGGCAAGATCCCATTGGATGTGGTTCATTGGGGTGAACCTTCCTCCTTGCACTAACCTTTGGGAAAAACTCCCAATCTTTCCCCAGCGACCAAAACTTCGACACCCCTGAACACATGGCGTGATTCGACTAGTCGGTGGGCCTGCGGGCCAATAATTTTCCTTTGACCTAACCAAAACACTTCACCAAATTTTTAAAAATCCCTCCATGGTCCGTGGGTCTTGAGACACGTGGCATGAAGCCATTGGATGTGGACCCCTGTGGGCAAAATTTGTCTTTGTGCCCTTACCAAACATTTCACCAAAATTCTAACTTCACCTCCACGGTCCGCCATTCCGGCCATGGGACACATGGCGCAGTGTGGTTGGGTGTGGGCCTTGGGGCTGAAAATTTTTAGTTGTGCCAACACTTAGTCAAATTTTCTATTTTCCCCCTTGGACACGTGGCAGCATGTCATTCGTAGGCGGGCCTTTGGGGAGAAATGTTCCTTTTGAAAACTTGCTGAATCACTTGGTAAAATCCCAAGTTTACCTCTGCCCTCCGCCACTCCGAGGACACGTGGCAACATATTACTAGCTTGTGGACCTTTCAGGGAAAATTTCCCACAAAAACTCCGACGAGCCATAACTTAAAAAATACATGGAGTTAGGAGGAAAAATTTTCCTTTCTGGAAAGTTGAGAAAAACATCTATCTAATGGTGCCATTTCTAGAAAGTCTTGAGTGCATGAAAAGCAAAAAAATTATGACTGAGGCACAAGAGAGGGAAGAATGAAGGGAGTTAGCCACAAAATGAGCAAGGAGCTCATTTTGGATAATGAGTATATCTAGATAATTGGGCAGTGTATGGTTTGGTCAAGGATTATTGGGATAATTTGAGGCTTACGTTTGAGAGGTGTAGGTAGTTGAACATCTCTCTAAATATTAAAAAGTGCATCTTTGCAACACCTTTTGGCACTTTGTTGGGGCATATTATTTGTAAGGAAGGGTTGTTAGTGGACCCAACCAAGGTCATTGTGATCTTGGGATTAGAGGAACCTAATAATCAGAGTGAAGTGTATAGATTTCTAGGACATACAAGGTATTATAGAAAATTCATTAAAGGCTATGAAAATATTTCCATGCCCCTAGAAGAATTATTGAAGGCTAAAGGGAAATTTATTGGGATGATGCGCAACAACAATCATTTGAAACAATGAAGGAAAATATTACTACTGCACCCATTTTGCACTTTCCTTCATGGGACAAACCATTTCATGTTCACGTTGATGCTTTTGGAATGGCGATTGGCGCGATATTGGCACAAATAGGTAAATGAATTATGGACCACCCTAATTTTTTATAAGAAATAAGTTAACACCAGTTGCACAAAATCATACAACTACGAGCGTGAGGTTTTATCTATGATCTACACGATGTAAAAATTTAGACAATACTTGTTGGAAACACCATTTATCTTCTTTACATATCATATGGCCAAAAAAATTTTAAGGGCCCCTAAAAAAATTCCTTAGAAAATATTTGGCGAATATGTGAAAATTATCTTTTGTATAAATGGTGAATATCAAGACATTGCGACATCACTATTAAATGCTATCAGCCGACAACATATAGTATGATGTAATCTGGTAGCATAGAAAATTCTACTAGCCAATAGCATTTTCTATGCTATCGATTGATAACATACTATATGCTATCGACCAATAGCATAAAAAATGCTATCGACTGATTGTATTCAAGAAACAAATTTGAATTCCTATTTCGTGAGAATGACGAATTGAACCCTAAAATTGACTTGTACCTAGAAAATTTTGGTGAACTAGTCCTAACTGGTACCTTAAAATTTGCTAATTTTAAATTTCAAAAATCATAATATTCATGAATTAACGATTATTCACCACTAAAATTTTTCTGCATATGGCACTTAAGTATTTGGTTAACAAGCCTTTTTTGTAAGGGAACATTTACAGGTGGATATTACTATTTCGAAGTTTGAGTTTACTGATTATTTTAAAACCATGTAAAATCAATTCAGGCTAGACCATTTGCAAGAATTAATTATGGCGAGGATGCACAAATCATTGAGGACACAATTCCCGATGTGCATCTTTTCAATTTAAAATGCACGCCTTGCAGATTTAGAGGATATTGTGGTATTCTTGTATAGTGGACATGCATTTGAGGGAATGAAGACTTTAGAGAAGAATCATCTTGCAATACACATGAAACCTTACCGTTGATAGGTGGAGATTTATACAAGCTAGGTTGTGATGAAGTTTTACACCGATGTGTTTTGGAGCATGAGCGTGAGGCTATTATGGAAGAAGCTCATGGTGGAATTATAGGAGGTCATTATGCAAGGAATGCTACTGTACGCAAGATTTTGATGGTTGGCCTTTAGTGGGAAACTTTTTACAAGGATATTAAAGAATATGTCAAGGCATGTGACCATTGTTAGCACCTTGGGAAGCCTATAACCAAAGATGAAATTCCTTTGAGGCCTATTACAAGTGTTGAACCTTTTGAGAAATAGGATATTGAATTTATAGGTCCTATTTCCCCACCGCACGTAGGACTGACGTGTGCTATATTATAACTTGCATGATTATTTGACTCTATGGGATGAAGCAACACCTATGAAGGATTGCACAGCTGATACATCAAAAATATTTTTATGGGAAAACATTATCAATAGCTATGAATGTCCTTTAAGTCAAAAAGTGATAGGAGAGCTCATTTCTTAAATGAGACAAATAGGATTTTACTGGAAAAGTTTATGGTGGCACACCATAAGACTACACCCTATCACCCATAGGCCAATGGTACTATTGAAGCTTTTAACAATATTTTGGGACAAACACTGACAAAAAATTGTGATTTTAGAAGGAAATACTGGGATGATAAAGTATTTGTTGTATTATGTGCATGTAGGACCACCTACCAAAGGTTGAATAAGGCTACACCCTTTCAGTTGGTGTTTAGTACAAAGTTTGTATTACCTGTTGAATTCATGTTACCATCCATGCATATTACACATGTAGGAGGACTAGCTGATGAGAAAGATGTGGAGGAGTGCATAGATAAACTAATGCATTTAGATGAGAGGTGCACTATTTCCTGATGGATCCAAAATACATAAAAGGTGAGACATAAGTCCTAACATGATAGGAATATAAATAACAAGACATTTGAGGTTGGGAAGATGGTTCTTTTGTATGATTCAAAGTTTACATGCCACCCAGGAAATTTAAAGTGCATTGGTTGGGACCTTTTGTAGTAATGAAGATACTTGATTCAACCTGGATTTCACCTTGTTGCTCGGTTACTTTAATGGGAGTAGGTTGAAGCCCTACTATAAATAAGGATTCTTGGTGTTTGTAATAAGGAAATCTTTCCACTTAGATTAGATTTCCCTTTTTATGTGTTTCCTTTCATCATTTTTATGCTTTGTCAATTTAGTTCTATGTTTTATTGTAATAATTTTGCTTGCACACAAGAATCTGATTACTATCTTTTGAGTTCATGTGTAGAGGACCATGCATACTTTTAGTATGGGGTGGATTGCAAGTATGCAGTAAGAATAAATTGGTTGGTGTTGTAAAATAAATTATGAAGTGGAGTGCACTAATGGATGAAAATGTCAATTGCTAGTGAGAAATTTGTTATAAACAATGTGAAGGATGGTGATAGTAAGGATTTTGAGGAAATTGCTCATATTCAATACCACACGTAGAAGGATGATCACACAATGTAACGTGAGGTAGGTAATAGCATGGGAAACTACTTATTATGAGGCACAAAGGTTGATTTACTTTGGCACATAGACACCCACGTAAGGAGGTATGTGGCTGAGAAGTATTAGGCGTGCTAGAAGGTTATGATTGGGGCACAAAGAAAAGAATCAAAAATCACGAGAAAAATAAGAAAAACATAATTAAAGCTGCGTATGGTTATAACATTCCCATTTTAAGACTTTAGAAACAAGGATTTTTTTTTTTGAAACATAATGTTCTCTGTTCTAAATAAAACATCATTTAGAACACACATTCCATGCCAATCAATCTCATAACAGATAACCATATGTAGCTGTAATGACTCGGTATACTACCAATCTCTCATTCTATGACTCAATTACCAACCGATCTCTCATGTTAACTTAAAGTATAGAATACTTTATGTATACTACGTATACTTGGTTCTCCTACCCTATTCGAGTACTGAGTGATCTATTTAAATAACCTATCTAAATATTTGTTACCAATATTCATTTGACATCATGTTGCTTTAAACTAGGTGACATAGGACAATGCAACCAATAGCTTGTGATACTTTGGCCAAATATTTTCAACATACTGTTCATGTTACTATTCCTAGATGACATACTTGTCATTTCGGAATATGTCCTTCACCTCACTCTTATGTTATCTATAATGGTCTTTCTTGACCTCACGTCAATCCACTTGCTCAAGGCTTGACCCTAGCCTGAGTTACAACATAATTTATTATAGGAAGACGTTCACGATGACTTAGGGTATGTGGGCATACTCGGTTGACCTAAGTCAACTGGGTGTGCCAAGGTACCCTAAGTCATTGAAAGCTACTACCTATCCTAAACATGCTACTAACTTGACCTAGAGAGAAACTAAGTTTAAAACCGGATGTCCAGTAGATCTAGATGAAAAATACGAAAGGGTGTTACCACATGTCAACTGCAACACTATATCCTTGAGAAGTCCTAGGGCTTCTCGAGGGTATAGTCCTATAGTTGGCATGTGCCAACATCTGTTAGAACTAAATCATCAAGGTGTACATACCCCCTTATCGATCATTAATCATGATTAAATTGGATTAAGATTCCAATTATAAGCAACCATGCCTAACCTTAATTCCAACATTTATTAAGTTCTTTATCCATAACTAGCTTGATTAGATATGGAGAACTTCATTAATTCATGTTTGCATTGTTATTCATTAACGTGGCATAACAAGTAGTTATCCCAAAAATAGGACAACAAACATCAAATGTTTAATTCTTAATGCAACCTAGCTGTCCAAATCAAGTGTGTCATCCACCTAGATTCAACTAGTGTTTACTTTATAAACTTAGTATAAAGATTAAAGATCATAACCACTATTCCTTTTATCTTTCATTCCATGAGAGAGGAAGAGTCTTCCTCTACATGGTTAGATGTTAGGTTTAACATAACCTTTTTATCGTTCGTTACTTATATAGTTTAATTGTATGTCCCAAGCATATTTCATTATTAAACTATAGTTGTGTAGTTAGAGAACGACATCTTTACAATTTAACAAGTTCATTATAATAAGGGAGATTATACTTATCTCCTTAATCCGACTTATTATCTGATAACAACAAAAGTAAACAAAAATATAAAGAATACCGCCAATATATCACTATTACTTCCGTCATACAAGTACAAAAGAATTCACATCACAATTAGAGTCCAACACAACACCTTTCAATTCATGATGATAAATAGACATTTATAAGACTATACATTTTAGACATTCGCATGCCAATCAAAATTAAGGTCTTGAAAGAACATCACTTTTCTTTTCCAATACAACTCAGGAATGATTCAAAACTATTTACATAAGTTCCAGAATTAAATAAGCTAATGCATCATAAAAGTTTTTGCCTTCTTTTATCACTTACGATGTCCATCTGCAAAAATTTCTAGCACATGTCAATTCAATGAACTGAGCATGATAAGCACTAAGCATTAAAGTAAAGTGCATTCCACTAATTGTTCCATTTAAACAACTCTACTTTAATGAAACAATTAATATATCATAAGTAATAACAACTAGAAAAGAAGTACAATTTAAGAGTCTGAATTCACTTTTAAGAAAAGAGCATAATATAATCCACAACATTTGCATTATATCATAAGGTTTAATTGATCCTATCAATTACTTTAAAACAATCAACAGGTCTTGTCATCCAATTGTTTCATAGTTCTATAAGAATAGAAATACACATTTATCTTTACTAAGTAGCAAAAGAAGTTAATTACAACATAGCTCATATTAGGATGCTTCATCTTTCCATATAAGAAAAAGAAGAAGAATCAATACACCATACACTAATCATCTGAAAGATAGAAATAGGTTTAGAACTCACCTAACTGCTTCAGTTCAAGGATAACAATATAAGGATTCAATAATAAAGAGACAACATCTAAACAAGAATCCCAAATCAATCCAAGAAGTAATAGGAAATCAAAATAGTCTAACTACAAATCTTACTAACTACTACATGCTAGAAGATATCAGTCAAATATCTGAACTAGACCTTCCAAAAATCATAGCTAGATTCATACCAAATTAATCTCTTATCAAGTCCATCCAAGAAGGGTTCATAATAAGACAAAGTGCAAAAAGAGACAACCTTCCAATATCAATCCAAATGGAGTATGACTCAATCAAGCAAAACAATCGGTCTAAGCATGTTATTATTTTCTTTCCAACATACCGACTCAGCTAATCTCTTTACAAATCATTACAACAAATGACTTAAGAAAAGTAGACCAAACAATCCACAAGAAATTTCCATCTCATAAGAGAATCAAATACAGAGAAGTTCAATCAAATGAACTCATCCAAATAACAGTAAAAAGGGATCTCAATTAGAAAAGGCTAATCAATAATTTATTTCATTTTTACTGTCAAATGAATTTCCAATTCTATTTCAAACTTAGAAGTTCTTTAACTAGTTCCCAAGAGAGAACTCAAAACCAAACACATAGTTAAAAGAAAGCACACTTCTAGTTTCCCTTACAATTCTTTACCATCGATTTTTCAATTCCCATTCATTAAACACAAGTTTGAATTCAAGTCTCAGAATGAAGTACACAGTACAGTCCCAAAAATAGTATACTATCCCCAAGAGAACATATTCCTTTCTCTTTTAAAAACCTTGAGGCTCGTTCAATGAATTCATCAAGGAATATAAATCCCCAAAAAATCTAAGATATACAAGGTTCAATACAACTCACGAACTCAAAAGATATTGTATTCCCAAATTCTAGGTCTTACACGGCTCCAAATAATAGAGACATAAAGTTCATGGTTATCATGAAGAAAAATTCAGTGAGACAACCCCTAAACCAGAGATGATAAATCCTATCAACAAGATTCAGCATGAGAGAGTAATCAACTCTCAATTTCCTAACAACCAAAATTCAATTTAAGAGGATCTAAAGGTAAGTAATAAACCTAATATATGTTTAAGACAAGTATTGTCCCAATCTTACCTCTAACATGATTGAAATAGAATCACATCAGGGACTCTCAAGTTCTATCTAAGAAGCTTGAGACAAGAAGATATTCATTTCAAACATTGATCACAAGAAGGAGAATGCATACTACATATCCATAATCCTCAAAACTGTTAACGACTATTCCAACAAACTCTAAATCAAACCAAACCCAAAACAAGATACAAATTATAGTCCATTAATACTTCTAACATAACATTCAAGCCTTCAACAAGACGCGGGTTCACTCTAGATAGAGAAGGAAAAGATATAACTTGTATTCACATGCCCTATCAAGTTCAAAGAAGGAAGTACAATTTTCAAATGAAAAATTACCACAACCATTCCAACAAGAAGTTATAAGGAGAAGATCTCAAAAAGAGATTACCTAGTCTACTTCAAACCAAAACAAATCTCTCAAGAACCTTTCAAGTAGACAGTCCATAAATGAGTTTAAATATTTTCAAATCCTTAATACGAGTAAATATCTAGCTCAGAATACCAAGTATGTAATCAAACACATCGATTCCAACACAAGTTCAGAACACACAAGTATGGAATACTAGTATAGTGTCAAACACGAAGCTTCAAAGAATAGTTCGTAACAATAAAAAGCTTCAAAGACAAGCTCAAATAAAACTGAAGGCTCTAATACAAACTCGTAACAACCACGAAGCTCCACTACAAGCTCAACGAAACACAAGACTACAATAAAGGTTCGAACCACACAAGCAACAAATGCCAATTTAGAACAACCAAGAAGCTCCACTATAAGCTCAGAACAAAACACGAATGCTCCAATACAAGTTCAAACAAAACACAGGCTCCAAATAGTAGTTCAAAATAAAACATAAGGCAACGAATGTCATTTCATCAACACTAGCCTTGAATACCAGTTTAGAATGAAATACAAAGCTTCAATTATAATTTTTGCATGCATGTCACCATTAAACTAGCACAGAGAAAGTTTCCCAAAAACTAACATTACTATGCAATGGATTCTCATCCCAAAAATCACAGAGATTCATAAAAACATGCAAGTAATTAACCAGACAAATCATGCAAATATTTATCTCATGAGAGCAGAATTGTTTTAATGAATCACTTAGAAGAAAGCAAGAAATCTTAATGGGTAGAGCCTATCATGCCTGATAGTACTCTCCGCCAATTCAAATGAGACTTACAACTCGAGCTTCCAACTCTTTTTCTTCTCCACGATAGATCAACAACCAAACAAATTTTCTTCCAATGCCTCATATACATTCCATTGATTAAAAATAGACTAGAGAAACCAAAAATAGCCACGAAGAAGAAGAAGTCAAACTGTTGGTTCAAAGAACTAGATAGCTCCATGTAGAGAAAAATTTGCGAGACATGTAAAACCAAACAACCTCTCACAAATCCACCTCCCTTGTTTCCAAGATGGTTTGCACACAAAAAATGAGATCCATTAATGCCATTACTCCCAATTCCCCGCTTATCTCTCCTTGCCACCACCTCCCAAAATTGGCAAATGCCATTTCCAATAAAATATGCAATTCCATATTTAGTGAAGCCTCCATGTAAGCCCCCACTAAAGTTAACTGGCCTTTTCCAAAACTAGTAGTACCTCCATGCATTAAAACCAAATCAAATCACTTGAATTCCATTGGAACTATCACCTTAGTGCCATGTGACCCTTAGGTTCCTTTTTAATAGTTTAGGCTAGATTTCCCAAGACTTAGGTTAGTCTAACAATAAATCACCTTAGGTCTTAAAACATTGCCATAGGTAGTTTCCACCTTAGGTTAGATTAAATTCACATCCATTAGTATTAGGCATTAGGTTAATATAGTCTAGCATTACTATAGTAATCTCCCCTTATTCATTTAGCACAAGAGCTTAGGTTAGGACACCACCCCAAAAAAATAGAATAAGAAGCTTAGGTTAGATTATAACCCAATTAAGTAGACATAGCTAGGAAGTAGGTTCTCTTACCTAGTTTAGGATACCATTAGGATAGTCCTTTAGTTTTAGGATTCTGATCCCCTTCATAGTCTTGAAGTAGACTATTTTTGTTATGCTTTAATGTCCTATAGAGATCAATCCCAAAGACCCAAGAAAAAACATACAATCAAATGAAGACACGTTCACTCAAGCCCAAAGAATTTGTAACATACAAAGTTCAGTCCTCTATGTCTCTCAACTAATGAATGTCAATTTACCATTCAGTTTGTTAAGAAGATTTAAAACATTCCTTGGATCACTGAAATTGATCCAAGGATGAGTCAGTAAAAGAGATAAGTTTGTAACTCTCAAAATCAGATTATAGCTTATCAATAAGAAGTGAAAATGGATTCTTGCAAGCCATATCATTCTGTTCTAAAGAATCCAAGAGCAGAAATGATTTATCCATAACAAGCATGATTTTCAACAATCAAGGGAACACACCTCATTCAATAAAATCACATGCCAACGCTTGTAATGCAAAGAGAAATATAACAATTTGTCTAGGTTATTACAACGGTGGTAGGTGAGGAGTAATTAATGTAGAAAAATTTGAAAACTTTATAAAAAGGGTGCAAGTGATCTCATTATTACCTTTCATACTTTGATTTTTTGAGCAATGAAGTGATATTTGAAGAGTGAAGAAGTGCAAAGTATGAGAACGATCAAATAAAGAAGTGAACCAATTGATATTTGGACACGACCGTAGCTAACCTCCATTGGAAGTGTGTTTGAGCTAGAATAAGGCATGCATAACAAAGGTTCGTGGAGCTAGGGTTTGAGAAGAACAAAATTACAACTAGGGCACGCTAGGTACATATATCTAGGAGTTACAGAGTTCAAAACGGTGCAAGGAAGTATTACAAAATCATGATGGCACCCAAGAGAGTACTTGGAGTAGATACTCAAGGTAAGAGGAAGAACAAAGTAGAAGTGGAGGTTGAGGATGTGCCTAAAAGTGGATTTTCAGAAATGCAAAGTGCCCTAAAGGTGTAATTATGGGATGAGATTAGGAATCACATATCAGAATAAGGTAAGTGATTACAATCACCACACCAAGAAAAATAAATATGAAATAGACAAGGAACCTGGTAATAGAGACATATTTGTGAATAGAGGATGATAAACCCATATATGATGATGTGGGGAAGAAGATGATGGAGAAAGTTATATTTTTGTAAGTATATGAGTTTTCATACTTTGGAAATCTGAAAAAACCATACCAATGGTTAATGTCTAGAGTCCACAAGGACTTCTTCTATTTTGTAGGAAGGTGAGTGCACCACACTATTCCCTTGATTAGAAAATTGACATGATTGAGGAGTTCGGGCATTGAAATTGGAAGTGAATTTAATGATGATGAGGGCATGGAAGAAACTTCTATTAAGTTGGAATATGCAAAAGGATGGCACGCTATGGACATTGAGAAGTTGGAAGATCATCCTGTGATCAAGATTGTTGCACACCTCCTCACCAAGTTAAATAACTAGGAGCATTGGAGCTAGGTAAATAATAAGTGGCTCCATATCGCTAAGAAAATGTCTGAGGGAGTTGTATATAACTTGTCTGCATTCATAGTAGAAACCATAATTGAAGAAGTGCACCAAGGAGACAAGATAAGTTTTGGTGTTATTCTATTATCTATTGTGTTTGTGGAGATTGGGGTGCCCGATGGGCCAAAGGAAAAGATATGGTAGTTCCCTAAAGAAAAGAAGTCACTTGCAGAAATATTTACAAAGTATACATGCAAGGGAATTATGATTGGTCATTATAAAAAAGGTTGGAGCTTTGGTATAAGTGCATGCACAAGGTCTTCGAGGATGAATGGAGAATACCAAAGGGCCTACTTGCTATGTTGGATAAACATGCACAATTTGAAGTTTTCTATTATTACGACATTAACAAGTTCAAAATGAAGGATGGTATATAGAGTCATTGGTGTAATCTCCTTACGCTTTCACCACGTGTTACTTTTAGGCTTTTTTGAACATATTTTCAAACACATGTAGATTAAGATTTGATGCACATAAGGTGGAATGTGAATATCACACTCTTGAAAGACATATGTTTATCCGAGTAAGTCTCTGTGTATATTACAAAATTAATATATGATGAAAATATCAGTTCCATGAGTTTTACTATTGGGAATCTTGTCGTGGTTAAGGTATATATTCAGCTTAAGCCAAAATTGGTCAATGGAAAGTATATTGAGAATGAATTTAAGATCCTTGAGTTTCCCAAAGGGAAGCATACAATTGGAACTTTATAGGATGATGAACCCTCTCCCCTCATACAAATGAGGAAGAACTATAGGAAGAAGAGGAGAAGAAGGATGATAATGGTGGATTAGATCATGGTGCATGAAGGCGGCCAACTAGAGGCCGAAGAGGTAGCATAAGAGATCACCTCTAAAGTAGAAGAAGTGAGAGAATAGACTAGTGTTGAGGAGACAAAGAAGGTGAGGGTGGCGTTGAAGACCAAGGATTGAGAATATTTTTAAGGAGAACTAAGACGAGAGGGTGCTGGTGTGGGACCCTCTCATCCACTGATGAGATTGTCGAGAACATCTCCTATAAAATTGATCCCGAAGTATAAGGTAAAGAGAAGGAACAAGTATGTCTTTGAGGAGAGAAAGAAAATAAGAAATTTCTAATGATGATGAACACATTATACATGATACACCTATCTTTGATGTAGACATAGAAAAGGAGCCCTATACGGGAGGAAAGGCAACATGATACGAGAGGCACTTGGTGAGCGTAAGGAAGACAAAGGCCCCATAAGTGAAGAAGAGGAGAAAGAAAAGAATATAGGTGAACCATCAGGTGAGGTTACTGGGGAGAATGAAGGTGCGACAGTGAAGGCTTGGTTCATGATATAGAGGTACATATTCCTAAGGTAAGGTAGTCTAGGAGGGATAAGAAAGAATATATGTATATGATTCCTAAATTGGGGTATGTAAATGACCCTTCAAAGATCATTCACACTATATTTCAGAGCACACTTGACCTACCTGTAAAGTTTTATGGATGGGAATTGATGGATCCCCGGGAAAAAATATGCACACAAGGAAGCAATTATCTTGGAGCATGTAGACACACATGGATGAGCCAAAATTTTATGTGAAGGAAGAATCATGTGTCCGAAGGAAAATGAATAAGGGGACCCAAGCCGCTCACATAACCGTGAAGATGACCGAATTCACTAATGAATAGACAAGTAACTCCTTGACAAAAATGGCAAAGAGAGTAACACGCAAGAAACTTGACAAGGTAACAACACTCAAGACATTGCTCAAGGATAATAAGAATATGAAGGAACAAATTGATAAATTGACTAAGGCACATAAGAAGGATATGGAGTGGAAACAAAAATTATAGACTTTACAGCAGAACTTGGGGAGAAATGTTAAAAGCACATCCGAGTTTGATGAGCGAGACCAATCAGAACTACCCATCATCCTTGCACTTTATATAGGATTTTTTCGACATGTTTCTTTATAAGAAGTCAGTTTTGCAAGGAGAGACACAAGAAGATGTTGAGGCCAGGAAGGAAAAGAAGATGAAAACCATAATGCTTTGGATCAAAAATATAATGCCATACTTTAGACAATAAAGGATGAGTTGAAGAAAGTAGAATGGGCAATCGAAGATTTGCAAAGATCTAGAGCAAATAATTAAGACAAGGACACTGCAAGAAGAAAATGAAGTCCTTGTAGCAAAGAAGGATGAGACACTGGGTTGGGAGGAAAGATTAGTTGCGGTGAGAAAAGAAGCAAAATGTTCTTAAAGCAACTAAGGATACCCATGAAGAGAGGATAAAGGATTTAGGGAAGATAGTTACACAGAGAATGGATTTTATGGATGGCATGATTTCAGAGCTATCTAGAGTAATAAGGGAATTTAAGCACAAGGGGGAGGACATGACCTTAGAGGAGATGGAGAAAGTACTTGGTGATGTGCCTGGTAAATCCAAGAAAGGGCTAGGTGAATGGAATGAGTTAGAAATTGACATAAAAATGACTACCCTAGGTTTCTTATAACAACCTGAGTGAGCATGCCGTTATCCTTCCATTCCTTTCATTCTTTCATTATTTTATAATTAATTATGTATTCTTCTAATACTTTCGAGAGATAAGTTGAGAAAATCATTTGCTAAGGGTGGAAATATCATTAGAGTGGGGTAATGATGGGATGGAGAAATTGCCTAAGTATTTGAAGATCATGAGGAGTGTTGAGGTGTGTAATAGGGATGCATAAGTGCACACATGTGTCAGTTAAGTAGGGCATGCACATGAAGAAGATAAGTTTGGGACTTAGCCAATTTTGAATGGCATGGGCTAAAAATAGGAAAAATAAATGGAGTACAGATCACACATAGATAAGAGTATGAAGATTTCACGACTAAGTAAGCACTATTTTGGTAACAAAGTGGAATATCAAAGGGCATGCATATTTTTCGCTAATAATATGATTAAGATAGAGTTTAATTATAGATTAATATATTATTAGCCTTCTTGTAAATGCATACAGCTATTGGCACATGGCTATTTATAGCATGCAGGATATTATGAGATGCATGGATGATTAAGGGAAAGTCCTCACCCATATATAGTATTTGATTTGCATAGTTTTGGACACTAGGGTTTTTGATGACCATGTATTAGAAACTATATATATTGTAGAGGTATGTTGCAATGATGTTATAGTGTGCATGAATTTTTGGTTACTATGATTGTGTATTCAACTTCTATTACTTAATGAATTAATGTAATTGAGTATTGTGGATGGATTATGGTAATTGATAAATCTGATCATGGTGGTTGTATGATTAATCTAATCTTAGTTCTAGTTTTATTCATTATTATCTATGGTTGTGATATGATTTATGTTATGCTTTGCACCCAATTACTTGATCTGTTAATGGTTAATATGATTATGCATGCTAACATATTGATAAGACAATATGAAAGAGGGACATGGTAGATTCATGTGCTTTGGGTGAGGGTTCATATCTATCCGAATGAAGTGCCGTAACACCTACGATATTGAGAGGAAAAACAATACTACGCATTCTTTTGAGCTTGTGTGAGTGCATTGAAAGTAACTTGATCTGCTACCTCTATGTATCCTCCTTCCACTAGTTCCCATAGCTCTTGAGAAGAGAACAATGTCTTCATCTTGATACACTAGATATCATAGTTCTTCCCATAAAATATTGGGGGTTGTTGCCATGAGTTACTGCTAGAAGCCATTAAAACTTAGTAGCTCCAACAAACTCTCTCTCGATACTGCATCGTTGGAAAATTTAGTGCCAAAACAACCAAGACAAGGAAATAACACAACTAGAACACAAAAACACACACACATATATATATATATATATATATATATATATATATATAATATTTGATTTAAAAGATTCATACAATCTTAGAGATGTGACTATGTATATTTTCTCTGCTATATTCTTTTTATTTGTTCTTCTTTTAGATTTTTGTTGTTGCACATGTATTTTATATTCTTCCTCTCTTTCTTTCTCTTTTCGCAATGTTCTATTGCATGTATTACATATCCCTTTTAAAAATAAAATGACACCATATTTATATCACTACATGTCATTCATACTTCATTGAACTTTGAAATAGAACCAAACATATAATATATCCTGGATAATCTGGGGTTTGAGATCCGTCATAGTCCTTCAAAAATGTGATGTAATGCCACCACGTGTTGGTCTTTAACTAGTTAGGAGACTTGTAAAACTTCTATTCTTTGACATGAAGCTAAGACCAATAATAAATCTCCACACAAACTTAGCAATTCACATTTTCATTATCAATCTTGTCGAGTGCAAACCTCATACCAATAGGAATTTTCCTCTCCCCTTTGTGTTGTCGGACCTTTTTGATCACTCGATCGACAACCAAAAACACAGACCAATAAGAAAACACCATGCTCCTCGCATTGTAACTTTGTCATAATTTTACTTTTCAACTACAATGTTAGAGTGCAAAATGTGAGCCAATGAGAAGGCTCCAAGCATGTCACAACCGTCGTCGTCTTGATTATAGAGACCATGTCGAACACGAAGTACAAACTAGAGAAATTTCTTCACTCACTTCATAATGTCATATTGTCTTGCATTCGTTCTTGTCATTTATTTGTTGCATATTTAAATCACAATATTTAATTGATAATATATTTTTGTCCTTTATAAAAATGAATACATGTGTTCTACCTTAGACAACAAGTATATGACCACCGACTTAAACCATGCCTAAAGGTTATATAAGTTAAAGCTTATTACGTGACTTGGCAGAAAAATAATAAAATGTTTGAAAGAAGAAAAAAATATAAATAACTGTCAAGTAGGGAGGTTGGGAGAGAGGAACAAAAAATTTGAATACCTTTGGGAGGCTCAAGATTACCAAATGCCATTAATTTTGACATGCAAGAGGATCTCAACAAATTTTTTATCTATGTTGAACATGCATTTTTTAGAGATGGTGGAGGGTGGCTAGAGTGAAGTTGTAGCTTACATGTTATATATTCCTATTACAATTCTTTGAAAGGAAGGGGATGATAATGTTGGTTTTGTAGAGCTTCCTCCTATAATGTTTGTAAGGTGTTGTCATGGCATTTTAAATAATAAATTTCAATCGAAGAAAGGAAAATTTGGATCTCGTAAATGTATATAAAAGGTGTTAACATCTATGAAGACATGATACCTACTATAATTTGTGTTAATAAAGTTCACATGATCAATGATAACTAAAAACCTCCACTAGATTTAGAACAAAAAAAACCATTTTTGAGATATTCATATTTAAAATATGTACTATTTAGGATTTTAAAACATTGTAAACAATAATTCCAGTCTTAGAGTTTTTTTTTGGTTGTTGGAGGTTTCATCATGGTATGAGAAAGAAGTATTGTTCATAATATCTACTTTATGTCTAGAAAATCAAAGAGTTCATAGGGTACTTAACATTTCTAATAGGGCATAAGTTCTACTATACCATTCACTACATATAGAAATAAATTTATCTTGGGCTTATTGGGTCATGATCAAACATTTATACATTTTCTAAGAATGGATTTCATCCATTCAAAAATGTACAATCTGGGTATGCTCATGGGAATACCTATAAGGCTTTATCGGAAGGTAAACCCCGAGAAGCCTATTGTAGATGGTGTGTTTGAGCTGGGAGATATTATTGAGTCCATGAAATGAAAAAGTGACATGAAATTGGTTTCACCCTACTGTACTAATAAGCCTTGGTAAGCTTACTCGAATCTATTTTGTCCTTTCTATCATCAAAGATGCCTTACGTGTATATCACGGTGATGCTAGTACGATGGAAATAAATCATAGAGGGAAGGATGATCATTTTCTTCTTACAAATCATTTCCATAATGTGGATTCCACAATTGATGAACATGAGCCATCAACTTGGGATGGAAACGGTCGACCATTTTTAGTAAAATTGACCATGAACAAGCAT
This sequence comes from Taxus wallichiana var. yunnanensis, assembly GCA_018340775.1. Lineage (NCBI taxonomy): Eukaryota > Viridiplantae > Streptophyta > Pinopsida > Cupressales > Taxaceae > Taxus > Taxus wallichiana. The sequence goes on from CM031233.1 coordinate 364,082,805, forward strand.
GTAGCACATTCAATATTACACTAGATGGTTAGTATGAAAATATTCATGTAATTCTTAGTCAAGAATTCTTGCAATTCAACCATGGATGATTTACTAAGTTATATAAAAGGATTTACAAGTTCATCTTGTTTGACATGTAGTGTAAGATCTCAATTTTCTAATTTTCAAGAAAATACCTTCCAAAGGTCAATCCTGGATGCACATGTTGAATATCTTGATAATTCTCAAATTTTTAAGAAGGAGATTATATATCTAAAGAGTAAGTTTTCTCCATTAAAAAATATGTTATGAACGACTATGAGTATAAATTTTTTGTTGATGGGCAGCACATGCTTGGAGGAATATGCTTTATGACATTATATAAAAATGATTTTGTCCTTAATCAAGGCATGATCTTGCTTTTAAGGCCATGTATAATTTTGTACAGGATGACCAAGAATATTAGGCTCTAGAAATTGAAATTTTTCTACATCATATTTCTTAAATGTAACTCTTTCCTACAAAGTGATTTTAAAGGTTTAATGCAACCAAAAGTGTCCGAAATGATTTTTCAATCAAGTGATCTTATAGTGCTTGCTAACACACTTGATGCGATTCAACTCAAAATACTAATTGCAATGCTGCACATTTATGGGACAAATAATTGAAAAGTACAATATTTTATGAGGCAAAAGAGGCTACAAATATGCTCAAGGGAACACCATGAGGTTTAACAACTTCTTATCTTTGAGGATTTCAACATCATGTTATCCTTTAGTTGATAAGATTGCTAAAGTTTTATTGGAGGAAGTGAATAACTATGTTATGGCGAGCATGTAATATCACATTGATATTCTTACCAAGATAGCCATATTTATGGGCTTTGAGAGTATACATGCATTGATTTATCATGAAATACCTTTAATAGAGTCTACACATGGCCTCAAACATTGTTGTAACAACAAAGATAGATTAGGTTCTTCAATTTGGGTTACAAAAATTATTTGTGAGCTATGTGAACATGAAGCTAGTAGAACAACATATTCGGTGGATAAATCTAAATTTTTTTCTATCTTTTCAGGCCTTCCCATGTATTCTTTTGGGTAGATATAATGGTCGGGATGCTTCGAGATGCCCAATAGTAGAGACAATTAAAATATGTAATTACTTAATTTAATTTTGAATTAATTAAATTATCATGATTTGTAAATCATTATGTAAACCCAAGTTGAGTCAAATTGAATTTTGGGGTGGGTTAGGACTATTAGGGAAATAAAGGGAAATATAATTGAAAAATTATAGATTCGTCATTAAAATGCCGAAGATTATAGATTATGTTATGCAATCAATTTAATGAAATATTTGGCTTATTACAGATAGTGAATTACAAAGCTTAATAACATGAGTTGCAAGTAAACAATCGAAAGTAAAAGGAGATAGATACAACATATTTAAGTGGGGAAACCTGAAGGAGAAAACCCCACTAATAAAGCATTGTATATATTAAGAATTATATAGCTTTAATCCAGCACTTCCACTTCACTCCTCGGTCTCACAGTAAACAACTCACTTACATAAAAATCTCAAGTTTTTTTTTTGTCTAGATCAATAGCTCAAGTAGCAGTAGTCAATCCCATACAGGATCATCCTATTTATATAGGATGGGTGAATGGTCATGTTGTTTCACTCTATTCAAGGTTGTGTAGACTGACTAAGTTTATTTTAAATAATTTTTTTAATAAGGGTCATAAGTGGTGGTTTATCAAATGATATCCCACTTCACATTATCAACCCCAACACTCCCCTTAATGTTAAGTGGGAGAAACATGCATAAACATGTTAACATTAGTTCCTTATGTCATACTGTAAACACATTGTGGATTTTAGTGAGACCATGAGACACTATTTTTCCATGGTTCAAAACAGTGTTCCAAGGTTTCCATAAAAACGAAATGCAAAGGAACATAAAAACAAAACATGCCAAATTACCTTTTTCTACAAAAGGATTTATAAATCCATGAATCAACAGTAGTGATTCGGCTAGCATGCAGATAAGGGAAATCATACAAATCTTCCCATACATAAATTCTTAAGACTAGTGCTTTATATATGAAGACTTACATAAGATTATGGAGCCTTTTATAAAATAAGGCATACCCATAACTAAAGCTTCATTGGGATTTACAAGTAACTTCACATAGAGTGACATATTTACTTATTAAAAATGGAGGAAGTATTGGAAGTTTACAATAGCCATTAAGAGGTGGCATTGTCATGCACACTCCCCCTCAATGAAAAATTTGATAGGCCCAACAAGGCATGAAACTTGCAAAAATTCACAACACACAATGGCTTGGTGAAGATATCTGCAACTTGATCTTCAATTGAACAAAACTTGAGATCTATATCACCATTTAGGACTTTTTCTTGAATAAAGTGCATATGAACTTCAATATGCTTAGTCCTTTGATGTTGAAATGAATTGTTTGTAATAGAAATGCAAATTTGGTTGTCATAAAGAATAGTGCCCCTTTGACACCCATGTGTAGTTCATCCAATAGTCTTTTCAGCCACATAGCTTCCTTTACAGCTTCCATGTCACTTATATATTCTACCTTAGTAGAATAGATAGACATTGTTGGTTGCTTCTTGTTTCTCTAAGTGATGGAACCTACACCAAACTTGAAAACATATCTTTATTTTTCATCATTAGAAGATGAATAAAAGAGACAATAATTAAATTTTCCTTTAATATATTTCAAAATTATTTTTCCATTTTCCAATGAACCTCATAAGGCTCTTGCATAAATATTTAAAATATCATCTTTGTATAAAAGTATCAGGTCTAGTAATAGTTAAATAAATTAGACTACCAACTAGCTGTCTATACAGAGTAGGATTAAATTTAGCACAAGATGGTTTAGGATATAATTTAACACCAACTTCAATAGGAATGGATATAGTCAATCATGTTAAATCTTCTAAGAAAATTCACATCATATTGAGATTAAGATGCAACAATAGACTTATGATCTTGAAATATAACCATGTCAAGAAAATTATTTAGTAAACCTAAATCATTCATTTCAAAACGTTGTTTTAATCTTTCTTTGATTCTAATAATTAAATTTCTATCACTTTGCTAACATACAAGACAATAATGATAATATGATTGTTTTCAAACTTAAAAAATAAATCATTATCATAATAGTAGTTAGAAAATCCAAGATCTTGAAATAAACTATTAATTTTAGCATATCAAGCTCTAGGAGCTTATTTAAGACCATACAAATAATTTTTAAGCTTACAGACATAAATTTCTTTACCAGGTTCTTCAAAACCTTTAGGTGACTAATATAGATTTCTTCTTTTAAGTAATTGTTTAAAAAATATTTTAAACATCCATTTGGTGAATTTCCCAACCATATTGGGCAATCAATGCAAGAAGAATTCTAATAGTGCTCATTTTTTCTATAGGAGAAAAAGTATCAACATAGTCAAGACCAGGTTTCTGATTGAAACCATGAGCTACCAACCTTACCTTGAACTTTTCAATTTCTCCTATAGAGTTATATTTCATCTTATACAACCACTTGAATCCTACAATGCTTTTCTTAAAAGGAGGAGGGACTAGTTCCCAAATGTTATTTTTTATCAAAACATTGTATTAATCCTTCATAACATGAGTCCATCTATCATCTTGATAGGTTTATTCAAATCATTGTGTTCAACCTCATAGAGGGTCATCAAGGCATGATAAGAATGTTGAATACCAGTTACCTTTCTAAGATTAGTAGGTTGAGAGTCTTGAATAATAATTTGAGCCCATTTAGGAACCTTGTGATGCAAGACACTTTGAGATGACTCCCCCTCAATCTCCATGATATCTAGATTAGGATAATCAACCTCTTGAAATTTTGTTTCCATAATGTTAAGAGGAGGATTATCATCTCTATCACTCTCATGTCACTTGTCGAAGATCTAACGAATCATTTTTAATGACAATATACACTTGTGGCTTTCTAAGACTTAAAATGTTAACTAGATTTCCTTAGGCGGATTTAAATTCCCTGATATAAGCCAAACTTAAAATAAAGTTCAGCTCTAGAAGAAATCAAAAAATAAAATATAGGTGTCATAATATTGAGAGGCTAAGCCAAAGTTTGGAGATTGAAGAAAGACAAATTGCCGACACTTGTGAAGACTAACATAATTTAAAGTTATGACTACAAGTTTTGAATAAGAAGTAAAAAATTAATATACGTGTCCAAATACAATTGGTTCTCACTTCACAGTGCTACTAGAAAAATACTAAATTAAAATTGAATATATGTGGAGCCTTCTCCAAATAATGTCTCGCATTTTCACAAGTCTGAAAAATATGAAAAAGGTGGCTAATTCTTATTGGATAAGTCACTACCACAAATGAAAAGACTAACATATGTGAAATATGGAGCAATTATATTAGCTCAAATTTTATAAATATGACAAATTTGAAATACAAATATACTTGGAGAAATTTTATTGGCTCAACCTTTGCATATGATAAAAGTAAGTTCAAAATAAGGTCCCATAAAGCGAGTAAAAATATGTGTAAATCCCTTATTGGCTCACGTTTATGGAACAAAGGAGAAGTTGAAGTAGAAAAATGAAAATCGAGATAAACAATAAAATTGACAATGAAAAGCAAGGTAGATCCTTCTAATTGGCTTGGGATTCAAAAGAAAAATGAAAAAAACTATTAAAATATTGACAATACAAAACCAAATGGAGTAAAATGATTGGCTTTTACAAATGCTTTGTAAAGTCAACAATAAATTCATAGAAAATGAAAAAGGCAATAAAAAATGATAGAGCGAAGTCACTTGGAACTTAAGGATTGGATCGAGATTCGCACATTTTAGTTGATTTAGCCAATAAAATCGACAATGAAAAAACTTCTAATTGGTGTGGGATTCAAAAATAAAGATTTATAAAGTTGGGGCTGTTTTAAACACCAAATGGATTTGGATCTAAAGAGATCTTTATGAGATCAAAACAAAAAATTGCTAAAAAATATAGAGTGAGGATTATAATTCAGCACAAGTAGATTTAAAAACTTAAAACAATCTATGATCCACAAACAATGGATTTAAACCGAAAATGTGGAACTAGATGTAGAATCATAGATCTTAGGATAAAATTACTCAAACATGATTTAAACAACCATTTAGCTAATTTTTCATCAATATTTCAAAAAATATTTGGATGAGAATTGGAATTTTAACCTAATTACCTTACAAACAATGTGAACAATTAAGGCTTCATGATTTACAAATAAACTTAAAGCTTCTTCACTCTAGAAAATTAAAATATCCTAGATCAATCTTGCACATGCACAATCACCTGCTCTGATACCATGTTAACGAAATGAAGGAAAATATAATTGAAAAATTATAGATTCACCATTAAAATGTTGGAGATTATATATTATGTTGTGTAGTCAATTTAATCACAAATCTAGCTTATTACAGATAGCGAACTACAAAGCTTAATAACATGAGCTAAAATTAAAACAACTGAAAGTAAAAGGAGATAGATAACACCATATTTAAGTGGGGAAACCCAAAGGAGAAAACCCCACTAATAAAGCATTGTCTATATTAAGAATTATATAGCTTTAACCCAACACTTCCACTTCACTCCTTGGTCTCACAGTAAACAACTCGCTTACATAAAAATATCAAGTTTTTATATCTAGATCAATAGCTCAAGTAGTAGTAGTCAATCCCATGTGGGATCATCCTATTTATATAGGATGGGTGAACAGTCATGTCGTTTCACTCTATTTGAGGCTGTGTAGACTGACTAAGTTTATTTTAAAAAATTTTTTAATAAGGGTCGTAAGTGGTGGTTTATCAAATGATATCCCACTTCACATTATCAACCCCAACAAGGACTAGGTCGGAGTAGTTTTATAACTAATTTTGACAAGCATGAGCCTATATAAGGTTGTATTATAATTGTAAAAGGGTTCTTCTTATTCTCATTTCAAGTTCTTTTTGGGAGAACTATTTTATCTATCTATTATGCTTTTGTAACTTTGTGTACACGAATTTTCCCTCATGAATACAATGTATTTTCCATTGTTGTGTTAATTATTCTCGGATACAAAATATTCCATTTTTCTTGCATTTGAATTGTTAATGTTGCTCCTTCTTGATGTTATTGATGTTCGGGTGATCGAATTTAATTTGGATATCAAGTACATGGACTTTGTGCCATATCAACATATTCTAAAGGAGATGAAGACTGGTTCTTCCTAGATTTCATGCCCATTATATACCTTTGTGCCAGATAGAGAAGTTTCCCTTGTGCAATTCTTTGCTTTTAATCTTCATAACTCTTTCCCTCATTTTCTAGGCGTGTGAGGATGATGATCTTGTATGACCGGGAAGGAGCTGTGAGTCCATGATAGGTAGATTTGTATAAATTTTCATCTCAAGTCTACCTATCTTTCAAGATACTTACGTAGTTGTATTTTTCCATCCTCATCCCTCTTTTCTTTCTGTATTTCCCCCTTTTCTCAAAATTTCTACACTTTCGTGCTTTCTCGGTTAAAAGCACCAAAAATACCAAACTCCCATCATTCGAGGGAACTTTCCCTCTCAAAATCGGAGGAAAGTCACCATGTCAAAAGGTGAATTTCCCTAACTATTTTTGGTCTTTATTTACTTCCATTGGGCATACTCAATGACATAAAATCTAACCAATAGTGGTATTGAAGTAAATTATATAAGGAGACTTGAGAATTTTAGCATGGGCCATGATGATATAAAAACCATGTGAGAAAACCAAGGAGGTAATAAATAATAATTTACACGTCATGGGGGTTGATAGTGAATAGATCATAAGACCCAAAAGTGATGTTGAGAAAAAAGTAACTATCATCAAATTAATAAAATGACCATATATGAAAATAGAAATTGAATTTAACAAAACAAAAAGAGGTATTTTGGAATTTGATTTTGTAAGAAATAAATCTAAGGATTTTTTTCAAAATTGTATATTTTTTATGATTATGTCGTAATTACTAAAAACAATAATTTTTAATTTCCAAAAAGTGTGCTAAAAATAGGGTAGAAATAAAGAGGTTTTCAATAAATATATAAAAAAATTAAGAAGTATATCAAACAAATTTGAAAATAGAGTTGTTATTCTTGAGATATGCAATGAAAGGTGATTCGAGAAAATTAAGAGCCCTAAAAAGAGACCCAAAGGGTAGAATCTGACCATGAGACCCTAGGGAAAATTGTGGAAATCAAATTGAGGGAAACTAGTAGATGAAAATCATGTTTAAACTCAAATATACAAAATAGATATAAAACCCTAGGAAACTAGGGTTTGAAATAAGGTGCGAAGATACAATGTAGGGTCTACCCTAATTAGATTTATGTGAAATCTAAGAGTCATTAAACTAGTACACTAAAGTATGTATGGGTTAGAAAATTGTGATTATTTTGATTAATTAACTTCCAACATTATAATAATGAATCAATACTTGTAATTGATATACTAAACAAAAAAACTTGACAATAAAAGGAGATGAGTGCACTTAGATGATTACTGATGATTTTAGTAATTTTTGTGATGATACATTGTTGGAACAGGAGACATAAACCTAATAATGCTTGTTTTAGAGATTGTAATTGGATACTAGTCTAGGGAAAGACAATACAAATTTACCAATGATGTACCATACGGTATTAGACCTGCTTGGTTCTAGGTTCGTAACTTCTACACAATATTAATTGATTGGAACTATTTGTCTCTATCAAACCCTAACTTATAACCATTTTTGAAGATATCTGGATACTCTAATCATGATTTGAAACCCTATTCGTAGATGATAATTCCTACAAAATAAACATTAGCTAGGTTATGGGCACTCCCATAAACCAAATGGAATGACAATGGAACTAATTTAATGATGCATCAAACTTCATGTCATTCTCCACCTAACATGTGATATATGAATGAATGAAAATATATTGGATAAACACTTTTGAAAATACTTGAGTTGAGTTGGATCTTTACTTGGGAAAGGCATGTTTGAGTGCTTGTAGATGAGATATATTATTGTCCTAACTTGGTAAGAAGATTTAGACATGTATAGATTACTTCCTTAATGATTTTATATGTGCTATTTTGATATTTAGGGAGCCTTAGGTGCCTTTTTAAAGTGTAATAAGTAAGTGTATAAATGTTCTCACGATATTTCCAGGGTTCGTAAATGAGGTAGTGTTTAAGTTCTTATAAAGAGTTCTAGAGATGATTTATTTAAGAAAGGATAAAGTAGAGAGATTAGAAGAACCAATAAAACATATGAATTTGAAATAAAATTTGGCGGACTTGTTAGTCCAAGACCATCAAGTTGGTTAGGATAGGATATACTTTCCTGACTAAACTATATGATCTTGACTAGGGAAGAAAAACATGCAATATGAAGTTTGGAAGTTGTTACTTGATGTTTGTTTATGGATTTTGTGCATTGTACTCTCAAAATTTGATGACATATTAGTATGCAAGGATAAACAAGATAAAAAAGAGACCTCATATTGTGCTAAGTGGGAACTGGAAATTTGTATTTATCTTAACAAGAATTCATTGTCAAAACTAACAATGTCAAAGAGTGAATTGTCAAATTTGAGTGTCTACACTTGTGACATCTTTTGAATTTAATTTTACCATTTGTTTCTAGATTCATGATCTCTTGGTATAGTGTTTATTCATTTATAATTCATAACCTCCTTGAAACATATTTTTATTTACTTTTAATATTTATTTCTTACTCGATCTTTTCGTATTTTTATCCATTTATGACATTTTTATATATTCATGTTTTACATATTTTGGGTTTATTCCTACCATTTGTTGCTTATTTGATCTTTTGGTATGTTTTTTTCCCATTTATGACCTTACATATATCTTGTATATTATCATTTTTATGCTTATGTTGGACTTATCAAAGGTTTAAACTTACATTTATTGACATCTCCAATGATCCAAATTTTCATTACTACCTATTTCATTCATGTTTAGCCTTCATATCCACTATGAAACACCCTTTATATCTCCTTATGCTTATATATTATATTTATGCATCACTATATCACTCATATCTCTTTGTAACTTTTAGCTATACAAATCCTCTCACTTAATATTGTAAAGAATCATTTTAGTAATTCATGTCTTGCAACAACACAAATTATACAATGCTTTTGCACTAGCCCACACTTGTCCAACTTAGTCAATCATGTTATCCATAACTATATCCCATTCATTCTTTCTTGCACACATAACTCATTTATTCACACAACGATCATATTAGTCCATAAAATCAGGCTAAACCCTCACACAGTACAATCCCAGTTTTCAAAGCATTCACACATGCATCCTAGACCAAAGCACCCAAAAAGGGTTATAGCCTTTGTACATTATGTCCCTTCCCATATAATTTGGTCCCTTTTCCTCAATGAAACTTTTCTTAATTCAAATTCCTTTGGGACACTTCTATTTGACCTTATCAATCTTTCTAGATCTAGAATGCATATATAAGCTAGTTATTCATCCATTATCAAGGAGGAGATCATGCACACTTGACACCCAAAGATCCTAATGAGCATACACTAAGAGAAATCACAAGAAAATCCATTCCAAGACTCCTTGAGATTCATATACTTTACATATTCATTCTAGGGTATTCATCCACTCATATTTGCAAATATAAGGAACATATCATCATTCCAAGTCAAGTTAGGGAAAAGGTGCAAGTACAATCTCATTGTTGTAAGATCATGGTTATCTATTTGGTTACATACATTCTAGAGATCACATACTAGGAAATAACGATGTGAGGTTTGATCCCTTTTCATATTAGTGGTGACATCAATGGTACACAAGGGTTACCACAACCCACTTAATATTTATTTTGCATAACTTCTTAGCTATCTAGGATTTTGAAGGATTAATCAGCTACATAGTGAGAATTGTACAATACTGCAAGTCCTAATTCTAGACAAGATAAAATCAAAAGACAATACAAAAACTGAAAAGTATCAAAATCTTAGGATTTGAAGGGACACGAGCATACAGAAAGGTCCATAATAGAGGTATGCTTTGTCCCATGCCATCTGGTTTGTTCCATACATCAATTCAGAATAGAGTTTCAACAATGAGGCTCTATTTGATCATTTCCATCTTTTTTTAGCCATCATACTAGCCCCAATCATCACACAGAGTAGTATATCAGCTAAGTCATTTACTTTCTCTCAATGCAAGTGCTTTATATATTGTTTCTTATCATTGTTTATCATTTCTTAATGGTTATTCATGATTTTTTTATTATCTTTGAAACTAATTGATTAATATATTCTACCATCGGTTACTACCCTATATAATATATTAACCACTTTAGGTTAAATTAAATACACACTTAGGAAAAATATGAGATCACACTCTTTCCTCATGGTAATATTAGAGGTACTTAATAATCTTAGTTTCTAGGTTATCCTTTGTAGTGATTAGGTATAAATATTTCTCATGTTAGTCATATTTTACACCCATTATTCCATCCTTGTGTACTTGATACAAAGGAGGTAAATAAAAACTAAAAGAAAAGAAAATACAAAAGACATGTTATCAAAAACAAATCAACAAAAAATAATAATAATAAAATTAGTACAAGAAATAAAAGTCAATCAAAAACAAAAATACATGGTATATTTATATTTATCACATTCTATCATAGTTGAAATCTCAAACTCCATAAGCTGACATCGTTAAAGAGCTTGAGGTCCTTTGGAGTGTGGTAGGTTTTTTGACTAAGGTAGGAGGTCTCATATTTATCATTTCATGCCCCTTCCTTCTCACGCTAGTAATTAATCCTCATAGTAATCCCATCAATCCTTAAGTGAGGTCTTGAGGAAGGAGGGAAACATCATGGGTAATTAGGAAATTTATTTACTATCATATTTAACTTAGGGATACATATATACTTCACTAGTTTTCCTAATATGAACTCACTTCTTTGAGTTCCTCCTTTCCCAAATGAAAAAAACCTTTAGTCATACCCATTTTATTAGAGTGTCTCATCTTTGTTAAGGATATTTATCACCCTCATGGAGCCTTACTTTTTCCTCTTTCAATTCAATTTCCTTGATGGATATTATCAGTACTTGACCATGAATCAATTTTCCTTTTTATCATACTATCTCACCTTCACAATATTTCCTATTTCTATGATCTTGAAAAATGTGTCGTAGATTTATGAGTAAAATCATAAGATCTTTAGGCATTTGTCAAAAATATTTATTGATTTTCATCCTCTCTATATTTACTCATCCTAGTTATGACATTAGATGGTATTGATTTATCTATTGAGAAAACCCAATGCAAGTATGTATTGTGATCCTATTCATTTTTAATGCTTCCTTTTTATCATATATATATTTTTTGTTTTCTATTTTCTTTATGATTCTTCCTTCAAGTATATTACATTTGGTATTTATAACCCATAATTTTTATCTTATCTTATGTTTACTTTGCACATGCCTCATATTTCATTTGATATATATTACACCTTATTTACACATCTTTCAATTTCTTTTCTTAGATTTTATTAGACGTCATAGAACTTAATTTACACAATTTTTGATTCCTTTATTAGGTTTTATCGGGTTTCTTACAATCCTTTATCATATATTTATTTATTTGATTACTTTCTTAGATACCATAAGACACCATTTTATCTACCTTTTTCACACATTCTTTGATTGATAGATTTTCCTATCTTTTAAGATGTCCATTTTAATATTTATCTTATTTTCTTCTTCTTTAATTTTATGAGCCACATATGTCATCACATTTATCTAAACATAAAATTAAAACTTAATTAATTCCACAAACAAACAATCCCGAGAAGACATGCACATTGGGCCAAAAAAATCATATACATGTATGTACCAATTTTTCAAAATGGGTACACAACATAATCATATATCAAATCCTTTCTCTCACACACATCCTTTTCTCTCTAGATGAGTACATGTTATGCTCTAATTATATGGGGTATGAATAGCTACTCGAGAATAATGAGCCAAGGAGGTTGTCCTAGATTTAGCATTTAAAACTTTACCCTATGCTTGGGAAACCCTAACCTCTTATTTCCTAATGATATCTATAATGGTTTGGGCATTTGTTAAGTGCCCAACCTACTCTGTAGCTATGGTCACCCGATTCTCCCCTAGCATACAAAAACAAGTACCATATAACCTTGATTTGTATCTATGAGTTCATTTGTATGACACTCCGTCTCTCAAACCACCTCTCTAGCTAATCAAACATATTTTAGATAGTAAAATATGCATAGTATAATTATCACATCATGTTTTTGGTAAGCTTTATATATGTAGGTATTGAAAAAAGGAACTAAGTGTTAGTGGCACAAGTCCTCATAATTTAACTTTTATGTTACTTTATCTCTCTTTTTATTTGGATTTCTAAATGTTTGATTACGATTTTATGTTTTGTAGTAAAGATATCTAACCGGTATCAATGTTTATTTTCCTTTTTCTAATTACTGGTTCAAAATCATACTGATTGGTCAAGACCTTACTACGAGTCTTGACCAACATGTACGGTCCCAACCCTTTTATGTTTTGGGTCCTTTCGTACCAATTTGATCTCTTTTCCACTTTTGTCTTTCACAATTTGTATATATGGTTGACTTTATGTGCCACTAAGATTCAAATTTCAATGTGATAGTCTCCTATATATATACAAGTTCATTATAAGAATTTATTATCTAGAAAACACCTATCTATGTATCAAATACAAGGCTAAAAATTCAAGAATACATTCTTCAAACTGCATATCACATCATCAAATGTCATAAATCTATTTTTGACATCTGCACATTTTTAGAAACTAGGACATTGAGAGGAGGGGTGAATTGGTGTCTATGCAAACTTTTACAAACTATTCAGTTCACTTAAAATGTTCTCATGAAACCAAACAATAATTCACAAGTATTTAATCATGAGATAACACACAAAGATGAGATTTAATGTGGGAAACCCAAAGCTGGAAGAAAATCCATTGAAACCTAGAACCATCTTAGGAAAAGAATGTCCTATATTTGTTACAATGATCTCATAGTTGAGCTTCAACTCAATAGGGAGTTGCAACTCAAAAATTCAACCAATCATATACTTAGTCTTTGAGAAGTTACTAATTTCCTAAAAACTTCAACCCCAACTTTAGTCCAACACCTATTGAACTTATGTAAGCTTCAAATTACATGGAAATTCGCCCACATGCTTAAGTTGCAACTTAAAATTTTAAAGGTCTTTGATCACATTGTTTTTGTTGTCTTTTATAATTGATAGTGACCACTAAATTATTTTAATTTTATTCTTCTCTCATTCTCATTATCTTCCCGATTTCATACAATCTTGCTTCATACACACTTTCTTTTCATGATCCACTCTTACAAATTGTTGTATACATCCTAATTTACAAGGTTATTCTCATATTTTGATTCTTTTCATGAGTATCAATCCTTCATTCCTATGCACCTATTCTTCATGCACATTTTTGTACATTTAAAAATAATCATGCCTTTATTAGTTATCTCTTCAACCTCCTATCTGTTCTTCAACTTATATATATGGAATCAAGACTTCTTCACTCTAAGGAAACCTATCTCTCCAACATCCATCATCAAAATATCCTTTATTCTTCTCTATATTTCATATTCATCTATAGAAAACCTTTCATCTCATCAAAACCTCTATATACCTCAGTTTACTATTACATGACTATCTCTTTTTCTACTAATATTTACTTATCAACATTTATTTTGACATGGTTTCAACACATTTTATTCTTCTACTTCTCACATACTTCCTTCATGTTCATGAACTCTCAACAACAAATACTTGACTCCAAAATCTGATTTTTTTGCAATATTTTCTCCTATTCATGGTCATTCACCTTATCCTTCCAAGGATCTTCAACTTTTACACTGGATAGCTTGATAAATACTAGAGTGGTCACCTTTTTATTTGCGCTATTTTATGTAATAAATGCACCTCAAAATTTTGATATGAATGCACACTTTTAAGGTCATTTCAAGATTCCTTGGGTTCAAATATTGACAGGTGTATCTCCTTGAACTACCTTGCACTCTTCCATGTATAAAATATTCTAAAACTTGACCCTAACAACAAAAAAATTAACTCATCTTTGAGTTTCTACAAGCTTAGGACTGATTTCCATAGAGTTCTAATAGTGTAAGAGGAGTTAAAATTGCATAACACATTACAAATATTCCAAAAGTCCTTTTTAACCTTCATTGAGCTTTAACCCTTCACTCTTTAATTTGGACAATGTACAAGAGAAGGTTATTCACAATCTTCATACCTCAAAGTCATCTGATGATCGTAATGTAGTTCCATTTGAGTTCTTGTGCCCCCTTCGCAGTGTAACAAGTGCCGTGTGAAACGAGTCGCTCACCGGGATCCAGAAAATCCTTGGGTATGCGTTAACATCCGTGTGCCCCGGCTTTAGCCCTGCGCCCTTTATTTTCCCCTTTTTCCCTCTTTCCTTGGCCTCTTGACCTTGATGGTGAAACCGCCGCCCGAGCAGGCGGCGGTCTGACGCGTTTTCAGAATGCTCTTTTGGCGTGACTCGCGTGAAATATCATGTTTCACCAGCTTTTCTTTGCCGACTTGAGCATGCATTAATGTTTTTGGTCCCCTGGAACAGTGTTTTTCCTTTGTTTATTGTTTAGGAGTTCAATTTGGTTTTGGTTTTTGAGAGTTGGAATTCCTATAAATGCATGGTTTGTGTACATGCAAATGGTCTGAATTTGGTGAAGAATTTGGTGAAGAATTTGATCTGGAGCTTTTGGTCACCATTTTTCCTTGTTAGAGTCTTCTGATTTTTAGTGTTTTGGTTAGCTTGCTTAGGATTGATAGCATAGTTTATTTCATACTTGGTTAGTATTGTTCAGCTGTTGGTAAGCCACAGACCCATCTTGTGCGTGGCAAAGAGTCTTTGTTGTTCCATCCAATCCAGTTAGAAGCTTGCCCTCGAATTCCTCTTTCTTTGTAGATTTATTTTTCGTGTCTTAGAGTTCTTAGTTCAATTCATTATATACCTGGTTAGCTTTATTCAGTTGTTGGTAAGCCACATATCCAACTTGTGCAAGCAGTGTCTTTATTTTGGAATAGAATAGCTTGGGAAGCCATTAAAGTTGCAGGTTTTGCTCTTCGTATAGGATAGTTGCAGGTTCTGGTCACTCCATGTTGCATGACTCGCAGTAAAATCCCGCTAGGAATCGCATAAGCCAAGCTCTGTACTCTTGCGCTATCCCTCTCCTACTCGCATTCTCGGTCTGTATTCTGAGCTGTCCTTGTCCCAAAATCTACTCCTATCGGTGCTAGCATTACACGCTTTTCTGGATCCAAGTGAACACGAAAGAACGAGAAGATCATACTGAGGGGACGAGATCATACACACACCATCGGATTCGCCACTGTTCTGCGGAATCCAGGTTTTAAATTTCAAAGTTCTAGTCAGACTCATATCAAATAGAGTAGTTAATCGCTTTATTTCATTTCATTCTATTCTCGATATTGCCAGGGAAGCTGTGGGGATTGATAGTTTCTGAGAAACTATGATTCACTCCTCACTTCTGAGGTAGGATCGAGAATCTTGCAGGTAGATTAGACAGGTTATTTTATTCATTTAGAATAATTCTACAAATCGCACAGGCAAATAACCACACTCGGTTATCTTGTCTGTTTTTAATTATTGTTTAGTTATTATTTCTAGATATGCTTAAAATAGTTTGCTTTCCTTAAAATTGTTAAATATTTCAGAGAAGAATAAAAGTTATATGCAGTTAGATTTATTTCACGTAGTTAGAATTTGCTTCATTAGTTAGATTAGTTTTTTGTTTTTATGACAATTACGGGACCTCAAGAGCCCAGGGAATATATATTTGAGCCAATCGTGCCTCAACCAAACCTCGTCACAGCGATAGTTGACATAGACCAAAATCTCAGGATACAAGTATTCCGAACAACCACAGATTTACAACTGATCAGTTCTCAGTTAAGAGGATTAAACATAGAAGACGACCAAGCACATGCGTTTTGGTCAAGTCAGCCAAACTACAGATTACTCTAGAAAACATCCACATGACTGTAGAAGGGCTCGAAAGAGAACAAACATTCGGGTGTGATCCTCTAGTTCCACAGCCAGACGCTGGAGACACCCTCGTAGATATAGATACCAGCTTAAGAATCCAGGTTGCGAGAACGTCTGTAAGGTATTCTGAGAAGATCGCACAACTATTGGTTCTAAACATAGAAGCTGAGAAAGCATACGATTACTGGATACTAGGGATTAGAACTTGATCTCGCGTATGACCATAACAGGACCGCAACAACCAAGAGTCTACGGTTGTGACCCACAGATCCCACAGCCCAACGAATCCACAAGTCAGTTAGATATAGACACTGGCCTACGCACACTAGTATTTCAGTCCACTCCACTTCCACCTATCATCATCGAACAACTGTCCTTACTAGATATAGCGGCTAACGAAGCTAGGGAATTCTGGACTAGGCCAGAAAATCATCCGTAGAGTCAATTATATTCATCATCCACTATATGACCTTATCGGGAGATATACACGAAACAATCCCAGGTCATTTTCCACGTATTCCGCAACCCATAGATCGAATCACGCCAGAGCTCGATATTGATTGGAGCCTTCGAGCAGTCATCCTCGCTGATCGATCTATCACACCAGTCCAAGTTAGAAGGGCCTTCTTTGCCTTAGATTCACAAATTCCACTAGTGCGTGTCGAAGACATTAGACTGCCTAACTAGTTTGTCTGCATATTCCATCCCCCCGCGGCTGTCTCGCACGACCTCGGGAGGTCAGTGCACGCGGAAGAGTTACTTGTTGATTCTCACGCCGACTTCTCCACGCATACAAAATTGGTGAACCCGACGTGAAACAAACAACTGTTTCACCTTCTATACCTCATCACATCAGTTTCACCAACAAAATTGGTGAACCCGACGTGAAACAAACAATTGTTTCACCTTCTCTTTGAGAAGTTTTCAAATCTTCTCTCATCCACCTTCGCTCCTTCCCATTATTCTGCGGGTATTCATATACCCCCCGAATATGTCGGGATTCGATGCATATGGCAGACCCCTCTTGGGTCTTGAGGCATACTACGCCCAACAGAATAGGGAATCATCACCCTCGCTCTCAGTATGGGGTGACAACTATTCAACTAATCAGTTGTCAACACAAACCCCAAGAATCAGATATAGTTCGTCTTTTCAAACTGAAGAGTTAGATCAACCCCTTCGAACCCAACAAACAGAGCCTTCAGGTTCAAACAATATGACGTTTACGGAGAATCTGGTTCATCTCCTCAAATGTTACTCAGACCACAAATTAGTAGGCAATCAGATCCATACCTGGTCTTAGATGATGGACAGTCAACACGTTATCCTAGGAGTGAACAACGCTCCCGGGGAATGTACCCATCTATAGGAGGTTTACAAATACAACCCGAAATCTCTTTTCAAGAAAATACCTCTATGCCACTGCATACAGGAAATATTCTGGGAGAAACTTGGCAAGATAGCGATCAGTTTATGACAGGATATCACGTACCTTTACAACACCAAGGTATACAACAAACGCCGCTCAGGCAAAGTACCGTGACTTCACCAAATGAAGTCATTTCAACGTTAGTAGAAAGAGTGAGAGGGTTAGAACTGGCTCAAGCAAGTCAAAATTCTCCGTTCATACAAACAGGAAGTTCCAATCCTCCATACCACTCTGGTCAGGTAGATCTCCTTACGGGAGTAGGCACGTTAGGCATGCCTCCTCAATATCCACAACAAACGCCAACAAGGCCTATCATCTCTAACACTATTCCTCCCGGTCTAGTGTCGAACAGTCCATTCCTCGACAATACCCCGTCCTACTTAAACATATACTCTAAATCACCACAAGGAGATATGTTCTCCTCTCCCGGCATGTTTGCTCAAACGCAGGGACCTCCCTATGCCCCTGCCAACGCGTACGCTGCACCGTATCAACAACCTATCCCACCACCACTCCCTCAGCAAACACCATCAATGGTCGAAAGCTATGCGATAGGGACTTATTCAGAATATCTAAAGGAACCCTTAGATTTCACCATACAAAGCGTCATGCTTCCAAGACCTCTCCCTGATTTGCCTAAGTTCAAGGGTGAGGGAGATCCAAACGCACATATCAAAGCTTACGCTACAGCCATACGAGAATTACTCCCTTGGGATGGGGTTGTTGCTAAAATATTCCCAAAACCTTGGAAGGCATCGCTCTCGATTGGTATTATAGAATACCTGAGGCTTCCATACATTCATTTAAACAACTCGTGTCAGAGTTCATCAAAGCCTTCGACATGAACAAACTATTAAGAACAGGAATCAGGGAATTCTTGCACATCAAACAAGAACACAATGAATCTATCGCCCATTTCATCCAGAGGTGGCGTACAGTTCTTTACTCTTCAGCAAGTGCTCCAAACATGGATCAGATGGAACTATGTGATTTATTCCTTCATTCTCTCAGCAGAGAAGTGAAGGAAGAAGTCCAGAAGTTCCCACTAAGGACTTATGATGAAGTACTTGAGAGCGCTCTGCGAATAGATCAAGCAGCGATAGATAGTGGTCGTAAGACATATGGAGCAAATGGGAGGTTAATCACCTCCACTCAAAATACTACAACTACCACAAATGTCAATCAAGGACCCAAAATCCTTAACAAAAATCATGGGGTAACAACGGATGGGGTAACCGACCAGCCCAAGAGGGTAAATGTTGTTAATACTCCGTCACAAACAAACAACCAGCGAAACAACAACTTTACCCCAACGGTCAATACAGTGGATTTTAACCATCCACAACAACAACAACAACAACGGTGAAATCCCATACAAGGGCCAAGCCAAAACTCATTTGGTTACCAAAACCAAAGTCAAAACCAAAAACAACAATTCCAAAACTTTGGTCCTAATAGGCAACAGTTTGATCGGAATTTTAGGCCACAATACACACCAAACCAACAAAACGGGAATTATAATCCCAATTCTTATTGTGGTTTCCATAAAATTCATGGTCACGACACTAGAACGTGTCGTGACTACAATAAATTTATGCAACGTTTGCCAGAAGAACAAAGACAGTTCTTCACAGACCTGTTCTTGGCAGATCCCATCTCATCATCACCAAATACTCTCGCAGGGGTAGTTTCTCCTCAGAATGCTCCCCTCAAGATCTTTAATGATCCACTCCCAAATCATGACAGCAATAGGCTGAATCCAACCGGAACAAACAAAGGTGCAGTGACGGGAAACAATGACCATGAAGCCTCGACTTCATTAAATCCATCAGTCGCGCCACAGTTGGGAGCTCAACCGAGACCTAAGATAGTCAGTTTGGTAGAATTAGACGCTGAACTACCTATCGAAGCTATAACAAGAACACGAGAGTATTTCTCTCAACCAAGCCCAAGTCATCTGCCAGAGACAGATAAGAGTCAGCAAATAGTTGAAAAACCCATCGGTGCCTATGATTTAATTAGTGACCTAACAAAGACCTTTTCACACATTTCATTTTTGGACTTACTAAAGAACTCTCCCCCTCACAGAGCTGCTCTTTTAGAAGCATTAGGTCTAGGCCATCTAATTAACATCACTCCACCTCCCGAAACACAAGTAAATCACGTAGATTTTGATATCCACCCTCCGGGGCAGCCGGACAAGGATGTCGAATTCATCTTCGAAATAAGTAAAATGCCCACAGATGCTGAGATCGCACGCCGAGGTGACCCAGCCTTACACTTGCAAGTGTGGGTTTATAATAACTATGTAAAATGGGCAATGGTTGACGATGGGGCCGCAGTTAACATAGTCCCTTTCTCTTTCCTCCAAAAACTTGGATATGGAGAAACAAACTGTTCCACTACACGAAATACCTTGAGAGGCTATGATAGCCTTAAAGCCACTTCGATAGGAACTATAATACTGCCGGTCACCTTAGGGCCCAAAACCATCTTGACTGAGTTTTATATTATAGATCGGGAAACTAACTATAATATGATCCTCGGCCGACCTTGGATACATCGAATGAAGGCAATCCCTTCCACGCTATTTCAAGAAGTAAGATTCTTGCATCTGGGAAAGGTATTTGTAGCCAAAGGCGATCCAAAACCTTTCGATTTGCACCTAGCTGATTTAAAGAAAAGACCAGGGGTGCACTCAGAATTTGAACTGCCAACAAACCAACTTAATAAACCCTCTGACCCAAAGCCAGAGGAAAAGTTGATACCTACGACGGATCTTGAAACTACCAGCATAGCCAAAACAATTCCAACCCCTAAAGGTAAAACTAAAGAAACAGTATCATTAGGGACTACTGCGAAAATCGTTGAGTTGATAGAACAAGATTCACCAATGTTCTTACCATTCGATTCAGTAGGCATAGGATTTTCCCTAGGTGTTGGTTCCTTACCAGCAGAGGATCTCTGTATGGTAGAAGTAGAGTGTGCAAACGCAGCAGATGCCCCAACATCTACACTCCCGGCTAAGTATTGGACTCTCCATTTCGATGGAGCTAAATGTCGTTATGGAGCGGGGGCAGGTATAATTCTTACTTCACCCGAGGAGAAGGTCCTCCCATTCTCTTTTAAGTTAAACTTTGAATGCACAAACAATGGCGCTGAGTACGAAGCCCTCCTCCTTGGCCTCACCTTAGCCAAAAGAATTGGTATTAATAACATCAGAGTCTTGGGAGACTCGCAATTAGTAACAAACCAAGTTTCTGAAGTATATGAAACTAAAGCCGAACATTTACAACTCTACAAAAATGTTGTATTAGATTTAAGCAAGGCGTTTAACTTCATATCCATTGAAGCGATCCCGCGAGAGAAAAATCTTCTCGCCGATTCAATAGCAACCTCAGCATCACGTTTTACTCCAAGCAATGAGCTAGAAGATACTCACTTCACAGTATCCATTCGTGACGAACCATTAATAAAAACAATGACAAATCCTCTTTTAAGCGGAAGTGAATCTACCATCCTAGACCATGTTGGAAATGATGCGGCTACTTTGGATTATTTAAATGCCTATGCAGCATTACATCTCTCCTATCACATGCTAGATTTATCCCTGATCCCACATTCGTCCTCCTACTTCGGAAATCCCGTAACGGATCTTCCGTCACAAAGGGAACCTAACATATACGCAATAGAAAATGGGGATGATTTAGATTTACCTCCAGCACCACCTGAGTTCGAAGAGGGTAACGCCTCTTTAATCGAAGAAACAATCGATGTCAACATTGGGACAGAAGATGAACCAAGAATATTGAAACTAGGTTCTTCGTTGACACCAGAAGAAGTGGAAATACATACTCAGGTTCTCAAAGAACATCAGAAGGCGTTTGCATTTAATTACAAGGAGATGACGGGAGTCGCACCCCACATTGCGGTACACAACCTCGTCACTAGATCGGATGCAAAGCCAATTAAACAAAAATCAAGACCCATGAAACCCAAAGTAGCTCTCATGGTAAAAGAGGAAGTAATAAAACTCCTTCAGGTAGGATTCATCAAGCCAGTTGACTACTCCCAATGGGTATCTAATATCGTTCCCGTTCTCAAGAAGAACGGAAAGATACGCATTTGCATAGATTTCGAGACATCAACAAAGCGTGTCCTAAAGACGATTTCCCATTACCATCCATAGACGTTATTGTTGATGCAACAACTGGTTTTGAACTCTTGTCTCTCATGGATGGATTCTCGGGATACAACCAAATCAGAATATCCGAGCAAGATCAAGCTAAAACCACGTTCATAACTCCTTGGGGAACCTATTGCTATGCTGTCATGCCTTTCGGTCTCAAAAACGCTGGTGCTACATACCAGCGGGCTATGACTTATATATTTCACGATTTAATTCATAAAATCATGGAATCCTACGTAGATGACTTGTTGGCTAAGGCCAAGAAGCGTTGTGACCATCCCGAAGTACTCCGCATCATTCTTTCACGTTTAATAGAATACGGAGTCACGCTAAACCCAGAGAAATGCGTCTTTGGTGTAACAGGAGGAAAGCTCCTAGGTTACATCATATCATCATGAGGGATCGATGTTGATCCAACCAAAATTCGGGCTGTCCTCGAAATGGTCCCACCTTCGAGTGAATCTGGAATCAGATCATTTCTCGGAAAGCTAGGTGCAATCCGGAGATTCATCCCGGACTTAAGCTTCGCTATTCATCCAATCAACAATTTACTCAAGAAAGACTATAGCATTGATTGGACCGAAGACTGCAACGAAGCTTTCCAACGCAGATTAAACATTTTTTTTGTCACCACCTACGCTAATGCCACCTAAGCCGGATCGCCTGTTAATCCTATATTCGCGAGCTTATTCTCGAGCTATCTCAATGTCTATGTGTTGGCAAGAAGATGATTTCAAGAGAGAACGTGCGATTTATGTTGGCCCATGAAGACGCTTACATGCTATACACAAGCTTAAAGCACGTCTTTCCCAACTAGAAAGCCTAGATGAAACTAGGTTAGATGGACCATTTGACTTTTCTCACAAAGGGCTTAGAAATAGGCTGGAGCTTTATAACCTTGACCGAATGTGCCGGCAAAATAACAAGAAGGTTTATGAACGCGATATATACGAAGGTGATCTAGTTCTAAGACTAGACATCTGGATCGACAAGAAGACCGGCGAAGGAAGGAAATTCCGGCCCAAATGGTTGGGCCCATACCGAGTCATGAAGGACTATGGAAATGGTGCATACCTCTTATGCACGCTAGAAGGTGAGGAATTTGGCGAAACAGTCAATTCCCTGCACCTCAAGCATTTCTACGCATAAGCAGCTAGCACTACCTATATAACTATCTACATTGCATTTTCATATAGATTTAGATCATTTTGTCCACTTGTTCTTACACAAATTGTGATCAAGGAATCTATTCTCAAAGTAATTCATTACAAACTCATGATGTTGTTGGCACAAAACTTTCTAATCATATCTCTCCATTTTCACGATATCATCAATCACTTCAGAATCTTTTATCAAATAAAATCAAACATGACGAAGTCTTAACGGTAACCATACCAAGATCTGCAAGTTTGTTCTCGCTTTGATTTCTTCTTAGGATTGGTGTCTTGCCTATGGTCTGTTCTAGAAGCTTCATGGTGTCACATCTATCCCATATACACATCTCTTTGGAAACAAGCATATACTGACATTTTACTCAAAAAGACAAGTCAAAAAGTGATTAAACAGAAAATTTTATTTTTACACATTTCCTTGCCCTACCAACCTTCGGTGATGAGCTTGCGTCTCTTACTAGTGACGTAGGGTTGGGAAAGGATGGAAATGCCCTTACTCGCCTATGCCTTGCCCACGGTGATAAACCCATGCTTCTTACTAGTAGCATGGGGCAAAGTGTAGGGGGTCCTCTAGACAATGCAAACGTTAAAAGGTCATAAACAAACTATTCAAACTTTGAGTCAAAAACGAATGAATCAGATGTTCAAAATTCCAAGAGAGTTAAAAATCCTAAAAACCAGATTTTGTCTACTATGTGGCCATCTACGGGTCTAAGTCTGGATAAACCGCAAAGCAAGTCGCACCCAAAACTATGAAGTCATTCAGGTAGAGTAAGCTTGTAGTTCTCAACTTGGTTCCACCAAAGCTTCGTCTGTCTTTCATCACTATCATTTCACCATATTTCATAACTTGCGCCCTTCTTAGCTCTTGGTGATGAGCCCTCGCATCTTACTAGTTGCGTGGAGTTAGGAGTGGGGCAAGTTAATCTGTTCATCATACTGGTTATTTTCATCACTTTGCCAAAACAAACATGAGGTATCCAAATTGCTCACAGAAGCTAAGATTTAAGATCACAATATATCTACAATATCATGTATCAGCATCATGAAACACAAAAAGAAAGCAAAGCATTTGCATCATCTGTTCTCCATTGCATACATTCTAGAAAGCATATAAAACATACATCGTAGTATACACAAGGAAGCTGGAAACAGAAAGGGAAAACACGAGTGACAAAGTTTTGATCCAAAAACGAATGCATATATATAAATAATCAATGTTTATATACAATGCCATCATGCTCTAGGCATGGTCAAAATGCTCAAAGAGCCCGTGATATACAAAAGAATCTACAGTACAAAGCATACAGGGCCAAGTCACCTCTCAACCCCTACGCGACCCCTCCGAGGGTGCGCGCCCTCGCCTAGGACTCCGGCTACGCCGGCGCTCTGAATGCACGGAGGGCTCAGGGTCTCGAGGAGCAGCCGCGGTCTCACCACGAGAATGACTCCTCATAAGACGCTCGGCTGTCCTATAGCCTGCCAACTCTGTACGGAGAGTCGACACCATCCTGGCCACATGCCAAATGGGAGCGAAGACGTCAGTATGCCTACCGGCTGCTGAAGGCTCCCCGGCATCTACAGATAGCTCCGCACGGGTCTTATCCATAGGGATCATCAGAGAATCAGTGCATACCCTACGGATTAGATCCCGCCACTCGTCAACAGTCTCTGCAAAACAAAGAAGAAAAACGAATTAGAAGCTAGGCAAGAGACTAAAAGATACAATATCAAAACATAAGGAGAGATAGCAATTAAAAATCCTAAATTAAACAAACATTGAAAAGATGAGAGGATAACTTACTCGGATCACCGGGCCTCCAAGATGGGTCGCTGGGGCCAGCACCCGCCGCAGATGCCGCTGCCGACTGAGGGGCTGCTCCTGTAGTAGGAGCAACATGACGCCCCGCAACTGACTCATCCTCTCCACCATGGCCCTGGGAGAGTGGCTCCTCTGAAGCTAGAGTCTCTCTCTCTGCACTCTGCTCGGCCCTCTCTGCCTGCAAAATATCCTGAGTGTCATGCCACTCAGGATCGCTATCATCCGTCTGCTCCTCTGACCCTCCCTCTGTAAACTCCTCAGAATCGGAGTCAATATCTATGGGGTCATCGCTGCTATGAGCAGGACCGCAAATCTGAAGCAAAGGTGCCCGGGGCGCACCGGCTCTCCCTCTAGCCCGAACTACCCTCCTGGCTGCAATGGGAGTGCCAGGAGTGATCACTGTCCAACCACGGCCTCTAGGCCCCCCTCTAGCCTCGCGGACTGATCTATAAACTGGTGCCGCTGGGGGAAGCATGCCCGCATATGGAAGGCCGAACTGCTGAGGAACTCTGCCAAAAGGGTGTACCTCCACCCATCCCACGCGGTCGATAAGCTGCCCTGTGGTGGAGCAGGAGATCAATGTAAGGGTCTCCTCGCCCCATATGCCGGCCATAAGCCGGTACGGCGTCGCCTCCATATCTGCTGTGGTAAGGGAGGCAACTGGCTGGTGAGGTGCTCTAAGCACCGACATATCTGACCATCTAGCTGCCCTCACAGCCCCTGGGTCTGCCACCTCTACCCCTCTGCCATAAGGAATAAAATGCTCGTACACCCAACTCATGACTAGAGTCGGGTGGCTCAATGACTGTCCCTGCAAACGGACCACCCTGTATAAGTCATGGTAGGTGGTCCCCAGAATATCTGCGCCCCAGGCATATATCCGGCCATGCCCCTCTATCTGTGCAATGATGGGGGCCCAACAGTATAGTAAAGTATCTCCTCCCTTGTCCCCGATCAGCCTCGAGGCAAGGATCCCCATGATAGCCTGTCGAAATACGGGGATGGGCAAAGAAGGAATGGATCGAACTCTCACTCCCTTCTTCGACCCCGTAGAGATGGCTGCATCCCCCATGTAGCCTGCCCACTGTGCAATCTGTGCTCGAGACCCTGCCGTCTCCAGTGTGAGTCTCCTCCCGATGATCGGGACCCCCAGGATATGGTAGACATCCTCCAAAGTGATGGTCCACTCACCGCGGACCCCTGGCAATCGGAAAGTGTTCCGATCTGCATCCCAATATGAAAATAAGTCACAAAGAATGTGACTAGATGGCGTGACATGGGGCACGCGTGATATACGCAATATGCCGGCCCTCTGTAATGTATCCTCCTCATCCTGAGAAAGGGCATCCAATACCCCGAAAGCCAATCACACTCTCTCTCTCGGCTCCATCTGATATACTCCTCCCTCGCCTGCATGCACCCAAAAACACACAAAACAGGGCAAGTTAGTATCTAATCAATATCGAGAGAGTCATAAAAGCATATAGAAATGATAAAAATACAAGTGCAATCTCAAAAGTTAAGCTCTTTTGCATTCTGTGCAAAAACCGCCCGAGCTGGCGGGGGCGGTTTCAGAATGCCGCCACCTTAAGGCGGCGGTCGTGTAACCGCCACCCTAAACAGGGCGGCGGTCATGTAACCGCCGCCCTGGCCAGGGCGGCGGTCGCGGTCCGAAAACCCGCGCGGGTTGTTAACCCCAAAAAGCCCAAAATGAGCAAAAATAGACCATTTTAACTAAAAACAAAGCCTACCCAGTAGGCGCCCCCTAGATGGACCTTTTGAACCTAACATTTTCAAAAATAATCCCCCCATTGCAAAGAATTTGCCATTTCAAATTTGAAGAGGGAAAAACACAAAATGGAAGAAAACCAACCTGTGATCGCTGAGGTCGGTGTTCCGCTCGTGGAGGCATGATCACGATCTCGCTGCGAACGTTTTGACTCTACTCACGTGAGAAACCGTCACCGTGGGTCCCAGAGCTCAAAATCAATCAAATCGAC
Source organism: Taxus wallichiana var. yunnanensis (assembly GCA_018340775.1). Lineage (NCBI taxonomy): Eukaryota > Viridiplantae > Streptophyta > Pinopsida > Cupressales > Taxaceae > Taxus > Taxus wallichiana. The sequence continues at coordinate 364,109,653 of CM031233.1, forward strand.
TCGCGCAAATGAATAGGAAAATGGGCCCACTTTCATATATATATCGTTCTGTTTCGTTTTAAAATGACTTTTTCGCAGGTTTGGAGCGCTGTTGGAGGTAAGTTTCTATCCCCACACGAATGGTACGTTCTCCTTCCCTATTATTTTAGCGTTTATCTTCCAAGTTATTGCATCTATCTGCACTTGAGTTCTCTTTTCATTTTGCAGGTAGCGGGAATTTCGATGGCGTCATTTCAACACACGGACGAGTAAGGTATAGCTTCTAACTCCCCATTTCGGGACTGCCATACTCGGACCCACCATTTTATGCCTCTTCATGGCTAAAACGCTTCTCCGAGGGGGCAATATGTACGTACCCAAAATTGTAAGGTACTGTACTGCCAGAACAGTGTAACAAGTGCCCCGATGATGATACAGGTCTCCTCGCAAGGTGTTCGGGATCCGGAAAAGCCCTCGGAGTATGCGTTAACATCCCGCATGCCCCGCTTAGCCCCCGCGCCCTTTGTTTTCCCCTTTTTCCCTCTTTCCTTGGCCTCTTGACCTTCAGTGACGAAACCGCCGCCCTGCAGGGCGGCGGTCTCGTGAACCGCCCGCAGGGCGGCGGTCCTGTAACCGCCGCCCTGCTCAGAGCGGCGGTCCTATGCTGCATTTTCCAGAACGCTCTTTTGACGCGACTCGCGTGAAATATCACGTTTCACCAGCTTTTCTTTGCCGACTTGAGCATGCATTAATGTTTTTGGTCCCCTGGAACAGTGTTTTTCCTTTGTTTATTGTTTAGGAGTTCAATTTGGTTTTGGTTTTTGAGAGTTGGAATTCCTATAAATGCATGGTTTGTGTACATGCAAATGGTGTGAAGAATTTGGTGAAGAATTTGGTGAAGAATTTGAGCTGGAGCTTTTGGTCACCATTTTTTCCTTGTTAGAGTCTTCTGATTTTTAGTGTTTTGGTTAGCTTGCTTAGGATTGATAGCATAGTTTATTTCATACTTGGTTAGTATTGCTCAGCTGTTGGTAAGCCACAGACCCATCTTGTGCAGGCAGTGTTGTTGTTCCATCCAATCCAGTTAGAAGCTTGCCCTCTGATTCCTCTTTGCTGTAGATTTATCTTCATCGTGTCTTAGAGTTCTTAGTTCAATTCATTATATACCTGGTTAGCTTTATTCAGCTGTTGGTAAGCCACATATCCAACTTGTGCAAGCAGTGTCTTTATTTTGAAATAGAATAGCTTGGGAAGCCATTAAAGTTGCAGGTTTTGCTCTTCGTATAGGATAGTTGCAGGTTCTGGTCGCTTCATGTTGCATGACTCGCAGTAAAATCCCGCTAGGAATCGCATAAGCCAAGCTCTGTACTCTTGCGCTATCCCTCTCCTACTCGCATTCTCGGTCTGCGTATTCTGAGCTGTCCTTGTCCCAAAATCTACTCCTATCGGTGCTAGCATTACACGCTTTTCTGGATCCAAGTGAACACGAAAGAACGAGAAGATCATACTGAGGGGACGAGATCATACACACACCATCGGATTCGCCACTGTTCTGCGGAATCCAGGTTTTAAATTTCAAAGTTCTAGTCAGAATCATATCAAATAGAGTAGTTAATCGCTTTATTTCATTTCATTCTATTCTCGATATTGCCAGGGAAGCTGTGGGGATTGATAGTTTCTGAGAAACTATGATTCACTCCTCACTTCTGAGGTAGGATCGAGAATCTTGCAGGTAGATTAGACAGGTTATTTTATTCATTTAGAATAATTCTACAAATCACATAGGCAAATAACCACACTCGGTTATCTTGTCTGTTTTAAATTATTGTTTAGTTATTATTTCTAGATATGCTTAAAATAGTTTGCTTTCCTTAAAATTGTTAAATATTTCAGAGAAGAATAAAAGTTATATGCAGTTAGATTTATTTCACGTAGTTAGAATTTGCTTCATTACAGTTAGTTTTTCCTTTTATGACAATTACGGGACCTCAAGAGCCCAGGGAATATATATTTGAGCCAATCGTGCCTCAACCAAACCTCGTCACAGCGATAGTTGACATAGACCAAAATCTCAGGATACAAGTATTCCGAACAACCACAGATTTACAACTGATCAGTTCTAGTTAAGAGGATTAAACATAGAAGACGACCAAGCACATGCGTTTTGGTCAAGTCAGCCAAACTACAGATTACTCTAGAAAACATCCACATGACTGTAGAAGGGCTCGAAAGAGAACAAACATTCGGGTGCGATCCTCTAGTTCCACAGCCAGACGCTGGAGACACCCTCGTAGATATAGATACCAGCTTAAGAATCCAGGTTGCGAGAACGTCTGTAAGGTATTCTGAGAAGATCGCACAACTATTGGTTCTAAACATAGAAGCTGAGAAAGCATACGATTACTGGATACTAGGGATTAGAACTTGATCTCGCGTATGACCATAACAGACCGCAACAACCAAGAGTCTACGGTTGTGATCCATGATCCCACACCCAACGAATCCACAAGTCAATTAGATATAACACTGGCCTACGCACACTAGTATTTCAGTCCACTCCACTTCCACCTATCATCATCGAACAACTGTCCTTACTAGATATAGCGGCTAATGAAGCTAGGGAATTCTGGACTAGGCCAGAAAATCGTCCGTAGAGTCAATTATATTCATCATCCACTATATGACCTTATCAGGAGATATACACGAAACAATCCCAGGTCATTTTCCACGTATTCCGCAACCCATAGATCGAATCACGCCAGAGCTCGATATTGATTGGAGCCTTCGAGCAGTCATCCTTGCTGATCGATCTATTAGAAGGGCCTTCTTTGCCTTAGATTCACAAATTCCACTAGTGCGTGTCGAAGACATTAGACTCGCCTAACTAGTTTGTCTGCATATTCCATCCCCATTGATTTGTCTCAAGCACACCTCGACCTCGGGAGGTCGGGTACGTGGAAGAGTTACTTGTTGATTCTCAAGCACAATCTCTAAGCATTTTTTTGCATGGTGGAAAAGAGAAACTCCATGATTTGAGGAAAACCATACCCACCATTTGATATTACTAGGAGACAAAATTAGTCTTCAAAGATGGCACAATTTGTAAGTTTAAATCATTGTCCTCAAAATACTTTTGAGAATACCCTTAAGTTAAACACTCCACCATATTGACTACAATCAAAAACTAAGAAAACCTTGTAAAGAGAAAAGAGCATTTTAAAAATGAGATGTAATGTTACTTGTATCACCACAAGACAATCTCCATTTGATGACATTTGTTAATTGAACCTTTACTAAAATGAAAAACTATTGTCATCAATATTTTCTCATGAATTTATGTGAAAAAAACTTAAATTAGAGTATACATATTGTCTCTACTAATATGAATGTAGGGTTTGAAAATAGAAGCAATTTACAAGCACAACCAGGAACTAGGGTCACTAGACAAGGCGGTTAAGGAACTTGAGAAGATATGACTTTACATTACTTCACTAAATCAATTTTTGAGTTCCAAAACTACATATTGACCTTGTAGATGGTCTACACTACATTTTTAGTCTCGAAATTGGAAAATATACACAAATGGTATGAGAACCTTTCTCATACCATGATTGAGTATGCACATGTTGCAAGGACTGAAACAACTCTTTACGGTACAGTCGGCTAAGGGGAACACAAAAAACCAAATTTTTTACTTATAGGTATTTTACACTCCTTAGGGTTTTCATATCTTTCTCAAGATAATTAGAGTCAAAACAACTCATTTTATGCTTACCGATTCAAGGAGGCTTGAGGAGAGATAAACCTGTTAGAAAAATGCATAATACTTCTTTTTTATTACCCAATTTACCTCAATTTTTTTGTAAAATTTCAGGCTTGAAGTTCTCTTAAAAAATTCCTTCTATGATTTATTTGAAGAAGGATCGATAATATTTTTGGATGCTAAGAAGGAAAGTTGCTCAAATTGCATTTCTCAAGAAAGTGATTTTGGTAAAACTTGAATAACTTGCACAATATTCTTCAAAACTTGATGAAACTTAACATGAAGCACTAAAACAAATCCATACACATGATATATATGTTGTTTTATCATAAATGATCTTGTAAATCCATGAAAAACCTCATTTACCTCAACTTTTAATGTTATTTCTTAAAGGTAGTTTTAGTGAAAACTTGAATTTTTCCTCAAAAGCCAAAATAAGCCTTGTAGATTCTCATAAATTCCCTAGGGAGAGTTCCTAGGCTTAGATGATGTAGTATTTTCATGACCTTATGTGTGCGCATACACCTCATTAGGCTATAGAAATAGGCCTAAATGAGCTAGTTTCAGTTGTGACTTGCACCACATGACCTGATGATCACCCTATGAGCTCTTCCACATCGTTTCGACCTATGGGATACCAGAGCCAAAAATACCAAGCATATCCATTCCTCCAGGAGATACCTACTTAACTCGACCAAGCTTATAGCATCCCGAAACCATCCTAGAATCAAACTGAATCCTATTTTTGAACTCCATCTATCCTTGAGAAGGAACTACCACTCACTTCACTACTTCATACTTTTTCCATCAATGTCACTTGAAATCAATGACAACACCAATGACTAGGGTTCAACACACATAAGGTTTTCATGGGAGAAAAGTAGAATAACCTGCTATCAGTATGGAAGCATAAAGGAAAAACTAGATTAATGGATTATAATGCATGAAAACTTCCATAAGGCACTAGAACTATATTAAGTCTAAAATGTATTGCAACACTCATTGAATCAAAAATGGCGTGACCTTTAAGGTCATCTCAACTCAAGCATTTTCCTATTTTATTATTAGATGTAATGAGTTCTTCAAGTTCTTATAAGAAGATAGGTTTGTCTTATAGGTACATGTGTGAAATTTAGGGTTATAGGTGGATATAAACATATAAAAGTGTGATGTAGGTGATAACAAAGGAACCCAAAAAATCCAAAATATGAAGAGATAATGGTTCAAAATAGTAGGAAAGGGTTAGTTTGTGGGATTCATTCATGAAATTTTGTATGGTCTATCCCTTACATCAAGTTTTTGAAGAACCATTGATCTAGGTTTATTCAAAATCCTTCACATTTCCCAATTCTAGTAGTAACACCATCTCGAACTCGTATGAGACCATTTAACTCATTAATTTAACCCTTCTTATGATTAACTTTGATTTATCAATTTGGAATGCCTGAAAAATATCCTAGTTTCCATTACAAATCTATAAATAATTGTATTATTATATACCTTGTAACATATAGTAATCAATCCTAGTTAAATCAATTGAATTAACATTATGAAATTAATTTAGGGTTGATACATTTTGGTGAACCCATCCATTTTCGAACCCTTTACCTAGCTTAGGGTTTATCTTGTCTACTATATATCTAGGCCTTGTGATATACAAACCCTAGGGAATTTAGGGTTTCTTCTTGACATTAGATATGGCTTGTTATCATGTTTTACAAAACTAAAAGGGTTATTATCCCTTTAATTAGGTCAAAGTTAATTGTGTGTTTCAAAAAAAGAATCCCTCCGAGTCGTACCCTAATATGTTTTCTTTAACTTTTGATGTGGATTATGGTTATGCTAATACATATTACTCTTATTTAGTTGATATGGATTATATGTATGATGATGCATCATGTGACCCTAATCCTAGGCCGCAATATCCACCTAAATTGTCTACTCCTAGTGTGCCTCATACTATTGGTATGCCTTATACCAAAGTTACCTCACCCATTTTAGAAATACCTCCCGAGACCATTTGTTTACATGATTTTTTGAATTTTCACACATAGATGATCACAATACTAATAACATGTTCAAACCTCTCTTTGTTGATGACATTAGATATGAATATTCTTAGAGTAACAATGAATGGATTAATGGAGATGAAGCTCTAAGATTCTGCATTCCAACTAAGTTACCCACTTTACATAATCCTTCACCCTATCTTAATCTACAACTGAATAATTATATAGATGAATCCATTTCAGATGAAGATTATTTTCAATGGACATTCCCACACATTTACCTACATATACTCTTCCTACCACTAATATAGTTAATGATGTTAATGATGCACATTCTTTTACTTCTATAGATAGTGATGCATGTAGTGATGTTGATATTCCATGTGAAAGTGTGATTCCTATTTTGGATGTTTTTCCTATTTTTCCAAATGCTCATTATTATACTATTGATCTTAAAAATTATATTAGTCATAATGATGATCTTTCTCATACTATATTTCTTATTTCTAGTCATATTTCTATTTCTCATGTTGATACTCATAATGATGATGATGTTCATCTTAGTACTACTGAAAATGATAATGTCATTCCATGTGTCTTTAATCTTTCACATGAATGTACAAATGATGGTATTACTACTGATTATTCTTTTTATTGTATAAGTAACTAATGCCAATATTAATATACCTTGTATAGGACTTACTAATAGTAATCTTGACTATCTCACATACATTCCTTCTAGTGATATTACTTCTTTTAGAGTTATGGTTAATCCCTGGATACAATTAGTGATAAATTCCCCTTATACCATATTACTCAAAGAAAACCTCTATCTCATAATGTGTCTAAACATGATGTCATAACCTTTAGACAAAATAACGTTCCCATGGCTATGATAAATGGAAAATTCTAACCTTTGAGTGATCCTCTTAGTGTTTATGCAATACCTCCTACAGAAGTCCTCTCTCTTATGCATGTGATTGGTGATTAGCAATGAAAGGTTCATACTTTAACATTAGAAAGTAAGGACTACTATGCTACAATTGATTCTTAAATTATACATGACAACCCTATTTAGTGTAAAATCTTCCAATCATCCTTCCCTCATAATTTTATCATGCCTAAGTTCACATTATTTGACGGGAATTTTGACCCTTATGTACATATTAAGTACTATAGGTCTATGATGGATTCTTATAATAATGTTAAACCACTTATAATATATTTTCCACAAAGTGTAATTGGAAATGTCATGTCTTTGTTTCCTCATATTCCTAATGGATCCATTATAAAATTATTAGAACTTGATGAAGCTTTTCTCATTTTCTTTATTGATAACAAGGGTCCTAAAGTTACATTTGAGTGGTTACCCTCTTTGCATCAAGGGAAAATTGAGCTGCTTTAGTGATTAATTACTATGTTTCAAATATACTATGAAACAATTTATGTACAACCCTATGGATTTATAAATGAAATACATATTTTTTTATGTCTCATCTTCCTACTTAAGTAAAAATTTATTTATGACATATTTTATTCATTCACCAATATTTGTTTGTATGTTATTGACCTCGAGATTGATATTTCTACAACACATACTTTCACAAATGCTCCTCATGTTATTACTACTACATCTAAACACTCTACATCCAAAATCAATGTGATCCACCTAATTTTTCAAATGAGGTTAAAGTGTTACACCAAGGAAATACTTCTTATCATATTACACCTAAACGAATGACTAATATGAATCCTCCACCACTTACTAACCAAAAACCACTCTATTTTTACAAAACCATTGATCATCTGCATGATGGTTTTCTACCTTTCTTGATAAAATAATTTATTTAGTTACGCTTTATCAAACTTCTTCCTCCTCATCTATTGGAATATGGAAAATGTTGACCTTTTTGTAATTTCTATTGTATTAATGGACACCATGATAATGTGTTGTTGACAAAAATATTGGTAACATAAAGTAGATAGAGATACATACCTAATAACCATGTAGATTGATGATGAAGAGCATGTCGAGAGATAAGAAAAAGCGTGGAGAGATAAAAAGGGAAGCATGGAAGCTAGAGAAGAGGAAGTAAAAGTGATGATGACCCTATGGGTGAAAGAGTATGTGTAGATGTCGTGTTGTACCTATTATTGATGTCATGCTTGAAATGTGATTGATGTGACTACCACTTCCCATAATGACAGACACTTGATCCATGATGAATGAAAGAGATAGAAAGGATCCTAAAGATGTTGTAGAAGAATGATTTTTTAAGAGATCTCACACCAAGTGCAAGTTTCGGGGAGATCTCATGCCATGTCAAAAGTAGTGTAGGGACAAAGTTCCAGTTTCATTCTTCATCCTTTGACTATTTCCCAAAATTTACACACCATTATAAATGGTTTGAATTTGTCTTGCTCAAGTTTGATCCAATTCAATCCAAACAAATAGGAAGATAAACTATGTATTGATTTCTATAGGATGGTTTATATACTATGCCAACTACTTTATGAACTTCCGACAACCATTTTGATTTGAGAAAAATTGTGTATCTACCCCTAGTCATAGGTGCCCAGGAAGGGATAGAAGGGCCTAGGTGCCCAAGTTTGTATCTGGGTGCTAGTTTCTATCTTTGGAATAAGAACACAAGTTTGATTTTGAGCCATGTCTGAGACTGTAGACTATGATATCTATGTGATGAACTATATTATATTGTATCAGTAAATTTCTAAATGGGGTGACTAATTCACCCAATAGATTCCCCCTTGTTTGGGGTGTATGTGATGTCACTAGGAGGATGAATCCTAAAATAGGAGCCCATGCTTAACTCGATACTAGTATTTAGAAGTGAATTTTCTTGGTAGAAACCAAGGCACACACAAACAATGGCTAGGAAACAAGTATTAGTGAAAACAAGATAATCATGCATATAGAAAACAAAGTGTAAGCTAGCAAGAAATAATCCAATTAAGACCATGAAAATTGGGTTGCAAACATGGGACATCGCTTTCACAATGTCGCAATAAAATCGAGGCTAAAGTAGCCAAAAGTATACAAGCAAAGTGAACAAGAAACACATAGGGAAAATCCTATAAACAATGGCATACAATGGAAAACAATGGGAAAAAGAGTAAGAAAATTATATAACCATGATGGAAAAAGGTTCTGTAAGGAAAATGTTGTAATGTGTACCGTTAGCATATTAGAAAGATATAAAGTATTTAATTTTTTTACGATATAATATATTAGTGTGTTAGTAAATAGGAAGTAGTATAGAATGAAAAATAACACTTGTAATGTGTACGAAAGTGGATTCCCCCATGATCTTGTTGTGGGACTAGTAAAGGTAAAGTTCCAAGCATCCATGTTGTGTGTAACAATTTTTGTAAAGTCTACAATCACAACTAGAAGGAAAGTGAATGGAAAGTGAATGCGCATGTGTATATAGAAAAGATAATGACATACAATGTATCTGTCTAACATAGTAAGTGAAATATATGCTCTATTTTATGTTATCAAAACACCATTAATGGATCTGCAAACTCATATTTCATACACAAGAATGATAGAGATTTAACAAACTCAAACTCCACACAAATATATTATTATTGCTGCAACATACAACTACTCAATCTTCTCGGTTACATATGAATCCATTATATAGGAGTGGAGGAATAAAAACATCTCAACAAATTATGTTTTCTCATGAAACCAATTATCCCAAATGGTTTTAACAATAAAAAATATAATAACAAAACAATACTAATTGTTTTATTATTCTAACTTACTAACCACTATTTACCCACTAACATTTACATTTTACAATGCATAAATATAAAACCATATGATAAGCACTAAACCATATATTCCTAACATTCCCCCTTAGTCCAAACATGGGGAAAACATGCCTGTATACTGCAACTTCCTCTTCCATGCTTCCTATGATCTAGATGGTTTCAAGGACAATACCAACAACCTCTAGATGGTTTTCCAAGTGGTTTACCAACAACCACACCAAAGATAGTTTTCCCAGTGGATTACTAATAACCACAACTATAGATAGTTTTTCCAGTGGATTACTAACAACCACAACTATAGATGGTTTTCCAGTGGATCCAACAACCACAATATCATGATGTTGCAGTACATTGCTTGTATCTCATCATTTTTTCTCTTTAGGAGATTACATATCAAAATCCATGATAGTGCATAAATTATTCATCCATAAAAACTGAAACAATGTGTCATTTCCCCCAAATGTGAAGTTTCCATAACACAACATAATGAAATATGAAATCAACACACCATGCTTTGAAAGGAAAAAAAAGAACACACACACACACATGTCACAAAACTAGTGATGCATCCCTATCGTAGGTGGTTGACAAGAGGATGTTGTTTTTCCTCCATCCTTTGTTGCCTCCAACCTTAAATTAGTTAATACTTATAAGAGGATATCATTAAACACATATCTACATTCCTCATGTGTGGGTTCATCTTCTCCTTATGAGTCTTCGTCAATGGCTACATTAGATTCATCTGTAAGCTTCCCATTGAGTAGATATTTGGATTTTACCTTGCATAATTTGGTAGTATGTCCTTTTTCTTACAATAGAAACATTCCAATTCACTTTCCTTTTTAGTAAAGTTCATATGTTTCCTTTTTGTATACATGGATTTTTCTTCTTCTACATCTTCTTTAGTTCTCTTCTCTTCAGATAGGAGAGTTGAAACCATGTCTTCAAGAGTTTTAGAAGGCATTTGTCCAAGAGTAAAAACTACATTGTTGTATTTGGGAGGTAAATTATTCAATAATATGGATTTTGCATCCTCATCATCAACAAGAGCATTAACTTCTACTAATTATCTAGTGAGTGATCTGAAATCATTAATGTGACTAGACATGGTGACCCCGTCATCCATTTTGAATCTAAACAACTGAATTTTTAAGGAAAAATTTGCATTTACAGATTTTGCACCAAATAACTTACTTAGATTGTCCCACATTTCCTTTGATGGTTTATCAAGTTCAACATAGTGAAATTTAGAATCTGAAAGATCTAAACAAATAATGGATTAGGATTTATCATCCTCTATTTCCCATTCCACTTCTTTATCTGGATTTGAAGTTTTTTTTCTTTCTCATTTACAATCCTCCATAAATTCATATTCATAGGTTGCATATGATTTTTCAATTTTCATCTGTGAAAATTTACACCATTGAACTTATCTACTCGGTACTACATATGTTTCCATTAACTCAAGCAAACAAGTATTTGAAAAAATCACACTCACCGAATTATTGATTTAACATAGAGGTCGAAAGAGTTTAATCAAAGTTAACATCTTCTGCAAGAGTTGATGGCGAATGTAAACAATCGGGGTGATTGGGTTGATAAAAAGTTACCAGGACCTTCGTAGAAACCAAGATCATATGCAAATAAGGAAAATCGGTGGTGGTGACTATAATTTTCAGAAATCGGTGCCAACCACCTACGTGAAATTTCCACCTACCATATCTTCATTTTTCTCTACAAATTTCTCTAGACGTATTTAAACTTCCATTCATTTTGTAGATACTCAAATTGATTTGATACCAAATGAAATCTATGCTCTATTTTATGTAATCAAAACACCATTAATGGATCTACAAACTCAGATTTTATACACAGGAATTACAGAGATTTAACAAACTCAAAATCCACACAAATATATTTTTATTACTACAACATACAATTCCTCAATATTCTCGGTTGCATATGACTCCATTATATAGGAATGGAGGAATAAAAATATCTCAAAATTTTTGTTTTCTTATGAAACCAATTCTCATGAATGGTTTTAACAATAAACAAATATAATTACAAAATAATACTAATTGTTTTATTATTAGAAATTACTAACCACTATTTACCCACTAACATATTACATTTTACAATGCATAAATATAAAACCATATGATAAGCACTAAAACATGGTTTCTAACATTAAATAAAGTGTAACATGTGAGTATAAGCAAGTAAGAACAATGTGTAACCAAGATATGTAATATACTATGAAAGAGTGTTATGGAATGGTATATGTTGGTACCCAAATTTATTCTCCCTTTGTGGTCGAGTAGCTTGTAGTTTGAACAAGATGCTTGGAGATAGATAAATTAGAGTGTGAGTTGTTTTGTAGCCGGGGAAGGATTTAGCTGACTCTTCATTCACTCAGGCATGGAAGAAATGGATAGCAACATGAACATGGTTTGACCTACCCTGACTACTTTAGGTTATTCCTTCAACCAGGTGAGAGGACCCATTTTATAACCCATATTGGTGGATAATGTATGCAGATTTATATTATTTTCTTTCCTTTCACTAAATTGATATGAGATCTTCAAAAGGTATGGTCAATACAACGTAATCTAACTCTCATGAGTTATCACTTTAGAGGACAAAGAAACCTTTTGAACAAGATCCAGGTTACTAAAGGAAGTGGTAAAAATTGATTGCTCTTGCATATTGAGGTAAGGGATGGGTAAATCAACGAATTCCCTTAGCATTTATGAACATGTAGTGCAAACAGGGGTAGTTCATGTATGGTTCATTTTTGGATATGTATTTTGTGGTGGGAAGTTAAGAAGGATAAAGTTGATTATACCAAATATCTGAGAACTTTTAAACAAATGTTAACAGATCCACAAGGAAAAAAGATGAATAGCTTCAAATAGTAAAGATGAACCTTCAACTAGAAAATTGTGCATCTATGAAAGCTCAAAGACACATGGATTCACACATTCTTCAAGGTTTTAACATAAGAACTTGTGTTAAAGACTCAATTAAACTTTATAAAACCCCTGCTATATCATGCTCATGATACACTCATGAAATGAAAAACAATCTATATCACTGAAATGATAGTAAAGTGAATTTAAATCACTTATCGCATTATGAAATGAAATCTCTCTTCATAATGTAATTGAAAATGCCACAATACTTGTCATGAGGATGAGATTTTGTGTGATTTCAAAGGATTTCTAATGTAAGACTGCAACAGGCACATAGATAACTATTTGAAAATATCTCAAGATGAAAATGGACATAACATAGTTCATTGATCTACACAAATTACTCAAGGTTTCTCAAATTTGATCAACAAGGGAAAGTTTTTCTACAATCTCAAAGTTTTTTCAATGGATATACATTTGTAACCAACTTGACATGATCAATTTAAAGGCACACAATAAGTAAATGGTTTCTCAAAAAATTTCCCATAAAATATCTCAAGATGAAAATGGCTTCTCTGAAAGGCACACATATAGATAACTATTTGAAAATTCTCAAAATTTCAAAAAATGGACATAACAAGAGTATTCTTGCTGATCTATACAAATTACTCACTCATCCTATTTTTTCAAATTTGATCAACATGGGAAATTTCAATAATAATTTCTTTTTTTTCAATGGATTACAAATTCAAACTTGACTTTGATCAAATTTTGAAAGGCACACATGTCAAACTTTGGCAATCTCTTGGCTTTTAATCATTTTTTATCTTTGATAAATTTCATAAAAATAAACCCTTTCTCATAGTATTCCCATCACATTTATATAATTTTACCCTACTCACTCATTCTAAATTTCCCCCAAAAGTTTGAATCTTCAAGAGAATATTTTTCTTTACAATATACCACTTAATCATGTTTATTCTCTTAAAAATATCTTATTTTCTATTCCTATTTTGGACCTCGGCCTATTCCTTTTCCTGTATAAATTGTATGAACCGAATCATGTTTTTCACTTCCTCAACTATGACTGGGATGCCATGTCATAACTTTTGACCATATTTTTAATCATTCTTTTATTTGGTGCATAAATTGCCTCAAAGCATTTTTCATGGTTTTAGAGTGCCTCACAGATGGTTTGATTTTACGAGGTAATCACATTTTCCTTTTTGAGAATCCTTATCGGAGAAAACATATTTTTTTCCGCCCCTACGGATGATCATTCCCACATGGTTTTTGTCATATCAAACCAATCATCATCTTTCTACATAATGCCAATTTATCTCACACATATTTCTCCTGTGTAGATATCTCATTTAAATATTAGAGGCTATTTCACCATGATTACACCCAACTCAACTAGTATGCCTCAAATTTCCTATAAAGCACACCATTTCACTTCACCAATTCATATTTTCTTTTCTAAATATAGGCATTTTGAGTAAATTCATCTGCATTATGGCAAGAACACCATTGGCAGCTAATTTGAAAGATATTCCCATTGAGGATTTGTATTATATCTTTGATTTTTTGGGTCCAGATGAAGCATTCGTGAGAATTTTGTTTGATATTGTTGATCCTGAAGACTTTACTGTACCTTTGATAACCTAAACTATTTTGGTAGCACTTATAAGAAGACTTATTAGGATCAATCTCGTTTTCTCTGCATTTCAGATGGTGTATTTTCATCTATTCAGGCTCAAGCATCAGAAGCCACTTCCACATTTCATCCAGTCACTAACATGCAACATCTGTCCCTCCTGTCATTCCAAACATCCCCCTTGTCACTCCAAGCATCCCTACTCAAAGATGAAGTGCTTATTTTTTCATTTGAGGCCCGAATTGGCTAAGTATAAAAGGGCAAGTAGAAGCCTCCACATGCTCTCTTTGGTGCAAATTCAAAGGTAAAATCAAGAGGTAGGTCCCCAAAAAAGTGCACACCCTCCACGTGGTCAAAGCCCGATAAAGTTGCAGCAGTTGTTGAAAATTCTAACCATGGGAAGAGCCAATGGAAGCCTCCATGTGTATCTTGTGCAACTTCAAAGGTAAAATTTAGGGGCAGGTCCCCAAATGAGTGTAGGCCCTCCATGTGTTCAGATCCTAAGAAATTTGCATTGGCTGTTGAAAATTATAAGCATGGGAAGAGCCAGCAGAAGCCTCCATGTGTCTCTTTAGTACAACTCCAAAGATTAAATTCAGGGGCATGTCCCAAACAAGTGCAAGCTCTCCACATTCTTAGGGTCTTAGAAAGTTGTCATCGGCCTTTGAAAAGTCTAAGCATGGGAAGATCCAACGGAAACCTCCACATGTCTCTTTGGTGTAACTTCAAAAGTAAAATTTAGGGGTAGGTCCCCAAACAAGCACAGGCTCTCCACATGCCTAGGGTCCGAGAAAGTTGCATCAACCGTTGAAAATTCTAAGCATGGGAAGAGCCAGTGAAACCTCCACATGTCTCTTTGGCATAACTTCAAAGGTAAAATTTAGGGCAGGTCCCAAAAAGTGCATGTTCTCCATGTGTCAGGCTCGAGAAAGTTATAAATCCACTTTTGATGCTAGCTCAATATGTAGCTTTCAGGCGTCGGTGGGGTAACTTGACTTACTTCTACAACTTTACTCCCTTTTCAAAACAAAGCCACACAAAGGAGACATGATCGTGGAACACTCCCAACTACAAAAGTTTCACCACGGATAGAAAACTATAAATAATACCAAGACTCAGTGTGATCCACGACCCAAGGAAAAGACTGACAATGACACCTTAGTGAAGGAAAAAAATTATGCACATCCACACAAGAAGACAAAAATTACATCAAGCCAGGTGGACTGAAAATTTTTAAACAAAAAAGGGTGAGATTATAATTGAGCACCAACACCGGCTCTGACTCGGGGATGGGCACTCCCTGTGAGTCAAGAACAAAACATAATGCAATAACAACAAACCATGTGCCAAAAATCCATTTGCCCATGGAGTCAAGAACTAACCTCTAAAGTAAAGAAACAAAATCCAAACCTCCAAGAACAAACTGAGAAACACAAATAAATTGGTCACCAAGGACCGGGACAAAATGAAACAGAAAAAACGTAAAAAATAGAACAAATACAAAATTTGTACATTGTACAATGATGTGTACCTTAGTTCAAGAAATCAATCAAGGAAATGTTTCAAGTGTCTACCATTAATAGGTAACTCAAGCATTTCTCCATCTAAATCTTTTAGGAAAAAGGTATGCTCACCAATTCTAATGTCAATAGAATAAGGGCCCATCCATAATGTGTGAACTTTCCATGTTTTCCCTTATCCTCATGTTTGTTATCCCATAGTAGCACAAGATCTCCCACACTGAAAACTCTTGGGGTTACCTTTTTATCAAACAATTTTTTCAACTTCTCCCTAAAATTCACATGTCTTTGATGGGATTCTCTTCTCTCTTCATCTAATTCAACAATTTGATTTATACGAGCATCATAGGGACTAATCTCTTGATCCTCCAATTGTTGGATAAATTGATAAGAAGATAATTGCATATGCAGGGGAGGAGATCCTAAGTTCCATATACCAATTCAAATGGGATCTTTCCAGTAGCTATTTTAATAGTAATTTTGTTAGCCCAAACAACAAACTTCAACTGCTCACCCCACTTTCATTTATTTAATTCCAAGGTCCTCCTAATTATCTTCAACATATTTTTGTTACTTGATTCTGCTTGTCCATTACCTTGGGGATTGTAGTTGGAAGCATATGCTAAATTTATCCCATACTCCTAACACATGGCTACCAAAGGTTTAGCTTGAAAACTCATAGCATTGTCAGTAACTATTTTAGCAGGCACTCTAAACCTACAAATTATATGATTTAAAATGAAGTCCATGACAATTTGGTGGGTTTCTTTCTTAGTGGGGATTGCCTCTACCCATTTGGTGAAGTAGTTAGTGGCTACCAATATCCATTTATGGTTGAGACTTGAGGAATATGAAATTTCCCCAATGAAGTCCATCTCCCACTTCTTAAAAGGGGCTTGATTGATACAAGTTATTCTGACGAGAGGGACCTTAAAGCTTTCAATCTTCTTGAGAAACATTGGCAGCTCTCGAATTTTCTTACCAATAAAGTTGTATCCTTAAAAAGTGTTGGCCACCAGTAACCAGCCCTTAAGATCTTATGGGTTGTCACTCTTATTGAAATTCCTTGCTTATTTAAGCAAAATCCTCCATTCTCAATGTAACTTTGGGGCTTCATCCTATGATACACCTTAAGAGAAATCCCTTAGGGTTTTTCCAAGCCAACCCATAATTAGTGATGATATATTTTCGGGAAGCCAATCTAAGTGCTATATTTTGATTTTTTCTTAAATACTTAGGGCATTGTAGATGTCTGAGATAAAAAATAATATCCCTGTGGTTATTCGGAATTTATTTATTTCTCAAGAATATTCAACCTTTCTTCATCAACGCCATTAATCTCAATTGTCCACAAATTTCTTTCTATCATTAACTTTGCCAAGCCCAAACCTCTGACCAATTTTGTAGTTTAGATGTCCATATCATATTCCTGTAACTTATTTTCCCATCAACATCTCTTACTAGAAATTTCCATTTATGGTAGGATATCTTTAACCATAGTATGAGGGACATAAGATATGACTTTAGAACTTAAAATATATGGCCTAAAGATTTTTGTGGATCTGAATAAAGCAAAGGCATGTTTCTCCATAATAGTATACTTCAACTCTTCCCTTGTAATGCTTTAATAAAGAAAGCAATTGGCCTTTTAGCTCCCTCATCATCCATCTCATGTAGTAAACACAAATGTAATGGTATTCTCAAGCAAAGGAAAACATTTGGAAGGCCTTTTTGTAATCAGGAGTTGCTAAAACAGGGGAATTTTTCAACACTTCCTTGATCCCAATAAAGGCTTGAATATATGCTTCTTCCCATTTGATACTCTAATCTTTTTTCAACATACTAGTGATTGGGATAGTCAATTCAGCAAAGTTGGAAATAAATCTCCTAATAGAATTTATCTGCTCGGAAAAGGATTGAATTCCCTTTTTGGTTCTTGGAATAGGAACTTTCCTAATGGCTTCCACTCTCTCATGATCAATCATGACCCCTTATTTTGATACAATATGTCCAAGCGACTTCGGCTTTTGAACCCCAATATGACATTTCTTAGGGTTCAGTGAGATACCATATTCCCTACACCATAAAAACATCTTTTCTAAATGCTGCAAGTGATCACTTCTCTTCCTTGAAAAAACTATCACATCATCTGATACACACCAATGAAGTCATTTATATATCCTGAGAATGCTACATCCATTGCTCTTTGAAACATGGCTCCAGCATTCATAAGGCCAAATGACATTCTCACATACACATAGGTACCCCATGGAGTAGAGAAAGTAGTTTTGATTCTCTCTGATTACGTCATAACTACTTGGTTATACCCAGAAAAACTATCCAAAGTAGTAGATGAATACAAAAATTCCCAAGATGAAGTTTTTGGATGGTCCTCCTTTTTCCAAAAATGCCCGAAATGAAAAAACAGGCCTAGTGGAGAGAAAAAAAAAAAATTACCCTAAATTTAGGGTTTTTCTCACTAAATTTTTAGAAGTCTATTTAGTTATGACTAAACTATTTAGTGAGGGTTTTTCAGCTAAATAGCCCTCCAGAATTGGTGGTTTCTCTATTTTGGCCGCTAAAGTCAAATTTTAAAAAAAAAAACTTGTGTTTTTAGTGGGATTTGACCCACGCACCTCCCATTCCCAAAGCTAATGCGCTATCCACCAAGGCACCTATGCATTTGTGTTATAAAAAGAACAAATTGTATTTAAATAAAGCCGAATTTCACTCACCTTTGTAAAAATGACTTGGCTAAAGTGGAGGCCTACGTGGAGCTTGCATAATATGAGTGGAGGTGGGTCTGTGGCTGCAAAGTGCGTGGCAGAATAGGGTTTCCATGTTAAATGGATCTAAGACACCTTTAGCTCTTGGCCTCTGTTTTTATTTGTTGTGCATTTTATTTTCACTATGTTTTTCTTTTGTATTGTGTTAGGATGGCCACTCGAGAATAGCTCCAATGAGATCATTTAAATATTTATTTGGATACTCCATTCACTTGTGTTTGTTGTTGTAGGTTACGTGGAGATGTATTGTAGGAGGCTAAAGATGTAATGGAGGCGGGGTCACTTTGGAGGTCACAGGTGTGTCAGAGGACAGCTATGGCTTGGGTCTGGTGAGAAAGCCACTGGTATATGCTCTCGGCATTTTGCTTTGATCTACTACTAGTCAATTTTTTTTCCTCTTGCTTGTAGGGTTCGAGGATGACTTGGTCTCATCAAAGGGGAGGATTGAATGTTGTTTGAAGCCTAGGTGTTGTTTGAAAATTTCCTCCTATCCTTAGGATGCTAAAGCTCGACCATCGTGAAAGTTACCGGTGCGCAATCCGATTGCAAATGCAACTCAATATGTATGACGTGTAAGCAATGTATGTAGTGATAAAATGGGCATTATGGATCCCCAACGCATTGTTCAACTCATTGGATATCTATTCAGGGGGTTTAGGAGAGCTTCCCAATGATGTCTCGGTCCACTTAGACACGCAGCTAAGTCTGGATGCAATGGAAGATAAATCGGTCTACAATGTTTTTAGCTCATCTAAGAGCTCGTTCAAGCCT
The DNA here is from genome assembly GCA_018340775.1 of Taxus wallichiana var. yunnanensis. Lineage (NCBI taxonomy): Eukaryota > Viridiplantae > Streptophyta > Pinopsida > Cupressales > Taxaceae > Taxus > Taxus wallichiana. The sequence goes on from CM031233.1 coordinate 364,128,854, forward strand.
GTGTTAGGAGATCGGTTACTCAAAATCTACCAAAATTGGTAGAGTATCATTTGCATAGGTACCTATAACTATCTGCACCTCTAAATTTAGAGGAGAAACCCTTGATGGGGTAATTTTTTAATTTAATAATATTATGAAAATGATTAGTTTCTAGGGAGAAAATATTCCTAGTGTAGAGGGTACCAAGGTAAAAAAAAATCACTTTACGTTTACCTAGAAATCACAGGAGGTTGTGGGACTACAGGGAGATGTGGGAAGCTGCTAGAGGTAGCAGTGGCTCTCCAACGAAGTAGATTTCTTCTCCATGAATTCTTCTTCCTCTAAATCCTTCTCCAACCTTGTCAGGATCTTCAATACGCTCTGGTACCAAATGTAAATAGGGATGGAAGCCTAAAATTTTTATTAATCAGAATCAACCATTTACATAGGAAAGAGCTACAATACTTATAGGTATTGCGGTTGAATACAAACAAAATAGGAGTTGAATATCTAGTACTTAGCTTCCAATATTACATCGGGAAGCACATAATTGTTATAACTACATAACAATTATACGTGAAAATAATAAGCCAAATATGGTTTATAAAATATAACAAATCAATAATAATTGATTAAAAATAATTAATTATATAATGCATAATTAATAATATTAGGTAAATAATTAACCTAACACCCTCCACATGGTCAAATCCCAAGAAAGTTACACCCTTGTTGAAAATTCTAAGTGTGGGAAACTTATCCTTTTGAAGCCTCCATGTGTTTCTTTGGCACAAATTCAAAGGTAAAATTTAGGGCGGGTCCCCAAACATGAAAAAACTATCACATCATCCTGACACAACTCATTTAAATATCCTCGAGCCCGAGATAGTTGCATCGGCTTTTGAAAAGTCTAAGCATGGGAAGAGCCAGCGGAATCTTCCACGTGTCTCTTTGGTGTAACTCCAAAGGTAAAATTTAGGGACATGTCCCCTAACAAGTATAGGCTCTCCACATGCCAGGGTGCGAGAAAGTTGCATTGTCCTTTGAAAATTCTAAGCATGTGAAGATTTGGAAACCTCCACATGTCCCTTCGGCGCAACATGTTATCTATATTTGGCAAGGGGTAGTCTTCCTTAATTAATGCCTTATTTAAATTTCTAAAGTCAACACACAATCTTATGTCTCCATTCTTCTTTCGAAACAGTGCAAGTTTTCCACCCATGAAGAGTACCTCGTAGGTTGTATGATTCCTCTATCCCTTAATGTTTTCAACTCTTCTTGCATTTTTAAGGAAATAAGTGGATTAATTGGTCTTTAATTTTTCCTAAATGGCTTGGCCTTAGCCTCTAGGGGTATCTTGCACTAAAAAATATCTTCCCTATATGCTTTCAATTCTTAATACGACCATGTCAAGCAGTCCTAGTACTTTTTTAATAACTAGACATATGCATGCTTTTCCTCTTTATCCAAGTTTCTACCTATCCATATTTTCCGAGGTTTATCTTTTGTGCCTAGGTTATGTTCTTCAACATATCTCAAAGCTAACATGTGTCTGTTAATAATGCGGTCAACATTATCATAATTTGATTCTAGTGTAACCAAACCTCTAGGAATAGTATTGATTTTCAATTTAATAATTTATTTACCAAATAAGGTATCTTTTTTGTCATTTGCACAAACCATTGGTTCCTAGTCCATACTTTGATTGGTAAATTCTCCTTTATTTTACAAAAACCTTTGGACCTGGGCATCATCTTCAAAAACTTTCCAATGCTTGATATTATTAGGGACAGATGACCTAGTCAATATTTCAATATCATATTCAAAATAGGGGGATATTGTAAAATTTTAAACCTTGATCCCAACATTTCCAACTTGTTTGCTACAATATTGTATTTCCTATCATGGTGTATTATATTGAAAGAATCAAACATTTCAATTAAGTCCCAAACTGCATGCTTATATTGCTTCATTATTTGATTTTTTGTTGTATACAACTTTCTAACTTGTTTGACTATTAACTCTAAATCCCCTTTAACAATAATATCTCTGACACCATACTTCCAAGCAATCCTTAAACCCAAGAGTAGTGCTTCGTACTCTGTAATGTTATTCGTGCACTCAAAATTAAGTTTAAAAGAAAAGTTAAACTCCTCATGGCTTGGAGATATTAGGACAACACCAAAACCATTACAGATCTAGAAAAAGCCCCATCAAACATCAGTACAAGGAAAACCAACCTACTCAGGATATTTTTACTCATCAATTTTATGCTCCTTAAAATTAGCATAACCCACAAAGTTATCAACATCAATGTCTATGTACAATACTTCATAAGAAGCATTGTTAGGATCCTCAATGAGGTGTAACATTTTCTTCTCACCATACAACTTCACAAGGTTTCCCTCAATTGGTATGGTTGTAAATGACATGTCCATTTGTACGCTTCCACCTACACTAGCTGCCCATTTTCTAGACAACAACATTCCCCACTTAGCAAGACAATCCACAATAACTACATTCATGGTTAGGCATTTTCCTAGATAAGCTGCTAGTTGCACTACCATTCCTTTGACATATCCAATTACTAGAACTTCTCTTGAATCCATAGTAGTAAACTTCCCAAATGCTTTTGTTACTTTGATATTTTAACTTGTTCATCACCTCAAGAGGCATTACATTACATGAGGCTCCTGAATCAAACATACAGTTATGCACCACCTATCCTTAATAATTAAAGTGGTATAAAATGGATCCACATCAAGTTGAGATTCAACCAGAGATGTGCCCAAATATATCTCAAGTGATTCACCTAGTTCCTCCAATGCTTGTGGTACTTATAATTCTATAATAATAAGAGGAATCTCTACATTATTTTACACTTTTTCCTTGAGTAATATTTTCTTCCTTAAATCCCAAATATTTGAATGCCCTTTTCCTATGCTCGAGGATCCTGAGTAATTCAACAATGGGAATAGTAACCTTGATCTGACTCAAGATTTGGGCTTGTCACAAGGAATATATTTAGGAAGGACAATATTAGGAGGAAGATTCATAATTTCATCGATACGAATATAGGAATTTTCATATTCTAGGCATGGGCAGGAGCACATGTTTTATTTGGGGTAATTAGGCCTTTGCTAGATGTATCTTTCTTAGGAGTTTCCTTCGGGATATTGGTAAGAACTCGAATTTTTGGCTTGGTTTGTGGCCCTCCCTCTTTGACAATATTATTTCTAGTGATATATTCTTTCTGAGCAAGCAACTACGCATTCATCAATAGTTTCATATCCTCTTCGGAAGGGATTCCTCAATCATAATTTTTAATCATCAAGGACCTTAAGTATTCAAAATCATGATTAGGTAGTTCAAATTCTTGCACCATATCAATTTCAAAATTATTAACATGAGGAAGAGGTAATACCGGTGAACACAATCCCAAAAAATTTCAATAGTTCTGGCACTTATCAATTCAGTTGATGTTGCCCCTTATTGTGAGTTCCCAAGGAACTCCATCATACACACATCACCATATGCCTCATCATCATTTGTTTCCTCCACTTCCTTATCTACATCACATGGGGAATGTGGTAAGAAACACCTATCACACCACTCAATAACATTGACCTCTTCAACGGTAGCAATCCTAGCAGTCAAAGGATCAGGAACCAATCTATTATCCCTGGGTTGAGGCTATTTATTTCCTGATCCCATGGGCCCATTTCCTCTCTCATTTGGTCTATGATCACCTCTGGGATGATTTCCAAATCTATCCTAACTAGTGTCGCTTGTGTTGGCCTTGGGAATTTCATCCTATCCTTTTTTCTACTCTGGCCAGTTTGTAGGATATCTCTTTAACCGCTCTCGACCAAAGTCTTCACAACCTCTTCTAGATCCACAAATTTGTTTGACTGAGGCCTCTCAGATTGATCAACTTGACACCCTCTCTCTTAGGAGGCTTTCCAATTGCTTTGATGTTATTTTCTATTTGTAAGGCCATGGTGAAATCCTACCTCAATGTTCCTAGGTTCTTATCTCTCAAGTAATAAGCAACCTTTTTATCAAAAGCGTCAGAATATTTTATCAAACAGGACTCATCACTTGGCCTTAGGATTATAGGTAATCTATTCAAGGTCTTGTTGAACCTAGTATTAAAATCCTGGACAAATTCATTTGGATTCTTCTTTATATTTTCAAACTAGATAAAAGGAACCTGAGATCAGTCTTATCCCCATATTGCTAGTCTAAAAGCATTTTTCATCTCGGTCCATGAATCTATTGAATTATCTAGTAAAGCCTTGTACCAATCACGTGCATCCTCTTCAAGAGTATGAATGAACAACTTTATATACATGTCTTCAAACTCAATTTCAAAATCTTCCATCATATTGACAAAGAGTCTTAAATGTTGGTCACTAGTGATGGCATTATTCCCTTGAAATTTTGGCAACCTATTTCTGACATCTTGTGGCACCATATTAGGATATCCAACCATACCTCTAAAATTTATTGGTCCAAAAGTATTGACAACAAAAGGAGGTCTAGGTGGAGGCTGAGCCATATTTCCTTGAGGAGGTGATCTTGTAGGAGAATCAAAATGATAAGGGATGAGGGGTCTGGGGCACAGGAGTATAACTCTCAAAGTAAATATCCTCTAATGAATTAGTTTCTTGGAAAACCCTATCAACCTCGGAAGAAGCAAGGAAAAATGAGAGACATGCTTTTCAGACACAAATGATGGCCCCTCTCCAATAGGGGAATTTAAATTTACATGAGGACTACTTGGTTCAGAATCACTTGAAGACGTATGGTAATCTTCAACCATAGATTGATCACCTTTCAAAACTGATATCTCCTTTCTTGATTCTTGTTTTCCAACCACTTTCCAGACTTGTTTTCCTTTTGAATTCACTCTTCCTATTTCGGAAATAACTTTCTAGTAGGATCCCTAGTGAAGAAATACCTTCTTCCCTCTAGCTTTACAAATATTAATGACAAATTTCACTTGACATAGGTTAAGACACTGGTAATCATCAAAATTTTAAACCAATTCGGAGTCGCCACTAAGGATTCTCACCTTAGATGTGTAAATTCACTATAAGTAGTTTGTCAAATGTCTATCAATACTTAATTTCTGCAAAGCTTAGTAGATCTAACCTTCCTTTACCCACATTTATCACTATTGATGCAAATTTAGTACAATAACCGCTAGAAACTGGAAATACTACACAATGAACTTGTGATCTTGCACAAATCTTACAAATATCAGCAAAGGATGATGTTTAAACAATGTAATTGTACTTAAATCATGTAAGAAACATTACCAGGGTTGGTATGTGTATGTATTTGTAGAAATAATCCCTAGCAATGGCGCTAGATCGGTGTTGGTACCCAAATTGATTCTCCCTTTGCGACTAAGCAAGCACCGTAGTTTGAACAAGATGCTTAGAGACAGATAAATTAGAGTGTGAGTCATTTTGTATCCGGGGAAGGATTTAGCTGACTCTTCATTCACTCAGGCATGGAAGAAATGGATAACACCATGTACAAGGTTTGACCTACCCTGACTACTTTAGGTTGTGCCTTCAACTAGGGTGAGAGGACCCATTTTGTAACCCATATTGGTGGATAATGTATGCAGATTTATAGTATTTTATTTCCTTTCACAAAATTGATATGAGATATTCAAAAGGTATGGTCAATACAATGTAATCTAACTCTCATGAGTTGTCACTTTAGAGGATGAAGAAACCTTCTAAAAAGATCCAAGTTACTAAAGGTAGTGGTAAAAACTAATTGCTCCTACATATTGAGGTAAGGGATGGGTAAATCAACGAATTCCCTCAGTATTTATGAACAGGAAGTGCAAGCAGGGGTAGTTCATGTATGGTTCATTTTCTGGATATGTATTTTGTGGTGGGGAAATTAAGCAGGATAAAGTTGATTATACCAAATATCTGAGAACTTTTAAACAAATGTTAACAGATCCACAAGGAAAAAAGACGAATAGCTTCAAATAGTAAAGACAGAACCTTCAACTAGAAAATTGTGCATCTATGAAAGCTCAAAGACACATGACTTCACACATTCTTCAAGGTTTTAACACAATAACTCATGTTAAAGACTCAATTAAACTTTAGAAAACCCCTGCTATATCACGCTCATGATACACTCATGAAATGAAAAACAATATGTATCACTGAAATGACAATAAAGTGAATTTAAATTGCTTATCAAATTATGAAATGAAATCTCTCTTCATAATGTAATTTCAAATGCCACAATACTACTCATGAGGATGAGATTTTGTGTGATTTCAAAGGATTTCTAATGTAAGACTACAACAGGCACATAGATAACTATTTTAAAATATCTCAAGATGAAAATGGACATAACACAGTTCACTGATCTACACAAATTACTCAAGGTTTCTAAAATTTTATCAACAAGGGAAAGTTTGTCTATAATCTCAAAGTTTTGTCAATGGCTATACATCTGAAACCAACTTGACATGATCAATTTTGAAAGGCACATAAGAAGTAACTGGTTTCTCAAAAAAATCCAAGAAAAATGGCTTCTTGTGGCACTTCTCTCCTTTTTCTCTCTGACTAAATTTCAGAAAAATTAACCCCTCCCTTCTGCGAGAGTATTCCCATCACATTTATACAATTTTACCCTACTCACTCATTCTAAATTTCCCCCAAAAGTCTAAATCTTCAAGAGAATATTCTTCTTTACAATATACCACTTAATCATGTTTATTCTCTTGAAAATATCTTATTTTTCTGTTGCTAGGTGGATAAATTGTGAACCGATCATGTTTTTCACTTCCTCAACTATGACTGGGATGCCATGTCATAACTTTTGACAATATTTTTAATCATTCTTTTATTTGGTGCATAAATGGCCATTTTTTCATGGTTTTAGAGTACCTCCAGATGGTTTGATTTTATAGGTAATCACATTTTCCTTTTTGAGAATCCTTCTCAGAGAAAACATATTTGTTTTCATGCCTTTCTAGACTGATCATTCCCACATGGTTTTGGTCATATCAAGCCAATCATCATCTTTCTCCATAATGCCAATTTATCTCACACGTATTTCTCCCGTGTAGATATCTCATTTAAATATTAGAGGCTATTTCACCATGATTACACACTCATTTTGGTATGCCTTGAATTTCCTATAAAGCACACCATTTCACTTCACCAATTCATATTTTCTTTTCTAAATATAGGTGTTTTGAGTAAATTCATCTGCATTATGGCAGGAACACCATTGGCAGCTAATTTGAAATATATTCCCACTAAGGATTTGTATTCTATATTTTATTTGTTGGGTCCAGATGAAGCATTCGTGAGAATTCTGTTTGATATTGTTGATCTGAAGACTACACTGGACCTTTGATAACCTAAACTATTTTGGTTACACTTGTAAGAAGACTTATCAGGATCAGTCCCATTTTCTCTACATTTTAGATGGTGTATTTTCATCTATTCAGGATTGAGCATAAGAATCCACTTCCACATTTCATCTAGTCAACAACATGGAGCATATGTCCCTCCTTCCATTCCAAACATCTCCCTTGTCACTCCAAGCATCCATCCTCAAAGCTGAAGTGTTTATTTGTTCATTCAAGGCCCGAATCGACTAAGTATAAAAGGGCTAGCAGAAGCCTCCACGTGCCTCATCGGTGCAACTTCAAAGGTAAAATCAAAAGGTAGGTCCCCAAACAAGCACATGCCCTTTGTAAATAGGGACAAAAGCTCGAAACTTGTATTAATCAGAATCAACCATTTACATAGGAAAGAGCTGCAATACTTATAGGTATTGTACAACTGAATACAAACAAAATAGGAGTTACAACAATGCAACAACTAGTACAGTAGCTTCCAATATTACATCCGGGAAGCACATAATTGTTATAACTACATAACAATTATACCCATGAAAATAATAAGCCAAATATGGTTGATAAAACCATATAACAAAATACAACAATAATTAATTAATAAATAATTAATTATATAATGCATAATTAATAATATTAGGTAAATAATTAACCTAACATTCCCCCCCTTAATTGTGCATTGTCTCAAGGGATGTGGAGAGGAACTCTCTGAACAACTCGAACTTGTCACGTGTAAGTGACTTTGTGAAGATATATGCCCTTTGTTCAGTTGTTGGACAATATTGAAGCTAGATGTTGTGCTTCAACACATGTTTGCATATGAAATGTACATGTACCTCAATGTGCTTTGTTCTTTCATGAAAAACTGGATTGCGAACAAGTTTGAGAACACCTTCATTGTCAACATACATGGTGGTTAGTTTGTCCTATGGTATTCCAAGTCCTTCTAGTATGCGATGTAGCCAAATCACTTCATAGATAACTTCTCCTACAAAATGATACTCAACTTCTATGGAAGAGTGAGAAACAAAGTGTTGTTTCTTGCTTCCCCGTGATATTGGTCCAAATCCCATAAAGAATACAAATCCTAGAAGTGGATTTTCTATCATCAATGTTACCTGCATGATTTGAATCTGAATATCAATCAAGAAGAAGTTGTCATTCTTCTTGTATTATAGACCAAGATCCACTGATCCTTTGAGATATCTCAAAATGTGCCTTGCTACTTTCCAATGAAAAATTTGGGTTCCTACATGAACCTGGATAGATAGCTCACTGCAAAGTTGATATCTGGTTGAGTGTAGGTCAGGTAAATGAGGCTCCCGATCAGCTGCCGATAGAGAGTGGCACTTACCTCAGGAGATGGATCTGAATGAGATAACTGCAATCTGTTCTCCATGGGTGTAGCAATTGGTGTGCAATCCATCATCCTAAACTTCTCAAGCATAGTATTGGTATATTTCATCTAATAAACAAAAATATGATTCTCTTTCTGCCACACTTCCAATCCAAGACAATAGTGTATAGCTTTGAGATCGGTCATATCGAATGATCGATTAAGATCTTTCTTTGTTGCATCGATCATCCTCATTGAACTACCAGTGATGACTAGATCATCGACATAGACAATGACAATCACAATCTCCCCCTTTCTTTTTGAGGTAAATATTGGGATCATATGGATTTCTAACAAATCCATGTTGTATGAGATGCTCATCAATCTTAATGTACCATGACCGGGTGCCTATTTGAGGCCATACAAAGATTTCTGAGTATGCATACCTTTGCTTCTTGACTAGGTACAACATATCCCTCAGGTTGAGTCATATAGACTTCTTCTTGTAAATATCCATTTAGGAAGGCACTTTTTACGTCCATTTGGTGGACTTTCCATCCAAACTGTGCAGCTAGAGCAAAGATCATCCTGATCATTTTGATCTTAGCTATGGGAGAAAATGTCTCCTTATAGTTAATGCCTTCTTTTTGTGCATACCCCTTTGCTACAAGTATTTGCTTTATACTTTTCCAATGTCCCATCTACTTTGTACTTTGTTTTAAATATCCATATGCATCCAATGGGTTTCTTCCCGATGGAAGATCGACAAGTTGCCAAGTTTTATTCTTCATCATGATTGATATTAGAATCCATAGCATCTTTCCAAGCTTTTGGCTGTAGGATTTCTATACTATTGAGGGCTCATCGATTCAATAACTCTACTCATCAAGGAAAATTTAACTTCTTCTCTTACTTTACTGTGAGTCTGTGGTCTAGGGGTGGATGTATCTAGTGGAGCATCCATTCTTGCATCTCATAATGTGATTGTACATCACTTGGGCATATGCTTAACTATTCCCATGGGTCATGGTTCTATCGATCAACAACATCATCCCCATCATCACTTTCATCTTCATAGGGAACATCAGCTTCAATTTTTATAGCTAGTGAAAAATCTACTACATTCTTGTTTGGAGGAGGAGTCTCGCTTCCTTCTTCTCGAAAAACTCAACATCTCTATTGGTGTAGACTTTTCTAGTCTTATGATCCATTAATCTATACCAAAGAGTCTCTTCACTATACCCAATGAAGACAAGTTTATGTGACTTCATGTCTAATTTATTTCTATTATGTTTTGGGTATGTGCATACTTACTTTGCACTAGAATACATTGAGGTGTGCAATAGATGGTTTCCATTTTGACCATGCTTCTTATGGTTTCACTCCATCAAGAGCAACAGTGGGCATTCTGTTCAACAAATAAATTGTTGTCTTTGTTGCTTCTTCCCAAAATTTCTTTGCAAGTCCGGAATCATCGATCATACATAACACCATTTCCATGATAGTATGATTTCTTCTCTCAACAACACCATTTTGTTGTGGTGTGTGTGGAGGAGGAATTTGTTGATTGAATCCTGTGATTTTGTAGGTAGTATCGAACTCATCACTAGTGAATTCCCCCTCAATATCGAGAAGAGAGTTTTGATGTGATGACCAATTTCATTCTCAATGCTACTTTGAACTTTTGAAGGTTTCAAATGCTTCACTTTTCTTGTGAAGATAGAAAATTCACATTTTCTCAAATAGTCATCAACACAAAGCATAAAGTATCTGGAATACATAATGACTTGGCTGCATCAGACCACAAATATTGGTATGAACCAAGTCAAGTTTACCATGAGCTCAAAATGTACTCCTCTAGAATGAAGCTCTGTGTTGTTTTCCTGCTAGGCAGTGAGGACACTTGTCTGTATCCTTCTGAAGAGATGGTAGCCCATGTACCATATTACACCGGTGAAGTGTTTTGAGATATTTGAAACTTACATGACCAAATCTTCGATGCCAACTATCTTTGAGGTGGAGTTATTAGCCACAAGTGCTTGATTGTCTCTGTGAAAAAAATCAAGTTGGAACATGCGTCCCACATTAAAGGCTTTTGCAATTATTTTTGAGCCTCTTGATTTGTCTCGAATCAAACACATTTTCTTCCAGATTGACTATTAAAGTCAATTTTTAGGTTGTGATCTAGGAGTTGACTGACTGAAAGAAGATTCTTAGTCAACCAGGGACATATAGGACATCCGATAGTCTGCATTTGTGTGAACCAAGGGGTAGAGAAATGTTTCCAATCCCCTGAACTGTATATGAAGAATCATCTCCCAACGAAACATGATTTTTCAATGGCATGTTTCCCTCATTGAAATAAACCAGTATCTGTGGTTGGTCATGTGTCGAGTGGCCCCGAATCAACATACCAAACATCACTAGATGGCGTGGATGGTTCACTTGATCGAGCAGTGAACAAGAATTCTTCATTGTCTGACTGTTCTCGTTTCTCAACAATATTACCTTGTTATTGGGGTATTCTTTTCCAGTTCCCCTTTTTCTGCCCTTGATTGTAGTTAGAATTTCCCTTGTTAGATTGTTGTGGAGGTCCAGAGTTACTTGATGAACCTTTCTTGTAAGTATTATACCAACAATCTTGTAGGTTATGTCCTCTTTTACAAATTGGACATTGCTTCTTTTGATTTCTATCCCCTTGATACTAATTTTGATTTTGGGATTTTTGATAGGAATTAGGTTTTCCTTTACCTTTTCCTTTTCATTTTTGATGTGAAGATAGTGCTGCTCCTCTTCATCATCCTTATTGTGCATTGCTTCCTCTTGTTGCAGTAGGTTTACTAGCTTGTCAAAACCAACTATCGTATCTGACACGTTTAGTGTTGTGAAAAAAATGCAGTAAGAAGAGGGGAGTGCTCTCAAAACAATGGGAATGAGAGCATCATCTATGACTGGTTCTCCAAGGCTAGAAGTGAAGCCCTCAATTCTACAACTCTTCTTAGGAAAGCTTCTATTTTTTCATTCTGCTTGAACTTTAATGTGTGTAACTGACTCTGCAAATTTAGTATAACATTCTTGTTCTTGGCCTCGTATACTGTGCTCAATTTATCCCACGCTTCTTTGGCTATTTTGGCATCTCGAATGTGGGGTTGCACATCGTTGGACACTCCAAACAAGATGATGAGTTTGGCCTTTTGATTTGCTTTATCAAACTACCGTTGTTGTGTTGTATCAGTAGTTGATCTAGTTAGAGTACCATTCACAGCAAGCCAGATTTCTTCAAACTCAAGTTGTGTCTTGATTTTTGTCTTCCATGCAAAGCATAGTTGTTTCCTCTGAGTAATTGTGAATTTGGAAGAAAAAAATTGGGGGCATTGGTGCCCATTTTGCAGATATCACTGATAGGGTTTGGCTCTTATCACTCTAGGTATTAGGTCTCCTAATCTATATATCGTCAGTATGATATACCAAACCTTTCTATATATGCACCCTTCGATATACCCGATGGTATGTGGAAGAAGCTCGCCATTTCTATATACCCAGCGGTACGTGAAAGAGGCATTAATGTACATGAAATAATTCAATACATGGTACCAAGACAATACTGAATGGGGTCTATGTGATTATTGACACCAGCTCAAAGAAATATCCTCATACACATGTGTAACTTCACTATATACTTGGATAATTTCTAGTTCTGGATTTATGTTGTGCAATCATTCACAGACGGATGGGATGGCTCATAGTGTGTGCATTGTGACCTTATTACTCCCCATCAATTTAAAGGGTTGATGCCTAGATGACATTGTTGCAGCTATATTAGGTGTTAAGTGTAGTAGTAGTCACGATGAATTTACCCATAAGCACTTCCCAGAGGCACCGTATATACCAAACACTGCGAAATGAGATCTAGGATCTCATGAGTGTTACAGAACCAATTTTTAGCTATTTTTTATTACAATTCTGCCAGTTTCTAAGCAGTTACAAAGTTTGTAGTTGACTATGGCAACCTATAAATTAGTACAATATAATGCAGTATACAAATTACATTCAAAAATATGGAAAAATTGAATGGTAGGCAAAAAAAAATTTGTTTTGCGGGCCCTAGTGGCCTCTGGGCCCAAAATGAACCAAATTGCTGAAAACCATATGCCCAAGATGAAGTTTTTGGATGGTCCTCCTTTTGCAAAAAATGCCTGAAATGAAAAAACAGGCCTAGTGGAGAAAAAAATTTACCCTAAATTTAGGGTTTTTCTCACTAAATTTTAGAAGTCTTTTTAGTTATGACTAAACTGTTTAGTGAGCGTTTTTGGCTAAATAGCCCTTCAGAATTGGTAGTTTCTCTGTTTTGGCCGCTAAAGTCAATTTTTTTAAAACTTGTGTTTTTAGTGGGATTTGACCCACGCACCTCCCATTACCAAATTTAATGCACTATCCACCAAGGCACCTATGCATTTGTTATAAAAAGAACAAATTGTATTTAAACAAAGCCGAATTTCACTCACCTTTGGAAAAAATGACTTGGCTGAAGTGGAGGTTTATGTGGAGCTTGCATGGCACGAGCTTGGAGGTGATTTTACATGTTGCATGATGTGGTATGTGTAGCTCCTCACCTCCATTTTTATTTACTATGCATTTTATTTTCACCATGTTTTTCTTTTGTATTGTGTACAGGGATGGATGCTCAGAATAGCTCCAACAGATCATTTGAATGTTGCTTTGGATACTCCATTCACTTGTGTTTGTGGTTACAAGTTGCGTGGAGATGTATTGTGACAATCGAAGATGCGATGGAGGGGGTCACTACAGGTCACAGTGTGTGTCGGGAGGATGACTATGGCTTGGGTCTAGTGAGAAAGCTACTAGTATATGCTCTCAACATTTTGCTTTGATCGTTACCAATCAATTTTTTTTGCCTCTACTTGTAGGGTTCTGAGGATGAATTGGTCTCATCGAAGGGGAGGATTAAATGTTGTTTGAAGCCTGGATGTTGTCTAAAACGTTTCCTCCTATCCTTAGGATGTTAGCTCAGTTGTGGTGAAAGTGACTCGGTGCAACCTGATTGAAAATGTAACTCAATCTGTATGACGTGTAGCCAATGTATGCAGTGATAAAATGGGTGTTATGGAGCCCCAAAGCATTGTTCAACTCAGTGGAGATCTATTCATAGGGGTTTGGGAGAGCTTCCTCAATGATGTCTTGGTCCACCAGACATAACTAGGTCTGGATGCAATGGAAGATAAACTCAGTCTACAATGTTTTTAGCTTGCCCAAGAGCTCATTTAGGTGTTGTGTTAGGAGCTAGCTACTCCAAAAAATATACCAAGCTTGGAAGAGTACTCGCATAGGTACATGTAACTATCTCGCACCTCTAAATTTAAAGGAGAAACCGCTGATGGGGTAAACATTTTTTTTAATAATATTATGAAAATGATCGGTTTTAGGGAGCAAATATTCCTAGTGCAGAAGGCACCAAGGCAAAAAAAATTTGCTTTACATTTACCTAGAAATCACAGGAGGTTGTGAGACTACACGGAGATGTGGGAAGTCTGTTAGAGGTAGTAGTGGCTCTCAACGAAGTAGATTTATTCTCCATGAATTCTTCTTCCTCTAAATCCTTCTCCAACCTTGTTAGGATCTTCAATACGCTCTAGTACCAAATGTGTAAACAGGATGAAAGCCCGAAACTTGTATTAATCAGAATCAACCATTTACACAGGAAAGAGCTGTAATACTTATAGGTATTGTACAGCTGAATACAAACAAAATAGGAGTTGCAACAATGCAACAACCAGTACAGTAGCTTCCAATATTACATCCGGGAAGCACATAATTGTTATAACTACATAACAATTATACCCATGAAAATAATAAGCCAAATATGGTTGATAAAACCATATAACAAAATACAACAATAATTAATTAATTATATAATGCATAATTAATAATATTAGGTAAATAATTAAGCTAACACCCTCCACATGGTCAAATCTCGAGAAAGTTACACCGGCTGTTGAAAATTCTAAGCATGGGAAGAGCTAGTGGAAGCCTCCATGTGTCTCTTTAGTGTAAATTCAAAGGTAAAATTTAGGGTAGGTCCCCAAATGAGTGTAGGCCCAGAAAGTTTCACCACTATTGAAAATTCTAAGCATGGGAAGAGCCAGAGGAATCTTCCACATGTCTCTTTGGTACAACTCTAAAGGTAAAATTCAGGGGCATGTCTCCAAACAAGTGCGCAAGCACTCCACATGCCTAGGGTCTAAGAAAGTTGCATTTTCCTTTGAAAATTCTAAGCATGGGAAGAGCCAGTGGAAACCTCCACGTGTCTCTTCGACGCAACTTCAAAAGTAAAATTTAGGGGCAGGTCCCCAAACAAGCGTAGGCTCTCCATGTGCCTAGGTTCTAGAAAGTTACATCAGCCGTTGAAAATTTTAAGCATGGGAAGAGCCAGTGGAAACCTCCACGTGTCTCTTCGGTGTAACTTTAAAAGTAAAATTTAGGGGTAGGTCCCCAAACAAGCATAGGCTCTCCACGTGTCTAGGCCCGAGAAAGTTGTACATCTACTTTTGATGTTGGCTCAACATGTAGCTTTACCTGGGCATCGGCGGGGTAGATTACTTCTACAACTTTAATCCCTTTTCAAAACAAAGCCACACAAAGGAGACATGATTATGGAACACTCCCAACTACAAAAGTTTCCCCACTGATAGAATGTAAATAATACCAAGACTCAGCGTGATCCGTGACCCAAGAAAAATATTGACAATGACACCTTAGTGAAGGAAGGAAAAAATTTACGCACATCCACACAGGAAGACAAAAATTACATCAAGCTAGGAAGATTGAAAATTTTTAAATGAAAAAGGGTGAGATTACAATTGAGCACCAACAATATGCAATGTGAGTATGATATGAGTCAAGTGCCCCCGACTATGTATGTATTCATGAGTGAAATGAGGTTCATTTATATATGACCCCTCAACAATCAAGAATAAACCATAGAACAAGATTCCATCATCAAGAAATGGTTTGAAAGAAGTGTGTGATAGAAGTATTTGATCAATATATTGCATATCATGAATTATAAAATGGTGTAAAGTGGTGTTTAAGCTAAAAAATGTAATAGATATTATAATAATTGATTGTAGAAAGGTGTGAATGAGGTGTTATAAATATTAATACTTGAAATGTAGATTGATGTGTAGTAGGTGCTAAAATATTGATGATGAATACCAAGTGCAAAATGTATAATGTTGTGATGGAGGTGAGGTTAAATTCATATTTAGGCCCTCGTAATTGAGTATGAACCGTGTGACTAGATTGTGTTGTTGGGTAGTGAGATGTGCACTAGAAAGATGAAGCGTAGAATGTAGAATAGTATAGTATGATGTGCTAGAATGATGTAGGTTGGAAGTGTGTAGTTTATTATAGGAGGGGCTAGAAATATGTATGTTGAATGTGTCAAGTGTAAAAATGTGTATAATATGTATTAATAGATGTAAGAAAGGTGTATAGAGTGCAAAGTTTGTATGAGTCGTCATAGTAGATGTGAGAAGAAAATGTCGTAGATGTGTAGAGTGTGAAATGTGTAGTGTGTGAGGTGTAGTAGTATACCCTCAAAATTCAAGTTTGAACTGTAGTATAAGAGTACTTCATAGGCTAATGATGATAACAAGAGTGTATCAAGCTATATGTGACAAAGAAGAAAGATAAGATGTGAAGTATGAAGTGCTAGGATAGAAATGACAAGAACCTAATGATGCTAGAAGGGGGAATAGTAAACATGATTCCCTCGAGTGTATGAGAATGTGTAAGCTATCGATAAAAGTGAAGGGAAAGGTTCCTCCACCCAATGTATGAGGAGATGAAGACATGTGAACATGCTCTAAAGGTGATGGTGAAGGATACTAATGATGTTCATGTGATGGAAGTTGAGGTGGTGAACACCTATATGAAGGATACCACGAAGGTGATGTACATCTAGGAGATTGATGTGGTGTGTACCGAGATGAAGGATACTTAGGAGGTGATGAAAACTTAGGTGAATAATTCCTATGAGGTGATGTACACCTAGATGGAGGAGGCCTATTAGGTGATGTGCACCTAGATGAAGGAACTGTGCCCAAGCACTGGACCTGGACTGACGAGATGGACTAGAAGACTTATGATAATGAGTGTTTCGTGCACGAGTAGGAGAGATTGGAGCATATTTTTTTTATATTTCATAGGTCCATAGGACCTAGATTCTGTAATGAGTGCAAGGTCCACCTTGAGAGGAGGTAAAGGCCATGGTGTATATGGAGGGACACCTTGAATAGTGACAACTTGGTTATTATGGATGAATTTAAGAGACAAGTGAGGCATGGAAATGATTTCTTGAGTGGCCATGAGCCATGGAAGACCTAAGAGCATGTCACAATGTTTGACACTAGGTGCCACAAGGAAAGGCACAAGCATGGTGAGAGGACTAAATGTGACTGAAAGCTTGACATAGCCATAAGATCTAGGAACTGGATATGAGATCTATGAGAGTGGATAGTCGATGGCCATAAGAAGTGCAATAGAGAATGTGCTTATGTTGAGTGATGGATCAACAATAGTGTTATTAATAGAAGTAGATCTAATAGAAGTAGGAATGTGCAAACAATCAGAGGAAAATGTAGCATGATAATCATGAGTGGAAAATGTAATGAGAGGAGGAGATGAATCAGCATGAGCAACTAGGAAATCAAGAGGTCCCAATGAAGGAGGAGGGACTGCGTGGTATGCATGATTAGCCAAAGATTCAAGCAGCTTGCTTCTCATGATTTGGAAGTGGATTATTGAATATTTTTATCTTTTTATTTTCATTGACTAGAGGAGAAGTTGATGGCTCAGGAAGCTCAATTTGATTATTGTCGATAAGATATTGAATAATATGTCACAATTTGAAACAACAATAAGTGGAATTTCCAACACATTGGTGATAGTCACATCTGGAATTTTCATTATAGTTATGGCCCTTAGGGCGAGATGGATCTAGAGTAAGTGGAGGAGGAAGTGTAATAATATTTTTCTCAATGAGTTGTGGCAATAGAATATGTGGAGTACACAGTTATCTTAGTGAATTTATGCTTAGGAAGTTTCCATTGAAGCTTCTCAGGAGTAGATACAATGTTAACAATGAATTTTTCTTCATTTTCCTTAGTAGATGGTTTGAAAGGAGCTTTTCTTGGAAACTTGTTAGAAGATAAAGTATCTTGATCTTGATATTTAATTTTTCCCATAGTAATAAGCTTGCTTTCATGTAGCTTAAGAGTGTGGAAAAGATGATCAAATGAAGGAGATGTCTCAAAGATGACACTCTCCTGTAATGGTGATAAGAGAATTTGAACAAATAGATCTTGTAATTCCGAGTCAACAAGCACATTAGTCATCCTAGCTAGGTTGTTCTTATAACATAAGACATAATCTACTAGGTTCTCATTAGATCATTTCTTGAGTTGTGCTAGTTGAGCATATGAGATTTTGAGCCAATGTTGATTGAGAAGTGGGCAAGAAAAACATCAACTAAATGTGTAAAAGATGTTACCGAATGAATAGGTAGATCATAGAACCAACACATAGCATAGTCTTGGAGACTACAAGGAAAAGGCTTTGCTAATAGAGTGTGATCATCTGCATAATCTAGACAAGCCACATGAAATGCTTGAAGATGCTCTTAAGGATCACCATGACCATTGAAAGTTGGGAGCTTAGGAAATACTAAGTATGATTTAACAAAAATAGTATTTTTTTCTAAACCCTAAATAGGGTATTTCAAAGTCACAACGATAGATAACACAATAAAATACATAAAGTGACACAACCAATAAGTAAAATGAATTTAAACCCTAAGTGCAATGAAGAGTTATAATACTTATTTGATTTCACAATTAATCCTAGATTGTGTAAAGATGGAGAACTGGTAAAACTAGAACACAGGAGGTCATAACCGAGCCTAGAAAAATGTAGAAGTGCAGAGGAAGGTTAGACCAAGTTTCTAGGGAAGTATTGGGGCACTTGGGTAATAGGATCCATGTCTTGGTACTAGCATCTATGTAGATTCTCATAAAATTAATTTTGGAGGGTCACTAAATTGTCACAATCCTTCACTGTGTGTCACTATAATGTCGCACGCTGATTGTCGATGTCACTAATAACCTTCTATAAATATATTACCTACAAAACCCCAAAACACATAAAATCCCAAAATGAAAATAATGTAAAATGGGGGTTGGATTTTCCTCTATTATCAACAAAGTGATCTTATAACTGATTGTTGCACTACATCTCATACCCAATGTAGTTATATCTCGTGTGTCAAAATCGCTCCCTAGGTGGATCTTGTGTGTGTGTGTGACTTGATAACGAGCGAGTAGCTAGATGTAGAAAATTTAAATAGATGTGTGCATGGAAAAATGAACTTCCCCTCCCATGTATGTATGCAAAATAACCATCCCTTGTCCCTTAGATGACACTAAAAATATGCAATGATGCTCCTATATGATTTTGGATGTAACCTTTTGTGGTGAAAATAGATTCTTAGAGATTGGTCCCTTAATTTGATCCCATAACATTGTATTTATATGATTCCCTTTCTTGAATTTTGTAATTGATCACTAAAAGTATGACCCCTAAGAGATAAGGATTCCCAACAACTAGAAAGGACCCAAAAGGGGTGAGAAAGATACAAAGAGGTCTAGGGCTCCCGTGAGGGGGATGAAGGAGCCCGGGGCTGGTATCTAGATCTAGAAAAGGAAAATTATTGAATTTCATACTAGGTAGTAGGGTGTGCTAGGCTAAGAAGGAGACCAGAAAGGAACCTAAGAAGCTAAATATAATGATCAATTAGTAATTTTCTCCCTTATGAAACATATGAATGCAATGCATGTGATTAGGACCTAGAAATGTACCCAAGTGCATGATTTAGTGTCTACATAATGATTTTTTTGTATTAGATTAAAAACTTAAGTTCCTTGACAAAAAGGTGTTATATCATTTGATACACACCATGATCTAAACCCTCTTCAAATTCACCTTCTCCTACTTCGCTCAATATTTCTCTTTCATGGGAAAATTTGGACAATTTCCCTTATACAATATCTCTTAAACACTCTTCATACATTCACACACTCTCTCAGCTTTGTATTTATTCCCTCATATCACTTTCACACTCACACCTATCTCACACTTTTCCCTCTCACAACACTAGTTCAAAATGAACAATTACATGCACTTTAATACATGACTCAACTCAAAAACATAACTAGGTCAGCCATGACCATTAGATTTAGTCATACCAACTCAAAAACAAAGCTACACACTCATATAAATCATCATGAAAGACCCATATGGGTCAAAAATGCACCAAGACATCCAACAAGCACAACTAGGCCTAAAAGGCTAGTTTCTCCTTCACCAAGCACTCCAAGACATCCAAGGGATTCATTCTAGATTTTTCATGCCTCAAAGGCTTCACACATGTCCATGATATCCTATCAACACCTTCCATTATATTAGAATAATTTTTACAATCCATTCTTCTCACTTCACCACCAAGTAGGATTGTTTCTATTAAAATTAGACACTTCTAGGAACCTAGTCTTCAACAATGAAGTCCAAGATCACACCAAAACAACTCAAATATGGCATGTAACCACTAAATGGAAATCCACCGACCTAAACAACATAACCAAACATGTAAGGCTTCATGAATTAAAAATAAAATAAAATAGAACAACTTCTCCTCTTCAACAAATTGAACTTCCCAGAACCAATTTTCAAAATGAGACCTTATTGCAACCTTGCTAACACTTTCAAGCTCTATAAATACATTTTCTAAGAGAAAATTCATCCATATTCAATCTATAATGGATATCAATCATCAAATAATCTAATATATTGGTCTTTTAGACCAATCTTCAGACCAAACCTATGTTGTTGTTCGCCTAAGTGATCTAGAGGATTTGTGGGTATTGGAGAGTTTCTAAACCTTCCTAAAATGTGATTACATTGTAGAACGTTCGATACCTTTTCGAAGGTATGCAAAACTCTAAAAGTGGAGTCTAGATGTAGAAGATATCGCAGTCAAATATTGGGTTTGAAAACTGGTCAAAGGTGGTCA
Organism: Taxus wallichiana var. yunnanensis; assembly: GCA_018340775.1. Classification (NCBI taxonomy): domain Eukaryota; kingdom Viridiplantae; phylum Streptophyta; class Pinopsida; order Cupressales; family Taxaceae; genus Taxus; species Taxus wallichiana. Next base: position 364,149,725 of record CM031233.1, read on the forward strand.
ACTAAAGAAATGATGCGTTGATACGTGACAAATTGGAAAAAGTTAAAAAGGTTGAAAATTCATGTTTTGAGCACCTCACGGTCTTCAATGCATGAAAAATTGGTGGGCTCCACTATTTGCTAGCTAGGGGCCCTTAGCTAGGTTCAAAAAAATATTTTGTAGGAGGGGTGCCTTTACCGCCTTTTAATTCATATTGCCAATATAACCATTTTGGTTTTATATGTCTATTATTTTTCTAATTCCTCTAACGCAGGACTATATGGTTTGGAGAGTTAAATTGTGCATTATAGGTATATATATATATATATATTTCCTTAGACAACTTGAGTGAGATAATTTCTATCTCGGTGGGATGATCAAATCCTCACCAAGTTGATAACATTATATATTCCACATTGTTTGGGAAATGGATTGAATTATCCACCAAAACCACTTATACTGGGGTGGATTCACATAGCTCGAGGAAATACAATGACCCATCACAACAAAGGATATATCTTATCACCATAGCTCGGGGGATTTCATATAGCTTAGGGGGACAAAAAAAAACAATCAATGCATATCCCAATGCATTGGGAATATCATATACACCTTGGTGCACAACTTGGTGTGATCAACCCGTAGTCAAAGCCACAATGAATAGTTAACAAGTCACAACAATGCACAACCGGTCCACGTAACCCAATGGGTCAACCGACCAACTCAAAATTTAAAACATTACCAATAAAAATGTAGATGATATGGCCTAAGCCATGATAACATTGGGATGTCACTCCCAATTTAAACCATAATCATTTCCGTCCCATTGTAAATGTGGGATATCTCCACTCCAAACCAAAGTGACTCAATGGAAAAGGTGCACGAAAGTTTAAAACGTGACCTAGGGATTGAAACCCAACATGCCAATCAACTTATCTAGGGGCTCTGTCACGAGCTATAAAATAGCTCCCCGCCATTTAAATAGAACATAGAGTAGTCTATGTATAGACTAGCTAGGATTAGTTTTGGAAATTATTGAATTTAGAGTACTTAGAGGCCGAACGGGACATAGAGTAAAAATCAGAAGTGTTCAAAATTCAGAGAGGAATCCAAATATGTAATTTTTTTCATGTAATGCTTAAAAATATCCATTTTTAGGTGTTTTTATAGCACAATTGTAGGGGGATCATATTGTGAAGACATTGTAGGGGCCACATATGGACTTGTGAACAATTTCTGGTAAATTGTAGAGTTCCCAAAGTCGATATCAACTCCGTTTCTAGGTTTCAAAGGTCTATTTTTCATTAGTGAAGGTAAATTATAATTCATTATATTTTAATAGATCAATTCTCTTTTTGTGAATTTAGAGATGTAGCCTATGGGTGAACTTCGTTATCGATTTCATTTTTGGATGTTTTCATTTCTATTTTGATGAAGCTTTTGATCAGATAAAATCAGTTGTATGGATTTTTATTAATTTGATAAGCAAACATCATAAAACAAGAAAATGGATTTAAGTGAAATTTTAGTATCCATAATCCACATCATTAAAATGAATGCACATTTCAATGTTGTGATTGAAAATCAGATTGAGGTGCATATATAAAATTAGGAATTAATCAATTTTGGAGTAATTGAACCATAAAATTGATGTTGAATTCCAAGATCCATGAAGATGATTAAAAGTGAAAATTTACCTCACACATTTTCAGATCATGTTTTTGTATCAGAGTAGTTAGAATGTCGAACCAACTTTTGATTGTGTGTAAGATTTGGTTTCAGTTTTCAGTTTGTGTAGACATTTTTGGATCTTGTTAATCTTCTATTGCAGTGTGTAGTTTTGGGAGTTACAGGTTGTTTGCAGGAAAACAAGAAATCATGGGAAAGTCATCCAAACAAGAGAAACTATATGAGATTGATGATATTAACTACCAGATCCAAGAAGAGAACTATCTCTTGAGATCCATGTATTTCTCCTTAGAAGAGGAGAATGCTCAATTGAAACTGGAAATGCAATCCAAGGATGAGCTCTTGGAAAGATTACAAAATGGTGAGTAGAAAGGGAGAGACCCTTGACTACAGATGCTAGAAACCATGATGGATGCATTTACTGTAAGTATGTCACCATTAGATTCCTCATCCCATTTTGATTCAGATTCAGGTAATATTACTTTTGGTGGTTTTGAAAGATACACTAAAGGTATAGGATCTAAGTTGTTAGATAAAATGGGTTTTAACAGAATCAGCCTTGGTAAGAACAACCAAGGTATTGCTAACCCAATATAGGTCAAGGATCTTCCTCATTATGTAGGTTTGGGTTACTCTAGTGTGGGCAAGGATATTGGAGAGACATCCAAGAATGTTGAAGAAGACAAGCTTCTAACAACAAATTTTATACCCCACTAGCACAACATCTTGGAAATGGTAAGAAGGTTTATAGAAGAGGTAACAAAATTCCACCTCCTATTTCTTATCATAATAAATTTGGGAAACAAGGTAAATTTGTTAAGGATCCACTCTTTCTTTTAAAATAGTATGGGTTTGATATATAAAATATGATGAATTCTTTTCCATGCACGTTTTGTGGAGGTACTAATCATTCTGTGGCCTTTTGTTGGAAGAGGAAAACCTTTTTGCAAAAGCATTTTCCAAATGAGCTGAAAAACCAATCTCATGGAAAACATGTGAGAAATGGTAAACTTGATTCCTCACCTCAGAAGTAGGAAACAAAGAGGAATTATTGCACTCACTATCAGATGAGTGGACATGAGGTTGTAAACTGTTGGAAACTTCATCCAACCAACCATCCAGAGCATGGTAAGAATAAGTTGGAATTTAAAATTAAAGAAGTTTTTAAACCATCAGTAAAACATGAATCAACCTCTAAACTATCCATTGTTGAACCACTTATGAGTCCATTTTATTTTGATATGGAGAATGTAGGATCATGTGAGTTAGATAGGTTTGTTTTTTCATAGTAGTATTTTTGAAAGCATGCCAAAATTTTTAGAGTAATTTGTGGATTTTGGTGTATGTTGAAGGATAAATTCACATGTTTTTAATTGCTTTGAAATTGGAAAATTGGGGTCACCTGTAAGAGGATCTGGGAGAAAGGTTTAAAATACTCATATTTTACTTCTTACGTGTTAAAGGATGACAACATACCATTTTATATTTTTAACAGTAGTATGTAGATTCAATGGGCATGTGGTAAATGTCTAATTTTGGAAATGCATTTTTAAGTTATTGTTGTTAAATTTCATTGTGTAAGTTTGTGACACCTTTTGATATTGTAAGTAATATAAAAATTTGTTGTGTCTATACAGGGTAATTGCACATTCATGATGACCCTTATTTTTAGGGCATGTATTTATAACTACCGATGTGGTTATAATTGGTGTGTACATTATTTACACTAACAAACTGGTCTATAGGTGTTGCCTGGTGATCATTTGCAGCAGATAGCAGTTCACCAATTTGGGTAAGCATATAGTTTGATATCCATCATTTCACAGTTCAGTATGTATGGATATAATTGGCGATTCACGTGGATACAATTTTTTGGACTATAGCTATTTTTGGCATTGATGGTCTAATTAATCTAGATAGTGATATTTGTAGTGTTGTACAGTTTCAGATAGATAGTGGGCACTAGCCTAATTATGGACAGTTTAGATGTATTATATTGAGTTATTTTTATGGAATTGTAACTTAAGTAATCGGCCATATCACAAAGTGACAGTTGAACACTAGTTTTCTGTGATAGAATGGGTGTTATTATCGATCATTTTTTTGTGATGGCATTATAGTGGGTTTGATAGTTCATAGTTATGTATAGAGTTAATAGGGTTGCAGAGTGTATCCATTGAAACTAACTTAATTGGGTGTTATTATTTGATCAGTTTATGTGAATGGATAATCAAATATTTACATTTAATTAGCCTATAATGTTATTTTTGGTTCTTGTATGTGATTGTGTGATGCATGATAAGAATAATTCCTTTTTGTGGAGTTGGGAGGAGTGATCTAGAGGATTTTTGGGTGTTGGAAAGTTTTCTAAACCTCCCTAAACTATGACCATGCTATAGAAAATTCGGATACCTTTCCGATAGTATGTAGAAGTCTAGAAATGGAATCCGTATGCAAAATATATTGCAGGTCAAATATTGGGTTTGAAAATTGGTCAAAGGTGGTCAATTGGAGAATGATGCATTGACACGTGGAAAATTGGAAAAAGTTAAAAAGGTTGAAAATTTATGTTTTGAGCACCTTCGGTCTTGGACACATGAAAAATTGGTGGTCCCCACTATTTTTTGGTTGGGGCCCTCATCTAGGTTCAACACACTCTTTTGTAGGAGGGTGCCTTTTCCACATTTTAATTCATATTGCCAATATAACCATTTTGGTTTTATATGCCTATTATTTTTCTAACTCCTCCAATGTGGGACTATATGGTTTGGAGAGTTGAATTGTGCATTGTAGGTATATATATTGCCTTAGCATTTACTCGAGTGAGCTAATTTCTATCTCGGTGGGTTGATCAACTCCCCACCGAGTTGATCAAGTTATATATTCAACATTGTTCGGGAAATGGATTGAATTATCCACCAAAACCACTTACACCTATGGGTGGATTCACATAGCTCAGTGGAAATCAAATGACCCGTCATAGTGAAGGATATATATTATTGCCATAGCTCAGGGGGATTTCATATAGCTCGAGGGGGAAAACAAATAGTCAATGCATAGCCCAACACATTAGGTATAGCCTATACACCTCGGTGTGATCCAACCCGTAGTCAAAGCCACAACGAACAATTAGCGAGTCACAACAATGCACAAACTGGTCCATGTAACTGGTGGGTCAATCGACCAACTCAACATTAATAACATTACTAAGAAAAATGTGGAGGATGTGGCCTAATCCATGATAAAATTAGGATGTCACTCCTAATTTAAACTATAATTGTTGTCCTCTCTCGCTATAAATGTGGGATATCTCACACTCCAAAGCAAAAGTGACTCGGAGAAAAGGGGCCCAAAAGTTTGAACCTAAGACCTAGGGAATTGAAACTAAATGCACCAATTGGCTCATCTAAAGGATCTGTTGAGCTATAAAACAACTCCACGACATTTATACGAGCAAAGAGAGCAAGATGTGTGTTTAGACAAGCTAGAGAGCAGATTTTGGAAAATCCTTGAATTTGGAGCACTTAGAGGCCGAACCAGACCATGGAGTAAAAATAAAAAGTGTTTAGAATTCAGAGAGGAATCTAGATATGTAATTTTTTTCATTTAATGCTTCAAAATATCCATTTGTAGGTGTTTTTATAGCACAGTTGTAGGGGGATCACATTGTGAAGACACTGTAGGGGCCACAGATGGACTTGTGAACAGTTTCTAGTAAATTGCAGAGTTCCCAAAGTTTGATATCAGCCCATTTGTAGGTTTCAAAGGTCTATTTGTCATTAGTGAAGGTAAATTGTACTTCATTGGATTTTAATAGATCGATTCACTTTTTGTGAATCCGAAGATGTAGCCTACGGGTGAACTCCGTTATCAATTTCATTTTGTGGATGTTTTCATTTCTATTTTGATGAAGCTTTTGATTAGATAAAATCAGTTATATGGATTTTTATTAATTTGATTAAGCAAACATCGTAAAAGGGAAAATGGACTTAAGTGAAATTTCAATATCCATAATCCATGTCCTTTAAATGAATGCACATTTCAATGTTTTGATTGAAAATCAGATTGAGGTGCATATATAAAATCAAGTTTTAATTTGTTTTTGGAGTAATTGACCATAAAATTAATGTTGAATTCCATGATCCATGAAGATGATTATAAAATTGAAAATTTACCTCACCCGTTTTCAGATCACTAAAACTCGATGCAATTGTGGGTCTTATAAGTTCATTTTTTCCCAGTTAGAGCTAACATCACAAAGAAGGGTAGTTATCTCTTATAAAATAAATATTTATCCTTTATTAAACATGAATAAACATAATACTCAAAACATCAATGGTTCAAACCACCAATATCACACATATATTTATCACAATTTCATATAATTTAGAAATATATGTTTATATCAATTATATTCATTTCCTCACTTCATTGATTTCTCTCTTTATTCTTCATGTTTATATTAACTCTTCTCACTCATTTTCGTGATATTCTCTTCTCCCCTCATTTTACATCATTATATAGCCTTTAAAAGGAAAAATTTATGTCTTTTCACTCATAATGACTCATGGTAACCATTGGTTAACTCTTATTTACATTCTTAACTAGTAATTAGTGGATATTTACACATATATCATGGTATTTATGTATTTTCCTTGTGTAAAATATTATATATTCTTCATTATTATTATTTTAATATGTTTTGGATTCCACGGTATATTATAATGCTCATATAAATCCTGAAAACATCATAAAATAGCTTCATAATATGAATAACTTTGCCTACAATTGTCCTAAACCATTCAAACTAGGTCAACTTGTGACCTTCTTCATGCCACCTCATATGACTTCTAGAGCTCAACCAATGCATCCAAAACATCACATGAGATGTCTAAAACACCTTCAAACCTAGAAAACTTCATCACCATGCCCACAAGTTCTCAAGAACTTCATTCACCATGATTGCAAAAAATCCTTTTAGGCCCAAAAACTAGTCAACCTATTTTGACATGTGCAGGTCATCAAATGGCCTCACTAAGCTTTGAAATCACTCAAAAAATTTATCATGGATCTTATACATCTCAAAACACTAATTTATTCATAGGGTATAATGGAAAACCTGAGAGTAAAACCTTCTTTCTGAAAACAAGGACTTTTGTGTGGGCCCCACTAATTGTCATGACACTGAAACCACCACCATATAAAATTTAGAAAATTCCTCTCCAACATCTAATCATCACATTTTATTATCTAATCCATTATATTCTTAAACAAATAATTTTTCCTCCATGCTATCAAATAAGGGTTTAAGAAGGGTTTTGACCTTTTTACCTTCTTAACATTCATTCATAAAAGATAAGGCCTTATTTGATCTCATTCCAACTATGAGATATTCTTAGTTGCATGATTCAACATCCTTAAAAATTTCAGGACCCATGAAAAATTTACATGTGTCATCCAATTTGATTTCTCTCACTTGAGCTAGAAAACATGTTGTATAGAACTCGACAGGACTCAAAACCTCATATCTTGCAAAATATTCATCATATGACTCTAAAATTTTTCCCACAACACCATGATACCTTCTTATAACATATCCAATTCTGACCTTCTCATAAATATTTCTGCATCTTCTCAACCACCATGACTTGCATGACTAGGCCTTAGGGTTTTTCCTAGTTCAGTCACAACCAAGTGTTCTAACACAATAACCATGCATAAAACCACTAAAAACTTCCTCTACATACTTAATATAGTATGAAATAAATTCATGAGTATATCCATGGGCTCACACACTTTTGCAAGTGACTATCATGCACCAATAGGCCACCAAACACTAGAATTAGGTCTAGTTTAGACCTAAACCAAGTAGGAAAACACCATACCTCTACTTCCAAGCTATCCAAAAGGACCTAACACACTTGAGAAAACATGTCTCACACCTCTGCATGCTTCCATGAGCTCACATATCCATACAACTCACTCTCATGCTCTATTTGGCTTTCAAGCACCTAGACTAGGTCTAGATGATCACATGCAAATCATGATCAAACATATACCTGCACTCTAAGACTCATATGAGTGGATAAAAACACTCCAATAATTCTCTCCATGCCTTTACCATGCTCCTCAATCCATCATGCATCTCAAACCATCATGCTCTATCACCTAGGCTAACTAGGTCTCCTGATTAGGCCTACTAAGCCAAGTCATTCTCATTGGTTTCATCATTGCAACTAATTCACATCTTTTTACCCATAGAATTATCATTCCAAACATCATATAGAACTCCTAGACCTCATACACCTTTTTCATTAATGTGTATTCACTTTTACATCAATGACAACACTAACTCACTCATGCCAATAATCTCCCATTTTTTAATGGATGGAAAATAACCTAGTAATTCTCCTCCTTTTTACATTAATGAAAAATTACATACCTTAATAAATTGGTCTCCATTATTAGTAGATTATTAGGACCCCTTCTTGGTTAGAAATACCAACCAAAACCATCATTTTAGTATACAAACATGTTTGTTTTAGCTTGTTTATGTTTTTACCTCTTTCTCATCATTAGAGTATTGTATATCCCCCTTGGTAGAAGTATACACTTTGACTAACAATATTATAAGTTTAAAACATAATTATTACCTCCTTCTTTACCTATCTCAGCTAAAAATACCACCAAAATACTTATCTCTATTCTACACTAAATACTAGAAACTTTTAGGGCGAAATCCAAGTAAACCAATTTTTCGAGACCAAACTATCTCAACTTCACCTTGCTCTAGAATCCCATATACACCATGAAATAACACTTTGTTTCTCCCCCTGGGTTCATACCATCTCAATCTAGCTGAAAGCAAAAAACATGTTCACTTACCTCAAGCATATGCACTAGAGATGAGTCATTCATAAGTTCATAGTTCTTAAACAATCCTTTAGTGTTCTTTGTGTCATTTGTATGATGTTATGACTTACTTGTCCATATCACTTGCTTCCCCTATAAAATTTCTTGCATAACCAATATTATTATTGCTTACAAAGTCTTCTTTTCACCAAAGACACCTTTTTAATGATCAAGGATAGCCCCTTGCTTCAATAGACCTTTGTAGACATGTAGCTTGCCATTACACAACTTCATGGTCTTCAAGTACCTTATTAGGATGCAAGAGATCAAACATACTAGTCTTGTAACATGCTTGCATTCACATCTCAAGTGTAATAGTCATGAAAGCTCCCCATAAACATATACCATCATATAAGACACCACGATCTTCAAGCATAGTCTATAACAATCATATACTTGTCCTTGAAATGATGTATCAACTTGAGAAAGACATAACTCCAAAACATACCTTTATCGTTTGAATCTTTTACACAATCTACAAAGATCCATATCAAGATACACAACCTCATTTAAGATTTAATAGCCTTGAAAACCATCTAGACTTCACATATTCCTATTTGAGACATCATTATAGACCTTAAGTATCTACATATAGGCCTATAACCATGCCTATCAACTAAAACATTCATATTTTTTTCTTTGTGAGATCTAATCATGCTTGTGAAGCTCCATACCTCTTTCAAGATTCATATAATCTCTAGAAACATCTCAAACATGATCCAAGGACCAACAACCCAACATTATGAACCTAGTTCACTCACTCACAGGCTTGTAACATTGTAATCACTTCAATAATGAACTCAAAAGACACACTTAACACTGAATGCATCTTCCTAGTTTTCACGACCTTTATCAAGCTTTAAATCTCCATATTAGGCATAAATATCCTAGTAAGACCTCTTGATATCCTTCACTCCAACTTGGGACCATACTAAAGACTCTAAACAACCATGCACATGCTTGACATAGTGCATATCAACTGAGAGCTCACTTTTGATCTTGAAAATCCCGAATATTCTTCACATTTCTACATACGATCCATGGAATGCATCTTTACACCTTTCATCGATGGTCTGATCAAGTCATCATAAAATGGCTTTTTATTCATGAATCTAAACCTTCTTGTCTCTCATTTTCTTGGTCATGCTTCAAAATTATTCTTATTACCTCCATAATGTCTAAAATTACTTGGTGCATACAAATCATAACTCAAAGGATGATACACATCAAATGAGCTAAATCAACTCATAAAAATACCTAGAGAACACCATATCACCTGCTACAAAATGTTTGATCAAGTCATCATGTTGAATTACTGACTTATTCTTCTTGAAACTATCACCCTTGCACTATGATAGTTCCTAAAACACCTCTAAAACAAACCAAATACCTTTACAAACATGATAAACATGCCTTGACATCTTGATAGTACACCTAAAGTATCTTATCTCAAATTAATCATGCCCCTCATCTTATCATGCTTCATATTGGTGATTATGCCTCTAAGCAGCCTAGTAGAGACATGTACCTTTATAAGGAGTATAAAAATAAACTTAAAGAGGCTCGATGACATCTTTGATGCTTTAGAATCATCTTTTACTCCTTCTTTCTGATATGTAACATGAGGTTCTTATTTCTTTGCCTCAACACTTGGTCTAAGTTGATTATCTTTAGTCACTTTTAGTTCTCATAGACTACCTTATCTCCTTTCTTGCATCCTAGGGCCCTGAGACCTTTTGATTTTATTTGTATACCCATATTAGTCTCTAGAAAAATGACCAACCTTGCTATAGTTATAGCATATAATTTCATTCTTACTTTTGAGACCTTCATTCTTCCACTTTTGGCTAGATGGTTCATGTAAATAATACCTAGCAATATGTCCCTTCTCTTGATAGTTGAAGAAAATAACATTCCTTGATTTCTCATTTATTCTATCCCTCCATGGGTGGTCATATTTTAAAAACTTCCTACACTCCTTAGCTCTATGCCCAAATCCATTACAAGTGAAACAATAGCCATTAATAGATCTTTCATATCTTGAAGCATTAGGTTGCCTTATTGACTTTTTATTCACATTGTCTTTGACATTTTTCTCCTTTTTATTTTATTTTATGCTTTGTCCTTCAATATCATTTTTTGGAACATTGTATTCTTGAATTATTTATTTTCCTTTATGATCATCATTGAATCTCAAACCTCTTTTGTCTCTTGCAGATCTTTGACTGTCTAAAATTTCATCAAGATTCATAGTAATTTTCTCAACTTTATGGAATTATTTAGCTTTATTGGATGCTTCATACAACCTTACCTTAGAAACATCATATCTTCTTCAATTTTGGTGCATTCACTCTTTTTGTCTTGTAGGCTTGTGACTAAAAACGTTATCTTTTATTCTAGCCTCTTTTTGTCTCATCTAGCTTACTTGTTTCTGACCAATGTTTCTCTTCAAGTTCATGGATATTTCCTTCATATTATTTTACTAATGCTTTAAGTTTATTTTTTCTCTTTTACAAATTATTTAGCTTGACTTGAACACATGCAAGCTCAATCTCTATGTCATCATCTTCTTCTTATATCTCAAAATACATGCATGAGTCACTAAAAATTATGGAGTCTTCTTTTTTAGAGCTCATAACATCCTTTTCCATGAATAAGAAATCATCACCAACATCATCATTATCAAATTTAGAATCATAATTAGAGACATCATCATACCAACTTGCTTCAGATGAACAATCCTCTTCCTTTAAGTAGAAAATGTTATTGAACTTTTTCTTTTTGTGATTTTTTTGAAATTTATTCTTTCCTTTTCAAACCCATGAGTATTTTATTCATGGTATTCATCATTCAATGCTCATCATCATCTTCATCCTTGTTTTTGTGAGGTATTTTGTTAGCAAAATGATCTATTTTACCACAGTTAAAGCATTTGAAAGGAATATTCCCTTTGTACTTACCTGATCCAACCTTCAGTCTTCTAGAAATCATTGAAAAGAGTTATTCATCATCAATCTCAGGAGTAACACCATCATCCTTAACCTTATTTCCTTTTATCTTCATTTCATTCTTGAAAGTAATCTCCTTCTTAACTAGTTTAGAGTCAATAACCCTCATCTTATATAATCAAGGTTCCACACATCTCATCCATTATTAAAATCTTTGAATCCTTGGATTCCTCAATGATAGACACTTTAGAGTCAAACTTAGGAGTTATAGACCTTAATACCTTTTTTACCACAACTTATTCCTTCACTTATTCACTAGTCCTTTCATGGTATTGACAACCTTATCAACTCTAAGAAAATATGCAGCAATGGACTCCTCTTCACTCATATTTAATCCTTCAAAATGATTTCTGAAATTTTGGAGTTTAGCTATTCTTACCTTGGAATCTCCTTCATAAATGACCTGAATTTTTTTCCCACATTTATTTTGCTTGATGTGAAATGTATGACCTTCACAAGTTCTAGTTCATATAGACCACACATGATTACATTCATAGCCCTTGAGTTCTCACTTCTCAACTTCTTGTCTGTAGTGGTTATTGAAGGAGTTTGAGGAGTTGTATATCCATCCAACACATATTTCTAAATGTAAAACCCTAAGGACATGATGTGATTCCTCATCCTAAGACTCCAAAAAGCATAATTTATTCCATCAAACAAGGGAGCTTTGCTTTTAGAAGTATCACTCTGCTCACTCATCATTTTAGTGCTTTAAAGGATATCCTTTCAAGTGATTAAAATTATCCAAAATAACCTTCTCTTATACCAATTTTTGGAAGAATAATGAGAGGGGGGTGAATCATTCCTTCAAAAATTAATCTTCAATTTAACTTGTGTGAACCATTAACATTCACCCATTCATCAATGTGTGCTTATTAACATGAAACATCCATTCATAAAAACATTCAATAAGAGAGAACAAGAACATAAGATGAAAAAGTGGGAAACCCTTAAGGGAAGAAAACCCAGTGAAAATTTTGATTATATTACACAAACAAAAATACTTGCATGAATATGACACATCACACAATATTTGTTTAGTGAAGCACCCACTTCACAAGGAGCACCCACCCCTAGAAACCTTTGTTGATATTACTCACAACAAAGGACTTGTATGAATATTACTCATCACATTTTTTTGAAAATATAATACCACTAATTACATGTTGTTCACTCAATTGTTATTGATCACAAAATTCAGCTCATACACCTCAAAACCCTCTTCAAATTCACATTCTCCTACTTCGCTCAATCTTTCTCTATGGGATGATTTGGAAAATTTCCCTTAAAAACTAGATCTTCAACACTCTTTATAAATTCACACACTCTCTAATCTATCTTGATTCCATTCATATCACTTTCACACTCACACCTAGCTCATATTTTTCCCTCTCACAACACTAGTTCAAAATAAACAATATCATGTACTTTAATACATGACTCAACTCAATAATATAACTAGGTTAGCCAAGACCATTATATAGGTCATAAAAACTAAAAAAATCTACAACCTCATAAAAATCATCATGAAATACCCATATGGGTCAGAAGTGCACCACGATATCCAACAATAAGCACAACTAGGCCTAAAAGGCTAGTTTCTCCTTCACCAAGCACTCTAAGACCTTTAAGGGATTACCCTTACTTTTTGATGCCACAAAATGATTCAAAATTTTCCATGATGTCCTATAAAAACCTTCCACCATCTCACAAGACTCTACACCATCCATTATTCTCACTTCACCACCAAGTAGGATTGTTTCCTACTCAAATCATGCACTCCCTTAAACTAGTATTCAATAACAAAGTCCGTGATTACACAAAAATAACTCAATCATGGAATTCAACCACTCAATGGAAATAAATGAAATAATTAATATCATAAATAATTATAGACTTCATGAGTCAACCAATAAAGAAAATATAATAACTTCTCCTCTTCAACAAATTAAACTACCCATGAACCAATTTTTGAAATGTGACCTTGTTGCACCCTTTTGAAACTTTAAAGATATCTAAATTAATCAAATACAAAAAAAATTAATCCCTATTCAATCTCAAATGGATATCCATTATCAAATAAGAAAATATATTGGTATTTTAGATAAATCTTTAGACCAAACCCTTGTTGTCTGAACCAGTCAAACTAGGTAAACTTGTGACCTTCTTCATGCCACCTCATTTCGACTTCAGATATCAACCAATGCATCCAAAAATTCACTTGATATTTCTATATAATCTTAAATCCCATAAAAATTCATCACCATTCCCATAAGTGCTAAAGCACTTTCATTCACCATGATTCGCTAAATTGCCCTTCTAGGCCTAAAAACTAGTCAACCCATTTTGACCTATGTAGGTCATCAAATGGCATTACTAAGATCTTAAATAATTAAATTTTTTTATCATGGATCGCATACATCTCATAAAAATAATTTATTCATAGGGTCTAATGGAAAACATGAGAGTAAAACCTTCTTTCCTAAAAATAAAGAGTTTTTGTTGGCCAACTTATTTTTATGACCTAAAACCACCACTATATGAAATATGGTAGAGACCTATCCACCATACAATAATCACATTTGATTATACAATCCATTCTAGTCTCAAACAAATAATTTTTCCTCCATCACTATCAAACTAGGGTTTAAGAAGGGTTTTGACCTTCTTACCTTCTTAACATTCATTCATAAAAGATAGGGCCTCATTTGATCTCATTCCAACTCGAGATCTTCTTAGTTCCATGATTCAACATCCTTGAAAGGATTAGGGGCCCATGCATACTTTACACATGTCATCCAAGTTGATTTATCTCACTTTGAGCTGGAAAACATGCTTTCTAGAACTCGATAGGACTCAAAACCTTATATCTTGCAAAATATTCATCACAAGACTCGAAATTTTCCCACATCACCATGAAAACCTTTAATAACGTCTCCAATTATAAACTTCTCATAAATAGTTTTTATATTCTCAACCACCATGGATTTCATGACTAGGTCTTGGGGTTTTTCCTATTTCGAGTCACAATCAGGTGTTATAACACAATAACCATGCATAAAATCACTACAAACAACCTCTACATGATGAATATAGTATGACATACCTTCATTAGTATCTCCACAGGCTCAAAAACTTCTACAAGTGACTATCATGCATCAATAGGCTAATAAGCACTATAATTAGGTCTAGTTTAGACCTAAAAAAGTAGGAAAACACAATACCTCCACTTCCAAGCTCTCAAAAAGGACTTAACATACTTGATAAAATATGTATCATACCTCTGCATGCTTCCATGAGCTCATATAGCCATGCAACTCACTCTCATGCTATATTTGGTCTTAAAGCACCTAAAATAGGTCTAGATGATCACATTCAAAGCATGCTCAAACCTATATTTACACTCTAAGACTCATATGAGTGGATAAAAATACTCTAATCATGATTTCCATGCCCCTACCATGCTCCTCAATCCATCATGCTCTATCACCTCCGGGCTAACTAGGGCTCTTGATTAGGCCTACTAGGCCAATCCATTCTCACTTTCTTCATCCTTGCAACCAAAACAAATCTTGTTTACCCATATAATCATCATTTCAAGTATCCGTACCACTCTTAGACCTCATACGCCTTTTTCATTAATGTACATTAAATTTTTACATTAATGACAACACTAACTCATACCAATAATGTAATATATGACTATGCATCTTGGAAATCAAGAGTGACTACATGTCCTTTATTCAGTTATAGCATCATAAATTTTCAAATTGACATTCAACATGTGTATTAGATATTTTCCCTAAACACACTATCTTTCACTCTTTTCTTTTCTTGAGTTCTTCCTTGTTGCTTTGAATTTTCTTTCCATGCCTCTATTTTGATATAAATCTTATTCATTATCTTCATTCTCTTGTTCTTCTTGACTCAACTATATTTTTCCTTCATTTTCTTGTCTTTTTCCATCTTCTTTGATCATTCTTTGACTCTTACCTACACAAACACAACTAGGAGCAACATTAGTTATAAAAATATGAGACAAACTTGTCTCATTTTGGCCCTCTTTCTTTCTTTCCTTGAACTTTTCATGGCATTTATGATCATCTTCTTTCAACCCTGTTATTCTTGACTGATTTTCTTCATATTCTCTCTCTTGTGCTTTCTCTTAAACTTGTAGTTCATCTTTATCTTTTTAGAGTTTTCATTGTTCAAGTTTTCTAATTTCTTTTCTTGCATTTCTCCTTCATTTCCTTTCTTTCTCTTACATTCCTTTAACTGATTTGAACTGTGTCTATCATGAATAGTTATTATATCCTTTGTATTTCCTCATACAACAAGATTTCATTCTCCTCTTCACTTGATTCATCAAATTTAGGACTCATTTGGTCTTCTTCTTCTTTGAAATCACATGCTAGTTCACTAAACTCAGCTTTCACTTTCTTTGCCTTCACTTTATCTTCATCTTTCCTCATTTTTCTAAATTCTTTTTCTTGAATCTCATTCACATGTTCTTCATCATGCATGTTAGTGTTCAAAAGCAACTCATTCTCACTCTTAAATACTTCATTCTTTGCTTGCTCATCCAAGTTATTCACATTGGTTTGCTTACCTTTCTTTTCACTCACTTGCTTCTCTTGCCAAGTTCCTATGAGGCTTCCTTGTTCTTCTTATTTCTCTTTTACTCTCCATATTTTTTTATTCTTTCTTTATTCTGATATGTACCTATAGTTTCAGTCTTCCTTCTTGTCTCATAGGCTGGTTTGGGCTTATAAACTCTTTCTTCACTCTTCATTCCGTAGTCACCTTCACTATATGTTTTTCTCAAACTTAAATCTGGTCTTTTACATCATTTAATTCTTGTTTTAAATTGTATACCACATCCCCATTATCCTCTTTCTTTCATTTTATCCCTCATTCACAAAAAATCTAACTTATTAAGCCATTTAGGCATGATATATCCATGTTGAAACTCAGATTTTGAAGAACTAACCTCTTCTTTCCTTGTTGTATTTTGCATATAAAATTGTTCACTAATACATGCGTAAATAAATTCATCATTTTTATACTCTTATAATTCATCATGAACCATCTTTGAGATCAGCCTTTTCCTTTTTCCATCCATCTCCTTGTTTTTCTCTTTTATTTTTCTTCTCTCTCTTGAATGCTTTCCAAAGCATCATAAAAGTTGACATTCTCTCTCTTCTTCATTGACATGCTTTGGAGGATATCATTTTTCTTCTCATAAACTTCTATAACCCACTCTTTTCTTCCATCATGTACACTTGACTCAAAAGAGTTTCTTCTTGCCTCTTTTCTTACAATTTTCAAGGTCTTCTTCTTGATCTTATTCACAAAAGTATTCATACATGTATATACACATGCAAACAAAACATTAGACCATAAAAATAGAGACCAAAATGTCTCAATGAGTTCCTTTTTCTTGGGAACTATCCTCCTTATCCACCCTTCTTCACTAAGTGTTTCATTTTGCACTTCCCTTATTCTCCATTCTTCTTCTTTCACTATGTTCTCCACTATGAGAACTATCTTCTCTTCCTCATGTTTCTCACATGGAAAATATATTTCTCTTATGCCTCCATAGGCTCTCACTTCTTTGCTTCCTCCACTTCTTCTAGCATGCTTCACAAGTGACTTGATTGGCCACTTCACTCTCCTTTTCAAACTCCATCCACCTAGCTAACTTCTTACTTGACTTCTCATCTAATTTCATAACTATACCCACATATTTTATAGAGCTTCCAAACTCTTAAAATCATTCCTCAACTCTTATATTTCTCTCTCCATTTATGTTCCTTTCTTAAAACTCTTTTCCTTCATGGTTTGAGTCCTTTCCTCTAGAGCTATCCTATAAAACCAAGCAATATATCTTGCACCAAACTTTTTCAAATCCTTGTTTTCTCTAATAAAATTTATCGATACTAAATTATGTAGATCAAATACTAATATGATAACCATTCACAAATCAAGAGGTTTAAAAATCACAACTTTACCAATCTCTGCAATGTGAAGATCATTATCAATGCCAAACAAATGGCTAAATGTTTTGCTAAAACTAACAATAATATCTAAAATGACTTCATCCAATGAAAAAACCCATCTACTATGCTTATTAACTTCATTCTCTATCCATTTAATCATCAAATCCACCTATATGCTTTAGAGTTCTTTACACACTTACTTTACCACTTCAATGCTCAAATTATTACTCCTTTGACCATGCTATTCAATAAGAAAATTCAAGTTTCTTGGTTCTTGGATGCTTATCACCACCATACCCCTATTCCACCACTCAATATTAGTTATTATGATCACAAATTACCATAAAATAAAACTCCCTTACTCAACTCTACCCTTTGTCTACTAACTAGACACTTCAAGCTTTCTTCATCTTTATCACACTTAGCAGTTCTTGCCTCTATATCCCTTTCCAAGGATATTTAGATCGTTGTACCCTATATAAACTTCAAACATGGTTATTCACACTCAAGAAATGTAATCAACAACTAGGAACTTCACTCCACTGTCCATTATACAAGACTTCCCCTATATGCTTCTCAAGTCAAGTTTTTGCTCAACTAGTGCAAGTGAACTTATAGCACTACCCAAAAATCTCTAACACCTCCAATAGTTGTATTCTAACCTCCTAGACATGCTTGAAAAATTCCAAGACTCAAATATTCTCAAAACTCCTTGTAGGTCTCTTTTTGCAAATTTGCTCTCAAACCCTTATTAGGTCTCTCACAGGGTATTGTCATATATATATATATATATATATATATATATATATATATATATATATATATATATATATATATATTTGTATCTGTGAAGCTTCCATGCATAATAAGGATGTTTTTAGACCACCATTAAGCTAATTAATCCTTCCTTGAAGTTTCAAGTCTAATTGCCACACATAAATACCACTTTCTTTATAATATGACTTTCTTGACTAGGTCTTTGATAATGTGTAACTTGTTTGAGGGGCACCGCCATCTATTTCTCCAAAATTCACTAGTGGAACATCAAAATTATTTTTGAAAATACTTCTAGACCTTCTTGGCATGATTTATACAAATTTTCACTTTGATATTCATTGGTTTGCACCTTCAAGCATTAAGCGTAGTTGGTCTCTCGAGTTAGTCCTCCTAGAAGTCCGAGAGGCCAAAAATGGATATACTTTTTCTTCTACTTAATGAAAAGCTTCAAATTTGGACTCTAGATATGTTATAAAAAAATTTCAAGAAAAAGTACCATCATCAAAAGATAAATCCTTCCCATGTGTCAATATATATGATCTATCCTACACCAACATGTAGAAAATTGAGTGGTTACATGTAAGAAGTTATTTTAGCCAAATTATTAGGTAAATAATTTCTTAGTAATTCTTCTTAGACCAATCTAGGTCTCCCCTAACTTTTTTTTCTACTCCTTGCTAGAGTAATTGTCAAATAACTCGCACCCCCTCTCAATTTCCAACTATGGATTCATGTAGATAGGGCATCAATTGAACCCTTCACAATGCCTTAATGGTATTATACCTTATTGAAGAAGTGTTTAATAACTTATTGAGACACTATTGTCAATGGATTACTATGAGAAAGTCATGTAGCCTAAACATAACAATAGATAATCATCAACTCGCACAAATTCAACAACTCGAGAAAACATAAACACGGTCCCTTGAAAGAAAATAGTTCTTCTCCATCTTCTTTAACTAGTTCACCATAACTTATTTAATACCTTGACTTATACTTCATCCATCCATCATCTCCACACAATTAAATGTCAAATAAGAGTTACTAATTTAATAAATATGGCTTAAACCCTCATTACAGGGTGTGTCACCGTGTGTTTGCCTAAATTTTTCCTTAAACTCAGTAAAATATTCCCTCAAAGGTCTCTAACCTAGCATTTACCTTAACATATATATGTCAACTCCTTCCATGAAGTTTCCGTGATTAATGACATAATTCCTTCACATCAATATTCAACTCATGTTGAAACCCTTAGAATAGGGTATAAAGATTGTAAATGACTATTTCAATTATATCACATCCCACAAGCTTCATTTCAGGGCTCTAAGGCATACAACATATTTGTAGCCTTTATTTTTATACTAAGATTCCTAGGTGCATTGGCACTTCATCTAGATAGATATGAAAGTTCACCTGAAGCATGAAAAGATACCAGATCCCTCTTTTGTACTATCTTGTCAAGTTGTTAGCATCCATGTTCATAATCATATTAACCAGAATCAAAGTGAATATTCCACCATAACAATCAGATCCATGAGCTCAATTTTGAAACACACATAATAAAGATATCATATTAGATTAGATAAAAATTAATATCATATTTACCATATAAGTACCATGACCATAAACATTAACAACTAATATCCATCCACAATGACCCATTATATTATTTCATCACAAAACAAAATTTGAATACACATTCATAGTTTCATGGAGTCATGTGTGCTAGAATATCAGTGGACATAACTCTACAATACATATGGTCTCTCAAATCAGTTGAATACATTACATACTTATAGGGGTGGGTAATTTCCCTTCACCTCTCATACATTCTCAAAATAGGCTACATGATCAAAATATCCATGTACATGCACAAAAGTAACTAATTTGCATGCATGAGCAAGCGATAATAGATTAAACCTACAAATAAGATATATTCTAATACTATTATTAGCTCAACCTATGCATGTATCTTGATCTCCTCATGCATGTTATTTATCCAAAATATACATTCCTTTGTTTGAAATTATTAATGCCTCACTCTATTCTTCGAACATTGCTTGGATTCCAATCCATCTTATCACTATCTATTTTTAGCCCGTGGCTCCAAAATTAGCTAAGTCCTTAATGTCTTCTACATGGACACGAAACCTTGAAAACTACCTATTCTAACTTCCATTCACACCTTCGTACCTATCTCACACACATCCCTAACTCTTGCGCATCATTCATACTTAGCATAATTTTTCCGTGGAACATTACTCCACACTAAATATATTGTTTTCCTTAACAATACTTTGATCAATATTATTGCCAAAAAGGATGTATAGATAGTAGGATAAATGACAAATTCAATTCCCAAAAATAAATCATACCCCAAAAATTTACTCAGGATGTAGTAGGTTGAAAGAGTTATGGAATCTCATCCTCTATCTCACTCATTACCTTCTTCCATTCATCCAGTTTCATCATAGATTTCCCGGGCACTACCTCTACAATCCCTGACACTTGGTTAGGTGCCAGCTCTTCATACCTATGCTTGATTTCTAAATGAATACTGTCATCTCTGCACATACCCCTTCTATCACATCTATGTGGTCAAGCACCATATTTTACAACTATGCTACCTGTAAATTTAACTTTTCCTTTTTAGTTTTAATCACTACCTTTTGTTTTGCTGCCTCTGCCATAGCTAGGGTGTGCTCAACCTTATTAGTTGGTTTCCTCTCCTAAATAGTTTTAAAATTTCTTCCTCATTAACCAAACATGAATCAACTCTATCCTCACACTTCGACACTGATGAAATCCACATGAGATTTTGCATTAGCTTCTTTGAGATTCACAAACAAGTCCTCAAGCTCAGTGATCCATTCTTTCAATAACAACCCTATTATTCTCCTTCTCCTTCATAGTCTCTTATTCTCGTAGGCTTTGTTCCAATCCTCAAGTTTTTAAGAAGCATTCCCACCAAGTCCTCTAAGTAATCCATTTCATCAACATAGTCATTCCTAGCTTGGCTCACCAATAATGGGAACTGTCCCAAAATATATTTCACTAAGGCGTTAGCCTTATCACATGCTTCCTTTGTTCTCTTTTGTTCCCCCTATAGAATTTCTCCGGTCAATCTACCTTGCATTCTTTTACCTTTTTATTAGCAACCAATTTATTCATAGTGGCACTTATATCCAATTTCCTTTGCGCTAGCTCCACACCATTTTATTTAAGGTGTTACACACTTGTTCATTAGTCAAATGACTTGGATCTATCACCCTATATGTATTCCTAGGCTGATTATTTAGTGTTATAGTTCCAATATAGTGCTTGCTTACCTCAAATTCTAGCTACTTTGTGTGGTTATGCAGATTCTAGCTTAATATTCTCTTAGTGTGTGATACCCCTCCATCTTGATCCATCAAATCCCATGCATGTAACTTCTCCTTTACCACTGTGCTTTGAAATCATGCTCCTAAGACCTTTTTAGGGCCATCCACATAATGCATGTGTGGGGATCGGGGTTTCCATATCTTCCTCCATGCCTTGCCTTAGTTCTTTTATTCTTTGGATTAGAGGTACTTTCTTCTATATTAAGTCCCGCACATTTCTCCTCCTTGATGAAAAAGGTGTCGTCAATTCCCTTCTCAACATGTGTTTCCTCTGCATAGGTGGGTTTTATTTCAATGGATTATTACTCCCCTCTTCTTATTATATAGGTGACTTTTGCTTCTTTTTGCCTTTTCCCTCTCCATTGTTTGGAAAATTCTTGTTCCAATTCTTCACACAAGGTGGCTCCTCTCTTCTCCAAATCTGATTCTTCACTTATCTCTATACTAGAGACAACTATGGATTTTTGGCACTTACCTTTCTCTGATTTACTCTCCCTTGTTGTGATGTCCCTAGACCACAATTGTTCTTCTGGTGTAATACATATTCTTCGCATGTGGTTTAGCTTCCCTTCATCTTCATCCCCTTCTTCTTCTACAAGGTTCTCCTTCCACACCCTCTTCACCGTTGGTACCATTTCCCTTCTAGGTTGGGGAAATGTGGAATATATAACATCTATCTCAATCCCTCCTAGATTTTTAGGCCTCAAATGTAAAAATAATATGCTAATCATGCCTCTAATGGTGACATTGAGTCGGGGATGCAATTACAGTGTATCAGGCTCTAGTACCTCTAAGTATGTGGGCCTCAAATCATACCTATATGTTATGCATAAAGTGTGTAGGTCGAGTCAACCTTTTCTACATCAAAGGTAAAATTATGTGCATCCTTTATTATGTTTACTAAATAATTGAGGTACCATGTAGTGAAAGCAAATGAAAACTTGCACCAGGGGTCCCATCTCCCCATTTACCATTCTAAAGCGTGAAAGGCTATAATACTACATCACTATAAATTTCATATGTTCCACAACTACGGTGGGTAGTTCACATGGAATGCACCATTCATTATGAAATTCCCCTCTTAGCCTATCATACCCCTTGTCCATCCATTCCTTGTAAGTACTTGTAGTTGTTTCATCACAATTATATCACACAAATTGTTTTCGAGAGATTTTCACACATGTGGGTAAATCCACATGTTATCCTTTGGTCCATCTGGCACTCCAATCTCTCAAAAAAATAGGAGGAGGATAGATCATCAAGTTATATTTTCCCCTTCCTCATTCTACAACTTGGATTCTTTAACTATTCTCTCAGCAACAAACTACGAAATGTTATAGTGTTTCCTATTCATTATCTTGTACACAATGTAAAGAAATTTTATGTTTACATTTGTCCACCTCTCTGAGGAACCCAATTTGTAACTCAATAACCTAGCTACAACCCTATTCATAGGATCATATAAATCTATAATCTTTATTTCCCTACCGCCCTTCTCGTAGTTCAATGTTTGGCTAATTCATCTATCTTTGCTAATTCATCAACTCGTATAATTCTACTAGAAAGATAACGAAGAAGATCTCATATAAAGCTGTCACATGATTCTGTTCCACCCATCCGCGTGCATTAAAATCAGATACAATGCCAAACCACCATGTGTATTCTTCTTCTAGATCATTTATCCATTCCTCAACACTTGCTAAGGTCAACAGGTATGTCTCCCTCATGAACCATCTTGAAAAAAACATAATAAGAGGTCCCGAGTAATAGAACCAATGATGCAGCCTAGAATTCAACAATACAAGCCCAGGAGTGTTGGCACATCACTTAGCCTAGAATGAGTGCTCACCCAAAGCACACAAAGGTACTAGGCCCCTCTTTAGGGTTGTTGTTGCAGGATGTTAGCATGATGAAGACTTTAATCATTCAGATCTATAACTAATATATCTTTCATACAGTGCATATTCAGACCTAGATCTAGAACATAACAGACTTAATAGATAACCATAATGGAATCAAGCATGCAATACTAAATTATAACCATGAGAACACCTTGTTTCAGTCCATAATCTCCATTATATTAATTATAGTAAATACACAGAAGCTTCATTACAATAATAGTAGTATACGCTCATGCGCGTAACAGATCTAGCAACATAATCTCACTATACCCTAGTTCTCACACATATATCTATGCTCTCTCTCTCTATCTCTACTACACAGTTCACTACATATTTATAAGGGTGGGGAATTTCCCTTCACCACTTATCTAATCCTAAAATAGGTTGCATGCTATTATTATTAGCCACACGTCGTTACAAAAATAGGCTTACATGCAAGAGTGTTAACAATAGATCTCCCTTATTCAACTATCAGTTCACAATTCTATCTTTAGCCTACATCCATGTAAAGTGCTTCGTATTTGATCATCCAAAAATATCCAATGTGTGACAAGAAATTCTCAATTGGTTTGAGTGCTCCTTATGCTATCTCCAAAAATAGATCCTCATCATGAAAATGGCTAAGTCCTAAATCTGTCTCTATTCTATGTGTGATCTTCTTCGATGCTTCCATGACTTTTAATGTGCTCTTTTCTCCCATGTGAACCTTCTTCATTTCCTTCACTAAGTGCCAAATTCTGACTGATCAACATTACCCCACACTAGTTGCATTGTTGCCTTGGCAATTGTTGTCTCCAAAAACAAATCAAAGAATATGAATAGAAGAATAGAAAGAATTTTGATGAATAAAATAATGTCTTTAACCTGCAGTATCTTCTTCTACAACCTGAATAATCAATTCTAGATATTCCTCTTTTATCTCCACCTCTAAGGTCTACCAGTCATTGAGTGTGACCTTTGCTTTCTCTGGAATATCCACTACAATTGACTCCAATTCATCCCTTGCAATCTCTCCTTTTTCATTCTGTAATACCAACAAAATGCTGGACATGCCAATCATTATCCCTTCCAACAAGTCCATCTTTTGAGCAATTAATTTTCCAAGCTCATCTAGCCTTTCCCTGTGAGGTTCTTGAGCGGATGTAATGGCCTCTCTCTTCTACTTAACAAGTGTTAACCATTTCGTGTGGCCCAATGTCTCATCCTTCATGGAATTTAGGACCTCAATGTATTCTAAAATGGTCCTGGTCCTTATAACATCCTCTAGCATTGTACAAATATTTAGCGCTTGATCTACCTTCTTGAGTTCCTCCTGCAAGCTTTGAAGCAATCCTTCATATGATGCTATCTTCCACATCACAAAAGCCTTTTTGCACTCTTCTTCTTGTGTTATATCCTTTGGCTCAATCATACATAGAGGTTCATCTTCAAGTACTAAGTCCACCAATGTACTAACATAATGTATTACCGAAGGAAATTTCTTGGGTACCTTTGGCTCTAAGTGTGGCCTAGCCTTCATGACATTGTCACTAATCTCCTCTGCCATGCTGATAAAAACTTCATTCTTCTCCTATGCCAAATATTTTTCCTATTTTAGACATGTTATCTCCTCATCCTTAGTCTTGATCTCCTCCCTCAATGACCTAATTATCACATCTTTATCCATATTCCATCGTGTGACTTCTGTTAAGACTTTCACCAAAGCATTTCTCACCTATTCATCTGACATAACAATAGGATTTATTACTATGTGTCTAGCGAGACTATGAGGTGTCTTTTTCAGCCTCCTTGACATGTATGACTCCTCACATACATAAAGTTATGGTTCATCCATGTGTGTTTTCATCAACCATGAAAATTGCTTCCTTATGTGCACCGTCACCATATCTTCATCCATTAACTCCCAGCTGTATAAATCCTTTTGTGCCATTGTGCTTTGGAAATGGGCGCAGATAATTTTTCCTATGTCCTCGATGTAGCCCATGGCTGGTGGAATACTCCCCACTTGTTCTTCTTGATCTAGAATTATTAGGAACTTGAGCTTCCAAGATTGGGAACTTATCTTTGCTATGTCTGAGTAATCTTTGTTGTTGTCTCTTCTGCCCCTTTTTCTTCATCTTCTCCATCCTTCATTT
Organism: Taxus wallichiana var. yunnanensis; assembly: GCA_018340775.1. Lineage (NCBI taxonomy): Eukaryota > Viridiplantae > Streptophyta > Pinopsida > Cupressales > Taxaceae > Taxus > Taxus wallichiana. The sequence continues at coordinate 364,175,508 of CM031233.1, forward strand.
TGTCATCTTTTTGTTCCTCTACATTCTCTAGAGGTGCAGGAGAATTGGGTGCACTTTCCTCTTACTCTTCTTCTTCCTCATTCAAATTTAATTTCCTTCTCCTTTTCTCAGTTGTCTCCTTCTGTGGAAAGAGTCGAGGTGATTTGTGCACTGTTCATGGAGTAGCACCTTGGGTCCTTGTCCTCCTGAATACTCTCTTGAATCAGTGCTCTCCTTGGACCAAATCCAAGTCCTCTTCATCTTCATCTTGTGGCTGAGGTGGAGTATTTGTGCACTCATCTTCATCCTTATTTGGAGGTTTTCTTCTACCTCTGTGTTCCAAACCACCAGTATCCTCATGATCCTCCTCTTCATCATTGACTTGAATTGTTTTTGTGGGCTTGGGTGTTGGAACATTTTGCATTGTATGCTTACCCTTTAGCAGATACTAGGAGTGTGAACTCATTCTCCACATACTTAGTGTTATCAACTTGGGTTTCAGTTGTAGGTACATGAGTGCTACTCTGGTCTCCCCAAGTGCCAAGCTCATAGGTCTCATGCTTATAGTATCTGAAATAAGTATTTCAATATATGCATTCCACTCTGGATATACATACTTCTTCCTTAGAGTGTGGTAGTCACAATATACCTTGTCTGCATTGAAGGTTAAGTGGTGAACATATGAGAACTGGTGAAATAATGCCTCGAAATACCTTTCTATGAAGGCATATGACAATTTTCACCATGGGCTCCAAGCCCCATCCTTCATCGCAAATCACATGACGCAAAAATGTTAGTATACAAAAAACTTAATTACCTTACCCACCACTGAAGGAAAATCCTTGGGTATGCACCACTCTTCCTCAAATGCTACATGGATTCTATCATACCACATCTGCCCTCTTCTTGAATGGTCCACTCATTGATCCATCACACAAGTACTTTCCAAACCTCTCTGTAGGTGACTTTTGTTCCATGGGGTACTCCCAAATCTTCTCCTTTGGCCCATTAGGCACCCCAATCTCCATGAATACTAAGGATAATAACACAACACCAAAACTTATTCTGTCACATATTCATGCTTCTTCGATGATTGTCTTTGCTATGTGATCTATAATGTTTTAGACCACTCCTTGATACATCTTCTTGGTGATGTGTAACCACATTTGTTTACTTTCAACCACCTTCCTTGGTCATTCAACTTTTTCACAAGATGTGCAGCTACCTACACTACTAGGTACTTCTTTAACTTGTCAATGTCCATGTAACATGGACCCTTGGTATACCCCATATCCTTCCTCACCTCTAGGATTACGGCTTTATCAGTTAAATCACTATCCATATCCAACCCTGAGACCCTTAGTCAGGTTACTGTTGAAATCAAAGTAGATGTGATTCTTATCCTCCATCCGGAAAAGTAAAAGAAGTCCTCATGGACTTTGATCATCAACCATCGATATAATGGTTCATAATTTCCAAAATATGGCATCTCATATAGCTAGTAGACTCCATTATGCTTTAACAACTTCTCACCAGTGTCATCGTATACTATCATATCCTCTGATGTGCACTTGTTTGTTTTTGTTATCAGCAATACATTGAGCTCCTTCTTATTATCTAATGTTTGATGGTTGTATTTGTTGATTTTATATTGGTGGATATGGGAATCCCATTCTTGTCCCACAATCATGCCCTGTGGATACTACATTTCTGAAAAATTACTCTCAAGAGCAATCTCTTCTTCCACTTCAACCTTCTTCTTCCCTTTATCTCCTGCAATGGGTGCTTTCTTTAGTGACATTTGAAAAATATCTCTTTTCTTTCCTTTGTAGTCAAGCAAGTCAACCCTAACTTAAATTTCTATGCCTTAGTGCAAATCACATGCCCTATCTCATTTTTCATGTGTCTTCTTCACTCAAACCCTTCTCCTATGGGAACGCAAGATTCTCCTACACACAATCCTTCTCCTCATGTCTAGTTTCACACTCTTCACACCTCAATACGATTGCTTGGCTCATTCGCACTTAACCCTTTTCAAATTCTCACAATTGTGTGGTAAAAATGAACTTGTATATCATCTTTATATAGAATTTCAAAAATTTAGTGCATTTATTTTTCCTCCACCTACCAACAATCCTCTCATTAATTGACCATTTTCATTATTTCTACACGGTACATCTTCACGCCCAAGCTATAACCTTCTAGCATGCCCTTCTACCTTTTGGACACATGAGACTTCTCTTTAGCGTGCTTCCATGCACCTAGTACCTCATCACTACACCTTCTACGATAGTATTCCCGAGCCCTACTTACCTCATGTTATACTTTTTCTTCACTCCTCTCTATCTATGGTCCTTGTGTCAGAAGAAATCTTTTTTTCAATTTTCCAACCTTGAATAGCACTGTAGATAGTTCCTTTCATGTGGACTTATTTTCATCAGTCTTGTACCTGGATATCAACAACCTACCCCACACTAAGGGTATGTGTAGTCCTTTGCACATAAAAATTCTTCAAATAGTAATTAGCTTCTGGCACGTAAATGTGCTTATTACACAAACACACTAACTAAATTGAAAAATCATAGCAACAAAGAAAGAAACACATTAAGGGAATGCAGAATTGAAAACCTAATCTAAATGGAAACACTACCTTATTACAAACACCAAGAAGACTTATTTATAGTAGGGCTTCAGCCTACTCCCATTGAAGTAACTGGGTAACCGTATTCCATCAAGGGCCTCCAACTAACAAGCACCTGATTCAAGTATGTGAGTGATAACATATGGCCTCAACCAATGTACCTTAAGTTTACCTAGATGGCGCAAAAAATTAGAATCATAAAGGAGCACTATCTATCCTACTCCAACTTTGTATCCCTGATGTGCCTATCATGCCATGCTTTCTACCTAGCCTTCTTTTGTTTTTGACTCCAACATGCTATGGTTCATTTTTCATCCAATTAGATTAACTATTCAATGCATTCTTCTAATGCTTTCTCATCAGAAAGACCTCTAAAGCACACAATATGCAAAGAAGGTAACATAAATTCCATAGAAAGAACTACTTCCATGCCAAACACTAACTAAAATGGTGTGGCTTTGTTTAACCTTTTATATGTTGTCGATATTCCCAAAGTACTACGGATACCTTATCATCCCAATCCTTTCTTCCAACATCATATATTTTTGTAAATGTCTAGCTCAAACTTTTGTTGAAAGCCTCGGTGAGTCCCATTTTCCGAGGATGATAGGGTGTAGTCTTATGGTGTGCAATCATGAATTCATCCAATAGAATTTTTATTGTCTCATTAAGAAAATGTGTGCCTCTATCACTAGTAAGACTTAAAGGACATCCATACCTTGTAATAATATTTTCCCAAAGAAACCTAGCTATCATGGCCCTTTGTAAAATCCTTGGTAGGTGTTTCTTTTTCCCACCTTGTCGGATAATATGTGCAAGTTATGATGTAATGCAATCCATTTATGCATAGTTGGTGAAATAGGACACAAAAAATCTATAGCCCATTTCTCAAACGGTTCGAACTAGTAATGGGTCTTAGAGGTACTTTCATCTAGTTGACTAGGTTTTCAAGGTGTTGAAAATGATCACAAACCTTACAAAATTCCTTACAATATTTGTATAGGGTCTCCCATCATAATCCAACAAGTAGAATCTTGCGTGCAGTGGCATCACCGACATAGTGGCCACTGTAATACCACCATGAGCTTCTTCCATAAGACTCATATGCTCATGTTCCAATACACAATCACATAATACTTCATCTCGGACTAATATGTAAAGTTCACCACTTGATTAACATATAGGGGCTTCACGTATAGAAATTTTTTTCTTCTCCAAGGATTTTATTCCTTTACGGTGTCATCCATGTTCATAGAAAGACAATAATTTCCTCTAGTTATGATGGCACTTGTTATAACCTATATAATGTGCATCGGCATGGTATCCTCAATTTCATGTGCTTCTTCTCCCGACTAAATTATTGATAGATGGTCTAGTCTAGAATTAATTTTCCCTAGTTTTACCATAACTATGAAATCAAAATCCTGAAATAAGAGCACCCATCGACATATGCGCCCTTGTAAAATAGGATTTTTACAAAATACTTCAATGTCATGTGATCTGTATAAAATATGAATGGTGTAGCTAGTACGTACTAGTGGAATTTATGTAGTGCATACATCATTAACAAAGCTTTTGCGTTACGTAGTTGTGTGATTCTATTCTGCAGAGTCAACTTTCTACTAGCTAGGATGATCTATAATTCTAGGTTGAGCCAACACCACACCAATGGTCATGTCATAGGCATCAACATGTACATGAAAGGGTTGGTCCCACAAAGGAAAATGTAGAATAGGCACGGTAGTAAGTTTTTCCTTTAATGTCTTGAATGCACACTACTATGGTTCTCCCCAGTAGAACGTACCTTTCCCTTTTAGTAACTCTTCTAACGGTGCAAAAATTTTGGCATATCATTTGATAAACTTCCTATAATATCTTGTATGACCCAAAAATCCACATGCCTCACTCTGAATGGTAGGCTCCCTTAGGCCTATAATGACTGCAACCTTCGTTGGATCAACCAGAAAACCTTCCTTGTAGATTATGTGTCCGAGCAATATCCCAAATGGTGTAGAAAATATGTACTTATTGATGTTCAAGGAGATACTCAATTGTCTACATATTTTAAACATTAAGCACAAATTGTCACAATGATCCATAACTAATCCATACACTGTCCAATCATATAAATAGACTTGTAAGAAGTTGTGAATAAATTCCTTGAATGCTTGAACAACTATGCACGAAAATATAACAGGCACATTTTTAGACCAAAAGGCATTGCAAGTATAGGTGAAGCTACCCCATTCTATAGTAAACGTAGTCTTTTCCGATCCTCCTAGGCAATCCAAACTTGATGATATCCCAAGAACCCATCCTTAAACAAATAGATTTCACGCTTTGCAATGTCTTATAGTATTTCCTCAGTGAATGACATAGGAAAGGGATCAGTCAAACATGCAACATTCAGCTCCTTGTATTCCACAAAAATCTTAATCCATCTATCCTTCTTGATACTGATCACCATTGGACTGACCCATTATGACTCATCAAGGGGCTTGATAATTCCCGACTTCAACTTTTTTTCAATCTCTTCTTTGACCTTTTCGTGTAAGTTGGGGTTCATCCTGTAGGGTCTCTTTCTAACTAGGCATGCACCCTCTTTAAGTTTTATCTTTATCTCCCCTAATGATTCATACATGCCTATATTTTCATGGATACCCCTAGGGAATAATTCCTAGTAATCCCTTAGTAACTCTATGATTTTTTCCACTTTAGAGTTTGACCAATAGTCCCCAATTATGGCTTCCTTAGGCTCATCCTCTAATCCAATATTCACCTTATTTGTCTTCATAGGTTCATGATAGGTGCACGTGGTCGTATCAACACTGTCTCATACCTCATGCCTACTTGTTGAATGATTTACATCTAAATTTTCTACTTCTTTGTCATCCACTAAGTAGACCATTTTTCATTTTTCTTTCTCAAGGCAAGCACATTGAAGTAATGTGGCATCGACCTCTATTTTTTCAAAAAGATGTGCTCATGAGTCCCCTTCATCTAATAAATCTTGAATGAGTTCTTCAGCCTTGGCACTATCTCCCATAGTTAAGCACTTTATGAATTTCAATGCTTATTCCACCGGAGGCTTTGTAGAGAAGAAGTCAAACATCTGGGCCACTCCCACAATTAAATCCTACCAATTTTTGGTCTCTCTATGGAGTTCTGCATATACATACTAATCACACATACATCCTTGTAAAGTGGAATAAAACTTGTGCACCCATAGTGAAGGTTATAAAGCTTCATGCCCTTCTATCTAGATTCTCTCACACTTCTGAAGATGGTGTTATATAGGTTGATTACCATAATAAGTACAAATTTGAGTAGGTACATTAATCCTGAAGAACCTAGTAGCAAGAGAAATCCTAATTTCATTCCATCCTATAAGATTATCCTTGTGGGCCATCCACCAACATGCTGCTGTCCCACATAGTGTATATGATAGCATATTTCTTCTTTCCAATGGGTCTATCCACTATTCTTCCATGGCACGTAGGAATACCATAGGATCTCCTTCTAGTGTAACAAGGTACTAAGTTGTTACCTATTCTCCTGACATAACATGGTTTTCTACCTCTAGGAAATATGCTCTTTACTTCATGCCCTACCAACTCATAGGTTTTATGAGCCCAATTATCACAAGAAACACTTGTAGTATTGCTAATGGATTGTGCATCCTCCCACTGAATTATTCCTTCTTTAGTTGGCTCAAGCATCTCTGGGTCTCAGATGACATGTACATAAATCCTATTTAGATTGTCTTCACTTAAGGGCTCAACATAGGGTGCAGATTTACCATCTGTCAAAGGGATAATAACTCTTTCCTCCTTATTTTCAAAACTGATATAACCTTTGTTGAACTAAAGATTAGCATTATTTGCATAGCACCAAGGATGCCCCAATAGAGTTGGGAAGTTATCTGACTCTGTCAGTGCTAAAACTTCAAAGTCTCCAGTGAACTTGGCTCCTTGTATGGTAATGGATACATCTTTCAAAACTCTGATGGGAGTGGATTTAGTCCGATTAGCCATGAACAATACATTAGAGGATGGCTTCAATGGGGGTCTTCCCATTTGTACCCATACATCTAAGGTAATAACATTGACTTCCACACCTGTATCAATCAGTATATTACTCAATAGCCACCCATCCACAATATCATTCATAGTGATTTCCTTGTCATAATCTAGGCTATGAGGGGGGAGATTCACCTACAGAATTTTCCATCCAGTCTCAATACTTGCACGTGGAGTGTTTCCCTTTAACAAGTCTCCTAACAATGGAATGATATTTTCCTGGTGCAACATTTTACACACTTCCCTTAGGTCATCTATATCAGTTTGGACCATCTTTGATACTTTCTTTTGCTCCATTTTCCATGATTTCTCTTTTAAGTATTGTATCTCACCCTGAAGATTCTGAGAACTTTCATGGTTTCCTGATAAACCTCCTTCTGATGGGTAGGATCTGGGTATCGTGCATGTAGAACCTCCTCCTTAGTAATGGTAGGCTTCTATTGTAATTCTTCTTAGGCACATTCCACCTTAGCGTAGGTTGTGATATTCACTTGTAATGCCTTAGACCCTACTTCCAACTTTCCAACTTAGGAATCCATTGATCTTCCACAATGCATTGTATCCTAACCATTCTTGCACCTTTTTTTCTTGTTTATGATGCTTACTAAGATGCTCATACAAGTTTGAGTACTCCTCATAGCTATGGTTCTTTCCACAAAAAGAACATATAATATTCTGAGGACACTCATGCTTATACTGGTTAGGAGATCCACATGTATAACATGTTCCGTGAGGAAACTCAATTCTTCCACTACCATAGCCTCGTCCTCCAAATCCACCATGGTATCCTTGACCTCTGCCATGACCACCTTCAAAACACCCTTCATTCCAATCATAGCACACCTGATTGTGATCCTAGTCCTAATGCTCATTCTTGCCCTTAGAGTTATCTGAAACTCATGTCTATTGTACACCAATATCTATAGCATCATGGATCTGACCAATTAGTTGGTAGTCTTTCGTGTCATGATTTGTGGACCTACAGATTTTACAGTAGCTTGAAACGTTCTTCCTTATCACACGTTGTAATAATGGGCCTAGCATCATGGTTTAAATGGCATATCTCACAATCCAACAACAATGAGCGTATTGATCTATGAGGACAACTATCCTTTGTGTGACCTTCTACTTCACAATATGTGCACCAAATCCTGTGCGTGTCTCATGTGCTGAATTTCTGATAGTTTCTCCAATTTTTTTCCATAGCTACAATTTGTGCTTTTAAAAATGGGCTTACCCTAGTATCTATACTTCCAACTTCCTTAGCGCGTAAGGATTATTCAAGTGCTTTGCACGGATCATTGTATGTCTTATGTGATAATGCCCTTCAAAAAGAGGTAATCAAGCCCCAATGAACCACTTGTGCATCTTTGGCTTACGTGTATATCATAAGAAAGCTTAGATGAAAACATTTTTAAATGGACATCATACTCTCTAACACTCTCAGTAGTGCCTTGCTTAATATCCTTGAGTGTACTTATACTCTTCTACTCAAACTCAGGGATGTGAAACTCTTTAAGGAATGCATATTTTAAAGCTATATAATCTACACAAGTCTAATTAGGGTCAAAATTTCTGTACCAGCTATGTGCGTGCCCTTGTAACGTAGTAGAAAATTGGATTGCCCTACACTCGGAAAGCTGTGATTCCTTTGCATGCTACATTATTTCACACATATGCACATGTTTAGTAGCATCTTCTATGCCCATATAGTCTAGAAGATGAAGAGACATCTCCATGTAAATATTATGGGGTTGGTGTGGACCTTGCCCACCTAATCCAGAACCTCTTATGTTTCCCTTGCCTCCAAAACCACTAGATACACTAAAACTAGAGCTACCTATGCATCCCGAACCCGAACTAGTGGTAGTGTCGACTAGAAGATGTACTTCCTTGTGTCCTAATAGTAGAACTAAATTGTACCCCGATAGTTTGCAAAGTGTTACCACTCCTAGAAGTTAGTTCAAAAATTGGTGCACCTATATTCTCTTGATGATACAACTGAAAAGGTACTCCTATATAAAAATGAAGCCATTTACGCTGGCATTACTATTCCCTTCATAAGACTTGCTCCTACTATTCCAATGCTTGAATTATCTTGTTGAATGTTTGTTGTACTAGATGCTGGAAAACCAAGCACAAGGGCAAGGTTTCCAGGTGGATTTAGATGCACACTCGTGGTCTAGGGCATCTCTTTGGTGCACTTCTACATGAGGCCAAGGAGGAATCCTGTCATGTTTTCCCCTGATGGTGGAGTTCTAATGCTCTAGCTCCACATATCCTATGTGAGCTCCAAATCCTTCATGAGCCATCTCTCTCCTCAATGTCATCTACTCTTCAATGTCACACTACTTCTCTACCTCCCTCTCACGCGCCTCATTATACTTCAACTACCTTTCCTCTCTCTACCTTTCTGCCGCTAGGTCTTCCATCCTTCACCAAAATTACTCCTACCCCGTGTGAGTGGGGTTTAGTTAGCCATTAGTTTACTCTCCAAATTCAAAGTTATCATCGGATCTTGATCACCATTGGAATTCCTTACAGGTAAGGCCCCCTTGGATATCATAAAAACTAGAATTTAGCTACCTCTAGACATGAATAAGTGGAAATTGAGTACTCTAAGATATAACTGTTTAAAATGCCATAGAACCACATATCCACAGCTCAAATCCAAATCATATTAGCATCATAAAGGGCTTGAAATTATTCTTGTGTCCAGACAAGTGTGCGATACCTCAATTCTGCTTAGATGCATAAGAAATCAGCCACTCATACAATTCTACTAGAAAGATAGTGAAGAAGCTCTCATATAAATTGTCATACATGTTCTGTTCCACCCATCTGCATGTGTTAAACTCAGATCCAGTGCCGAACCACCATGTGTATTCTTCTTCCAGATCGTGTATCCATTCCTCAACACTTGCTAAGGTCAACCAGTATGTCTTCATCGTGAACCATCCTACACACAACTGAAAAAGAGGTCCCGGAAATGGAACCAATGATGCATCCTAGAATATACCAATACAAGCCCAAGCCCACTAGCACATCACTCATCCTAGAATGATAATATGGAACACACATCCAATGCCATTCAATCATATAAAGATAACCATATACTCTGTTGTAATGACTCGAAGAACTACCGATCTCCCATTTCATGGCTCGGAGTTTCATCGATCTCTCATCTCATGACTCGGCTACTTACCGATCCTTCATGTTAATCCATGCATTGTATACTAAGTATACTTGGTTTTCTTTACCATTTGGTTATTGAAGTGTTCCATTTAAGAGGCCTATCTGAATATTTGTTACCGATATTCATCTTGAAATCCTGCTTCTTAAACCAGGTGATCAGGACAACGAAACCAACAGTTTGCGATACTTTGGCCAAAGATTTTCACATGCTTAGCATGATCATATTCCTAGACGTCATACTCGTCAATGGAATATGTCCTTCACCCCACTTCATCTATTATCTAGAATGGTTTTTCGACTTCTGTCAGTCCTCTTGTCCAAGTTGAACTTTAACCCAAGATAGCAATATGAAAGAGTATAGAAAGGCACTCGAGGTGACTAAAGGTACGCAGACATACCTCGTCGAACCTAGTCACTACGCATGTCTAGATACTTTTAGTCTACTCGAGTCACTCCATATACAAGGTCACATTCCTAGCTTGGTCCAAAGTAAAATTGAGGCCAAGTCCAAGCTTATGTAAACCTTGATGATTTGATTCGGAAGGGTGTTGTAACATGTCAGCTACAACATTGTGTCATCATGAAGGCCTAGCCTTCATGAAGACACCTTATTGCAGCTGGTGTGTGCCAACATCCTACGGAATCCTCCCATCAAGGGTTACACATCCAACTAAAAGTTTGATTAGATTCTTATCTTAAATATTTAAGAATAAGTTTCAGCAACCTTGTTGATCCTCTAACCTCATAGTTCATTACAGTTGCATAATTAGGAATGACGTGAAATGTCTCGTAGCTCAATATACATTCACTCCTCCTTACCGAAGGATTACATATTCCTTTCTTGGTTCATTAATTAAAGCTTGGACTTACAGTCCATTGCAGCTTAACGAAGTAAGATTAACTTACTAAGCTTATTCAAGTTTATCCGCAACTGATTTTAAATTCAAGTTTCCCTTTTTTCTTTAGACGTCATTTATATGAGATCTATCTCCCATATAGGTGTTTTCATTTATTTACAATTACCTTATTTCAGTCTAAGGTTTGTTAAGAGGAGATATGATTCCTCTTTCCGAATATTCTTTGGGTAAAACATCCCAAAGAATATTAATGAAATCTGATTATTGATTTAATTCAACTATCCTTTCATTAAGATTCATTGTTTTAAAATTCCATTCGAATTTCATTTATACAAGAGTTATATATATATATATATATGTATGTACTTTTACTAATGTCAATTTAAAGACCCATATAGACCTAAGTGTCAATTAATTGTACATTCCAACTTAAGAGTTGTGATCAAGTAAATATTAGACATTATGTCCATTTAGTTCTAATGACCATCATCGAATAAATACAAATTCATCGAATAGGATTAACTACTATTTATACTTCAATAATTCAATAATGATACAACAATTAAAATAACACACCTTCCTCTTTTACTCGTTTCCCCAAGATTGAAATTTATACAATTTACAAGTCCACACAGTCGGACTTCATTCATACCAATCAACAATAACAATTCATAAAGAAAGAAGAATACAACTTTTTCTTTTTCCCTTTCCCATGAGAAGGACAATAAAATCTCAGAAAAGATCCATCCCTTAGTTAAACAGAAGAAGCATCATAAAACAACATGTCTTCTTCTAACATTTACGTACTCCATCTGCAAGAATTTCCAGCACGGATCAGTTCAACGAACTGAGCATGTTAAACTCTTACTATTAAAAAGAAGTGCTTTTGATTATCCATTTCAGTAAAAGAACTCTGCTTTTATGAAACGTCCCGTAATTAAAATGGACATCACATAAGAATTAAGTACCAAAAAGGATAACCAATCTAACAACCATGTCACAATAATCAACATTATAATCAACAAGTACCATTAATTAATAATTCCTCAAATATTTATTGCAAACAAGCAATGTTATATCTCCATTACTTAACCATTTCTTTCAAAAATGAATGCAGTTCATTTCGATTCCAAATAGTTAACCCAAGAATATTAACTCTAACTGTTCTCTAATAGGAGCATTTAAAAGAAGTAATAAAATTACTGTTTGGACACAATCAATTCATTCCCATTCCATCTTGTAAATGGAATCCTCATAGTAAGTTGAATAAAATTTTAAACAAAACTCTTTCCTTTTACTACTCAATAAACATCATCCGAGTTCAAATGCAGGAGGAGAAGGTAGAAAGTTATCACAAAATAGCTCTTATCACTTTTCTGAATTCTACAACAAAGCAAGGTAATTACCTAACTCAGAAAGAGAAAACAAAAGTGAAATGCAATCATGTACACCGAAGGCAGTTACAGTTTATTCCATTATTTCTTTTCTAAGAATTTAAAAGGAGAAATAAGGAAAGCAGTGTTTTCTCCAGCTAATGATTCCATAACATCTTCTTATTAACACGATTGAACTAGTCAATCTTATGCAAGGAAGAACATCAATTAATATTAACAGTCAAGAGAGAAAGATTTGTAAATCATTAATTAAAATGAGATAGAAATTCTCGTTACCTCCTTCCAACACATTACCAACGGTAAACCATGATATGCAACCATAATAATAATGTAATTCCTTTTCTCACCAAGAATTGGAATAGTTTTTAATATCTTATCAACTACTATAAAAAGAAGAATATTTAATTTATATGTTTTACGACTGAGTCGAAGGTATCAAACCGTAGCAACATTTTCAATCACACCCTTCAATATTAATTTCCTTCACTAAAACAATATGTTTTCCTCAACATAAAAAAAGTAAATGTTTACAACCCAACGACATAATCTTGTTTCCACTGGAATGCTAAAAGAAAGAAATCAATTATAATCACGAAGGTATGGGATTTACCCTTATTCAGTTGTAACGAAAAACAACAAGAAGTTTAAATACGTAGAACCTATACTCACCAATGAGTTCCAAGAAGTAGTAAAAACCACACATTCAACATCAATCCTTCAGTTAAACAATTTGATGTACCTTCTAGGTTTAGTCAGATGTTATTTTCAAACATTCAGTCATGGTATCCCAAAAAAAAATAGAATAGAAGAACTTTACAACATTTCAAAACAAACAGTAGTGAAGAAGATACGATGACCTCGTATCCCAAAGAGAACCCACATCTCAATTAACTTTTTTTTTTTCGAGCAAAGAAGGACAACCCACAGAAGATCTATCCAAACATGCACAAATTCTAAAACTTTCTGAACATATAAAACTCAGTGAACAATATGCTAATCACTATTACGTTTTTCAAGTTTAAACCCACAACAGACCACAAAACCGAATGCACACATTTTCTTAAAATTCTAACAACAATGGGGGATTTTATACCCATTTACAGTTTTGGCTGAAACAACATCTTTCCATAAATGCATCTCGAATATACCATAAGGCCCTTTTTTTTAAATGACGATTTCAAGCAAGAATCACAGTCCAATAATAAACATATCAAAACATTTGCAATAAACCATGAATTTCCAAAAACAGAATTCATTTATTGGAACGTTTAATGAAAAGCATAGCTATTTAACAGAAAGGGCTTAACATGCCTGATAAAACTTCTTGTTGTTGGTAGGAAATCACAGTCCGTGCCCTCAGAAGTTCCTCTTTTCAAAAGTGACAACAACAAAGTTTCCCAACAACCTCCTTGTTTCCACAGGCTCAAAAACAACCGAAGGTAATCAAAATAACTACAACAATGGCTGAAAATGAATTTTGCAAGTTCGAAAGAACAACCATGGCAGAGTAAAAAACTAGAAAACCAAATGAACACAATAACCCTAAAAATCCTCTTTCCTCTTTCCTAGGTGGGTTGGTTGCCAAAACCAATGTTAATAAATGCATTGAATGCATTTTCCCTCTCTTTCTCCACGCCACCGCCAACTCAAATTTGGTGAGTTTTACTTTTTCAAATTTTGCATGTAGTTCGAATTTAGTTACATTGCTAATTAGATACCTCCAACTCCCATGCTCCTACCAACTTTGGTGACTAAAACTACAAGGACTGAAATTAAGTCCTTCATTAAAGCTTAAACCTTCCCCCTTATCCTCCCACTTGACATGTGTTTCCCCTTAGGTCTCCCATAGGGTTAATAATAGCTTAGGTTACAATGTCAATGGTTAGGTTTCCATTTAGGTCACAAATCATTAGGATTTGTAATAATTTACATCCCCTTTAATTTAAAATCCACATAGGATAGTTATTAGGTCATAGGTTAAAACATAACCCGTAGTATTTTAATTAATAGGTTCCAAGTAGGTTTTACCAACTTAGGTTTAAAAATAGTATAATGCAGGACGTTCCGTCCAATGCGTAATATATACCTTGTTCATTTTGCATCAAACCTCTTACTGCCTTACGCTTTCTAGCATTACAATTTATACGTATTCGAAATTGAATCTTACCTTTGGCAGCATGGTGCCGAGTAATTATACTGTAACTAGGTTCTTTAAAATTTACAACAATCTCCAGCCTGGTTCCAGACTTCATTCTATTTAGAAAGTCAATCGACAAGACATCAATAAAGAAGGTCGAAGCATACCTTGGATCAATGGAATTGATTCAAGGTGTGTTGTTAACATAAATATGAGTTCATCAAATACAAAAGCAATTTTGCAGGTTCACACTTGCAAAACACAAGTGGTAATGACATCAGTCCCAAGTAAGTAAAGTTACAGTAAGCAAGGGTTCAGATTAGTGACACATGATTTTTAAGATTGAAGATACATCTTAACATAATAATCCTCATTTCCATAGTTGCAGCATCACGAAAAGAAGTTATCGTAGTAGCTGCCAAAATCAAGACGTTACATACCTCCCTTCTTAAAAGAATCATCGTCCCGATGATCAAATTAGCCAAATCATAGAGTTTTTAGGACAAAATTCAGTTATTGTCCTTCCATTCATATGTTCATATCAGAAACAAAATTTAAATCTTCAAAATAGTGTTTTAAGATAACCATAAAATAGTTCAGTAACTATCCAAGTTTGGTAGAATTATCAGTTTTTTGAATTCAATTTCGATCAAACAAGTATGGAAAAGCAGATCTCATTTCTTTGAGATTCTCCCAAGTTGCACTTTCTTCACTAAACTGGTCCCACTGGACCTTACATTGATTCACTTCATGATTTCTTAAGTACAACTAGTGAGTTCCCAACACTCGAATGGGCTTAACCACGATTATTCCTGGGTCTTGGACCTGCAAGGAATCCCAATTCAGTACATGTGATAAATCTGATACGTATTTCTTAAGCAAAGAAATATGGAAAACATCATGCATTCGTGATAAAGTAGGAGGTAAAGCTAAATGATAAGCTACAGGGTTGATTATTTCAACAATTTCAAAAGGTCCCACATAACGAGGTGATAACTTGGTAGCCTTGCCAAAAGTTATAGAACTCTTTTTCGGCTTGACCGAAGAAAGACCTTCTCACCAAGTTTATATTTCCTATCAACCCATTTTAAGTTTGCATAACTCTTTTGCCTATTGGTAGCCTCCTTTAAATGTTCACGAATCATTTTAATTTGTTGTTCCATTTCCGTGAGGATTTCTAGCCCAATTACCTCTCTATCCTCCATGTTGTCCCAACTAACAGGGGTTCTGCATTTTCTTCCATACAATGCTTGAAAGGTGCCATCTTTAAAGAGGCATGGTATGTATTATTATAAGAAAATTCAACCAAGTGGAAGGTATTCCTCCCATTTATACTGCTGGTCCATGCAATACATTCTTAACATATCCTCTAAAACTTGATTGACTCTTTCAGTCTGTCCATCCGTTTCCGGATGATATGCAGAACTGAAATTTAGTTTAGTTCCCAAGGCCGCATTAAGCATTTTGCTAGAATCTTGATGTCATTCTCGGATCTCTGTCGATATGATCAATTTGGGTATTCCATGTAACCTGAAAATCTCATGTACAAACCTTCTTGCTAACACTGGTGAATCATCTTTTAGATTACCAGCAATAAAGTGTGCCACTTTGGTTAGTTTGTCAACAACAACCAAGGATGATATCATGTTTATTCCTAGACATAGGTAATCCTTGAACGAAATCCATAGTTATCACTTGCCATTTGTACTATGGAATGTTGTGAGGGTACAATAATCTAGCAAGATGCATATGTTCTGCTTTAACACGCTGACATTCCAAGTAGTGTGTCACAAATTCCATCACATCCTTTTTCATTCCCTTCCAGAAATATTGTTGCTTTATATCAGCAAGCATTTTCGTAATGCCAGGGTGTCTAGAAAAAGGTGAATTATGAAATTCAGCTAATAATTTCTTTCTTAAATCATTTGCCAAGGGTATATATACCCTGTTTTCAAACCTCAAAATTCCTTCATTGTCAAAACGAAAACCTTTATACTTTACATCTTTTGGATCTGCAGCAAGTGTTGTTTTAACTTGCTGAAAATAAGAGTCAGATTCCATGACACTTTTCACCTCATCTTTAAACTGAGTTCGTAATGTTATAAGAGCATAAATGTGCTTCCTATGGCTCAGAGCATCTGCTACCCTATTTTCCTTGCCTTTAATATAGCTTATATCAAAATCATACTGAGATAGGAATTCTAACCATCTTCGTTGTCTTGCATTCAGGTTTGGTTGAGTAAAAATATACTTCAACCCCAAGATGGTTGGTTTTTAGCTCAAAAGGCTTACCAAGAAGGTAGTGCCTCCACATTTGAAGTGCATGAATGATGGCAGTGAGCTCTAGGTCATGTGGAGCATAATTTATTCATGTAACTTGAGTTTTCTACTTTCATATGCTATGACATGATCATTTTGTAACAGAATACCTCCGAGACCCTCTCCAGATGCATCGTTACAACCGTAAAATCTCCATTTGGGTCAGGTATAGTTAGAATAGGTGTTGTAGTTAACTGATCCTTTAGAATCTTAAAGGTAGATTCACATTTGTCACTCCAAACAAATTTCTTATCTTTCTTTTGTAATGAAGTGATTGGTGCAACAATCTTAGAAAAGTCCTTAACGAACTTTCTATAGTACCCTGCTAGGCCCATGAAGCTTCTAACTTCATGCACATTCTTGGGCGCAGGCCATTCAGTTATAGCTAGCAATCTTTGAAGGATCTACAACTATCCCATTCTTGCTTATAACATGTCCCAAATAATGCACTTCTGCATCATAAAAGGAACATTTAGACAATTTACCATACAACTTTCTCTTTCTCAAGATTTCCAGTACTATCTTTAAATGCTCCTGATGTTCTTCGACATTTTTGGAGTATATAAGAATGTCATCCAAGAATACAAGCATGAATTTGTCCAAGTACTCTTGAAAAATATTATTCATCAGATTCATGAAGGCGGCAGGTGCATTTGTCAACCCAAAAGGTAACACTGTGAATTCATAGTGTCCGTACCTTGTTCTAAAAGTTGTTTTATGAATATCTTCCTCTTTTATTCTCAGTGATGATATCCAGATCTAAGATCTATTTTTGAATAAATTGATGCTCCACACATCTGATCGAATAGATCATCAATCCTAGGAAGTGGATATCGATTCTTAATGGTTGCCTTATTCAACATTCTGTAATCAATGCACAATCTAAGTGTGCCATCCTTCTTCTTTACAAAAATTACCGGTGCTCCCCATGGTGAGACGCTCGGTCTTATCAACCCTTTGGTCAAAAGTTCCTGTAACTGAGCCTTAAGTTCCACCAACTCAATGGTGGTCATTCTATAGGGTGCCTTAGATATGGGCTCGGTTCTTGGCTTGATCTCTATTGCAAAGTCAAACTCCCGTTTGGGCGGAAGACCCGTAACTCCTCTGGAAATACATCACTGAAATCTCTTAACAATGGATATTTTTCCATAAAATCATTATCTTCCTGGTAATTTCTGTCATTTTTACAGCATACAAAGTGCAGCCTCTATTTTTTTCACCCTTTTTAATTGCATAGCTATTAGTTTCCTAACTGCAATCCCACATTTTACACCCTGAATGACTGTTGTTTTTCTATAGGTCATCAAAATAAAAATCTATTTTTCATAACAGTCGACCTTCGCCTTATGTTCCGCCAACCAATTAACACCTATAATTACATCATATGACCCCAAAGGGGTAACATACAGGTCAACTTCTATGGAGAAACTAGGCAAGTCAAGGACTGCCCCAAAAAGACACATATCAACTGTATGGACAACATTATTTCCATAATGTACCATCCATGTCTTATCCATTCATTCAGCTTTCCTTTTTAATTTCAATGCTAACTTAGTAGATATAAAACATTCAGTAGCTCCAGTATCAAAAAGTATAACCACAGGTGTACTGAATAACTTACCGGAACTTCTATGGGTGTGACTTGCTTTTCAGCTTGTTTGTTAGCCACCGCAAAGCGTGTATCTATGTTGTTGATCATGATCGTCCTTCTTCAAAGGATAGTGACTCACGTAATGGTCCTTTCCATAGTTGAAACAGCCTCCAACGGGCCCCTTCCTAGGCTCAAATTTATTTCCAGCCTTGAAGTTATCATTCTGGCTTCCATAGGACTTTTGTCCATTACCACTATTTTTGGTAAAGCCATTCCGCATACTAGTAACAAGTTTGTTCATTCCTATTTTCTTATTGTTATCCACAACAATTTTGTTTTTCATGTCGAACCTCTTCCAGGGTCCCTTTTTAGGTGCAAGAGATGAAGAAGAGTTGGGAATCTTCTTCCTAATCTCCTCCCTATGAGCAGAGATTGCTCTCAATTTCTGTTCTTGCCTTATTGCCTTTTCGACAACTCCTTCCATAGTGGTCGGACCGTGGACATCCACCTCACCACCAATGATGGGATTCAAACCCATTATGAACTTTCGTATCTTGAACTTCTCATCAGCTTGGTACTGCGGTACATACTTAAGGAGTTTAGTAAACCCTTCCCAGTATTCTGTCACCATCATCTTTCCTTGAGACAAGTTCTGAAATTCAGTCATTTTCTGATAAAAAAAGAGTTGAGGCAGCCATCGTTGCCTAAAGTAACTTTTAAATTGATCCCAAGTTATGTCTATTTCAAAAATGTTCAACTCAACCTTACGTTGTCCCACCATGATGATGCTTCATGAGAAAGCTGATATGCTCCCCATATTGCTTTTGTCTCCTGAGAGAAGTTTCTTATTGCAAAGTACTTCTCCATTTCACTAAGCCAATTTTCAGCCCCGTCCCCAAGTGTAGTTCCATCAAACTTTGGAGGACTTATTCTCTTTATATCATTTGTGAGTTCAGCCACTAATCTTGCCCTTTTATTTTCAGGCTGATTAGGAACGTTCACGTTACTATTATCAACACCCATTTCCTCCATTGGTGTTGTCCATGGGAGGTGGCTGATCATTAATATCAACATCTTCTTCCTCCTCCTCATTGCCCATTACTTGTTGTTCCAAAACAGCCAAACGATCTCTTGTATCTAGTAGGGCAGCAAGGATTTCATCTAGTTTTTGGGTAGTAATTTACTTCCACCCCGGTAATGGGTTGTTCGTAACATTCCCTCTTGTTCTAACCATTTTCTATTCAACAAGAAAATGTAAACCTTATCAAATTGTGGACTCATTAGGTCCAAGAGCTGCAACCTTCAGCTCTGATACCAAGATGTAACATTCCCATTTTAAGACACTAGAACAAGAATTTTTTTTTTTTGATAACGTTCTCTATTCTAAATTACATAATTCAGAACACATGATCATGTTTTTAATAATTGTTCTCTATTCTAATTGACGTAATTTAGAACACACAATGCTATTGAAACCAATGTTCTTTATTCACATATTCATAATATGGAACACACATCCAATGCCATTCAATCATATAATAGATAACCATATACTGTTGTAATGACTCGAAGAACTACCGATCTCCCATTTCATGGCTCGGAGTTTCATCGATCTCTCATCTCATGACTCGGCTACTTACCGATCCTTCATGTTAATCCATGCATTGTATACTAAGTATACTTGGTTTTCTTTACCGTTTTAGTTATTGAAGTGTTCCATTTAAGAGGCCTATCTAAATATCTGTTACCGATATTCATCTAAAATCCTACTTCTTAAACCAGGTGATCAGACAACGAAACCAGTAGATTGCGATACTTTGGCCAAATATTTTCACATGCTTAGCATGATCATATTCCTAGACATCATACTCATCAATGGAATACGTCCTTCACCCCACTTCATCTGTTATCTAGAATGGTCTTTTCTAACTTCTGTCAGTCCTCTTGTCCAAGTTGAACTTTAACCCAAGATAGCAATATGAAAGAGTATAGAAAGGCACTCGAGGTGACTAAAGGTACGCAGACATACCTCATCGACCCTAGTTGACTACGTGTGTCTAGATACTTTTAGTCTACTCTGAGTCACTCCGTATACAAGGTCACATTCCTAGCTTGGTCCAAAGTAAAACTGAGGCCAAGTCCAAGCTTATGTAAACCTTGATGATTTGATTCGGAAGGGTGTTGTAACATGTCAGCTACAACATTGTGTCGTCATGAAGGCCTAGCCTTCATGAAGACACCTTATTGCAGCTGGCGTGTGCCAACATCCTATGGAATCCTCCCATCAAGGGTTACACATCTAACTAAAAGTTTGATTAGATTCTTATCTTAAATATTTAAGAATAAGTTTCAGCAACCTTGCTGATCCTCTAACCTTATAGTTCATTACAGTTGCATAATCAGGAATGACGTGAAATGTCTCGTAACTCAATATACATTCACTCCTCCTTATCGAAGGATTACATATTCCTTTCTTGGTTCATTAATTAAAGCTTCGGACTTCCAGTCCATTGCATGCTTAACGAAGTAAAATTAACTTACTAAGCTTATTCAAGTTTATCCACAACTGATCTTAAATTCAAGTTCCCCCCTCCTTTTTTTTTTTTTTGACATCATTTATATGAGATCTATCTCCCATATAGGTATTTTCATTTATTTATAATTACCTTATTTCAGTCTAAGGTTTGTTAAGAGGAGATATGATTCCTCCTTCCGAATATCCTTTGGGTAAAACATCCCAAAGAATATTAATGAAATCTGATTACAAAATTCAACTTTCCTTTCATTAAGATTCATTGTTTTAAAATTCCATTCCGAATTTCATTTATACAAGAGTTCATATATATGTCGTACTCTTTTACTAATGTCAATTTAAAGACCCATATAGACCTAAGTATCAATTAATTGTACATTCCAACTTAAGAGTTGTGATCAAGTGAAGATTAGACATTATGTCCATTTAGTTCTAACAACCATCATCGAATAAATACAATTTCATCGAATAGGATTAACTACTAATTATACTTCAATAATTCAATAATGATACAACAATTAAAATAACACACCTTTCCCTTTTACTCGTTTCCCCAAGATTGAAATTTATACAATTTACAAGTCCACACAACCGGACTTCATTCATACCAATCAACAATAACAATTCATAAAGAAAGAAGAATACAACTTTTTCTTTTTCCCTTTCCCATGAGAAGGACAATAAAATCTCAGAAAAGATCCATCCCTTAGTTAAATAGAAGAAGCATCATAAAACAACATGTCTTCTTCTAACATTTACGTACTCCATCTGCAAGAATTTCTAGCACGGATCAGTTTGATGAACTGAGCATGTTAAACTCTTACTATTAAAAAGAAGTGCTTTTGATTATCTGTGCATTTAGTAAAAGAACTCTGCTTTTATGAAACGCTCCATAATTATAATGGACATCACATAAGAATTAAGTACCGAAAAGGATAACCAATCTAACAACCATGTCACAGTAATCAACAGTATATTCAACAGTACCATTAATTAATAATTCCTCTAATATTTATTGCAAACAAGTAGTGTTATACCTCCATTACTTAACCATTTCTTTCAAAAATGAATGCAGTTCATTTCGATTCCAATTAGTTAACCCAAGAATATTAACTCTAATTGTTCTCTAATAGGAGCATTTAAAAGAGGTAATAAAATTACTGTTTGGGCACAATCAGTTCATTTCCGTTCCGTCTTATAAATGGAATTCTCATAGTAAGTTGACTAAAATTTTAAACAAAACTCTTTCCTTTTTACTACTCAATAAACCTCATCCGAGTTCAAATGCAGGAGGAGAAGGTAGACAAGTTATCACAAAATAGCTCTTATCACTTTTCTGGATTCTACAACAGCAAGGTAATTACCTAACTCAGAAAGAGAAAACAAAAGTGAAATGCAATCATGTACACCGAAGGCAAAGATTAGCTGAGTTTATTCCATTATTTATTTTCTAAGAATTTAAAAGGAGAAATAAGGAAAGCAAGTGTTTTCTCCAGCTAATGATTCCATAACATCTTCTTATTAACATGATTGAACTAGTCAATCTTATGCAAGGAAGAACATCAATTAACATTAACAGTCAAGAGAGAGAAAGATCTGTAAATCATTAATTAAAATGAGATAGAAATTCTCGTTACCTCCTTCCAACGCATTACCAAGGGTAAACCGTAATATGCAACCATAATAATGATGTAATTCCTTTTCTCACCAAGAATTGGAACAATTTTTAATATTTTATCAACTACTATAAAAAGAAGAATATTTAATTTATATGTTTTACGACTGAGTCGAAGGTATCAAACCATAGCAACATTTTCAATCGCACCCTTCAATATTAATTTCCTTCACTGAAACAATATGTTTTCCTCAACATAAAAAAAAGTAAATGTTTACAACCCAGTGACATAATCCTGTTTCCACTGGAATGCTAAAAGAAAGAAATCAATTATAATCATGAAGGTATGGGATTTACCCTTATTCAGTTGTAATGAAAACAACAAGAAGTTTAAATTGCAGAACCTATACTCACCAATGAGTTCCAAGAAGTAGTAAAAACCACACATTCAACATCAATCCTTTAGTTAAACAATTTGATGTACCTTCCAGGTTTAGTCAGATGTTATTTTCAAACATTCAGTCATGGTACCCCAAAAAAATAGAATAGAAGAACTTTACAACATTTCAAAACAAACAACAGTGAAGAAGATACGACGACCTCGTATCCCAAAGAGAACCCACATCTCAATTAACTATTTTTTTTTCGAGCAAAGAAGGACAACCCACATAAGATCTATCCAAACATGCACGAAATCTATAACTTTCTAAACATATAAAACTCAACAAATAGTATGCTAATCACTATTACGTTTTTCAAGTTTAAACCCACAATGAGACCACAAACCGAATGCACACATTTTCTTAAAATTCTAACAACAATGGGGATTTTATACCCATTCTGATTTTGGCTGAAACAACATCTTTCCATAAATGCATCTCGAATATACCATAAGGCCCTTTTTTTTTTTTTTTAAATGACGATTTCAAGCAAGAATCACAGTCCAATAATAAACATATCAAAACATTTGCAATAAACCATGAATTTCCAAAAACAGAATTCATTTATTGGAATGTTTAATGAAAAGCATAGCTATTTAACAAAAAGGGCTTAACATGCCTGATAAAACTTCTTGTTGTTGGTAGGAAATCACAGCCATGCCCTCAAAAGTTCCTCTTTTCAAAAGTGACAACAAAAAGTTTCCCAACAGCCTCCTTGTTTCCACAGGCTCAAAAACAGCCAAAGGTAATCAAAATAACTACAACAATGGCCGAAAATGAATTTTGTAAGTTTGAAAGAACAACCATGGCAGAGCCAAAAACCAGAAAACCAAATGAACACAATAACTCTAAAAATCCTCTTTCCTCTTTCCTAGGTGGGTTGGTTGCCAAAACCAATGTTAATAAATGCATTGAATGCATTTTCCCTCTCTTTCTCCATGCCACCACCAACTCAAATTTGTGAGTTTCACTTTTTCAAATTTTGCATGTAATTTGAATTTAGCTACATTGCTAATTAGATACCTCCAACTCCCATGCTCCCGCCAACTTTGGTGATTAAAACTACAAGGACTGAAATTAAGTCCTTCATTAAAGCTTAAACCTTCCCCCTTATCCTCCCACTTGACATGTATTTCCCCTTAGGTCTCCCATAGGGTTAATAATAGCTTAGGTTACAATGTCAATGGTTAGGTTTCCATCTAGGTCGCAAATCATTAGGATTTGTAATAATTTACATCCCCTTTAATTTAAAATCCACATAGGATAGTTATTAGGTCATAGGTTAAAACATAACCCGTAGTATTTTAATTAATAGGTTCCAAGTAGGTTTTACCGACTTAGGTTTAAAAAATAGTATAATGCAGGATGTTCCATCAATGCGTAATATATACCTTGTTCATTTTGCATCAAACCTCTTATTGCCTTACACTTTCCAGCGTTACAATTTATACATATTCTAGAAATCAAATCTTACCTTTGGCAACATGGTGCCGAGTAATTATACCTGTAACCAGGTTCTTTTAAAATTTACAACAATCTCAGCCTAGTTCCAGACTTCATTCTATTTAGAAATTCAATCGACAAGATGACAATAAAGAAGATCAAAGCATACCTTGGATCAATGGAATTGATTCAAGGTGTGTTGTTAACATAAATATGAGTTCATCAAATACAAAAGCAATTTGTAGGTTCACACTTGCAAAACACAAGTGGTAACGACATCAGTCCCAAGTAAGTAAAGTTAGAGTAAGCAAGGGTTTAGATTAGTGACACATGATTTTTAAGATTGAAAAAAGATACATCTTAACATAATAATCCTCTCCTAGATTTTGACTGATCAACAACCGACACTATGATCGAATGGTGTTGACTTACAACCAATAGCAGAATCATCGAGATATCGTAACTACAAATGCATCGAAAAATGTTCGAGAGCGTTAGTGTCTATAGAATCGACACTTTGTTGAGATTTATAAAATCATTGATGCTCTACCTAATAAGGTAGCTGAAGCAATTCATCTCGGAAACGATGCCTAGCTATTCCACCCACACTAGAGAAAATTGGGGGTAGCCATTATAGAAAGGAGGGACATGATGTTGAACATTGTTGGAGGTTACATCCCGAGAGGAAACCTCATTGGTACAATACCAAGGCTGATAAAGGTAAAGCTCATCTTTGAGCCTAGTACTACCTAGTAAGGGAAGTTGACTACACCCGCACGATGAAAAAAGGTAATGGTAGAAGTTATAGAATTGGTTTTATGATTAGTAGAGGTTACCGAGATAGAATTTTCCAATAGTTACGAGAAGGAAAAAGAGTGAAAATTGTCTTTGACTAGATAATTAGAGCTAGCTATGTGACGAAATATCGGCCTGTAGACCACGCTTTGTCCTACATACCACTTCCTCATTCTAAAACATATAGCACTGAAAACATGTTTCGGGGAGTTACAACACACTATTGCGACTTGAGGTACATCATAGGAGGAAAATTCTTGGATGTATTACATCTTAACATCATCCTTGTGGAGATGAATGAGATAGTCCTTGGGATTTTATATCATGGCCCATTAGGCACGTCTCATAGAATGAGGAAATGGATTCAAACTACACCATGGCCACGGTTATGGGTTTAGTATTGTTCAGTTACAATGCCTGACATCAGATACAATAGTGATTCATCTGACTCATAATCACCAGGGGATCATCTCGAATAGGTAGATAAAATTCATGACTGACATATACATACTTGATGCAGTCATGTCTATATTAGGTTCGGTATCATTTGTAGAATCTACGTGATGAATAAAATAATTGTATCCATTTCTGAGCATTATTTTGGGTTTAATAAAATAAAGATACCCATGCTCATTTTCATCAATAAAATAAAGTCCCATTTTTGTGAAAAATTGTGTGTAATGATACTTATATTGTAAGACCCATTGAAAGGGAAATCTATGAGGTGTACTAACCCCATATTGTAAGTATCAATTTTATAAGTTGCATACAAACATCTTTATTTGGGATCTCATTGATCACAATTCTTCTCAAGCTAGAGCCATGAAGTTGAGGGAGACATCATGAAGCATAATAGCTCATATCCTCAAGTATATTAGAGGTATCACAAGATCATTTGCTACTGAGAGGAGGGTCATTAGTTAATGATAATTTTTGCAATACTGGACCAACATGACTATGTGGAAAGGTATATTTTTGCCATACAAAAGATTAGAGGAGGTTATCATCAACAACATACATCAGATTAGTAATATCTCTACATAGAATGTAGTTTCCTTCATAACATTGCTGATTCTTTAGAATCTACTCGGGGCAGTTAGTTGTGCTATATAATGAAGATGAATCATTTTTTTCGGATCATATCCGAGAGACTTAACACTGTGCAATGAAAGTGTGGAGGTTTCTAGAAGAATATTTAGCACTGTACAATGGAGGCATTGAGGTCTTCTGGAGCTATCATTGGTGCAATAGAAGATAGTGGTCCCATAACACATATGTCCAAGAGATTGAACCAAGTGTTGGAATGGAGAAGTATCGGTTCAAAGACTATGGTATCAATTACAGAGATCTCTTCATAGAAAGTGACAAGGTTCCTAGTTCCAAAGTGGAGAACAGAAGATTTTTCGGACAAAAATCCTTTCCCATTGGGAAGGTGTGATCTATAGGACAATATGAAAGACACAATGTTCCCTAAATCTCCTAGGATCATCAAAGTGTGGAATTTAACTCCGTGAGCTTTCCGTCAACTATCTAAATGTGGAAAATGAATCTCGTACATGTAAATGGTGACTAGTCAAAGTTGGTCAATGCTAGTATGGGACTAGGACAAGTGATGAGTCATGAAAAAGTGGAAAAATATAAGATCATACAAAGGTGATGAGTATGGGGTGATGTTTTAATCCTCCGGTATTTGACGCTTGATTAAAATCATCTTCGAGTATGATTGCGAAAAAAATTAGCCACGTGGTGGATCCTCAGGTCACCACGTGGTCCGCCACCACTTTGCCCCATCAATCAACTTAGGAAAGTTAAGGGGTGAATTATAATATCTTGGTGATCTATGTATCAAATTATGCTTTGGTGATTCTAAATTGTGCATCGACAAGTTTGCATTGGTGAGGGTGAGCTATCCCCATGACTCGGTGAACTGCTTATAGTTGTGCGACTGGAAAAAGTTGACCATGTGGCCATTAACATGATAAGACATAAAATTTATGGGCTATATTGATCCCTCTCATATTGCAATCCCAATAAAGGACTCGAGGATTGATGAGATAAGACTAGCAGTGATAGTGACGAGGACACGCGACACTAGCATAGATTCTAGATCATTTCTTTGAAGTATTAACAAAATAAATAGGGTAACGGGCATAGGAGGAATACCTCTTCAAATGTTAGTTGATGGGTTGTTGTGCGTGTATGACTTCCGAATCCATAGTTGATTGTGAGAACTTCCTTTTGGCTAGGAGGAACTACCTGTAATGAAAATCAAGACCACCAGAAGGAATTAAAAAATATATGCAATGAATTTCTTAGCGTATGCTAGATCCGGGAAGTGTGATACTTCCTAGATGGTTGTCAGTCCATTTTTTAAAAATTTAATGTTGTAAACAAATTTAATCCTATTGTAGTTTGAAATGATTTACGTATCTCACTTAAAACACAATAAGAAATAGATCTAATCTAACTAGGTCAGAATGATCAAAGGTCAAAATAGGATCCTGAATCTCTCAAGTTAGTAGAGATTCGCAGATGGATTGTGAGGTGAATTAGTGGGTAGGTCTTTGTTCTAGGTTGTATGGGAAAATACAGAGACCAATGTCAGTTAAGGGTGACGATGACGGTGGTTAGGTGTAACGGTGCAATTACTCGTGGAAATATGGGAATGCCACAGAACAAGCTTTGGGTCTCCTTTGTGATTGCACAAAGGATTTTTTTAGTTGGGATGAGGTATTGGGTGACTTGGGTAGGATTTGGTGAGATTTTAATGGGTATATGGAGGTGGAAGTGTTGGAGAAGGTCAATAGGTGGGTAGGTAAACAATAGATGATAAAATAATGATGAAATGAAATAAACCAGAGAAGTATGATGTTATACTTACTGGGATTCTGGTCCTGGATGTCTGTGAGTGAGGGATGGAGGTGTTGATGAGAGGTTTGAAGGCTGCAAGTGATCACCAACTGAAAGAAAGCTTCTGCATGGGCTGTATGTACATTCCTCTTTGCTTGGTTAGATCAGATCATGGCTGGGATGGCTGTGCAAGAGAAAGTGCTTGATCTCCTTCCTTGCATGTGTGTTCTCTTTGGAATTCTCTCTTTAAAGATGTGTTATCTCTCTGAGATGTGTTAATGTTCACTAACTTGTCCAATATTTTTCCAACCTTCTTCCAACCTTGAGAATAAGGTTGTTTTGGGGTTAAAAGGGTAACCGATGGTGGTTCTATGGCTTAACCGGCGATGGTTAGGGGTAACCGCGTTGGTCAAGGTGGGATTTCCTAGGTTTACTAAACTAGGGATATCCTCTTGATTTCCTCAGATCTCATGCCGTTAACCCATGGATTAGACTAGGGAGCTTCTTGTAAGCATGTGGGAATGTGGTTAGAGGGAATGTAGGCATTGATTTTTAGGGTTTAGGTAAGTCTTAGTTAGTTATGGTAACTTACTAAGAATAGGTTTTTAGGGTGAGTTAGCTTGGTGAGGTGTCTAAGTGAAGTGTATGTGTGGATATTATTTAAATTAAGATATTTAAATAATAAATATGGTGAGGATAATGAATTAATTTAATTAAATTAATTAAATTAATATTAGTGGGGTGAAAGGGGCCATGGCTAGGTGAATGTGATGAAGGGTGTTTATTTGTCGAGGGACCAAAGGGGAGTGTGACCTAATTTTAGTGTCTACATTTTGCCCTTTTTTTACGTAGCTTGTATTGGTAAGTGACACTAACAAAAATAAGATGTGGTTGCCCCATGTGTGGGTAAAGGTGATCCCCTCAAACCAGGAACTGATGAGGTAGAAGGAAGAATCGGTGAGTGGTTTGATAAAAGGTAAATGTGGTGAAAAGAAAGGTTGATAACAAGGGAAAAAAAAGGAGCAAGGTCTACTCGGGTAAGCTAGGTAATGGGTCAGGGTCAAAGGTAGTAATAGTCAAATGCACACACACATGTATAAACTACAACACACTACCGGGTTGAAGAGTAGGCAAACTCTACATTGTCTAAGGTTGATAGGTTTATCCAAACAAGGTTGAAGTGATTCTAGTATCCAAGGTATAGGATATGGTTAGGAAACACAACGTAGGTTAGGCACAGGAACGTTTAGGTATGTTTCGGTACACCAAAGGTAGGGTCAGGATAAACGGTCATGGAAATAGGCTAGGTAAGGTCATTAGGTCAACAACACAGGTAATAAAGTGCACAAGGTATAGTGAACACATGAGGTCAAAGGTCACTAGCGATGGTCCAAGTCCAAATATCTAGGTCATGACACATGGGTAAGGCCAAGGTAGGGGTAAAATAATGAGTCCCCAAAGGAGGACGAAGGGAGGTAGTAAATGATTTGGTTAGGAAAGGTGAGGTAAATGGGTAGGGTAAAGGTGGGGTGGGGTAAATGATCAAGGTGAAGGTTGGGTGGGGAAAAAAGGGAGGTAGGGGTAGGGTAAAGGTTAAAATGTAGGGGGCAGTTGATGGTGTAGTTGATGATGGTGACCGATGTCGGTAGGGCACGTGACCGATGGTCAAGGGTAACCGACGTTGGTTAGGTTGGGTTTGTTATAAAAACAAAAAATCCGCATTTTTGTTATTCATTTATTATTGTTCAAAGTGAGAAAATGAAAAAAAAAAAAGAGAAAGTGTCAGGATGAAATGGAAAGTGAGTGAGTGGCAAAGTGTGATTTGATGAGGGATTGGTTGGTGAGCAACGGGTCCACGGGATCAAGGTGAGAGATTTGATTGGGCGGAGGTTGCGAGTAGCTATTCGGTGATGGCAGAGGCTGGAGAGGGATCGGGTGGGCCACCGTACAGAGGCAGGACATGCCACCTAATGAGATAGCGAAGTGCGATTAGGTAAGCACCCTACTCTTTGTTGATTTGATAGATTAGAGGATTATTGTAGTGTTGGTTTAGGTTTTGTTTGGTTTTTCGGTTTTGTGGGTGGGTAAAAATGGAATTTGGGAATGGGGGAATATTGGGTAAAAGGAGGAATGGGGAGGGTAGTAAATAGTATAGGTGGGATGGGTAGAGGTCAGGAGTAGTTTAGGTCATTGTAGGTGGGGTAAAAGGGGAGGGGAGGTTTTTAGAAAAGGGGGGTTTTGGGAAGTCGCGGGTTTTTCCGTGAAAGTGATTCCAGCGTCGGTCAAGTGTGGCTGGCATCGGTTATGTGGAACCGGTATCGATCACCAAATAGGTGACCGATGTTAGTTAAGGGGTAACTGTGGTGGTAAGGGTGAACCGGTATCGGTCACCAAACAGGTGACCGATGTTGGTTAAAGGGTGACTAGGGTCGGTTAGGATGAACCGGTACTAGTCGGATTAGTGGGCACAAGGGTCCAAAAGTGATGTGGGCTAGGTGGTTGAGATGGGTAGGGTGAAAATAGGGTGTAGGAAAATGATAATTGGTGAATAGGGATTGATACAGGTAAATTAATGTTGTGTTTATATTGGATGTAGGGGAGAGCATAGTTACATATGCGGGACAGGTCCCGCCGCTACTAGTGACAGTGCATAGTGCAGTGACCTTGTTAGAGCTACAACATGTGGAGGCAGTGGGCTTGAGTGGGGTTCACCGCTACATACATGTTGTTTGGTAGCCCAACTTGATGGTCACACTCATCGATAGATGGGACTCGTGACCAACATGTTCCACCTACCGATGAGTGAGATGACTATCACCCTGGAGGACATGTTCCAGATTCTTTGGTTACCCATATTGGGTGCCCAGGTGTATTCTATCTCCTCCGAGGCCTTAGAGGAGTTGATTGTGACTATTTTTGGTGAGGGGGTGGCTGATCGAGATTCCATAGTGCCAGTTTGAGCTATGGAGAGATGTACCTAGCCCATCCTGGAGGAGACGAGGCTAGTGGTCCTATTGATGGAGGTAGTGTGTTGCTATGCACTGCTAGATGCAGAGGGTGGATGCTTTCCCGATCACTGATGGGGGTACTCCATGAACATGATGGTGCATGAGACCCACTTTTCCTGGGCACCAACATTCTTGGTGCAAGCTATATAGAGAGCTGTGGGCATATGGGCGGATGTGTAGGTTTAGCTATGTTGTACATTTATACTGCACTACTGGGCCTATGAGCACATAGTTTGTGTGTGGCCTATAGGGATGCCCCGAGAAGATGCATTCCCACCTAGATTTGTGTGGGTGGGGTATAAGAGATGGGTGCCGGTGATAGGAGAGTGGAGATCGGATAGGCCGACACATGATGTGGCCCATTTTCGGCAGTTACTGGAGGGATTTTCGGAGTGGACATTATATGGAGGCCATATGTGGGATTCCCCTCATATAGGCATATGCATGAGGAGCTAGCTGAGCTCAGCTAGAGAGGTGGATATAGGGTCGCCGTGTTGGGGAGGATGAGATGATCCCAGTAGATAGAGTCTGATGGTAGTTTGGGCTCTTACAGACATTCCTCCACCCTTCCCACAGTATCGAAGAGATGACATGGAGAGGCCCTTACCTCTACCATAGCCTACAGTTCCCACAGGGGAGGAGGAGCAACCAGTGGATCGGCAGATAGATGATGTCGGATGTATAGACAGGTACATGTAGTGGTGGGTGGCTCAATTATGAGCCATACCACCTAGACTGGGGCAGCCTAGACCTAGCTACCATTACAGTGCAAGAGAGACACCCTACAGGGGTAGGTAGCTATGCTGATTACCTAGTTGGGTATACTGCAGACACAGTTGGAGAGGGTTAGAGGTAGAGGTAGTAGAGCTACACGTACATGTGGCTAGTCTGTAGGCCCAGATGGCTGATGGAGGAGATGGAGATGGTTAGGAGGGGATGGTCAGGTGGCAGCCTTACAGCTCAAGTGGCAGGTTTATAGGCTAGTTGGCCACAACCCAAGCATAGATTGGGGTCTTACAGGCCCAGATACAGGCACAAGGGTAGGGGGCACCACCACAGGCACCGGGAGCAGGTCCTAGTTCAGGAAGGCACGGGGTAGGGTGTCAGCAGGGTAGGTATAGGGGCCGAGACCTATGGGACCACCATAGACCGTGCCTGTATCTAGGTTACGGGATGCCCTAGGTGAGGTGAGATACTATCAAGACCAACTTATGGTGGTCGGGATAGATTTCATATCCTATGCCAAGTATAGGGCATAGTAGGCATCAAGTGAGAGGACGAGATCCCACACTCATAGTGTGGAGAGCATAGAGGTCAGTGAGCTCGAGGCCCGATCAGGGAGAGGCCACCAAAGTGCATGCAGAGACCAGCTCTAGGTGAGGTGCTAGCAGGGACACAGGAGGCCGAGGGTATAGGTGACATAGAGATGGAGGACATCCGGTGAGATGCCTGATATGCGGTCACCTGGTTTTTGATGTATGATAGCTATTTTTTGAGATATATATACCATCTCGTGCCGAAGATAGTTGTATTTTTGATCACATAGTGCCTCGCGATGTAAAAGAAAGTGAGGAGTGAGTGATTTGTATATTTGAGTATATACCGGCCTACATGCCGAAGAGATTTTGTATTATTTCATTATTTTTATTGTATATATGAGACCATCATGCATGTCGATGACATTTTGTATTGTATATCAGCCTGCGTGCCAACATTTTTGAGATGATGGACATGATGAGATAGCCATGTATATTTGAGATACACATTTATTTATTTATATGATGAGATACATGGTATTTTTATTTTTGATTTGTTGATGTGTTTATGAGATTTGAATTTGTTGTGTTGATATGGATGGAAATTAGGTGAGTTAGGCATGGTGGAGTCAGGTCGGTTTAGGCATGGATCGAGTCAGGTCAATTTAGGCATGGTTCGAGTCAGGTCGATTTAGGCATGGTTGAGTCAGGTTATTTAGGCATGGATCGAGTCATGTCGATTTAGGCATGGTGGAGTCAGGTTATTTAGGCATGGTTGAGTTAGGTCAATTTAGGCATGGTTGAGTCAGGTTATAGGCATGGATTGAGTCAGGTCAATTTAGGCATGGTTGAGTCAGGTTATAGGCATGGATTGAGTCAGGTTTGTTAGGCATGGTTGTGTTGAAAGTAGGTGAAGTTGTGATTCATTATTTTTTGCAATGAATGATACTATGGGTCATATGTGAGATGTGGTATAATCTATGCATAGTGATGATAGAGAAATGGTAGGCGTAATAAATGTATGTTGTGATAATGTTTAAAATATGAAACAACTTGTTATGTATGTGGTTTAATTTCCAATGTTGGGTATAAAAGGGAAATGAAGTTAGGTGTGATGTAATGTGAGGCACATGGAAGATGAATTGTTGAGGGTAGAGGATGGCGAGCTAACCTCCAAGGGCCCCATGCCCTCGAGAGTGCTGCCTACATAGTCCCAACGAAAAGGGACCTCAGGCTCGATGTAGTTCTCCCATGAGCTAGGGAAGAATATGAGGAGGTATGAAAATGAGGTGGTAGGTTTTTGGGCATGTTGTGGGTTTAGGTTTGGTAGGTGTGGGTGGATTATAGGTAAAGTGATGTAGGTGGGGTCGATTGTGGCGAAAGAAGAAGATTACCCCAAAAGTAAGCGTCGAGGACCAAGTCCTGTATAAGGTAATCAAAACGTAAGCAAAGATGGTTAAAAGATGAGAGGGGGAAATAAAGCCACCTGATTGGGGAGGATCATACCGAGTAGATCATACCTTGGAGGAGGTGATGAACATAAGACCTAAAAGACATTGCATGATTGACTGTTTTATGGTGAAAAGTAGTCACATGATCACCAAATGTCTAAGTTCCAAGAAGTCCCTTGAGGCAATGAGGAAATGGGAGTGGGAATGGTAAGAAGGGTGAAAGGTAGTTAATTTTTATATGGTATGAGGTAGCATGTGCTTTGGGAAAGAGATCCGAGGTCACAATGGGCAAGTCCATGACAAAAAGGTTGTTATTTTTGACCTATAGTTGAGATAGACTGATCGATGCGGGAAGTCTATATGGGATAAATAAAATTGAACTCCTTGAGGTCTTTGTGAAGCTGAGTGATGGGAAGCTTTGGTTGCTCTCATTTTTATTTTTTTTTTTTTTTAAACTATACATAGTTGTCCTTCGAGGGAGAAGTCTATTTATAGTAGCAATTGTCGAGAGGAAGATGTCCTTTTGAGGGAGTCATCTTTTATTAGAAGTTTGACTCAAGGAGTTTGGTCCCATGTGAGGTCTTTGTAGTCATGGACAAGACCAAGGTGAAGGATAAGACTCTTGTTCAAAAGGCAAGGAGAAATGACCATGGGATCTCATCTAAAGGTAGATGAAAAGTATCCATGAGAATCATGCTATGTGCAGCGTTGTGGTACACATATTCAAGAGAAGATAACTAGTGATGGGTACTCACATGATTCTTGTTTAATCATTGGTGAGGTGTATGGAGTGAATAACACTCAAGGGATGAGCATGGAAAGAGACAAAAGGTGAGGTAGGATGACAAGTCAACAATAGAATGGTCGAAGATGCAAGGTGTTAAGGGGCTCAGGTTGGGTTTACCATCGAGTGAAGATAAACGATAAGCTCTTGATCCATAGGTATGAGTTATGATGTATGGTCCAAGCCAATTAGGAGAAAATTTTCCCCGTTTACTTTTTTCTGCTTTGGTTACGTGTTGATTTTCTTTTAGGACAAGGTCACCAACTTGGAAGGTTCATTCATGACACATGTTTTTCATAGGCACATTTGATACATTTTTGGTAAACTTGAAGGTGATCCAGAGCATTAAGACAACGTTCATCTAATAACTCTAGCTGTGTTAAATGGTCCTGATGAAAGTCATCATCATTGAGCATGTCATGGAGAGAAATGTGGAGTGAGGGATCTAGACTTCGAGAGGTAGGACTACCTCTGTACCATAGACTAGAGAAAATGGTGTGGCCACAGTGGAAGTGTGAATACTAGTGTGGTATGCCCACAGGGAAAAAGGAATGTGTGTATGCCAATCCTTCCCAAGTATCGTCAACCACTTTCATAAGAATTTTTTTAAGGTTTTGTTAGTGGATTTGGCTTGGCCATTGGTTTGTGGGTAATAAGGTGATGAGAAACTAAGTTGAATGCCGAAGGTGTCTGCAAAGTTTTTACAATGTTTTATTTTTGAATTGTTTTCCATTATCAGTGATGAGGCGATGAGGAACACCAAAGTGACAAATAATGTGGTGATTGATGAACTCACATATTTTCTCCACTTTCATGGAAATGAGTGGTATGGCTTCCACCCATTTTGTATAATATTTAGTAGCAGTGATGATCCATTGATGACGTTGGGATGAATGAGGATTGATCTCTCCGACAAGATCCAAACCCCATTGAGAGAAGGGCCAAAGGTCACGAGTGACTTGTAAGGCATGACTGGGTGTATGATGAAGATTGGAATGTTGTTGGCATTTTACACAATGTTTGATGTAGTCACAACAATCATGGTTAAGGGTCAGCCAGTAATAGCCTAGGCAAAGAATACACTTAGCAACAACAAGGCCACTGAAGTGACCTCCACATATGCCATCATGAACCTCCTTAATGGTATAAGGAATTTCAAAACTTGTGAGACATCGTAAGAGAATACCATCAAAGCCATGCTTATAGAGGATTCCCCCAAGATGACGTAATGAGAGACCTTTTTAAGGAAGGCACGCATTGTCCATTATAGGTAAGATCAGGAGGTAAGATGGAGAGAGAAAGGTAGTTGGAGTATTGTTTATACCAAAGGTCACTCGGGTTAGGGGTATCGGTTCGATGAGTAAACATCATGAGGTAAATAAGAAGGTGATTGGAGTCATTGTATGGTGATGAAGATTATAGAATCGGTAGGTGAAGCGGGTATTTGGGAAGCTAAGTAGGCCATGGTATCTGTAAATTTGTTGGTTGAACGTGGGATGGTTTGAAGGGTGTAATGATCAAAGGTGGTCAAAAGTATGTCTACATGATGTTTATACTTTTGAAGTATCTCGTTACAACATTGGTACATACCATTGACTTGGTTTATGACCAATTGAGAATCACCAAAGATGTTGATTGATTTAACATCTAGGGCATAGGTGGCTTGGAGACCTAGTACAAGTGCTTCGTATTTGGCAATATTGTTGGTACATTCAAAATCTAATTTGAAAGACAAAGGCATGGGTTCACCATCAAGAGGAATGAGGATAATACCAGCCCCCCCCCACGTTAACACTTGGAACCATCGAAAAAGAGTGTCATTTGGTAAGGAGGTTTGTCCAGGGAAAGGGTAGCAATTGACTCATCTGGAAAGTCAAAATTAGAGGGTTGATCCTCGAAAATAGGTGCGTTGGCCAATTGGTGGTGATAGCTTGGCCCTTGATGGACTTTTGATGAATGAATTGAGGTCAAGATCAGCTAAAAGCATAAGCCATCGTGTGGTACACTGATTTTGATAAGGTTTGGCATACATGAAGTGTAAGGGTCGGTGTTGGTCACAACATAGGTTTTTTGGTTGAGTAGGTAATGACGGAGTTTGGTGGCAATGAAAAACTAAGGCTAAAAAAGTTTTTTAGGATGGGTGTATCAGGTTTCATAGTCCAAAAGAGTATGGCTTATGTAATAAACCACCTACTCCCGTGTTGTTCATTGTGATGAGCAAGCATGGCTCCCAAGGAATGATCGGTAGCTGATATGTATAGGTAAAAAGGTTGATTGTCTTTAGGTGGAATGAGTATGGGTGGTTGGAGAAGGTATTGTTTTAAGGCCTCAAAAGCTTTGTGATAGTCATCATCCCATTTAAAGGAGACATCCTTCTTGAGTAGATGATGAAATGGTTGACATCGATTAGATAATTGGGAAATGAAACGGTGAATGGACTGCAACTTACCTTACAGACTATGAAGTTGTCTAAGGTTAGTAGGCGGAGGCATTTGAGAATGGCCTTGACTTTAGTAGGTCAACTTCTATACCATGGAGGGAAACAATAAATCCCAGGAGCTTTCCGAGAGAACCGTGAAGATGCACTTCTTAGGCTGAAGGTGGACACAATATTTAATGAGGCGGTCAAAGATGGTTTTGAGGATGGTTAGGTGCTCAGAGTGACATTTAGATTTAGCCAAGAGATCATCCACGTAATCTTCCAATATGTGATGCATGATGTCATGGAAGATGTAAGTCATAGCCCACTGATATGTGGCACCAGTGTTTTTAAGGCCAAAAGGCATGACTCGATAGTAGAAGGTCCCCAAGGGGTGATGAACGAGGTTTTGTGTTGATCCTCTAGGGAAAGCAGGATTTGGTTATAACCCGAGAAGCCATCCATGAGTGATAGCATCTCATGGCCAGTGGTAAGGTCAACCAGCTGGTCAATACTAGGTAAGGGAAAGTCATCTTTCGAGCAGGCTAGGTTGAGGTCACAAAAGTCCGTGCAAATGCGGAGTCCCCTAGTTGCTTTAGTGACAGGGACAATGTTAGAAATCCAATGAGGATAATCAATGGGTAAGATGAAGGAAATGGAAAGAAGGTGTTGAAGTTCTTCTTTGATGAGAAGAGCAATGCGAGGGTGCATTTTCCTCAGCTTTTGTTTGATGGGTTTGGCATCGGGAACAATTATGATATTGTGGACCACTATGGTGGGGTCAATACGGGCATGTCTGCGTAAGACCAAGTGCAAAACCATGGTTATGATCTCGAGAAAAGAAGTGATGGCTTCCTATTTAGCAGCATCTAAAGATTGTCCGATCTTTAGGATGTGTGGGTCATCCTAAGTATGAATGTTGATCTCGATAGTCGATTCATTCAACATGGTTTACATCTCAGAAGGTAACGACCGATGAATATATGAGTCTTCTGCACCAAGGTAGGTGAGTATGGATTCATCATCCTGACATTGAATGACATTAATGAAGGTGTATCATCATCGATCATTTCAGATACAGAAGGAAGAGTGGAAGGGGCCTCGCCCTCGCATGTTGATAAGTCAGAGGCCCCAAGGAAATGGTGTTTATGAATTTTTTTTAGGAGGGATAGATTCAGGATCCATCGACTCTGTCGGTGAAGGTGGTGATGAAGGTGGAGCGGGTGAAGAAGGTGTAGAAGAGCTAGTGTCCTTAATGAGTTCAATGCGGGCCTGTTTGGTAGGTGGTTTGGGAAAGCCGATACCACTACGGTCATTATGTTTATGGGTGGTACATGGAATAATGGTATGGCGGCCTTGCTCGTAAAATCCAAAACCAAAACCCTTCCACACATGATGCAGAAGGTGTGGGTGAAATGGTGATTGGTAAGTGATTGGAAGTCAACGGAAAAGGGGCAAGTTTGTGGCGGTGGTTTGGGTGTGTAAGTGGTAGTATCAAGTCCCCCATAGGTGAGACTAGTACGAAGGTAAGGAGGACCATAAAGGAGATGTTCTCCTATATGGTGATCATAACGTGGGTGTTGGTGAAGGCTTCCATACTCTTGTGGAGTAAGGAATGTGTTGACACTATATAAGCGGTACTCCCCAGAGTGAGGTGTTGAAAAACACCTTCCAAGGGATCAATGGTTGGTATGTAGGTAGTTGGTATGGATAAAGTGTCGGAGGTCGATGTTGAGGTAGAGTTAATGGATTGGGAAGTTGATGGGTCAGTTATGGAGGTTATGGCAAGTGGTAGGAATGGAGGAGGTATGTGTGGTAGAAGTAAATGGTTATACTGGTAGGTGGAGGCATAGGTGAAGAAGTAGCGGTTGTGGAGGTAGATGGCTTAATAGGTATGAGCACATCATTGGGTCGGTAAAGCATGTTGCATGTTTTGAAAGGTGAGGGGTCAAGCTAGAATGGTATAAGTGTGTCCTTCATGTTCAAACTTTACACAATGATGCAAAGTGGAAGGAACGCAACCCATGACATGGATCCAGGGTCTCTCCAAGCAACAAGTTATATTGGAATTCCCCTCCAAGACATAAAACAATTCTAGAATAGTGTGGGGCCCATGCGAATGTGGAGGATGATGGTGCCTAGTGTAGAGGTGATAGCATCATTGAATGAATACAACATGACCAGATGTTTATGCATGTAATTGTTAGGTATGCACATTTGAGTGAATGCATGGGATGAAATGATGTTAATGCTAGCGCCCCCATCAATCATCACATGGACGTACCGTATGTCATCGATGTGGATAGAGATGAAGAGGGCTAGGTCTGGGTCATCATTTTGGTGTGGCGTGATCTCTTCCTCTGAGAAGCTAAGGGAGGCTACTTGGTGAATAGGGTGGGGTGAAGATGAAGGTGGTAATTTGGTGAGAGATGCTACATGATGGGGTGTGATAATGGAGGCTATGGGTGTAGGGTCATTAGGTAAAACCTCAATAGATTGAAGAACCTCCATGAGAGCTTAACGATGGGATTCCGAGGTTTGAATGAGGTCATATAAGGACATTTTGAGGGGAGATTGATGTAATTGTTTGAGCATGGTGCGATGTGTGATGCCATTAGAAATGGGGTACGTGGGGCCGCAGATAGTGATTTTAGGTATGGGTGTAGATGGTATGTTGGGTATAGGATTGGTTGGTGGGTCAGTTGCCTTTTCTTTTCCCTTATCCTTCTACGCATGTGTAGTGACGTGTATCATGTTGATTTGAGGGGAGTTGTTAAATGGAGAAGGTGTAGGATGAGTGGTATAACGACATGAAGGGAAAAAACCTACTGGAGGAGAAAAGCCTTGTGAGGTGAGTTGGGTGCAATGACATTGGGGTGGTGGCATGGCAAGTTCTCTGATACTGAACCATGTTAATTTCAAATCTTGGGGGTGGATCTAGGAGTTGTGAGGATGGAGGTTGTGGTTGTGGAGTGGGTAGTGTGGGAATGGGTGTTGGTGAAGTAGGATCCTCATCGAGAAGGTCGTTCGTCATCAAAGTTGGTTTCTAGTGGACACAATTAGATAAGGACAGTTTTCAAGGCCTTTCAGTTCTCCACATCATGCCCTGGCACATGATGGTATGCACAAATTTTAGTATCGTCAAACCCTTTTGGCTTGGGTTTGAGGGGGTTGTAAGGTCTGAGTGGTGGTAATGTGATGACAAAAGTCTCCAGGAGGTTGGTTAAAATTTTGGCATAGGACCCTGCTAGTGGATCGCAATGGGAAGTGATCGTAGGTTTGGATGTAGGTGTGGTTGATTGTTGAGGAATGGTCTTTGGAAGAGGAGGAGGAGTGGATCAAGCTATGGGTTGAGGTGCTGGTGTGGTTTTAGGTGTGGTCGTGTTTGTTTAGGTAGGGGTATAGTAGATGGATGGGTAGGAGGGTGTGTGGTTGTTTTGACTACCTTATTGTGGGGTAGTGGAGTTTTTCTTTTGGGTTGCACCTTCTTGGGTAAAGGTGATGTGGGTGTATGAGGTCTAGAAGGAAAAGTAGATGGAGGAAGAGGGAAAGTTACCCATGGGGATAATGGGGGTGTTGTGAAGGTAGATGATGTGGGTCGTGCTTGGGGTGTGAGAGATAAAGTGACTGAAGTGTAGTGGGTAGTGAAGTAATAACTGAGGGTATTGGAGGTATGGGTGGTAAAGATGCTGTAGTGTTCGGGGTAAGTCATGTTGGGTGGCATCTGGGGAGATTAGAGGTTTGTGAGGAAGGAATGGGTTGTTGTGTTTTTGGTTTATTGGTGGGTGGAGGTTTCTTGACCATGTGGGGAAGCTGAGATCCTAAGATGGATGGGATAGGTGTAGGTGTGATTGGCGCAACCGGGGTATGAGGTCGATGGGTTTGGTTCTTCTGTTTGGGTGTAGGAGTAGGTATGGTGTTGAATTTGGAGGATGTAGCTAAATCTAGTTTGATAGGTGGATGAGAGTAAGGCTGGTGGTGGGGTGACCCTAAAGTGGTAATAGGTTTAGTTGAGGAAAATGTTGTAGGTATGGGTTTGGGTTTAGGTGTAGGTTGAGTTATGGGTAAGGGTGTGGTTTGAGCTATAACAGGTGTCATGGAAGGAGTTATGATAGAGGTGGTTGTGTTTGGTTTGATTGGTCAAAATATTTTTGGGTAGATAGTGGAGGTATCAATAAGTGACCTCTGCATCTGCGTTGAGATAGGAAGCAAAAGGTGCCCCCATAGTAAGGCTCTATCCACATAATCTAAGTGATCGGCCAAATGTGAGAATGACATGTCTATAGGTGGAGTTGATGAGGACCTAATGGAAATTCTTGTAAAATGTGTCTTAGAGATGGGAAATTGGCTAGCTTCAGCTTCCGTGGGTAAGAGAGCCGAAAGTAGGTCAACAGGATTTTGGGTAGTGGATGGAGAATGCTCGCCAAGAGGCAAAGGTATCTCAACTGGGTCTATGATAGGTGGAGGAGATGATGGGAGCTCCTCTATAGGTGGAGGAGATGATGGGTGCTCCTATGTGGGTGGAGGAGGTAATGGGTGTTCCTCTGTGGGTGGAGGAGATAATGGGTGCTCCTCTATGGGTGGAGGAGGTAATGTAGGTGTCGGTTCTCTAAGTGGGAAAGCCAGGGGTGAGATGGTCTCAATGTTAGTAGAAGACTCCTCCATAGGTGATGAAGGAGATGAAAGGTGTTCCTCTGTTGGTGAAGGAATAGGGGAGGTTGGTTCCGATGTGGAAGGAGGATTTTGGGCTAGGATCTCCTCTATGGAAGGAATATGGGGTAATTGAGGAGATGGGTATGTCATTAAAGATAGCATGAACCTCGCGGTATGGGTATCATGAGTTGAGGTCTCACCGGTTTGATCAAATGAAGGGGCATGGTTGGGAAATGGTTTCTTAAAGATATGTAGGTTTTGGTTGGTAGGTGCATTAGGATTATCCATGGTTAACTCACCTTTCTTGAGCATTTCTTGGACAATATTCTTGAAAGTGATGTAGTTTCCATCACTATGACCCTTTACTCGATGATAATTATAGAAATCATGTTCTTTATACCATGCGGTCATGGGGGGAAAGCAGGGTCAAAACCAGTGTGTGGTTTTATAGGTGGAAGGGTGATGGTTTCATCTTTGATAAGCTTTTCTAAGATAGAAGAGTAAGGTTCCCCGATTGGGGTATATTTCCGCTGCTCTCGTCTGAATTGAAAAGTCTAGATGGGTGAGAGATTAGATGAGGGGGTAGCCTAATTTGATGGATGTGTTGGCCTTGAGTACCACTACATTAGTGGTGCCCTTAGATTTTGAATAATTTTTTGTGGTTTGGAAGAAGAAGAGGTATCATTTGACTTGAATGCCAATTTTTATTGCGTAATTGGATTTTCTTCTCTTCGATGGCCCAAATCTCTAACTTTCATGCCATAGTGAATGCTTCATCAAATGTTCGGAAGGTTTGGACCTATAAGGTCGGTGAGATATGTCTAGCACAAGCCCATGTGAAGAGCTTGATGAGTTCTATTTGGGGCAGTTGGAAGGTGAGTTGGTTGATCAAGCTACGCTAGCGAGCAACAAAATCTACGATAGATTCATCCTCATACTGACGCGTGGAGTATAGATCGGTCATGGTAACCTTCTTGATGATATTGATAGAGAAATGATCCAAGAAGGCTTGGGCTACCTAATTGAATGAGAATATAGAGTGTCTAGGTAACCCACTATACCAATCTAATGCAGGTCCAGTGAGGGACATGGGAAAGGTTCTCAAGAGCAAGGCATCATCATGAGCGATCAGATAACACCCGTGTTTGAACGACCGCAAATGTTACTGGGTCTTCTTGCTTTATTGAAATGATTGAATTTAGGCATTTCCCAATGCATGGGGTATGAGTAGATAGGAATGGATGGGTGGATGGGCTCGTTGCAAATCTCGTCATAGGTGAGAGTGTTGGGAGCCTAAAACCGATGCCTCCAATGTTTACATCTTGTCCAACATCAATTTAATTAGGTCGTTGGTGGGTTGTGATGATTGGGTGCCTCCTATAGTGTGAGAGGATTGGTTTTGGGCATATAACAGGGGTGACACTCTAGTGTATGGGGCTGCCATGTAGGTTGATTGAGAAGAAGGTAGTGAAATAGGGGGTATGTACCCGAGTGAATAATGGATGAAATGGGAGGTTGTTGGTAGTATGTATAGGGAGGTGGAAGGGTCATGGTAACCCTAGTGGCAATAGGGGCTAACGATTGTGGAATGGAAAGGACCATGTTTTGAAATGGGGTAGGGGTCACCAACACGGGAGGTGGTAATGTAGCTACGGGTATGTGTGAGACATTAGGGGTGGATGAGGTTGCATTTTGGG
The DNA here is from genome assembly GCA_018340775.1 of Taxus wallichiana var. yunnanensis. NCBI lineage: Eukaryota > Viridiplantae > Streptophyta > Pinopsida > Cupressales > Taxaceae > Taxus > Taxus wallichiana. The sequence continues at coordinate 364,218,644 of CM031233.1, forward strand.
TAGTTGTCGAGGGTATGGTGGATGATGTGGGGTAAGAGAGGTGGGCAGAAGATGTGAAATTCATAGTGGGTATAGGACCTAGCTATGAAATGACTGGGGGTAAGGTAGATGTCGGGCAGCACAGAGCCAGATGGGGCTGATGCAGGAGTGGGAATGAGAGTTGGGGGATAGATATGGGCATGCCATATATCAACTAACCCGAGGCATCTCGAGTGGATGAATGGGAAAGGTAAACTATAAAGTGGTAGGGTTTTGGTCAAGGAGTCATGCAAACTCCTCATCTCTCAGTAGCGATAGTAATAGGTTGGATGGGATCCATGGCTGGTGATAAAATGGAAGGTGGTGAAGGACTAGGTGGGAGTGGTTGACAACTGGTGTGAAATACGAGTGCACTTGCTTGTCTTCGGGTTAGCACCATGTGAACCAATATTGATCAGGTAGGGCTGCTTCTCTGTAAATGACACAGAAAACAATAAGAATAGGTGAATCTGATGGTAAAAAGTGGATTAGGTACTAAATGATGGTTGGAATGTGAAACAAGCTAATCGATGTTAAGGCAAACCGATGTTGATTAAGGCAAATCGATGCGGTTAAGGCAAACCAATGCCGGTTAGGGGTAATCACACGGTCACTATAAAAAATGGAAAGTGAGTGAAAAACAAAGCAGAAGGTGAAATCTGATAGGTATGCCAAATTTGATGATGTTTACAACATCAATGGGTATGATGGTAGTGATAGGGACTGTGAAAAGTAGAAGATGATGAATAAAATGTCCTTTTGGGTAGGTTAGCAAAAGGACCTGGAACGACATCGGTTGGGTATAACCGATGACGATGGTCAGAGGTAACCGATGATGGTTACTATGAAATTAAAACAGTGATGAAAGAAAAGTGGTTGTGAATTAAAATCTGATGTAGAATCAGACCAGAATTTTGAGAATGATGATGATATGGCTCAGCACACTCAAGTGAAGCTAGAATACACTAGCTATGATGAGGAGTGTGCAAGGATGAATAAGAAAAATGAAGAACGTGATCTCTCACCTCAAAACGCAAGCCAAGCAGAAACACTAAGAAAAATGTGATCCTAGGAGTGCCCTTTTCTATTATGTTTGTTTAGCTTATGCTATTTAGGGACTGACACATGAGTTGTGAAATAGAGTTTTTGGTGAGGATGGCTTCCTACAAAAAAGGAGATCTAAAAGGTGAGGTTTCAGGTATGTTATGGTGGGGGCGGGCTTCACTCTGAAGTATGACTCGACAGAGTAGTGAGTTGGGTGCCCACTGTGTCATGATCGTGTGATCACCTACAGCTTCTTCAAGTAAGATGTTGTTTAAGAATGTGTGTATTTTCAATTTTTGTGAGGTTTGGTAAGACTCAGAGAGAGAGAAAGAGAAAGAAAGTGCTTTCTATGGTTCGTTTGTCAACCATCAGCTGGTCATGACTTCCAGCATATAGGTTTCCTGTAATTAATGTGAGCTAATGTGATAAATCAGAATGCAATGCACTTATTTTTAAGCCCAAATCAAAGTGTGAAGTTGGATGACACAAAGAGATGAAGAGGAAGAGGGATGCTCTTTCACTACAATGTAGAAAACATGAAGAAATGGTTCTTTTTAATTACACCAAAAGAAAGGTTTCCTTTAGAGAAAATAGAAAGAAAAGGTGGGTTACCAAGGAAGAAGATTAATGTGTATACTTTTTTCAAAAAGGAAACAAACACACAATTTTTCCTAGGAATGAATGAAATGCAAGGAACCCTGGATGGGTCCCACCGGGCGTGCCAAAATGTTTCACCTGATTCTAGATTGTTTCTTTGAAGTATTGATGAAACAAATAGGGTAACGGGTGTAGGAGGAATACTTGTTCAAATGTTGGTTGATGGGTTGTTTGTGCGCGTATGACTTCCGAATCCACAGCTGATTGTGAGAACTTCCTTTTGGCTAGGAGGAACTACCTGTAATGAAAAGCAAGACCACTAGAAGGAATTAAACAATATATGTAGTGAACTGCCTAGCGTATGCTAGATCGGGAAGTGTGATACTTCCTAGATGGTTGTCAGTCCACTGTTTTAAACAATTTAATGTTGTAAACAAATTTAATCCTATTGTAGTTCGAAATGATTTAGGTATCTCACTTAAAACACAATAAGAAATAGATCTAATCTAACAGGCTAGGTCAAAATAGGATCCGAAGGTCAAGTGACTAGTTCTGGATCTTTCTGTGTCTGATAGAGGTCTCAGGTATATTCACAGATGGATGAGGGTGAGATGAAATTAGGTGGGTAGGTCTCTATTCTAGGTTGTATGGGAAAATATAGAGACCGATGTCGGTTAAGGGTGACCGATGACGGTGGTTAGGTGTAATCGGTGCCAATTATTGTGGAAATATGGGAATGCCATAGAACAAGCTTTGGGTCTCCTTTGTGATTGCACAAAGGATTTTGTTAGTTGGGATGAGGTATTGGGTGACTTGGGTAGGATTTGGTGAGATTTTAATGGGTATATGGAGGTGGAAGTGTTGGAGAAGGTCAATAGGTGGGTAGGTAAACAATAGATGATAAAATAATGATGAAATGAAATAAACCAGAGAAGTATGATGTTATACTTATTAGGATTCTGGTCCTAGATGTCTGTGAGTGAGGGATGGAGGTGTTGATGAGAGCTTTGAAGGTTGCAAGTGATCACCAAATGAAAGAAAGCTTCTACATGGGCTGTATGTACATTCCTCTTTGCTTGGTTAGATCAGATCATGGTTGGGATGGCTGTGCAAGAGAAAGTGCTTAATCTCCTTCCTTGCATGTGTGTTCTCTTTGGAATTCTCTTTAAAGATGTTTTATCTCTTTGAGATGTGTTAATGTTTGCCAACTTGTCCAATATTTTTCCAACCTTTTTCCAACCTTGAGAATAAGGTTGTTTTGGGGTTAAAAGGGTAACCGACGGTGGTTCCAGCTTAACACGGTTAGGGGTAACCGCGTCGGTCAAGGTGGGATTTCCTAGGTTTACTAAACTAGGGAGATCCTCTTGATTTCCTTGGATCTCATGTCATTAACCCATGGATTAGATTGGAAGCTTCTTGTAAGCATGTGGGAATGTGGTTAGAGAGAATGTAGGCATTGATTTTTAGGGTTTAGGTAAGTCTTAGTTAGTTATGACAACTTACTAAGAATAGGTTTTTAGGGTGAGTTAGCTTGGTGAGGTGTCTAAGTGAAGTGTATGTGTGGATATTATTTAAATTAAGATATTTAAATAATAAATATGGTGAGGATAATGAATTAAATTAATTAAATTAATATTAGTGGGGTGAAGGGGGCCATGGCTAGGTGAATGTGTTAAAGGGTGTTTATTTGTTGAGGGACCAAAGGGGAGTGTGACCTAATTTTAGTGTCTATAGTAGGGGTCCCGGAGATGATGTGGATGGGTCATGACACAACAAAGGGGACTCACTCGGGTTGTTCAATGACTAAGACAAAAGAAAATGCGGGGTCGGGGGAGTCGACCCTATAACCTTCGTGCCATATCTGAGTGAATCAGCCAACCCACCTAACTCGGTAGGTTGGTATAAAGTTGGATGATAGGCCTTATCAATTCAAAACTTAGGGCCCATACCACTATATAAAGGGGGTTCGAACCCTCTCCAAACACAACACACAAGATATCATTCAAGAGCTTGAAGGAGGAAGCCCAAGATCAAAGGAGAGATAAGGATCCTTTTTAAAGGCATAGTTGTGAGAGAAGTCCTAAAATTATTTTAGGAAAATATTGTAAATTGTCCTATTATTTTAATAGGCTCATTATTGTAATTGGGAGTTATTCTAAACTACCCAATAGGCCCATAGCACCACACTTCATATTGCGGAGTCTGGAAGATCAACATGGGGTGTCATAGGACATCATAATAACATCTAGAAGACTGATATAGGAGCCATATGACTTTGTACCGTCAAGGAGAGTACAAGGATAGAACCAAATTCATAAGTCAGGAAAGCATCTTGGTGGTCGTGATAAGGTTCTTGTTCCCTATTTTATTCTATTTATCTTACTTCGATTATAATTTTGTATTAGGATTTAGCATTATCAAGTAGATAATATATCAGTTTGATTACAAACTAGAGAGGTAGGTAATTGTAGAACTCTATTATCAACATTGGTTTTTACACTATGATTATTATTTACTCAGGCATTATTTTATAAGTTGAAATTTGAGCGGGGTAAATTCTATTGGAAAATACTAACATCCTATAGGGGTCTGAGGTCAATTCAAAATTTGACATGTATTTTAGGATCGATTTGATATCGAGAGATGGTCATTGCAAGTGTTGTTGAGTACCCATTATGGACTTGTACCCATTTATTCAATGGCTAGTGGTCTTTGACATTAATTGACACTATGATCGGAATGGTGGTGACTCTGCACCAACATCGAATTGTTAGATAGTGGAACTAAAAATGCATCTGAAAAATGTTTTACAAGCATCGTTGTCTATAGAATCAAAACTTTGGTGAGCTTCGAAAAGCATTAATGCTCTACCCGATAAGTTATATGAAGAAAGTCCTATGTGGAAACGATGCCTAGTTATTCCACCCACACTAGAGAAAAATGGGTGCAAAGCCATTGTGGTAAGGAGGGACATGATGCTAAACATTGTTGGAGGTTAAACCCCAAGAGGATACCTCATTGGTACAATACCAAAGCTGAAAAAGGTAAAGATACTGCAGATCCTAGTGCCACCCAGCAAGGGAAAATGACTACACCTCTACGGCGATAAAAGGTGATGGCAGGAAGTTACAAACTTGGTGTTACGATCAGCAGAGGTTACCAAACAGAATGTTCTAACAATTGTGGAAGGATAAAGTGAAATATTTTTTTGACTGGAGCATTGGAGTCAGCTATGTGATGGAAGATATTCCCTATAGACTACGCCTATCCTACATACCATTTCCTCTTTCCAAAACATATAACACTAGATACAAATGTATTTAGGGAGTTACAACTCACTATTGCAAGCTAAGGTACATTATAGGAGGAAAATTATTAGACTTATTACATCTCAACATCATCCCCATGGAGATAAACAAGATAGTCCTTGGGAGTTTTTATCTTGTGGCCCATCAGGCATGTCTGTAGAAGGAGGAAATGGATTCAAACTACACCATGGACTGGTTATAGATTTCAGTTTTGGTTAGATTACGAGACCCGATAATAGATATAACAAAGGTGTCATCTCCATCCAGAAGCATCCATGTGAACATTAAATGGTTTGTCCCATGAAAGAAAGTGCAAAATAGGTACAGTAGTCAACCTTTCTTTTAGTGTTTCAAATGCTTGTTGTTATGCCTCACCCTAATAGAATTTTCCCTTAGCTTTCAGTAGTTATTCCGAGGGCACATAAATAATTACATAACCCTTAATAAATTTCCGTTAATACCCCGTATGTGCAAGAAATCTGCACACTTCACCCTTATTGTTAGGTTCTTCCAAACCTAAGATCACAACAACCTTGGCTAAGTCTACCAACAACCCCTCCTTTCAAATAATATACCCAAGTAAAGTGCCAAAAGGTGTCGCAAAGATACATTTCTTAATATTAAAAAATATTCTCAACTTCCTAAACCTCTCAAACATAAGTCTCAAATTTTCAAAATGATCCTTAACTAGGCCATACACTTCCTAATCATCCAGATATACCTGTAAAAACTTATGAATTAAATCCTAAAAATCCTACATAACAATGCGTGAGAACACAATTGGTGCATAATTCAATCCAAGGGCATCATTATGTCTCGAAAAACTTCCGCACTCGGTGGTGAAAGTTATATTTTCCTAATCTTCCTTCGCTATGTATACTTGATGATATCTAGAAAACCCATCTCTAAAAGAGTAGATCTCATGCCCTACAACTCCTTTAAGGATCTCTTCTATAAATGGGGTGGGAAAAGGATCAATAACACATGAAGCATTTAATTCTCTATAGTCCACATAGATCCTTATCCTCCCATCATTTTTAATGCTTATTACCATGGGACTAACCCATTTAGATTCCTCAATGGGATCAATTATACCAGACTTGAGCATGTTATCAATTTCTTCCTTTACCTTGACATGTAGATTAGGATTCATTCCTTATGGCCTCTTCCTAATCGGGTGTGTTCCATCTTTAATTTTGATTCTCATCTCATCTAAAGAAGGGTGTACTCCTTTTAATGCATGATATCCCCTAGTAAACAAGTCTTGAAAGTCACACAGGAGTTCAATGACCTTAGACACTTACTGCTCTGACTATTAATCACCAATAATGGCCTCTTTAGGCTCTGTGTCTATCCCAATGTTAACCTTTTTTTTTTTCATAGGCTCATGATATGCATGAACCTTTTCATCTACTATGTCCATTACCTCGCACATACCTTCAGTGTGGTTAAAATCTAAGTTATTATCCTCATCATTTAAAAGGCATACCAATTTACCCTTTTCCTTCATTTCCTAGGTGTAGACCATTTCTTCTTCTTCGGTTTCATCAAGGTCAAGGAATTCATCTATATCTAGTTATCCAAACATCTCTAGCATGCGTTCCTCATTCTTTGTGCTATCCCCTAAATTAAGGTGATTCATAATCTATAGTGATTCCTTAATCTGGTGGCTTAGTAGAAAAATTATCAAAAGTATGGATCATACCCGAGATCATCTCCTACTAATTGACTATTTAATTTTTTTATTTTGCATGAACATACCTTGCACACGTGCAACCTCCTAAAGTGGAGTAGAACTTATGTACCCAAAGTGATGGTGGCAAGGCCTCCTACTCCTCTATCCAAATTATCTCACATTCCCAGGATGTGGTGCGAAGCATGAGACTTCCCATGGAATTTGCATATCTCGTGAAGGTACATTACTCCCTAACAACCTAGTAGAGAAGGAGTAAGTTGTCTCTATGTGTAGCCCATCATCGTGTTTTTATCTTGTGCAGAGTATAAACTAACATATTACACCTATCTCCTTCATTCTTCCACCGGGTTTCATGGCACAAAAAATACATGAGGGTTCCCTTCACCAAAGTGTACTAAGGTACTGTTTATAACTCAAATGTGTAACTATGCATGGCCTAATCATGCAAGTGACTATGTTCTTAACCTCTCACCCAAATACTTCATACGTTCCATACACCTAGTTGTCAGATGAAATACTTATAGTATCACTAATTGCCCGAGCATCATCCCATTATATCGTACCTTCCTTAGATGGACCAGTTACCTAAGGATCTCTAATTGTGTGTGCATATATCTTATTCAAGTCCTCTTCACTCAAAGGCTCAACATACAGAGAAACCTTTGCATCTATCAAAGGTATAATAATGTTCTCTTCCTTATTCTCAAATCTAATGTACCCCTTATTGAAGCAAAAATATGTAATGTTTGCATAACACTAGGGGTGCCCAAGTAATGCTAGGAAACTATATGCTTCAGCTAAATCCAATGCTTCAAAGTCCACAATAAACTTGACTCCTTGAATTATAATAGTTGCATCATTGAGTACTCCAAGAGGCATGGACCTAGTTCTATTTTCCATATACAACACATTCAAAGAAGGCTATAATGGTGGTATTCCCATCTAATTCCAAGCATCCAATGTGAGTGCATTAAATTTTGCACATTTATCTATTAGATTGTTACTCAGAAGCCCTCCATCTATGACCGTATTCATTGTAATCGCCTTATCATACTCATGATTATGGGGAGGCTGATTTGCATGAAGTATATATCTTTCACGCTCATTAACTACATGTTGTAAATTTTCTCTCAACCATTCTCCTAACAAAGTGATTATTTTCTCCTGACACAACATTTGGCATACCTCATTTAAATAATCTAAATCCTTTTGTGAGAGCTCAACCTTCTTTACTTGTTCCATCTCATGTGCCTACTCCTTAAAACTCTAAATTTCTCCTTGCAAATCTTTGATAACACCCATAGTCTCTCGGAAAACTTCTTTTTGGCATGTAGCATCGGATACTTGGCATTTACCACCTCTTACTTAGTTATAGACAACTTATACTTTAGAGGTTCATGAGTGCCCACTGCCTTAGTGCGTGTAGTAACTAATATGGGTTGTAATTTGGAATCAAGCCCAACCTTCAACATCCATTGATCTCCATCTACACGTTGTATCTTAATAATAGCTGCTCCCTTATCTAACTTATGCTACTTTCTCATATGCTCATATAAATTGAGAGATTCTTCAAACTTGTGTTGTTTCCCACACCATGAGAAAACCACATTCTAAGGGAACTTATGTTGATAATGATCAAGAGATCAACAAGTATAACAAGTTCCTCTAGGAAATCCTCCTCTACCACCGCTGCGACCTTGGCCTCTATATCCTCCATAAAATCCCTTATTCCTATTATCCCATTATTGTTCCCTTCATTACATTGTTCTCCTTGATCCTTAGATCTACCGCTACACTAGTTTGGCACACACCAGTTTTAATGGCTTCATGGATATGATCAATCACTCTACATTCAATGGTTTCATGAGTGTGAGTCTTAAAAATCTTACAATACATAGACACATTCTTCTCGGATCACGTGCTTGTAAGAGGGTACATATGCTCTCATCATGGTCAAAATGAAAAATTTCACAATCTAATAACATGGTATGAACCGACTTGCAAGGAAAAATAACCTTAGTGTGTCCTTCAACCTCGTAATATATACACAATATTCCATCACGCATCTCATTAGTTGACTTAGCAGAGCTCATCCAACTATTTCACCATAGCTATAATATGTGCCTCTAAAAGAGGACTTACTCCAGTGTCTCACACTCTGCTAACTACCTTAGCACACATATTTTCTTCCAAGGAATTACGTGAATCAAAAAAATTTCTTATGAGATAACACCCTTCTAAATGGAGTCAACAATCTACCAACAAACCACTCGTGCATACTAACTAGTATATATATCATAAGACAATTTTGACAAAAAAAATTTAAAACATGCATCATATTCTTGAACACTTTTAGATAAGCCATGTTTATTTTCCTTAAGTGCTTATTTGATACTTTTTGTTCAAACTCGAAATATGGAACTAAGATAGAAATGCAAAACACAAAGCATTATAATCCACTGTAGTCTGATGTGGGTCATATTTTCTGCACTACCTATGCACATGCCCTAGAAGAGTAGTAGAAAAATGACTTGACTTCCTATCTAAAATAATGATTCTCTTAACATGCCATAGAAACTCACACTTGTGCACATTCTCTACAACATCTTCAATACCTCTATATTCTAGAAAGTGGAGATACATCTTGTAATAATCTTGGTGAGGTTTATGTGGGGTTGTTGGGGATGTGGGACTTGCCCTCCATATCTAGAACCAGAACCACCACCAATATTTCCTCCACATCCAAAACCACCTTATCCAATCGATCCCAACCCTCTTGATTTACTTGATCCTCCAGAAGTGGGTGTTGAACCAATGGATGTACTTCCTTGAGTCCCAACATTAATACTAAACTAAACTCCCACAGTTAGTGAAGTTGTGCTACTTCTAGATGTATTCCCAATGTTTTGCATTCCCAAACTTTATCCTGATGATGCGCTAGAAAATATTCCTCCAATTGGTCCTCCAAACAACACAGATGATGTTTGTGCTGCCATAGGTGTATGTGTTGTCTAATGCACTTCAAGACTAAAGGAAAATGATATCTTCTGAAGATATTGAATTACCTACAACTCCTTCTTATCAATGATTAATTTTGGAACTAGAACACCAAGCATAAGTGATAGGTTGTCAGGTGGGATCAAATAGATACCCGTGGTCCTTACTCTTTCCTCCTCTAATGTGCTCTCATCGAAATCTGAAGGGGATTCTCTACCGTGCTTTCCTAAGTAGGGGAGATCCTGATGCTCTAGCTCCACATCTTCCACATGAGCTTCAAATCCTTCATGAGACATCATCCTCTACAACTCCATAGACTCCTTAATATCATGTTGCTTCACCAATTCCCTCTCCCATGCTTCATTATACTTAAGCCACCTTTCCCCTCTCTACCTTTCTACCGCTAGGTCCTCCATCTATCACCACACCTTCTCCCGCCTCGCGCGCATTGGTATGTTTATCTAGCCATAGTTAGGCACTCTAAACTAGCACCACCATCAATATCTTAATTTCCAAAGGAATATCGCAAATGTAATATCCTTTGGGCTCCCAAAAAAAAATTCAAACTCAATAAATCCCATAAAATAATATGTAGACATGGCATACTCCAAAGTATAACTACGCATAACACTAGCCCACCAATGATCTACAACACATGTCCAAGGTTCATCTACATCAAACAAAGCCTAGTACTCTTCTTGCGTCCAAACCCTTGATCTGTAACTCCATTTTTTATTTGATGCATATGCAGAAAACCACTCATACAATTCTATTGGAAAGCATCAAAAAAGAATGTTTCATAGAGTTTATGATATAGATTATCTTCCACCCACTTACATGTATTGAAATTAGGTCCAGAACCATATCTTTGTGCAAACTAATCTTGTCCATTGATTACCCAATCTTCAATATCTCTGTAAGAGTCAATTGATACGCTATCATCATGTAATATCATGGCAAAAATTTGAAAAGAGGTCCTAGAAATGGAACCAAAATGTAGTCTTTATTTTTATACTCAGATACCTAGGCACGTTGGAATTTATTTTAGATAGATCTAAATGCTCCCCGGGTCCCTCTTTTATACTAACTTATCTAGATGTTAGCATGCATGTTCATAATCATACTAACTAGAATCAAAGTGCATATTCCACCATAACAATTAGATCCATGAGCTCAATTTGGAAACACACATAATAAATAAATCATATTAGATCAGATCATAATTAATTTCAAATTTACCATAAAAGTACCATGATTATAAACATCAACAACTAATATCCATCCACAATGATCAATTATATTAATTCATCACAAAATAGAAGTTGAATACAAAGTCATAGTTTCATGGAGTCATGCGTGTTAGAATATCAAGGCAACATAACTTTACAATACATGTGGTCTCTAAAAATAGTGGAATACATTACATACTTATAAGGGTGGGTACTTTCCCTTCACCGCATATTCATTATAAAAATAGGTTACATGCTTAAAATATCCATGCACATGTACACAAGCAACTAGGTTACATGCAAGCGAGCCTAATAATAGATTAAACATAAAGATAATCTATGTTCTAATCCTATTATTTGAGATGCCTCTACATATCTCTTGATCTCATTGTGCATGTGCTCTATCTAAAATAGGAATTCCTTTATCCACAAGTCTCCATGCCTCACTCTATTCCTGGAGCATTTCTTGGATGTCACTCCATCTTGTTAGTGTCTATTTTTAGCATGTGGCACCAAACTCGGCTAAGTCCCGAATGTCTTCTTACTTTGGGTGGGAACCCCTACGCTTCCTATTATAACTTCCACGTGAACCTTCACACATGTCTTGTACACATCCCTAACTCTTGCGTGTCATTCATAATTAGCACAATTCTTGCATGTAACAATCTTAAACATGTATACCAAAAGCTCTATCTTGAGGACTCAAAGAATGTCAATATAATATATTTGGTAAATAATTATTTTACCTTCTTTATAATCCTTGGTCTGAAATATGGCTCAAGATTTCTTGGTTTACAAGTAAATATACTTTTCCTTCTTATTTTTAAATTGTTAAGGCTCACATTCCTTCTAATGGTCTTGTTGTTCATTTAAACATGTACCCACATCTCAAATCCAGAAGATATTAGATGTTTGAGACCACAATGGAACCGTCCCCAAGTTGTGGGACCTTACACGCTTGGGATGGATCTCCAGAGAAGGTCGGTTCCTCTACCTACCTCTAACGCTACTGCTACTCCTAATGCTAGAAAGTAAATCCTAGACTAAACATGCCAAGGGACCAGGGATAGAAGGATGTGTAGAAAGGGGAAATCCTAAGCTAAGGAAGGTGATAGCACCAGGGAAAGGGTCAATATCTCTCCACGAGTGGTCAAGGAAACATAGAGCACACGGGTGAAGAGGGTGGATGGAAGACACCACGGATCAATAGGCAAGCTCGGCCTTCAAAGCACGCACAACACATGAATGTGGGGACTACAAGTGGGAATACACACAACATACCAAAAATGTAAACAAAGAGGCAAGATGTAATGAAAATGAGAAAGGGAAGACAAGAGTTCCACAAAAACATTATTTTATTGCTCAAGGGATGCACAGTAATTTACATTCACGGTAGGAGGAGAGAATACATTACAGAGACCACACCAAGGTCCGAGACCCATAAGAAGTTGGCCATCATTTTGGCATGGTACCATTACAAAAGAGATGGATCATTTTTATAAAGTAGAACTCTACTATTTATAGAAGAAGGAGAGAAGAGAAGGAGAAAGAGAGGGAAACTCGGATTCAAATATGCAACCACCAACAACAAGTGATAAATGCCTACAAAACCACTGTAAGATGTATTCAAATGTGCTTCCCCATGTTGATTTGGCATGTAGAAGAAGGAAGAAAGCAATATCTGATTGAAATTTAATGGTTGAGGTTGATTAGATGTGTGCATTGATGATCAAAAAGATGTTTCCCTATTTTCTGCCTACCAAATCCCTGCCTAGATTTGAATTTGAATAGTCCAACATGTAGTTTGTGTCAACAACTCTTTGAAAATTCTAGGCATGCATTGATTAGGGCTCTCTGTAGTAGAAGATACGGTTGTTAAAATATGTTAGAGCCACTTTGACATGTAATGACATGTGGCGCGCATTGATTTCTTGAAGGATTATGCCAACTTTTCATTTGTTTTTCTTTTTCGCCACGTGTCATGCACCACTTGGGTTTTTCAGATTTGGCTTCCTATTGGCACAATTTGATAAGTTACGTGTAGCATAATCAAGTATGACAGAGATGAAGTGGAACAATGACTGGTGTAAAAGAAGGCACAAGGCGTAGAAGTAAGAGGCATGAACATGGGAGAGATTGACACGTGAATGCAATGTACGCAGGTAGGAAAGAAGTCATACTTGTAAAGGAAAGTATGGAAGCAGGGTGTGAGAATTCAACTAAGTGGAAGGGAATGTGACAAAAAAGAAAAGGGGGCATGTAAAGGAGTGCAAGGAAAAGTGGTAGTGCAAGGCACGTAAGTGTGAAAACATGCGAGGACTTAGCCATTTTGGAAGGAAAGTATGTAGAGGTGTGTGCAAGGAGTGCATGATAGGATATGAAAGAAAGTGGGCATGCAGGAGGAAGGTGCAAAGGGGAAATGGAAGGAGATAGTAGAATGTAGAGAGAAGGGGAACAAAATCAAGAAGGAAGTAAGGTGTGTGGGGTGTGTGGAATAACTATAGCCAAAAAAATTGTGCCAAGGGAGTAAGCTTGTGTGCGTAACCTGAAATGTGAAACATCAGAGTCAAAATAAAATATAAGTTATCCAAATAACTAGGAGAGTTATTTGGATAACAATTTTGGTGAATTTTGGGGCCATCTGCCTACTAGATGAAGAGACCAAGTAGCCTTAGAATTCCATTGGGCATGGATTCAAGTGCTAAACTTGAAGATCTAATCTACAACTTGAAGAACATCCTTGAAGTCACTTACAACATTGTCTAAACTCTGAATTGAACAGTTTCTCTCATATGAAGATATTCTAAATTGGATTGATGAGATTGAAAGTTATGCACTAACCATTGGAACTACCTCTTCCAAAATCGAAATACCCTCCCAAGAAGAAAAAAAAGGGGCACATAGTGCAATAGGAAAGGAAAGGTGCCAGAGGGAGCATGCCAAAACAGAGCACAACACTATGTAAAAATTTAAAATCATACATGTCCCAAAGGGAACATGCAGAGTGTGCACAAGCACTTGTGTTGCTAAAATAAAACCTAAACTAACCTAAAATAACCAGAGGAAAAGGGCACTCAATTAAAACTTGCTATAAGTAGGAGAAGTAGCTTCCTTCCTCACAAATTGTGACCATGTAATTTATTTGGTGCTAGACATGGTCTGGAAACAAGAGTGAAAAACTAACTTGTAGATGGTGTTTCACCCTCCTCAAAGTATCAAAAATAGAATATATACCTCCTAAAGTTGTTTACGCTTGGATCTGGGAGGCATTGTTGTTGACCTTTTGGAGCACTAAAGCTCTACCTCATGCTCTGAAGTGAGCATGACCTGGTGGAAACTCTATCTTTGGCTCTAGAATAACCAAATATTTGATTGGGCATGATCTGATCCTTATGATTTTCCCATTAATTTTAAGCTCAATCCTACATATGGGATTTTCTTGTAGACTCTCCTTCTGAAGGGAGTGCTTGCAAGATAATTCACATATGGTTCTCGCCTCTACAAGTAAATTGGTCTCCTTCAAGAACTGTGCCTCAGAACTAACGATTTTCTTCTCAAAAGTGGACCCGTATGATTTTCTTCCCAGTCAAATTCACATGATTCATGTCATTCTTCAATTTTTGTAGTCATCGAACATAATGACATTAGTTGGGAAAGGTGTGTTGGTAGGGGCTATTCATTTATGGTAGTTAGACAGAGGGGACTCGGAAGGAAATGGGAGGATGGGCAAAGAAGAATGGATAGAGGGCACACGCGTAAGAGGAGAGGAAGTTTACGTAAGAGGGGTGATGGCAGAGAAATGAAGGTGAGAGGATGGAGGAGGGGAATTCTCAATGGGAGCAGCGTGCAAGAATTTGGGAACATGTGCAATAGGATAAGATGATGTAGGTTGGCATGGAGGAGTGAGGGGGTTATAGGATGGTAGTGCAAGGTTGCCCCATTTATAGGGTTACCGTGTGCTATAATTGTGAGCCTCTATTAAATCCACCCACTTTGTAACTTGAGGTAGCATCTCAGTGATAAAGTGTAGCTTCTATTGGGTTACTAAACCATTTTGGTATAGGGGTGACCCATGGACAAGGGACCTTGTAGCCAACTTTAGATGCCTTTATGGAGCACTTGAATCTGAGTTGCATCATGTCCATCTCCATCTTTTTGCACTGCCTCTCAAAATTAGCATCTTTCATGGAGTTACCACCATCATTTGCATAAACTTGTTCTTCATAAACATTTTGGTTAGAAAAAGTGGGTTGTATGCATTTTTCAGGATAATGGGGCTTATAAAATTGATTTGGAGGAGGATTTTGAAATTGTGTGGATGGAGAAAAATAGCTCTACTACTGCAAATGAGAATTCCATGAAGGGAAAGAAGTCATGATTACACAACTTCAAAAGAGGAAGGTGGAACAATGGAAAAAGGAAAATGAATGGAAGAAAGGGGAGACTGTCTCTACGAATGAAATAATGGGTGTGTTTGAATCAGTGGAGTCACTAGATGCATTGAAAGATGCCTCCAAAGGTTGGATCTTAGCAATAACACATCGAACTTGTTGAGATGAAGATGTATAGCTCTTTAAACTTGTCCCATCGGGCATGCTAGAAATTGTTGGTCATTCAAACATGTACCTACATCTCGGATCCGGAAGAGCCGAGTTGTTTGAGACCACAATGGAACTATCCCCAAGTTTTGGGACCTTGTGCGCTTGGGATAGATCTCTGGAGAAGGTTGGTTCCTCTACCTACCTCTAACTCTACTGCTACTCCTAATGTAGAAATAAAATCCTAGACTAAACATGTCAATGGACTAAGGATAGAAGGATGTGTAGAAGGGAAATCCTAAGCTAAGGAAGGTGATAGCACTAGGAGGAAAGGGTGATCTCTCTCCACAAGTGGTGAAGGAAATAGAGAGGGCACGTAGGAGAAGAGGGCGGATAGATGATGCACACCATAGATCAACATGTGGGCTCGGCCTTCCAATGCGCACAACACATGAACATGGGGAATGTAAGTGGGAATACACACAACATGCTAGAAAATGCAAACAAAGAGGTGAGATGCAATGAAAATGAGAAAGGGAAGACAAGAGTTCCACAAAACATGATTTTATTGCTTAAGGGATGCACAATCATTTACATTCACGATAGGAGGTGAGAATACATTACAGAGACCATGCCAAGGTTTGAGACCCATGGGAAGTTAGCCACCATTTTGGCATGGTGTCGTTACAACAGAGAGGGATATTTTTACAAAGCAGAACTCTGTTATTTATAGAAGAAGAAGGAGAGAAGAGAAGGAGAAAGAGAGGGAAACTTGATTCAAATCTTCAACCACCAACAACAAGTGATAAATGCCTACAAAACACTTATAAGGCTATCGATGCACTTCCCCATGTCTATTTGGCATGTAGAAGAAGGAAGAAAGAAAGATCTAATTGAAATTTGGTGGTTGAGGTTGATTAGATGTGTGCATTGATGATCAGAAAGATGTTTCCCTATTTTTCACCTACCAAATCCCACCTAGATTTGAATTTGAATATTCCAATGTGTATCTTGTGTAGCAAGCTCTCAAAAGTCTAGGCACACATGCCAATCGGGATCGTATACAAAAGATATGGATGTCAAAA
Source organism: Taxus wallichiana var. yunnanensis (assembly GCA_018340775.1). Lineage (NCBI taxonomy): Eukaryota > Viridiplantae > Streptophyta > Pinopsida > Cupressales > Taxaceae > Taxus > Taxus wallichiana. The sequence continues at coordinate 364,235,156 of CM031233.1, forward strand.
GATGTCAGAGCCACTTTGACATGCAATGACATGTGGCACACGTTGATTAACTGAAGGATTCAGCCAACTATTCATTTGTTTTGTATTTTCTGCCACATTTCATGCATCGGTTGGTTGTCTAGATTTTGGCGTTCCCTATTGGTGCACTTTGATAGGTTGTGTGTAGCATACTCAAGTCTTATATATGATGTGACATAATGATGACATAGAAGGAGGCACAAGGCATAGAAATAAGAGGTAGTGTGCAGGAGAGATTGGCGTGTGAATGCAATTCATGCGGTAGGAAAGAAGGAATACTTGCAGAAGGAAAGTATGTAATTAGGGCATAAGCATTCAACTATGGAAGGGAACGTGACTTCAGAAATAAAATGGGACGTGTGAATGAGTGCAAGGAAAATTGGTAGTGTAAGGCACACAAGTGTGAAAACATGTGAGGGACTTAGCCATTTTAGAAGGCAAGTCTACAAAGGTGTGCACAAGGAGTGTGTGACATGATAGGAAAGAAATCAGGTGTGCAAGAGGAAGGATTAAAGGGGAAATGGAAGGAGATAGTAGAATTTAGAGAGAAGGGGAACATAAGTAAGAAGGAAGCAAGGTGTGCTCGGGCGCGCAGAATAAGCGCAACCAAGCAAATTGTGCCAAGGGAGAAAGCTTGAGTGTGTGTCACCTGAAATGTGAAACATCAAAGTCAGAATAAAATATAAGTTATCCAAATAACTAGGAGATTTAATTTGATAACAGGTCCTAAACCTTGATTATTCACCTTCATCAAGCCACAACAATACTTTTTTCTCATAAGTTTGTTTTGAAACCCAAAATAATCTATTTTTGATTATAAAGATAACTCTTGAACTTGCATCCTACTTATTCCTACAACAAACTTTATCCTTCAATATGGACATTCATTTCATATAATGCATCAAAATTTGATATGAAAACACAAATTTTGCATGCATCCATTAAGAACAATCAAGAAACATGTACACCACATAATGGTTCAAGAGGAAATATGAATTTATATTCATTCTTAATATGAATTTCAAATTGTCTCTTTTGGAGGGAAACTTGGAATTGCTTTTCTAACACACTAGGATGATCTTAAAATACCATGAAGGAGATAATAACACCTATTTAGACCAATATAACCTTATTCAACACTTTCTCAATAAAAATTACAAAATTGAAGCCTTTACAGTGATGTTCCTTCATCACGACTCCCAAGTATATCTCACTCCATCGTCCTCCATGGATCGGAGTATATGCCGCATTGTTTAAGAAGTAATATTTATGGGGAAATATTGACATGGAAATCATTTTAAATATGCAATATAACCTAATTTTATTTAATAAAATTAGCATGTAGCTTATGTTATAAGTTATATATGTAAATTTTATAAAGTTATAAACAATTACTTTAATTAATTGTGATCAAGAGTAAAATAGTTCAATCAAAAGGTGGAAACCAAATCACCCACCATTATTAATAAGGAAATATCCTATTAGATATTGGTAAGTTAAACATATTTTTCTCGTATGCATTATACAATCAATTCTCTTGTGGAGAAGTGAGAAGGGAGCATGTATGATGGGTTGGCTTGTACTTTTAGGCAATTGTTCCCCATTCATATTTGAATCAATACTAAAATTACATTTTCATAATGGGTTTTTTACCATTTATAGTTTTCCCCACTTTACATCTTGTGTTTAGTGTTTATTTAGTTTATTCCATACATTTTTATTTTAGTTTACATCAATTTAATTATTTTATATCTTAATATTAAAATCTTGTCAAATTCATTAAAAATGCACATTGTGTAATTAATCCTAAATATTCTAACACACATATGATATGGGATAGACACTCCTCAACCACCCACTACTATAACTAATGCTATTAACGAGCTACAATAATTTTTGTAATCCTAGAACCCCTTTTGTCGCAATCAAACTCAATCGATGGTAAAATTTTCAAGGCCACCTATACCTAACCAAAACCTACACACCCTATGCATATAAAACACCACATCCATTGGTAAGACATGTACCTATACACACAAGAAAAGTGACACGAGTATTATTTTGCACTCAAATTCCCAAGGTTGATCTGAGACAATTGAAATGTGGAAGATGGGATGAGTAGATTAGGTGGAAAATGATAAATACAAAATAGGTTGGGATGAATTAAATGTTGAGATTCAAAGGAAGAACAACACATAATCGATCAACTTGTAAGTATGAAACTTTCTCACCAAGGATAGTGAAAATTCCTCTTATCTCTATGTGGAATACTATGATCAAGAATAATTACTACATGTAGTTCTTGATCTTGTTAGTTAGAACAAAAATACTTCGGCTGGATGATGAACTATTAGAAAGTGTTTGTCACCTCAAGATATTTCTCTCTAGAGATGGTCATTTAAGAATGCAAATGATGCATAAAGTAAAGAAAATATGGATTTGGGTTTCTAACTTGGTTTGCTTAATTGGCCCAAAATTTCTCAGCTATGGATAATTACTCATTTAGAGCATCAATTCGGTTGATGATTTGTGGGGGAAAGGGAGTATAGTGGAATACTAGTACACATAATCCTAAGTCTATGTCTTCATGGTATCATTTGATCCACGGTGGGTTAATGATTGGTTCAAATATCCTCCTATGAAGTTGAGTTAGATGAGAAATGGTCTTGTATGGTCATCAACTCGTGAGTAAGAACAAATGATACTCAAAGAATAGTCAAATGATAATTAGAGGCTATGAAATGGTAGTGTGAACTCCTAATAACTAGGTTTTTTTGTTTTGATTTGAATTCCTAGATTACATTAAATCCTAACAATGAATAAACAACATAAGGAAATTTAATTAAATAGAAAGATAAATGAATTAATCCCTTTGGTTTATCAAATTCCTTTCTAATTAATTAAATAAAATGAATAAAACTACTTTAATCTATCTTTTTGTATTTTGATAAGCTTTTGAAAGAAATGAATTAAAAATAACTAATTAACTATTTTTTTATGTTTTCCATATTATTTAAAAGAAAATAAGATTTAAAGTCTAAAAAGATAAAAAAATAATTGAAACTAAATTAATTACTTCTTCTAATTATTCCTTTGTTGTCAAATGGGGGTTTAAATAATACTTCTAATGAGGAAGGAATTAAAAAATTATTTATTTGACAAAAGAAAAACTTCATGTAACAGAGCTTCTACCTCGGATTTTCCTAGAAGGGAAGCTTCTTAGAATCTATTTCCTTTCTTCTAGACAAACTTTCCTCAATAGAACTACTTGTAATATAATTAAAATAAATAATAAATAACCGAGGATGTGGAGATTTCTTCACTTCTTCTGCTAATTAATTTCCGAGAAAATCCATATGGATAATCCAAGGTAGAATATTTTCTATGATAAATCTTCTAAAATGAATAGGACATAAGAAGTGAGTGATATATTTCATTTCAAATAATACTACAAATATATTTTTGATTTCAAAAGGCAATGCTTATATTGAAACTTAAAAATAAATGAGGTGCATCCCCAACTTAGTCACTATAATACTATGGTATTTTGTCTCAATATTTTTGGTGATCTATTTAGTGTCTCTTCAGCTTCAGAATCCTTCCAATATGTGATTTTCAAGTGATCCGGGTAAGCAAAGAAATGGATGATAATAATAAATCAATAAAATTATATGATTGGTCTAGTATAAAGAATGATGGTTATAATATGAGTAAAAGAAAACAATATAGAGAATTGTCTTTATCGTGCAAGAACCTCTCCAAAATTCAACAACATAACACTTCACAAAACTTAAAATGCATGAGCTCATGATACAAATACATGTGAGATATTTATAAATTCTCATGGAAGAATAATTCTTAAACACATGTTGAACAAGAATGAGTGATTCATTTAATGAGGAATAATTCAATGTAGTAGTTTTGTAAGAAGGAAATAGAAAGTAATGACCATTTCAATGATCCTAGTTTTAATAGATTTGACCAAGTAAACATGGAATAAAGAAAATCATAATCAAAACAAATGTTTTAATATTGATTTTCACGGTGAAAAATTTCCCTTGTTTCAAGAGGGATGGTTATAAACCGCATTGAAGAGTAGGGTAAAATGCTAGGAAAAGGGTGGGGAAAACTTCTAAATAAAAGTGAAATTGGGAGTAGGGGCAAGGAGGTTAGGCTAAGTTAAGGAAAGAATATAAAAAAGGAGATGAAGGGATCTAGATCTCATTCATATCTTTGAAGTAATTTTTTCATCATTAGATAAGTATTACATTCAATTGTTGCACCATGTAATTTATGGGTGTGTATCTATTACCCCCTCCGAATAGTGTTTTAGCCATAAATGGGAAAAATGTGATTTTCAAGAATCGATGCTTACCAAAATGGGAGGGTTAGAAATTTACCTGATCCATCTTTTTTCCAAGGTGTTATCAGCCAAGACATCTCGCCACCTACAAAAGGAAGATGAGAATCAAGTACATAAAAAACTATATTAGCAAAATACTTCCAAAATGAAAAGAAAAAATTACTTACCATTTACATGGAGTGAGAAAGCTACCTTCTCCATTACCTCTAAAGCACTACACATCATTTCCAAAATTGTGTTAGAAAGATAAAACACTCTCTTTTTATCTACATTCTTAATATATTTATAAATCATTTGTTATCTAATATTTTGCTATTTTTGGGGTTCTCGATTTTGGACAACCTTTTTGTGCACAAGTAAAACCAAATTGATGAGTGTTTTGATATGATGACATTGGATCTAGTGGCAGCAACATGATCTTAGAACAAGTTAGTTATGAGTGGTTTCTCCTTTTTTTAGTATATTATATTTTTATTGGAAACAAGATCTTAGGGAGGGTATTTTTAGCAAATATATAGTCAAAATGATCATTATCAAGACGGTTTTAGGAAGATGCAATTAATTTTTTCTCATTTAATACTTTTATAGTATTTTAGAATATTTGGAATGTTAGGGAAATTTTTTTGGAAACATGGTTGATGTAATACAAAAAGGGTGGTGGTTGTACAACCTCTATGATAACTACACAATCACCGTGATGATTGTGAAACTACCACTTTGCATAGAGGGGTAGTTGTACAACTATTTATCAGTGCCTATGATAGTTGAAAATGAGTGTGTTTGTTTGATTTTGCTTGCTTAATGTTTTAAAATTTATGATTTTACAACTTTGATCAGGTGTATTATAACACTCTTTTATTTTCTCTTGATGGAATAGGGGCTCAGAGTAGACTGAATTGGATGAGTGCTACCTTTATTAACTTATGCCAAGACAAAGTACTTGAGAGGGTAGGGATATGGTAGTTGGCATATATTAGGCCATTTTCCCCAATTAGTAGAATAATTTGTGACTTTTTAACCTATTAGGATGTAGATGGAACACTTTTCAATTCCATGGTGTCCATAGAGAGTAGACCATCACATTAGAGGATGTTTATAGGATCTCAAGGGTTCGATTATAAGGAGGAAGCTGGTGATAAAATTTCCAGCTCATTAGATGAGGCCCAAAGGTGGGTGACATTCTTGGGAAATGTAGGGACACTTGACATGAGTGTTAATTAGGGTATCGTGATGGTTTTAATGGAGACAACTCTTATCCCCACTCGACACAATGCCATTATGGTATATTGGCTTCATGTTTGATTGGGAATAAAGGCAAGGGATATATTTTTATTCTTTTGGGGCCCTATTGTATAAAGTATAGAGGTACATGGAAATATTTACTCATGGGGTCAAGACATTTTGGAAACTACATACCATGACTTTTATCGAGTGGTTATATGTAGGTCAAGATCCATGAATCATCTTATACTAGTTATGTCATGGGTATATAATAGGTTCATCCACTATCACAGGGCTATAGATATTATATATCTAATTAATATCATAACATCGAGGTGGGTAGAAGTGGAACCTATTAGAGATACACCATAAGTGTTAGGTATACTAACTATCATAGACATGGTAGTAGAGACTTAATCATCCATACTCATATTATAAGATGGAGTGGGGATTACCTTGAAAACATACTTAGGTACCAAGTAATTGATTGATCATGGGGGATGGAGAGAGGTGCATATAGTAGCACAAGTTTCTCAATAGTTTGGTCATGGATACATTGATTCTCTCCATATAGTTAAAAAGTGTGCTTAGAGGCATGCGAGAGGATAGAGATATCCATATGTGGAGGTTGATATGGAATTTTGTAGTGCCATAGGTGTCAATATGGTTACATAAAATAGTGACTAGGTAGGTTGCAAGAGGAGGGATAACACCAACTATTTTTCTTTAGATTGGAAGAGTAGTTGTAAAGGATGAGGAGGAAGAGGTTAAGAGAGTATTTGAGATTGAGTAGGATAAAAACCCTGATTGGATAGGGAGTGGTGATGAGGAAGATGATATATGGGATGAGGAGGAGGATGTAGAGGTCAAGGAGGAAGAGGAGGTAGAGGACGAGGAGGAGGCCACAAATCTTGATTGAATTGAGGGGGATCTAAGTGAGTAATTTCAATTATGCTTCCCTTAATTTTTAGATTTTAGTTACTTGTTTATATGTTATTGGTTTTATAATTCATTGATGTATGTGTTTGTTTTGCACCCATCTACTACAGAGTAAAGAGATATCATTAGGCAGACGAACCTTGATTTATTCACCCTCACTTTTGGCCTATCACAATATGATTTGATAGTATATTTGAGACTTTTAACACACTTCGATCATCACACTGACATACTTACACCCACATGAAATGCGATAGATGAGTTTTCTTAGATGGATATTGAGAATGTGGTGTTAAGGAAACATGTAGCTTACTATTGTTATATGATTATAGGAGTACAACCTAGTCCTAGCAAGGCTACTGGTATAACAACTTCACATGGACATTCCCATGGACACTCTCATCACTAAGCACATGAAGGTTCCCACAAAGGAAAAAATAGTCCATGAAATAGGAGTTTTAATACGATCCCTGACCCAAAAATTCACAAGGGTTTCGAAGGGATGAATAGTGGAGTGCCACTATTGCTTAATCACATTTTTGTGCATATATTAATTTTTTGGATTTTTGGATCATGGTTGAGAATTTTGACCACACTTTTCCTTTAGTGTGATGGCATTATACTATAAATTTTATGTGTGTGTATATATATATATATATATATACACTTGTTTTTGGCTCAAAATTCTCTTGTTTATTTATTTCTACATGCTCTACTTAATTTGTGTACTTTGAAAATATAGGATTGTTCAATGTTTTAATGGTATTTAGGTAGATGTTACAGATGTTAATGTAATGTATAAACAAAATGAGATAGGAAAATACACATTTTTTATTGTACTTAGGAAACTAAATTTTCAAATAATGTAAAATGTTCAATTCAATTGGAATAATATGTTACAGATGATGTAGTGATTAGGTATATTACTCCATTAGTGATCCCATACAATCATTAAAATGTGATGTCTCAATGCCAAGAGTCAAAAAGGACATGGGATATGTGAATGAGTGATGCATGGACAAAAATAGTGAATAGAAAACGTGAAACTTAATAATGATTCATTCGAGAAGTTTTGATTCATCTTCAATTCAAATTAGTTGGCCAAGTTCAAAACAATTTATGCTTTATAAGTCTTAGCTAGACTTAAACATATGGATGGCCCATTGATTGGAAAGATCTAGTTTTAGGGAATAGTTTTATCTCTTGACATGGAATTCTAAGTTATCTTCTTGGAATTATATTTACTTAAGTACTTTTTCCATTGTATCTTAAGAATTTTTTCTATCTCTTTTTAAATATTTTTGAGATGACCCCATACATATTGCCCCATACTAGTAGGAAGTAATGGCTCATCACCAAAGGAAATAAATAGGTGGGTAAGGGCACCTTTCTCCATTCCTAGCCTCACTCTACTAGTAAGAAATGTGTTCTCATCACCAAATATAGTGGAGGATGAGAAGTGTTGTTATTTTTAATATGGATATATATTGTTTTTTATTTATTTTTTATTTCTCTTGTATTGTTATTGTTGGGAAGGAAATTTTCCCCCAATCTCATCCCCACATGATTGGTAAGATGTGAGACTCATCACTTAAGATTGAGATGGGAAAACATAAGGTCTAGGTGAAGAGTTTAGACTGTGTTTTCAAGGAGAGAAATTTTGGGAGGGAGGGTTTTCCATCAAGAATATTCTAGATAAGACTGGAGGTGAAAACATATTAAGTGGGAGAAACCATAAAGGAGTGAGGTACACAAGATTTGATAGAATTGATATTAACTTCCCTTTTAGAATTAAAACCTTGGTGAGGTGGATTATATAGATTAAGAGTACGATGAAAATTGTGAGGATAGTAATATTAAGAAATATACTAATGTATGAAAATATTAAGATTATTAACAAATGATTAAACCCATAGTACCATCTAAACATTGTGATAATGCAAATTCTACAAAGTGTGAAAGCGTAATAAGGAAAAAGTGGAGACATTATTTTTCTATCTATAAAAACATTTTAGGTGAAGTGATTTGACTGATTCATCGAATTCCTTACCTTCCAAAGTGCACAAATGGTAAGCACAATTATTGAAATATTCAATTACTTGACAAGGTCTAATCGATTCAGGTATGAATTTATGACCTTTGCCAATTTTATCTTCTATACTACTATCAAAACTTAGCACAAGTTCACCCACTTGGATTGGGTGTTTATAGAATTTTATGTTGTACTACCGACACATTTTATTTGTGTAAACTTGGTGATGTTGTTCATCCTTGAGCCTTTTCTCATTCAGGTTTTCTAATTTCATTAATCACGTGTTTCTATATTCATATTTGTCTAATATGACTTGTAAAGACACTTGAAAACTAGGGAGTTCCACCTCTATAATTAGGATAAATTCTGAACCAAAAATGAAGGAGAATGGAGGTACCCATTTTAGTGTACGAATGGAAGTCATATAGATCCATAAGAATAGGAATGACTTTAGGTTCTAAATCCCTTTTGTTCTCCTTGATTTTTTGAGGAGAATGGAATTTATTGTTTTTGTGGCCTAGGCCTGGTCATTGACTTGAGGGTAAAACAAAAAGGTAGTGTGATGAGAGGTTTTAAATATTTTACACAACTCACATACCTCGTCATTCTTAAAGGATGATCCTCTATCATAGATAATGACATGTGGTATTCCATACCTAAAAATAATTTGGTTTAGGATAAATTTGGCTACGACAAAACTAGGAACCATGGTTAAAGGCATCATTTCAACCCACTTCGTAAAATATTAGGTGGTCATAATGATAAATTATAACCATTAGTAGAAGTAGGAGATAATTTTCTTATCAAATCTAAAACCCATGAAGATAAAATCCACAATGTAACCACAGGTTGTAGATCTTGAGCTAGAATACATATAACATGTGAAAATATTTACACTTTTTTCACCTCTGTACATATTCTACAACATCATGCTCGAGGGTGGGCCATAAATAACCCATTTGGTGAACCTTTAGGGTGATTGAATGTTCTGCTAAAATTCCCACCGTAGATTCCACGTGGGATTTGAAATGGATATTCTTTGATTCTTCTTCATCCATACACCTAAGTAGAAAACCATTAAAGTAATTTAGATAAAGGACCTCTTCTATGATGACATGCTTAGTGGTTATTATGTGGAGTCTTCACCTTTGTTGTGAATCAAACCCCTCTAGGTAAGTTCAGTCTATAATATAGTTTTCTATGTCAAATTAGCATGGGCATATAGAATTTGTAGGGTTTTCAATGTGAAAAATGCACTTATCATAGAAATCTAGGTTGGATGGCTCGCCAAAATCCAAAGGATTATTAGTGACCAGTTGGTAATTATTTTCCCCTTGACTAAATTTAATTTTACACAGTGAGCTCAAATTACTTCATGATCATTATAAACATATCAACCTTCTTAGATAAAGAAGTTTGGGTGATAAAGTATGCATCTATTCATACTTGAAAATAAATCTTGTCTCTTGGTTGAACATATAATGCCTCACTCATTTATGTGTGAAGAAAATGACAAGGCATACCTTCTCTTCTTAAGTTTACCTAGTTTCAGAATTGAAAAGGACATGACTAATAAATAAATGGAATGATCATGGCCATCATAATTTTATTATGTAAACATACACACAATAGATATGTCTATGGACCTATAATAAAGGATTAAATGAAATTCATACTTACGCAACATGAAAGTGGGTGGGGAAAGAAGGAAATGCTTCATGGATTCAAAGGTGCAATAGAATTATTTTTCTAGGTATTATAACATGTTTTTTTGAAGAGACTATTTATGGGATGTATAACATAAGTGAGGTTGGGCACAAACCTTCAAATTTCCCAAGTTTACAAAAAAAGATATGATCCCATACTCATCTGTGGGTGGAGTCATCTCAAGAATTACAAGAATAGTTTTAGGGTATACATTGATTACTTGGGAGGAGATGATTTAACCCAGGAGTTTCCTCCCATAACTCCAAACACATATTTCTCAAGGTTTAAGGTATGTATTTCGATCAAACGATAGATAATGATATAGAGGAATTCAGGATTATCACCCCTTTTTCTTTCCTTTTCTAGAAGTTCATCCACATAGATTTTGATGCTTTTATGGATATGGTCATGGAATATGTAATCCATTTCCCTTTGGTAAGTGGCACTAACATTTTTCAAGATAAAGGACATGAATTCCTAACATCCATAAGAGACAACAACTCATACCCAACAAAGTGACACCAATAATGATATTTATATATGGTAATAGTAAATCATCTTTTGAGCAAGATTTGTTAATATTCTTGAATTCAATACAAATTGCTATCTTGCAATTTTTCTTAATGACTAAGAAAATGTTGGATAGCCACCTAGAATAGTCCACTAGATTTATTAACCCTACCTATAGGGTTACCTCTTCATTGACTATTAAAGTGACCTTTGGCTTCATTGGTCTTAAATTTTTCTTGATGAGTTTGGCATCAGGTTTGGTTACCAAGTTATGAGATACTACACTAGGGTTAACCCATGACATATCCTTATAGGTGAATTTAAAGGTCTAAACATGATCCTTGAGAATATTAGTGTGGTCCTCCACTTCCTTAGTGAATAATGAATAACTCGGGATTCAAAATATTGGGGTATGCACTAGTTTCGATGTTGATATCGATTGTGTCTTATATGAGAGAAGTATTTCCGTCTTTGAATTTTAGGGGATCAGGGGGGGAGTTCAAGAGATTCCTCTTCTACTTCATAGATTTTGAAATCTTGTGAGGATGAAATAGGATTGGACTTGGCCCTAAAGTAAGATGAAGGATGATGGATGAGAAAAAATACCCTCTTGTGGTGAGTTAGGGGAAGATCATTGTATGCTCAGTAAGAAACCAAAAACTACCTCATCATTTTTAGCATAATCTATGGTGACAATCTCATTCTTGTTTTATACATAAGGAATTATTATTGCATTTGGAATTTTTTGTACTAAGGGTTCATATCTCAAGGATATGATAAATTCGATTTCCATAAAACATGTGTCTAGGAAAAATTGCGAAGATGAAGAATCCATAGTGTCGGCCAAATGATTTCATTCCTTAGGGACAAATTCGATGGAGATAAATTCAATTTTTTTATCTCACATAAAATGACCTTATACATATGGAGTTTTTATACTCTAGTCTCATAAACTTTAGAGACTTGATCGGTTACAAATTGTAAATCTCTTAAGACCCTAATATACCTAATTTCCATCCTTTTGGCATCAATGAGACCAAAAGTAAGGTTTAATATCATGACCCAATATTGGAGTACTTGAAAGTCCAATTTAAAACCAAAGGGCATGATCTTACCTTTTGGAGAGGTTAAAATCACCCCTAAACCCACACCATATTGCCACTTGGATCTATCATAATGGATTTTCCATTAGTCAATGGGAAAGATAGAACTCATGGATTTATTATAGGATTCCTCTCACATCCCTAACACTTATAACATACATATATCTATGAGGTCGTCACACAGGAGGGAGGCCAAGATAATAAGACTACCAACCCCATGTATATTAAAAGGAAGGGTGATTGGTGAATCATTATCAAAGAGTTTCACAATCTCCACCATATATTTTGTGGATATGGATTATTTAGTAACAAATTTATTTTCACCTTTTTCTATGGCTTTGATTATTTTTTATTTATCTAAACTATCCTTTGGAACCCATTTTGTATTCACAACCAACTCCTTCGAATGGGGTGGTTTTTTTAGATGGTTTTTAGTAGTTAAAATTCATAATGAACTTTATGCTTCTTATTAAGGTTTGCTAAGTATATATCAAAATTTCTAGGATCTCATTGCCTCATGAAGATATTCCCTAAGTGAATAAACCTAGACTCTTGGAATAAAGAGGAAGGAATGGCCTGCATCTCATGAATCCAAAACATTCCTAGGAGAATGTTGTAGTTTTTATCCCTATCTATAATGTAACAACTAGTTAAAATGGTTTTTTCCAAGGGAGATATGAAATATTATGGCTCTAATTAATGTGGCTTTAATGATTTCATATCTTTGCAATATGTTTCTAATAGAAAATAAATTTGTCTCCACATATCCTAGCTTATACAAGAAATAAAAGTGGGTGTATTTACAATGACCAAAATTCATCCTCCAATCCACCCCCTTCTTCTTATAACCCATTATCTTCATCTTTTAGAACTATCAAACTGAATTCCCCACCACATGAGGTACCTATTGGTCCCCCATCCCACACATTTAAAATAATTGATAAAGGATGTGGTGAATATAAATTTCAAAAGACAGTAGACTCCTTTTACATCAAAAAATCCCCACACAACTATGGAAAACCCAACGCTCCACATCTGAGGATACATCCCACTTACCAAATAGGACAAGTCGATTTGTAAAAAAATTGGTTATCTCGACAATTAACGTATTCCAATTTCTTTAGGATTTTGGTTATATAATGACAATTTTTCTCCCTGTTATGAGTCCCCTCAATTTACCAAAGCTCATCACATAATGAAAAACATGTGATGGAAGGGTAAAGTACTCAGTCTAAATGAACAAGGTCATTTAGACCCAATCAATTACACACAACATCACAAAGTAAACATGGTATAGGTTTCAAGGTATTTGATGTTGCTCCTGTATTAATTTCAAGTGATAACGATGACACCAGCTCTGATAATGACACTAGGTCTCCACGTAGCCTTTTTGAGGACCTCGCTGAAACACATCTTTACTTTGAACATTTATCTATTAATGTCATCAATTTTGAGCCTACACATCTAACTCTCATAGACCATGGCCAATCACATCATGTGGCTATGGCCATGTTCCAAAATGATGAAGCCATCGAAGAATTCCTTGGAAATCATGATCAAATCCCTACTTCCAACCATAGAAAGGTATTTGAATTCAATCTAGATGAATCAACATATTTTGGAAAAGAAATAAAATATTTGGATCAGAAGCGCAAATAGAAAATTTCCCATAGTTAAAATCTCATTGCCACCCTTTCAAACAAACATGTCAATAAAAAGTCTCAACATCACACACAAAAATCTTGTACCAACTCTCCCAAATCTCCCGACACCAATGACCTACATCAACCATTAGCATCATTCTTCAAAAAATATACATCTAAAGACATAAGAAACTAAAAACTAAAGATATAAACATTGGAACCATCGAACAACCAAAAATTTTACAACTTGGCATTAGTCTATCTGACCAAGAATGCATAGAATTCACAACACTCCTTATTGAATTCCAAGATATCTTTACATGGACCTATAAGGACATGCCAAGCTTGGATCCATATCTTGTAGTACACCACCTTGTGGTGCATCTAGATGTAAATCTTGTAAAACAAAAACTACGCAAAATGCATCCCCAAGTAGCATTTCTTGTCAAATTCAAACTCGAGAAACTCTTGGAAGCCGATTTTATCCGACCTATTAATTATTCAAGCATGGATATCTAACATAGTTCCCATAGCCAAGAAAACCCCCAACATCAGGATATGCATAGATTTCTGAGACATTAACAAGGCTTGTCCTAAAGATGACTTTCCCTTGCCAAATATAGACATGATTATTGATTCTACGGTAGGCCATGAAATGCTCTCCTTAATGGATGGATTTTTTGGTTATAATCAAATACATATTGTTGAAGGGGATCAACATAAAATGACATTTAATACACCATGGGGCACATTTTTTATAAGGTCATGCCTTTTGGCTTGAAAAATGTCGGTGTCACCTATCAACGAGAAATGATTGTCATCTTCCATGATATGTTACATGATATCATGGAAGATTATGTTGATGATATATTAGCAAAATAAAAAACATGAATAGGGCATCCAGGTGTGTTGAGACACATTTTTGATAGATTACATGAGTATAAGGTTCGTCTTAACCCAAAGAAATGTGTGTTTGGGGTGACCTCTAGTAAATTTTTGGGTTTATTATCTCATGGAGAGGCATAGAAGTGGATCTTGCAAAATTCAAAGACATTATGGAAATGCCTCCTTCTCAAAACCTAAAACAATTATGCATTCTTCAAGGAAAAATATAATCTATTCAAGCGTTTCATATCACAGTTGGCTGATAAGTGCCATCACTTCAACCAATTACTCAAGAAAGATGCACAATTTCACTATAACCATGATTTTCAAGACTCTTTTGCTAAGTTAAAATAATACCTCTCTAGCCCCAATTGTTCTTATGTCACCGATTCTTTGATAAACCCATGTTTCTTTATACATCTTCCACCGAACATACCATAGAGCTCTGTTAGCACAACATAATGATCAAGCAAAAGAGAAAGTTGTATATTACCTTATTCAAACACTTATTGAGAATGGAGTACATTAATCAAAATCAAAAATTATGCTTAGCAAGTCACCTTTGCATTCCATAAGTTACTTCATTACTTTATCAATCACACAACTAAGTTTATCACCAAGATTTATCCTCTCAAGTATCTCTTGTCCCGACTGTTCTCATAGGAAGAATGTCTAGTTGGGTCGTACTACTTAGTGAATTTAACGTCAAGTTTTTATGCACAACACAATGATCAAGAAAAAAGAAAGTTTTATATTACCTTATTCAAACACTTATTGAGAATGAAGTACATTAATCCCAAATCAAAAATTATGCTTAGCGGTCACCTTTGCATTCCATAAGTTACTTCATTACTTTATCAATCACATAACTAAGTTTATCGCCAAGATTGATCCTCTCAAGTATCTCTTTTCCTGACCCATTCTCATAGGAAGAATGTCTAGTTGGGTCGTACTACTTAGTGAATTTGATGTCGAGTTTGTTCTCAGTAAAGAGCAATTAAAGGACAGCCCTTGCAGAACAACTTGTTGAGGCACCCCTTCCTAGCACAAAACCACTTTCATTTTGCTTTTCCTGATGAATATATTCTACACATAGACATCGTGCCAACTTGGACTCTATTTTTTGATGGATCTTGTAATCTCTATGGCTCAAGGGATGGTATTTTTCTTATCACACCTAGTGGACATGTCATCCCCAAATCATTTCGATTAGCATTCCCATGTACCAACAATATTACAGAATATGAAGCTCTAATCACATGATTAAAACTAGTTATATCTTGGAATCTTACAGAGTTAGCTGTATTTGGTGATTCTTTACTTATCATCAAACAAGTTACTAATGAATACCAAGTCAAGGATGAAAAATTATCCCATATAAGTGCATGGTGGATAGTCTTCGAAGCTATTTTCGATTAATTAGCTTTGATCAAATCCCCATAATTCATAATAAATTTTTCGACACTATGGAAACCATTGGATCCCTATTAGAAATCGCATCTAGTCAACCTCAAGAACATTTTCTCGTAGAACATCTCTTAATGCCTGCCTATGATCTTCCTAAAAACACTATGGTATGTGAAATCATGGGTCTAAATAACCCTTGGTACCATGATCTTTATACCTTCATCTATGATAAAACATTTCCTATCAACATGAAACCAATGCATAAATGTGCTTTAGCATAATGTGCCTCTCGTTACACCATTTTAGTAGAAAATCTTTATAAATGAGGATATGATGGCACCCTGCTCCAATGTCTTAATTAGGAAGAAGCCTCGAGTGTCCTAACTGAAGTCCATTCTGGTATCTATGGAGTACACACGAATGGTATAGCCTTAGCCAAGAAAATCCTACAAGTTGGATATTATTGGCCCACCATGAAAAGTGATGCATGCCATTTTGTCAAACGATGTCAAGCATGTAAAAAGCATGGAAATATTATCCACACACCTTCCCAAGCATTACAATTGATAACCACACCATGGCCCTTCTCTCAATGGGGACTTGACCTCATTGGTAAAATCATACCAACATCATCCAATGGACATAAGTTCATCATTACCGCTACCGATTACTTCACTAAATGTGTGCAAGCTATGCCTCTCACCTATATTACAGGTAGCCAAATATCGAAATTCACTTTTAATAATATCATCTTGTCAATTTGGTAGTCCATCCATCTAGTCGCAGAATAATGGCAAATCATTTAAAAACCAAGATGTAAAAGACCTCGCCAAACATTCTTGCATAAAACACAAGTGGCCCACTCCATACTACCCTCGGTGGTAACGGTCAAGAGAAGAAACCAACAAGACTTTAAAATCTATCATGGAAAAAATCGTCAACACCCATGGACATAATTAGCATACTCAAATTTACCCCACTCTTTGGGTTTACCATACATCTTACCGCATGCCTACGGAGCCACCCATTTTCCCTCATTTATGGTTATGAAGACATTTTACCTATTGAGATGAGGATGAATACCGACATCACGACTTCAAGAGCTTGAACTTCTTGATGAAAAATGGCGTAATGCTCTCAATCATATTCAATTCTATCAAAAATGACTACAACGTAGTTATCATAAAAAGGTAAGACCTAAAGAACTTGAAATTGGAGACCTCGTTTTAAAAGAAAATCAAAAGAATACCACTAAAGAGTGAGAAAAACAAGGAAAATTTGAGCCTAATTGGTTAGCACCCTATGTAATTACAGCTAAATTTGGCTATGGAGCCTATAAGTGGCCACTTGAAGATGGTCAAGAACTTAATGAACTAACGAATTCCATTCATTTAAAGAAATTTTATCCTTGAGGCATTCACTTTTCTCGGGAAACAACAATGTGTACATTGTTCCTTCTGTCTTACTCATCTTTGAATAATTTAAAATCATTCATTTCATTGGCAGATATTATCATTATCACAATCATATCTTCATACTCATCATCATGAGACCAATGCTAACATAGATCCTATTAATTCTTGTGAGTATCATACTTCTTATAATATCTCCCATTTTCAGTCACTTTTACCTATGGTCATACCTAGAAGCTTACTGATGGTAATATATTCCCTTTAAATAAATTCTCTCTTTCATAACAAATCTCTAAAATTCTTTACCCAGTTCATTTGATCATCCATCTCAGTCTTTGGTGTTGAACCCTCACGTCCTACTAGTCGTGTGGGGTTGAGATTGGGGGAAAATGTTCCTTCCCAAAAAAAAACATTGTTGTAAAATTCCAGCAATTCAATCAATTATGAATAATTCATTGTCACATATTTCATCCTTCATAGTCTTTGGTGTTGAGCCCACACTTCTTATTGGTAGTGTGAGACTGGGAATGGAGGAAGGTTCCCTTACTTTGTTAGGAAATAAGAGATAAAAATATGTGGAATAATCCCTTACAAAATTATAACAGTAGAAACTAATATGCAGAAAATATTACAAATCTCAAATAAAAGTGTAGAATAAATAACACAACACAAAGAGATAAGATTTAACGTGGTTCACCCAATTTGGGCTACGTCCACCAAGAATCACTTGCTCATATTTTATTACAAGCCTCCACTCTCTCAATACAATACCCAAATCCATTTGGAGCTATGCTCAACAAACTCTATAGAATTCACACCCAAATTCAAAACACATATGCAATACATTTTCTTATATATGTATCATATGCATAAGACCATATAAATAGACAATTGCTTAAGCAGTTTGATATAAAACCATGGGTATCAAAACCATGGGCAAAAAACCATGGGTATCAAAACAATGGGTACCAAAAACCATGGGCCCAAAAACAACCCATAACGGTTACCCATTACCCATGGGTTAATAAACCACCCATGAAAATTTGCTTCGAGGGTTTTCACCCTCGAACCCCCTAACCTACTCATCGGTGAGAGGGACCATTGTAAAAATACCCGAGTGTAACACATAGAAGGTGTACCACACTAACATGAAAATAGGCTCCATAAACATAACATACTCATCTACATCTTGTCTTCGATGATAAAACTTTCCTCTTACAGGTGGCATGGGATAAATCGTAGAGGGTCATTCTCATAAAATCATAAAAATATTGCAAAAACATTCAAAAATTAAAAAAACAAGACAAAAGGAATTTACTCACCTATGTTTTTCCTTTAGTGATGAGCCCTTGCTTCTCACTGGTAGCATGGGGCAAGGCATAGGGAGTCATTTCAAGAATACAAAATCTTATAAATCTGACAGTGCTTATAATTATAGAATCCCCAAAGAAGTAATTTAGATGCCTAAGTGAAGAGAGAACTATCCCTTCACCTCATATCTTACCAATCAACATGTCACATAGCTGCTAAGTCTAAGTATGGTACGTGACAGAGTAAAATCTATTTTTGAAACCAATTCAGTGACGTTAAGAAGAATTGAGTCACAATTTCCCAAAGGGATTATTGTTGTTCACATTTGTCTCTATATTCATTATCTACCTCCTGTGTCTTTCTTGATTCTCGGTGATGAGCCCTCGCATCTTACTAGTTGTGTGGAGTCAAGAATGGAGCTAGACTTCTTTTCATCATATCATCACCAACATATCTTGCCAATGGAATGAGAATTTTTGTTATTCAGAGCATGAGTTACCATGAGGAACATGGTACATATGAATAATATCCTGGTTTATCACCTCTCAAAATAAGTCTACACTCTAGTCCATAAATTGCCAATAATAGTGTAAAAATCTAAAAATCCAAAAACATTGAAAATCTCCAAAACTCCAAACAAAAAAAAAAACTATAAAATAATCAGCATAATTCATCCTCTCGAACTATTATCCCCAATGAATGATCCAATCACCTTATGACTATCAAATTCAAACCACTTCTCATCACGTAAATCCTCACTTGGGGTAACTTTGGTTCTCATTATTTCCTTGTTTGAGGACAATGAACCAATCCTTATTATGTCCTTGTAACCCTGTTTGGGGGCACATCCAATTAATCCTAACTATGGAACATATTTGGGACATGTTTATTGGTTCTTGTGTTGCATTATTAGTTACAAGTTATTAATTACTTTCTTGTATCTTGATATATTAGAGGGGGCATCTTGATTTTATGTATCATATCGTTCTCTTTAATATAATTATGTTATCTAATTACATATCATCTTTGGGCCATCATACTTTCTTGATGGTCTATGTCTATTCTCTCTTCCACTTGCATATTGTCTCTGGGTATCAAACCTTTTATGGCCCATGTCTATGCTATCACACATATTACAGTCTAGTCATCGTGATATTTTATATCACAATACATTATGTTATGTGCTATATTAAAATTAAGATGCTTTTCATCACGTGAGTATCTTCTTTCATGATCAACATCTTACTTTGCACCCCATCCATTCACCCATAATAATACATTCCCAAGTTTGGAAATCCTACTTGATCACCATTGCAGTTTTTGAATCCTACTTGAATATCTTTCTCAAGTAGCATTCACTATCTAGCAGCTCCTCCTCCCCCACCATGATCACCATATATTTGATCCATTCATCCTCGCTCCTCATTTCTAATCCCCGCCACTTATCCCCATATTACCCTTCTCTCCATTATTATCCCCTCTCACTCATTTTTCTTCTTTTCTTTCACTATTTTGCTTCCCACTTGACAATATTACTTAATAACCCCTTCTATATGGGATCCTTAGTGGAGGTTTACCCTCTCCCTAAGATCTTCCCATTGTAGAAGCTTCTCCACCACCTCCCCTCTCATCAAACAACAAACACCACCACACACATCTTCCCATTCCACCTCTTCTTCTTCTCATTCTCGCATCATTACTCTCACCATGCGGGCATCCCAATTAAGGATTCCCCTCACACTCTCCACCATCCACTACATATATTCCTTCATCCATTCATGTTACACTCCTTTGTTTCCTTTCTTCCTTGTTATCACCTCCTCTCGTCTCCTCTTCCACTCGGGCATACATCACTCACTCTTTTCTCATCCTCCCCCAAATCTATCTTTTTCCTGGTCATCCTACTTACACACTCTCGTAGTATGGAAAATTCACTGGAGGGTTCCCCTTCAGTCCATTTTTTCATACCCTATTCCCACCAACTCTATCATCATTCTTCTTTTTCTTCATCTTGGCAATCTTACTTAACCATTTCAATCGCATGGAAATATTACTTAAGAATTCCTCTTAAGGTTGATTTTCCTATGGCCTTCCCCTATCCCATCCTATTTCCCCCATCTTATTTCTCCCGCCTCTCATCGCGATCATCTTCTTCAACCAACCATTCCACCCCTGTACCCAATACAATTTTTTCTTTCTCCTTGCATATCATCCCTATCAGTTTGGTGATCTTACGAAACCACTCCGGCGGCATGAAGATCTTACTTAAGAGTCTCTCTTAAGCATGACATGTCATCTTGCACTCACCCATCACTCTACATTCTCACCATCCATATTTTCTCTTCATTCCCCATCATCACATCTTCTTACCACCACTATCACCATCCTCTTCTTAGAAATATTACTTAACCACTTGCACGACATGGCGATCTCACTTAAGAGTCCCTCTTAAGGATGATCTGTCTTCTTTCCTTTCCCCATCACTACACATCCTCACCCTTCACTTTTTCTTGGCATTCCCCATTATCACATCCTCTCACCTCCTCTTCCATTCTCACAAACACCACTTCTCGCTTGCCCACTTTTCATCTCCAGTGTCACTTGCTTGGAAATATTACTTAACCACTTTCGTCGCATGACAATCTTACGTTAGGGTCCTCCCTACGCTAAACTCATCATTTTGAACTTTTCCCTCACCTCATTCTTCGTTCACTTTTTTGATTGCTTCTTCCACCTAGTCTCTCCTACTAACCACATTTTCCTCCTACCATTATCCTTTCTCCACCTATCATCTCACAACATATGTCTAATATCTTCTACCTATAATCATGTTCTTCTCCCCCATTTTCCCCTTCTTGGTCCATCACCCTTCATACCATTTATTCCCATTTTTTTCATGTCTGGTTTCTTCATTCTCACCTTCTTCATCCTCATCTTCCACATCCTCTCCTCACTTTCACCTAGTCCTAACTCATCCCTCACATTTTCTTTACTCTTTCCACTTCATCTTCTCAAATTCTCCCACATCTCTACCCACACACTTATTCATCATTTTTGTTAACATTCCTCTAACATTCTTTCATCATCATCTTCTATTCCCGCGCTAATAATTGTTAGTGGAATTTCCCTAAAAATCATCAATCCTCATTCCGCATGACCTCGTTCACTCCCTTAGACCTTCTACAGTTTCCCTTCATTCCTTCCTTCCTCTAGGCCCACCACTCATTGTTAGTGGGCTTTCCCTAACGTCCCTTCATTGGCATTACCCTTTCCAATCCTTATTACCTTTCTCCTTTCTTCATTTTTTCTCTCATCCTTCCCCACCACTTATTATTAGTGGACTTTCCCTAATGTCCCCTCACTAGCATTACCTCTTCTATCCCCCATTATCTTTTCTCTCCTATTCTTTTCCCCACTCCCACCCTTTCTTGTCACTTCTTCCCCACCTCTCCATCTTCCCTTCACCCTCTTCAATATATTTATTGTCTTCATCATACATCCTTTGTCTATTTTCTCGTAATCCTAGTATCCTCATTTCATGCATCTCTACATATTTTCCAATTTGTGTCATTCCTCCCCTCTTTCTTCTCTTTACATTCCTCATACTATTCACTTTACACTTATTATCCCCATTCTATATTCCCTTCCTTCTACATCATTTTCTCTGTTATCCTCTTCTCTCTCCCACCCCTCGTCTTATTTCACTTCCCGTATCATCTTCTTCCCCTTTTTATATCACATTTCCTCCTTACTTCCCCATCGATAACCTGACTCTTTAGTGTTGTCCCATATTTTTTATCATCCCACCCTCCACATGCATCTCCATACGGTCTGTTCCATATTCTTTTCCTTGGTCTTCCTCGCAAAGACCCGGTTCCTTCAATCTTCTCCCTGTATTTGCTCTATCCTCCTTTCCTCTCCCCTAATTTTCATGTTTTTCTCACCACCCCTACCTTTTCATTAATTTTATACCCACTTCTCTTCTTTTCTCTACTCTTTTTCACACTTTCCTCGCCCCTCATAGTTTCTTTTTTTTTTCTCCGTTCTACTTCTTCTTTCATCCTCTTTCAATTTTTTGTCAATTTTACCCCCTACTCCCACCTCGTCTTCTCCTTCTTATTTATCTTTCCCCATTTCTTGATTTTCTCAGCTCTATCATTTCTTTCACTTTCATGCATCCCTCTTTATTATCTTTGTTGCTTCCTTCATTTGGCACATCTCTCTATTTCATAATTTCACCCTCTACTCTGTCATTTTCCTGTCTTCTCCTTGTTTTTCCTTCATCATTCCCTTCTTCCCCTATCATCCCTCTCTCTTATTCTCTTCTACCTCTTTCATTCCTTTTTTTTCCCTCCCCTATCTCCATAACCCTTCACCTTTCTTACTCTTCTCATAATCAACCCCCAATCCTATCCATTCCCTTTTCTCTTTCCCATTGCATCCTCCCACACACCCTCACACATAGCATTCAAAGCCAATTGATTCCTTTCTCCATTTTTGTTGTGTGGTCATTCCAGTCTCTTCCACCCCATTATTGTCCTCTTCTACAAAATTAATATCTCCTCTTTTTGAGAGCTTTGTCATATATTTCATTATTGCATCCCTCTCGAGGGGGCATCATCACATCTTCTCATGAAATTTTTGTCTTGGAGGATACCATAAAATCCATCACTCACCACCTTCTATTCTCTCCAACAAACATTCACTCTAATTTTTTCTTAATAAAAGTAGATTGAATTATTCCCCCATTCTAAAAAGAAAAAGTTTTTTCAACTTCTTAAGAAAGCTTTCTCTTTTATTCCTCTGATAACTTCTTATCGAGGGAACACCTCCTTCAAGAAGAATCTGTTCAAAAATATTTGATCCTGCCACCTGAGGCATATTCATTCCATCTCATCTACTTTCTTTGAAAGGACACTACTTTCATAGTACCCTTCTAAAGAGGGGAAAATGTATACACCCTAATTTCACATATGTCCTAAATCAATTAATTCTCCTACCTCATTTCCCACAAAAATACACTTCAAATTAATAAAATATAATTTGATTAATTATCCATTTCAAATCTAAAAATAACCTAATCATTACCACATGTCATTATTCTCCATGTTTTTCTACTATTGAATTAAAAATTCAAAATCAAATCCTCACCCACTCTTTATGGTCCCCACTCACCTATAATCCTCCACTTATGAATTAAAAATCCAATTCAAATCCTCACCCATTCTTTGTGGTCCCCACTCACCTAATATTACCCAAATTTTCAAACCATGATTACTTAAATTACTCTAAGTTAATCACTTCCCCAAGCTATAAATACAGCCTTACCCCTCCCCTCTAAGACACGGAGAATAATCTTGAATGCCATGTCTAAGTTCTTGCATCCTTTGAGCAAAGAACATCCTTCCACCTCGTCCTAATGCCAAAATAGTCTCATCTTGAAGCACCCCAAATCCATAATCCTTTTACCCATTTTGTGCAAAGTAAGTGGATCATTGTTGCAGGAAGGTCTCGCTCCATTTTGAGAAAGGCACCTACATGTCATGCAATCAGGGCTCAATCCATGTTTCCTAGCCCATTCTTAGGTTTGCTATGGAATGCAAAGGAGGAGGTATTATTTTTAGTATTTTACTTCCTTGTTAGTACTAAATTTTTCCTATCTTACAGTAATCCCTTGGTCTCTAATTGTAGTTTTGTTGTTCAATAAACCCTTGATTGTTATTCTTCGGATAATTGTTATATGTGTATTTTTGTGCCCCTAACTAGGGTTATGGTATTGGTTATGGCCTTGCACTTAATTTTTCCAAGGGATATGATGGTTAAAATCAATCGCATTAATGTAGGGGATAGGGTTACAATTCCTTTGATTCCCCATTTTATTGTTATTATTTATATTACTAGTGTTGATGACATTGGGATTTTTAGCTTGGTCAAGTAACACCATATGTGATGGCACCACTATTACAGTTTAATACTTTGGACCATTGGTTATTATTTCCATTATTTTCATAACTCATGTTATTATTTCACAAAAAACACCCACAAATACATTCTCTACTAGAAATAATAACATTATAGAGGAAAAAAATTATTTGATATACATGCAGGGATGAAAAAAATTAGAGAATCATTCATGGGTGTTTGTTTGTGAAAACCTATATTATTGGGGATAACATGTAGAAAGGCATTAAGAACGCACCATTGGGTAGGGTACATACACATGGTGGTCGAGAACCCATTCCTAGTGTGTTAGCCATGTGAGAAGATCACCTAGGTTTTATTAGACTAGATAACCTTGTCACACATGTTTTTGTGTTGGTTACATATTGATGAAAGTAATGTGACTATTTTTTTTAGATAAGATAAAAAAGGTTTGGTTTTAATCCAGGGACCAAAAAAACCCCATACATAGAGAAGCAAGTTTTTCAAAGACAAAAACTATAATAGAGCCATAGAGGTAGAGTCAAAACCACTTGACAACGTGCCCCACACAAATAGGCCAAACTACAAGAGTTTATAAATTAAAACAGAGTTTTTGAAGTCCCAAAGGGACAAAGACAAGCTAGGAAAAGAAAAAAAGAAAATGGCAGAAACATGTACGTAATTAGTTCTTTGTAGCCCTACTATGGTTTCTAGTACTCAGACCACCATCTCTCCTACCAGCCACCTTGATAATGACCCTTTTTAGATGGTTGACTTCCTCTTTCTCAGTCTGGGTCTCAACCTACTCTTCCTTTTGTTCCTTGCTATGATTAGACTCCACAACCATACCCGAGCTATCACCAATATCTAACTCCTCACTATTAGAAGAGATCAACATTAGCTTCATTTTTTTTTTCCTCCTCAGTAGTAACCTGATCATGTAAAATAGAAATCCATTGCTCTTGCATAACATAATCATCTTGGATACCCCTAATGGTTATGTTCTAGTATCAATCCTTTGATGAAAATCTTTCAGCTCATGTATGAGGTTTTTGTTGATGGTGAGAATGGTGTCAGCAGTGGACTCAACCCTCATCAGTCTGGCCTCCCATTCAGCAAGTTCTTGGTCCCTTTTAGTGGAATTTTCATCCAAATTCCTAATCCCTTTTTTAATATTACACAAGGCATCCACGATACCCTTATCAAGATCAATAAATTTTTGTTTCCTAATTTTATTAAGGTGGGAAGCAAGGGTTTCCTAATCAGAATCATGGTCATTGACTTGACTAGGGATGGTATGTTTACCTCTTTGAACCATGAGAAGAATGAGACCCTGGTGGAGGGGGATATCCATCTTCTCTTTCTTAAAATCCTCAATGGTTGAGAGAAGTGACCGATAGAGAAAATAAGAAAGGCTCATAGTCTGGTCCTGACGGAAAAAATTGAGGATAGAAAAATGGTGAGTAAATATTTTTTGAAAGTGATGTGACTTTTATTATCCATGGGATAACCCATATTATTCCCTATTACACGGTTCAATTATGAGGTTTGATAACTTTCCAGTTCTCAAAACCTTCCCATTAATGTGGAAATAACATCATTCAAAGTGAGGGTTAGATCCTCTATTTAGAAGTGTAATATACATGGTTCTCTAGAGGGTATGGATGATATCCCTTTATTAATTGTTTAGTATTTGTATTCTTATTTTAATGTAAAGTTGGAGGTTTAGGATGTGTAGTTGCAACATTACCATTTAACATTTTAGAAGTATGAGTTTACATTTTATTCAAAGACTCGTATATCATATGTAATGAATCAATAATCCATACAAAAATATCATCTTATGATGTTTGTAAGATAATGTGAGGTCTTGACAAGACCCTAGCATGGGAATACAATTTTCTAGTAAAGGTCATATTATTTGAATTAGATTGAACATATTGAATGTTTTTGGGTTGATCAACCTCCTATATCCTCACATGATTAGTAGGTTTTGAGATGTAGTTAGGGGAGGTATGCACATTGTTGTTGTTGTCATCCCAACCTTAAACATAAGGGAATAATTGAGGTTAGACATGGGCATAACTCCCATCAATGACAAAATTCCCATAAAAATCTCCACCGGACATATTCGGGGTATAAAATATCCAAAAATAATGGAAGAGGGGAGAGGTGGAAAGAAAGAAAAGTAAAATGAGAAAGAAAAAGTCCTTCACATCAGTTCACTGATTTATACACAAGAAAAGTGATATGGGCATTCTTGTGCACTCAACCTCCCAAGGTTAGGATAAAACAACCGAGATGTGGAAGATGGGATGAGTATGAATAGGTAAAAATGTTAAATAAAAATAGTAGGGAATGGGCCGAGATTCAAAGGCTGAACTACTCGTAATCGATCAACTTGTAAGTATGAAATTTCCTTATCAACGATAGTGAAAAACTTGTCTTATCTCTATGTGGAATACTATGATCAAGGATAATCACTATGTGTAGTTCCTAATGTATGTCGATTAGACTAAAGATACTTTGGCCTAGATGATGGACTCTTGAAAAGTGTATATTCATCTCTAGATATTCCTCTCCAGAGAGGGTCATATAAAAATTGAGACGATGACCAAATTAAGAAAAACATGGATTTGGGTTTCTAACTTGGTTTGCTTGATTGGCCAAAAATTATTAGTTATGGATAATTTCTCATTTAGAGCATTAATTTGAGTGATGATTTGTGGGGAAAGTGATTAGAGTGGAAGACTAATACATGTAATCCTAATTCTATGTATCCTCAGTATCGGTTGATTCTTAGTGGTTTAATGATTGGTTCAAATATCCTCTTAAGAGGTTGAGCCAAACTAGAAATGGTCATGTATGGTCATCAAATCATGAGTGAGAACAAAGGAAACTAAAAGAATAGTGAAAGGATCATTAGAGGCTATGAAATGGTAGTGTGAACTCCTAATAACTAGGTTTGTTGTTTTGATTTGAATTTCTAAATTACATTTTATATTAATAATGAATAAGCAACTAAAGTAATTTTAATTAAATAGAAATATATACAAATTAATCCATTTGGTTTATCAAATTATTTTCCAATTAATTAAATAAAATGATTAAAACTACTTTAATCTATCTTTTTTGTATTATGACAAGACTTTTTTTTTAAATGAATAAAAACTAATTAATTAACTAATATTTTTTTATCTTTTCTAGATTATTTAAAAGAAAATAAGATATACAAGTCTATAGAGGAAAAAAAATAATTGAAAATAAATTATTTACTTCTTCTATTTAAAATAAAATAAACAATGAATAACCAGGATGTGGTTATTCACCTGTTGTAAAGGAGTGTTTAAATACTACTTCAAATGAGGAAACACTTAAAATGTTATTAATTTGATAAAAAGAAAAGATTTATGTAGTAGAGCTTCTACCTCATATTTATTGGGAAGGGAAGATTCTCAACATATATTTCCTTTCTTCTAGACAAACTTTCCATGATAGAACTTCTAATTTAATTAAAAGAAATAATAAATAATCGAAGATGTGGATATTTCTTCACTTCTTCCTCCAATCAATTTCTTGAGCAAATCCACGGGGATAAGCTACGAAAATATTATCAAAGGTATAATATTTTTTATAAGAAATATTGTAAAATGAATACAGGTATAATAGATGCACATAGTAGTGAGGATATACTCTATTTCAAATAACACTACAACTAGCTTTCTTGATTTCAAAAGACAATGATTATATTGAAACTTTGAAAGAAATGAAGTGTATCCCTAACCTAGTAACTAAATTTCTATTGTAGCTTGTATCAATGGTGTTGGTGATGTATGTAGTGTCTCCTCAACTTTATAATCCTTTGAATATGTGAGTTCCAAGTGATCCAAGTGAGCAAAGAAATGGATGACAACAAGAAATTAAGAAAAATTGATGGCTATTCTAAGACAAATAATTATGAATGGAATATGAGAAAAAGGAATGCAAGATAGATAAATGGATATATATGAAAGAACCTCTCCAAAATTCAACAACATAACACTTCTCAAAACTTAAAATTGTCAACCCATGATATAAATGAATGTGAGATATTTATAAATTGCTAGGAAGAATAATTTAGAAACACATGTCAAACAAGAATGAGTGACTTAGGCAATAAGGAAGAATTCAAATAAAACTTTTAGAAAAAGTAGAAAGAAAATAACATTTTAATGAGAATATTTTTAATATATGTGACCAAGTAAACTTGGAAAAAATAATTGTAATCAAAAAAAGAGACATGCATTTAAAAACTCATGTTTTAATTTTGATTTTCCACAATGACCCTCGATGTGACGCGCCAAAAATTGACGCTGGCGTCACTAAGGTCTATTGAGAGCATTTACTTGGTTCGCGGTTGCAAAAATCTCGCCGCGCATCAACAAACCAACACTCTAGTATATAGTTGTTGTTAGTACAACCTTCGTTCAGCACCTTAGTAGAGTAGGAAATTTTTTACAAAAATAGTCTCGACGCTACGACATGATGAAACGCCAAAACCTTAGTTTGAAATATCATGAGTGGGGTGATGAGGTTAGGCTAAGTCAGTGAGACAATAATTTAAAAGGGAGAGGAAGGGATGTGGATATTGTTCTTGTATTGGCTCATCGAAAAAGCATATTTGTCATCGTCAAAGATGTATTACATTCAAGTGTTGCACCATGTAATAATATAGGTTTATATTTTTGCGGCGAAGCCGACCTAAAAAAATTAAAGTGTAATTTTTGCATATCGCCTTTTCAAAATTTTCAAAAATGGAATACCCTTTCCCGATCAAAACATGAATTTAAAAACCATGTTTTAAATTGAAAAAATTTCCCTATTGAGTAGTTGTAAGATAGGGAAATTTTTGCAAACATAGTCTCGAAAGAAAAGAAATATCATGAGTGGGGTGACATTTATCTCAAGACAATAATTTAAAAGGAGAGGAAGGGATGTGGATATTGTTCTTGATCCAAAATGTACAAGTTCATCGATTCCAGTGTTCTCACCACATTGTATATAATACCCTTTCCCCATAATGCATATTTAAGTAATGCTACACATCCCTATCTATCTTATTATGTCATAAAAATAATTTTTCTAGTACATACATATTGTCCCTATCTAGTTACATGTCTAGGACTGTCCTCATCTAGGAAAAAAGTAGGGTCTCCATGTGGTAACCATAGTGAAAATCCCTCACATGGACATTTCTTTGCAATCACATCCCAATTCAAATATATATAAGATCATCTATCATTGAGAAAAATTATGTAGTAATCACAATGAAATACGTCACATCAAAATTTATAGTTATATACTGACATCATTCATTTTTTTCATTATTAGGTTAGAACAATACATATACAATCAAGATCACACAAATCTAGAGTTGAAAACATACCAAACCATATTGTTCAACCCCAAATTCAAAAACATATCATTCAACAAGATATAGGTCCCAACAATATACAATTAAAAAAATAGTGATTTTACAAAAAAATTAAAGCTCACTATTATTTTTCAAGACATATTACGAGGTTTGAAACTTACCAACTTGTCCATTGTTCGATCCTGAATGTCATTCACTACTCATTCAAATCACAATCAAAATCCACTCACATGCAACATCTTATCTCCCTCAAAGCACAAATCACTATCAACAATGGTAATAATGAAAGTACTATTTTATTTTTCCACCATATTATTTTATAATAAATGGTACCCTTTGGCCCTATATTCACACATCTTGATATAATCATGTTAGTTAATAAATTACTCAAACTCTTTCATTCCATATCTTGGGCCTAGTTCCTCCGATTTTTACACTATTTTAGGCAAAGTGGGATCATTAGTTCCCTATTTTTGTATAAAAAATTTGATGAAACTTCCTTCAAATTATATTTAGGTCCTATTAACCTCATTTTGGAAAGTCTATTTATACACTTTCAACATATATGCTCATTACAATGCTTTTTCTAAGTCATTATTCATGAAAAATTCAATACATATCTATTATATTCTATCAATAAATGATCTTATTTCACTTTATAAAACTCCATAATATTTTGGTAGACATATTCTCTTATTCAAAACTTCTAGAACCAAAATCCTTTATCAAGATACAATTTCTATTATACACTTATTATAAAATTAATACTACTATATCAAACACTCTTTCGATGTTACAATCCATATACTACACGTATACCATCTTACTCATTATGTTTGTTCACTAATTTTTCTACTATAACTCACAATACATGTGATGCCAATCTATTTTTATAAATACAAACTTCTATTCTTAGCATTTTTTTAGCTTTGATGATGAAAATATAAAATTCTATAAACAACACCTACATATTCAAGTTTCTATCAACTACTTTCATTACAAGAAATTCTATTCTCTATTATTAACACCCTATGTTATTTTAATTACACCAATTGAATTTTATACTAATATTTACTTTCGTAGCACATGATTCTATTTTATATTCTCAACACATTTCTCATTGTTGATGACAAACTCAAATCAACAATTATTTTTGTATTAAGTTATTGTATTTCTTAGCACATTACTCATTGGTTATGACACAAGTTCAAGTTTCTATCAACAATTAATTTTGTATCAAGTGATTATATTTATTGACACATTACATTGTTGATGACAAAATTCAAGTTTCTAGCTATAATTACTTTCATATCAAGTGATTCTATATTCCATCCTCAACACTCTCTTCCATGTTGATGACATGAGTTGCAATTACTTTTGTGTCAAGATATTCTATTTCCTATCATCCATTTCATTAAAGGGGGAAGGTATATAGGTTGGATATATGACCATTCCCTCCCTAGAAAATTCAAAATGTAAATTGAAGGATCAAACAATCAACTCTAGATACAAAGATGTAATGAATACCGAGGTTACAAAGTTTGGATGGCTATGCAAGGCCATCATCTTTCCTATATGAATAAATATACAAGATCAAATAACCAAGAGATCAATTTTAGACACAAATATCCACTAGAAATTTACAAAAGAAAATAAGATACCACATTTATCAAAAATGCAAGGGGTAAGAACACCTATCAAAACCTACAAGTTATCAATATTGTTGTAGCACTCACATAAATGATAGTGAAAAATATGCAAGGTCTATTAATGTAAAAATTTGGGACCTATATCCATATGTAGTAGCATGGTTATAAAATATGGGAGCACTTATTTATGGGCTAGTTAAGGTACCTTTTGAAACTCCTCCCTTGGTGATGAGACATTGAATTCCAGCATAATCAAATCAAAACTTGTTGGGGATTGATTACCCCTAACTCTAGAAGAACACCAAGTCAAAATTTCCATGTCTACAAATAATCCTTTCACATCTGTTACACCTTTAAATGCTTATAACATGTTATTTCCTATCTCCATGTGGTTTACATTGGTGTCCCATAATGTTCACCACACTTTGATTATTTTATCGGTATGCTTGATGACCTCCTTTGTTTCAAAGACTAGCATACACACTTTTTCTCTCGGTCTACACTAGTAAATTTTATTCACTAGCATAAGGGAGGGGAATGTAGACACTAAATTTCACACAATATCATTATTACATGACGTTTTTATTAAGCTTCATATAAATAGGTTTTGAAAAATAGACCTAAGTCCTAATAGAGTAAGACCTTGTTGTTTCACTTTTATATTTCTTGATATATCTCTTGATTTGGATTTTTAAATGTTTGATTATACTTTTATGCTATGTCATAGAGATATCTAGACTATTTCATTTTTTATTTTCCTTTTTCTAATTTTGGGTGAAAACCATACAAACTTGTCAAGATTATACTACGGTCCTAACTAAGATATATGGTCCCAACCCTTTTGTGTTATTGGTCCTTTCTTCCCATTGGTTATATTTTCCAAATCATTGTATTTTACAATTTATATTTATGGCTAGATTTACATGCCACCAAGATTAAAATTTCAAAATGATAGATTCCTATATATACAATTTCACCTCAAGCATTTATTATCTATTTAACACCTATCAATCTACCAAATACAAGGCTAAGAATTAAAGAGTACATTCTTCATTTTGCATATCACAACATATGAGGAAATGAATATATTTTTTTACATTTGCATGCAAGTATTTCATGGGAAACAATTCACACATCCTATTATCAACGTGGAAGTAGAAGGGAGACACTAGGTAAATGCATTAGAATGCATGTAAACCTGCATGATTCACTAGGATATATACATTGAGTATAAAATGTATTGTAGCACTCAGAGACTCATAAATATGGTTACTACCAAGGTTAGTCTGACTCAATTATTTGGATATTTTATTTTTATATCTAATGAGTGTGTTGGAGAAATAATTTTCTGCAGAGACAAATGAGTTGTTTTTGTCAACAATCTAAGACTAGGTCCCTCCTTCTTGGGTATGGGGAGGCTCTCATTTATTGAATGCAAGGACTAAATGAAACTATGGGTTCCCATTAGGATGGGGATATAACAAGAGTACTCCACTAAATCTATGGAAAAGTGTTTGTACAATGTAGAAGGGAAGAATTTTCTTAGAGAGGGGGTGAAGGGAGGTAGGAAAAGAGAGAGATAGAGAGAGAGAGAGGGTTAATATTTTGAGTAGGCACTTACATGTCTACCAACATTAACTAGATTAGATCCACATTTAATAGTAAGAAGAACAACAGTGTAAGCAATATCAAGACTAAAAATTAAATACAAAATTTTCTACGGATTCATTAATCAAAGATACAAATTTTTTTCTTGGTTGTACAAGATTACAATTATTGAAAAGTGGGGAAGTAGAGGGTTAAAAAAACATAGACAAGGATATAAAATAATGTAGTTGATTTCTTGCAGTAGAAGGAAATAAAATCCAACCCTTTCAATAGAGAGGCAATCCCAATTTATAGATTTACAATGATGTATCTTCATTACCCCTCATATGACTTTTGATCTCATTGCCACTTGTGTCTTTTCATATTCCCTAGGAATGAAATTAATTTCTTTTCTTATTTTCAAAAAGGAACTTTTACAATGTAAAAATAGGGCCACTTAAGTGAATAAGATGAAAGAGATAAAAAGTACATTATTATGAAAAATAAAATGTAGAGAGAGAAGAAGAGAGAAGTGAAATCTGGAGATGAGGAAGCTTCTATTTATGAAGATCCTACTTTCAATGGATCTTGAGAGAATTATGCAAGAAATAATTCCTTATCCCTAACCTCTTTTACTACATTGAAATATTGTGATTACAACCTTCACTCTAAAGCCTTGATCAAGTGTTCAAAAACACCAACACTAGATATGCACTATTGTGAACATGAGATCACTGCCTAAATCACTTAAACATGATGAACCCCTTTTGTGACTATTAGG
This sequence comes from Taxus wallichiana var. yunnanensis, assembly GCA_018340775.1. Classification (NCBI taxonomy): domain Eukaryota; kingdom Viridiplantae; phylum Streptophyta; class Pinopsida; order Cupressales; family Taxaceae; genus Taxus; species Taxus wallichiana. Next base: position 364,269,059 of record CM031233.1, read on the forward strand.
ATGAACTGAAACACACAATCTTGGAAATCATTTTCCTTCAAGCTTGCTATATGGAATTCACCTCAAGACTAAGTTTTTGAGATTTTGTGAGGGATTCCTTTCTTATTTGAACCATGAGACAATTTCCCAACCTTACAATTGTGACCCTGCTAACTCTAAATAGCCCACTAATAATGTATTCCCTTTGTATCTTCTCGGTGTTCAATCAACATCCTTGTTTTCAAGTCTTCTAGTTCCATACTTGTTACATCATTGTCACTCTTATTAGGATACTCAATGTTTGAAGTTGAAATTGGCTCCAAACTTGAGTGTTTGAGCTCCATGGTGACAAATTTAAGTGAGATGAACTAGTTATGACTGAGTGTGCCAAGTTATACTACAATCCCCACAATTTCTATTTTTAGTAAGTCCAATTCCAAGATGTCTATTTTTAGTAAGTGTCTCAATTTATCACTTTTGAGTGTTCTTGATATGCAAGAAGTGAAGGAAACTCAAGAAATAAAATGTTTCCAGGACTTACTATATATAGACTATGTAACCTAGTAATACTTACTATTTTTAGAAGTGGGTATTCCAAGTGTTGGAATGGAATGAGAGTGGTCTCAAAAGTTTTGTTATTTAAGTGGGATGTTTTTCTCTAATTTTTAAATGTTTTTAATTTCCATATTTTTTAGATTTGAGAAATAAGTTTTTATAACTATAAACTTCATCTATCCATTAAAAATAATGTAGACCACCATTGCATATAAGATTAGAATCATCTAAAGGTATTTTTTGAGAAGGATTTGTCAAAATTTCATGGATAACGGACAAGGGGTTTGGGAGATATGAGAAACTTTCCATTTTGGTCATGGATATCCCTAACACATTTTTCAGCAGCATAACAACATGGAATAGATCTTGAGAGGGGAAAAATATACATTTGAAATTCAAAAAATGGCTAAGTGTTTCTTTTAAACCATTTCTCTCTCTTTGTGCATCTTAACTCACCATTAATCTAACCATGATTAATTGATATTAGGTGGAGGTTAGAGGTGAATTTGCACCCTAAAAATAGGGGATAATAGAATCAAATGGAAAACAAGTACACCAAAGTGCACTTTTCACAAGATCATACCAAGTGTCATCTTGTGGTTTCATGAGAATGAGATAGAGGGGCTGAAAACAAGCACTTGGGGGCCAAAATAGGGTTCTAGATGTGTTTGGGGCTAAACAAGTGAAGGTGGGTGAATTTTTGTGTCCCCTCTATCCCCTTGGATGATGGGACAAGGGATAAAGGATAACTACCATTGAAAAAATCATCATGGGTCTTGTCAACATGAAGAGGGGGAATGGTTTAAAACTTCATTTGTATACGTTCTAACAAGACAAATGGCACTTTAAATTAAGAAACAAACCAACAAAAATCAAGAGCATAATTTATTTTCCCCTCTATCCCCTTACAAGTTGGGATAAGGTTCACAATGCATACTACCTTGAAAAATGCACCAAGGGGGTCCACATCATGAGGAGGGGGCCTGATTTCAAGTTGTACTTACCTAACAACCCAAGTCACAAGTTTTAAGTGACAAAAGTGAAGCTTCAATAGGGGTGAAATTTAGTGTCCCCACTATCCCCTTGCAAGTTGGGACAAGGGACAAGGGACATAAAAGGTGAAAAAGTATGCTTATGTTAATGTCGTCATCCTAGTGCAAAATTAGAACATGAATCTTGCCTTTTCCTCTTAATTGTAAAAATTAGAGTTTATAGGAAAAAAATTATATGATTTTGACTCCAACACATCCAATGAGCTCATTATAACTTTCAAGAATTGATTTATTTATGGAACCGGTTACCCCTTAGGCACAAATGTGCAATCGCAATGACACATGCTATCATAGAAGATTTTTCACAACCCATATTTTCATTCCATAAGATAGGTTAATAGTGTAATGTGATTCATGACAGTTTGGGAGAGAGAAGCATTACCTAGCCAAAATCATAGCTAGGGTATGCAAATTTACCTCGAAAAGGATAAACATGCTTACGTGTAGTTGTGAAGCTGACCGAGTAACGTTGCTAGCCTACAAACACTTGCAAGTTGTGTTATGATATCATCTTATTTTGTGCTTGTGTGTTGAGTTGTAATCTTGTTGAGTTTGATGATTCCAAGGTTAGATGTCTTGTTATTGTTATACATATTACTTAATTTCTTGTTATAAGTAAAAATTAGCATGTATGGTTGAAGTTATTCATGGTTTCAATATATTATTTCATTATGTGGAAATGATGATGATTGTTAAATGTGCTAACTCTTTTTGACATTAACGATCATTGATTGAACAATGAGAAAGGACCTTCTAACGGAATAGGTAAAATTTGGTCTTGATTAAGTGTAGGTATAAGTATCTTAATGATACAATAGTTTTTGGAATAAGTTACTTATTTTAATTGTTTTGTATTGTGATCATAAAGTGTTTATTATGATCATTGTTTATATGGAATTTACCTTTGAAAATTAGATCAATCGATACATTATTAGTATATTCATACTAATAGTTTTGCATGATGTCATTATTAGTTTTCATTGATTGTTAAGACGCCCTTGGCTGGGAAAACATGAGTATGAGTGGGTAAGGAAACTATGTATAGTTTATAGTTTTTTATCATATTTGAACGTATTAGTTCTATGTTTCCTAGCATTAACCATACTAAAATGTTTGGATTTATTTGAATTAAACCATTAACATGTTGTTAAGGTCTTTCTCTTTTAATTTAGAACAAACCAAATTGACTATAGTCGATTGGCTATTGGCATTGGATGGTTTAATAATATTAAATTTGACTAAGATTTGAACGGCATTTTGCATGGTTTAAATTTAAAAGGGTGACTTAGTCAAATTATGACCCATGCAATTATTTCTTGTATTTATTTACTTGACCAATCATATCTACCGAGTTGGCCATTGGAGGGAAACAATGAGTGGGAAGTGAAGTTGATGGGGAAGGCCACTATGTGGCACCTGCAAACATTAATTGCATTTAATTCTACCCCACAGATTTTGGGAATGGGAGGCTTCCTCTAGAAGCTACCATGCAAAATCTTGTTTTCATTTTTATTCCTTCTTACATGCATTTTGAGCTCTTCCGCCTCTCCTTCGAGTTGTTGCATGCATTTTCCATTCGTTAGTTGTTGAGCTATTTTGGGGAAGGAGATAATGGAGGATTTAACTATCATAATTATGGAAGATTTTGGGTTGTTTCTTATTGATCATTTGAGTTATTCTTCTGAATTTTGGAGAAAAGAATAAAATAATTTTGTAGATAGCTTAAAATTCATCCCACCGAGTTTATCGGGAATGGTTATATTTCCACCTATCTAGATATTTGTTTGGGAAATATTTCAATACATATTGATTGTTAAATGTGCCTTGTTTCAAAACTCGTGTTTGGTTTTTATGAAAATGACCCATATTTTGTAACTAGGTTGATGTTTTGATCTGGGTGTTTATTTTTATGCTTAGTTAAATTATTTTGATAGATATTGGGTTTCTCTTTGATTTATGCATTGTAATTGAGCTCTTCATGTTAGTGAAATTTTATTGTGACATGTTTTTGTTACCCACATATTTAATTGTTAAGTTGATAATGGCTAGCTAGGATCTTAAACCAGTTGGGGTTAAGTTATTTGTAGGTTCATAATACTAAACCTAACAGAGATTTTTAAGCTCAAACCACCAAAAATATTGGTGAAGAAATGAGACAATCCCTTGATGAGTCGATATGGAACTCAACACGGTTTATAGCAAGTCAATAGGAATCCATCCCTATTATGGATCTTCATTATTTTGAACTACACTTAGATTTGGATACTTGGGTTTTGATGTTAACTCCTTGTTGAAACCCATTTGATACATCGTGTATCATTGATATTATATTTTGGGCTTGTACGTATTAATGGGTGTCTAAAGAAGTCCATATATTTTCTTAGCTAGATGGGTTCAATTCAAACATGGGCTTGTGATATCATTATTTGTTTAATGTAACATAGTTAATTCAGGGTTAACTATGTCTCTGTTGTGTTAGGAATGTGACTCTAAGTCACTAAATTTTTGATTTAGGTTAAATCCAAACCTGAGATATTAAGAGGGAGCTGTATTTTAAACCACTATCATTATAATTTAGAATACTTGATTCAACTTCCTTTACTTGATTAATAAGTTTGATGCGTGACTATTTAGAATGATTATATTCTTTAGATGTAAATTGGTTTCTAGTTCGATTGTATACTTCAAATTTTGGAAGGCTAGAGTTAATTTTTAAGGTTAATGGCACGACCTCATACTCAATAGAGTTTGGGAATTTTGTGATATAGACTGTTGGATGTAATAGATCTAAGTGTAGTTGTTTTTGTTGGTTTATGTGATTTGTGTGACTACTTGTTTGGGCTGACTTGAGGTATCCTTAATTGTTCTCACATGTGTTTCATTTGAATAGGATGTTGATAGAGGGATTTTATCCTTCACGAATCTAGTTTGATGGAAATGGTTATCTCTATGTTGAGTTACTATTTTATAATCTTATTCTTATTAACAAGTAAGAAGGAAATCATAGTTGAGTATGATTTGGTGATTGTTGATAGTAAGGTATAAACCTAGTTGGTTAAGAATGCTTGACTATTTCTTATTCATTGATAAAATTATATGTTGGTCTGAATATGAACTTAGATGAATGATTATTCTTTGTTTGATATTTTTAAGGTTGAAAATATTGAATGATTATTCAAATGGACAAAGTGTCATCCTTGATGGAAAGTGATTATAAAAAGGTTATGATAAAACATTGTTTCCTTTTGATTTGAAACTAAAACTTTATGATTTGTAAAGTTTGTTACTTGTTAGATGACATTAAAATAATCATTATATATTCAGTTGTTTTGTAATTAAACATCTAGACAGGGAGATATATATCTATGCCAGTTTGTTGAACTAACCATGTACATCTATCATTTTTATCTTTCATATTTTAGGAAGGATTAAGTATTTTAAGAAGATAGATTTGATTGTTACATGCATGCTTGACATGCGATATATTTATATTTGATTTGTAATCATTGATTTAATGTATAAGTTAAACTTGGATCATGTAATCCTTATTGAGTGAAAGTTATTCACGATATTATAGATGACCGTTGGTCATTTATATCATCTTGGAAATAAATGTTGTTCTTTTTAGACATGAAATTATTGTACTTTAGTACATGTTAAATATTTTTATTCTATTGGGTTGATGAATTACAACCTAAGTGTGAAAGGCACTTAAGGTTTTGGTGTGTGGACATAGAGCACGTAGAAATGAGTGGAACTATAGCGAAACAAGGTGCGCCCAAGAAAGCATAAAATCATGACTTAGCCATTTTACAGTATGAGGATAATTATAGACATGGAGTGTGGAGCATGTTTTGTACAATAATTAAAGAGAACACAAAGGATATTTTGGGAAAGTAGAAGATCAATCAACATGCATAGTTTTGAGGCTATTAATAGGATTAGACTATAGTTGTATTATTAGATAATCTATTAATAGTGAGCTTGCATGATTTTTTTTATCATGTAAAGGTGCATGACTATTATTAGCATGTAGTCTATTTTGAAGGTGCTTAGGTGGTGAAGGGAAAGTCCCCACCCCTATAAATATGTATTGATTTGCATGGTTTAGTAGTACCACTTTTGTAATAGAGTTATGTTACTGATTTATGGGCATGCATGACTTATGATGACAATATTATGTATGTATGAAGATTATGTGTTTTACAAAAATTAATATAATGAATCTTTGTGGCTAGATAATGGTAATTGATATAACTGAGCATGGATCTTGCATGGTAAATCTGATTATGGTTCTTTTTTATTTAACTTGCATATGGTAAAGAACTAGATCTAGTTTATGCACTGTAATATACTTAATTATCTATTATGGATCTAGAATATTTGTATGATCATGTTAACTTCTTGAAAAAGATGACATAAAAGAGGAACCTAGTACCCTTGTGCACTTTTGATGAGTGCTCAGTTCACGCTGAGTGATGTGACAATGCACCTTGGGATTTTATGGGTAAATCTAGGCTACATTTTGGTTCCATTGTTGAGACCTATTTTTTAGTTGTTTTCCCGTTCATGATGAAGACATACTAGTTGACTTTGGCTAGTATTGAAGAGTGGTTGCAAAATTTGGAGGAAGAGTATGCTCACGATTTAACACTAGACCTGAATTTAATGCACATGTGTGGGTTGAACAAAATTTGTATCATGAGCTCTATGAAACATTCTTCACCATTTTCCTTATAGAGATTTATGAGTGGTTGGTGGCTTACACATCAAAGAGAAATTAGAGGTTTTGCACACTTGTTTGGATGTAGGAAGAATTTCAGATTTGTATGATGCAGATCTGACTTGGACATGTGTTGTAGATCATTGATGCAGTCGTGTTCTGAAAAGCTACTTTCTAGAGTACATAGTTTCTACTTATTCCTATATAGAGGTTGTTGAGTTTCAGTTCCTACGTGAACCTAGAGGATATTATATGCGTAATATCCCCGAGTGTCCTATGGATAGCTAAACCCCACCATGCGTGGGGGTATGATTAGATGTAGTGAAAGATGGCAGATCTAGTTGCACAAAGACAGCAAGAGGAAAGGCAACTTAAGTATAATGAAGCACATGAGAGGGATTTGGAGAAGTAGTGAGAAATCATAGAAAGAATGGTGTTATGGAGAGAGATGGCTCATGAAGGATTTAGGGCTCACGTAGAAGATGTGGAGCTAGATCATATAGAACTCCCCCATTTGGGAAAGCATGACAGAGAACCCTCTTTAGTTTTGGATGAAGGCACATTTTAAGAAATATTGAGAACCAAGGGAATACATCTGATCCTACCTGGTGACCTAGCCCTTGCGCTTGGTTTTCTAGTTTCTACAATAGCTATCAATAAGCAAGCTAGTGTGGGAAGTAGAGTAGCGACAGATAGAGTTAGTTTATAGTCAAGTTTAGGAGTTAATCAGGTAGCTTATTCATCTATGACAAAGGCAATTGTCATCTGTGTTATTTGGAGGTCCAGTTGGAGGTATGTTTTCTGACGCGTCATCACAACATAACGTGGGTGTGTAGAATGTTGGCATCACATCTGGAAGTAACACAAATTTTAGACTTTAGGAGTTTAGTTTAGCACAACTATTGGAACACAAGGTGGTGCATCTTTTGGTCTATTTCCCGCTAAATGGGTAGAATCGGGAGGATCATTTAGATCAAGATCTAGTGGATTTATTGGTTCTAGGGGTGGAGAAAATACAAAAAAAGACAAGTTCTAGATTTGGTGGGCATAGAACACACCAGCCCCAAAAATATTTATGGAGATGTCTCTTCGTCTACCAGAATATAGAGGCATAGAAGATGCAGATTGAGCACATGCATATGTGTGAGATACTATGGCGTGCAAAGGGTATTATAGCTCCAGAGCATAAGGTAAGTTAGTTTACAACTACTTTGTAAGGGCGCGTACATATTTGGTACATGAAATATGATCCGAACTAGACTTGTGTGGACTATAATGTGATGCATGATGATTTCTTAGTGGAGTTCCATATACCTGAGTTTGAGAAGAAAAGCATCAGTGTGCTAAAGGATATCAAGCAAGGCATGATTGAGAGTATTTAGGAGTATGATGCATGGTTTAAAACCCTTTTGTCAAAGTTATATTATGACATACATCCGAGTCAAAGCATACTCAATGGTTTGTTGGAGGGCTGATCACGCCTTCCATAAGGGTGCTATAACACAAGAATTATACAAATTCGCATGAAGCAATTGAAGCATCTTTACACGATGAGGTAGTTAGGAGTGTAGACACAAGATTGAGCCCATTATTGGAAGCTCATATTGTAGTGATGGAGAAACAGTTAGATAAATTATCAGCTAATTCAGTACATGAGATGTGTAGAGGAATTTGGCGCACATACTAAGGATAGTTGTCCCATAATTTGGAAGCTCATATGAAGTAGAAAGACATACTAAGGATAGTTGTCGCCATAAATTGGTATACACCATCTTACTGGACTATGAGATCTATCACTTATATCATGATTTAAGTAGGTGCCCATTGTTGTAATGTGTTATAAAAAATAATGTGTCTTTTCACTGCAAGATTTGCAGGTCTACCACTCATGATATAGAGAATTGTAGGTTGATTGATCAGATTCATGATGCCAATGATACTAATGTGTGTCAGAACAGTGTTGTAAATAATTCTAAGGAAAAAGGTGAGCATCGTGAGCATAATCACAATTAATGGTGTTATGGTCATTTTTATACCCTTAGAGCAACATTCTAATCCCATGCACATCGACCTATCACCTGGGCTGGTGTTGGCGCTCACCCAAGGTGCGTGTGGGCTCCAAGCATCTCCTTTATGTGAGTCTTGTGATAATACATCATCTATGCCGGACACTAAGTTCAAAGGAATGAAAATGAACCATGTGTTTATTCTGAGAACCTAGGATGAGTTATCATATCAATGCATCCATAAAAGAGAAATAACAGACAACATATAGAAATGATCCATAACACAAAGGAAATGCATTAGAATTAAGCTCATGAACACATATATGATTTAGAACAGAACCTTCCATTGATATTAATGAGTTCTAACCACATTACATTCCTTGAGGCCATAACAGACCCATATAACAATGCAGAGCAAGGTCATGCATCAGAAACTACACCCTTCATATTACAAGGAAAATCATAGACCTAATCCTCTATATATGTTATCTCTCCTTTGTTCTATCTAATCTCAACCCTTAGAATCCTACATTATATTTATGCAGAGCTTCACCCCTATTCCACCACCTCTCGATCTCTCAAGATGATTCTTTCTCCAGTATATATCTCTCTTTTTGTTATTCGTGCACCTCTATATATATAACTTTTTGCCTTCACCACCATGCCTTCTGAGGTAACAGATTGGCTGCCAAGTGTCTAAGTGGTCCTCAAATGGAGCATGTCTCCTTTTATTCAATCTCTCCACTCTATGTAATGATTTTCTTCTGGAACCTTCCATTGCATGCATGGAATATTCCTTTTGTATCCTACAAAGAACCAGTGGCACCTTATCCACTCCGCATGCTAGATGGGTCACGCTTTTCTCATGTGCTACTTGGAATGCTGAATATGGATAAGTCCCAAAACATGTATTTCCTTATGCATGCACCATGTGTTTTGTAAAACCATGCTATAACCTTTCCATGCACACCTTCAAATCGCACGCCCTTCTTCATATAGGGTCCCACGCGCCACGCGCCTTTTTGTACTTAGCCAATATTTTGAGGCCCAACATCACCCCACACTACTCTTGGTATCTATCCTTAGAAAAACTCTTCAATAAAGTGAATAATAATGAGCTCTTAAAATGGTTAGAAATAAATAATAAAGGAATTAAGAATTCGGAGAAAGAATGAAAGAAAAGGGAACTTTTTTATTGTTGGAGGAGGAAAGGGAAATCCTTCCCTATCTCTACCTCTAACTTCTCCCAAGTGTCGACCTCATTCGATCTTACTTAAAGAGGTCTCCGACTAAGGCACTCACCTCCTCAAAACTTAATTCCTACCATTTTGTTCTCATGGTCTCAATGATACTTTCCAACTGTTTTCCCAAGTCCTCAAGCGCATCCATCCTGCGGGTGATCTAGGGGTATAGTTCCTTTAGCCATCTTTTAATTGAGCCTCACGGTGGTCTTGATTGCTTATGACTTATTCTCCACCTCGACTAGGATATTATATATTTCCTCTCTATTCCCCTTATTTTTCTCTGGAACTCCTTGAGTTCTGTTTCAAGGGTGGTAACGAAGATGCTTACCACTCTATCCCTATCAACGCAGTTTTCATAAGCAGCCTTCAGGTGACTACGTGGTGGCCTTCACCTCTACAATAAGTTTAGTGTATTGATCCACAATCTTGACAACCTTCATCTTTTCCTCTTTCTCTTGGCACACCTACGCCTCTTCTGTAGACTCTAAAGCGAGTGGTCACCTCTCCATCATGAGAATGTGAGTCAAATCCTCTAGACATTGCAAGGCTGATTCATACTTCTGCTCGGGTGGCACTAAGTCAGGGTGCTTCAAGAAAATGGCATCTATAATCATCTCCACCTTCTTGGAGACTTCACACACCTTTGATTTTTCTTCTTTCAGCTCACACCTCAACTGAGCATTGATCATCTCCTCTTGCTTTAGGTCCTTTCTCTTTTCCACGAGCTCCTTATTTTTCTTCTCCAATTCCTCCTCCAAGGAATCTCACTCTATCATTTCTCCCGAATAGTCTGGCCTCAACTTCAACTAAAACCTTGTTGAACGTGTTACTGCACTATTCATCGATAGATTTTGTGCATTCACTAAGGGGTTTAATCCTTTTGTTTCCAGCACCTTCATCAAGATTTACTCTCGACTTACTTCAAACTCATGTTCATCTACGTGGGACTTGAATGCCCAAGATAGCATCTTCCTGGTTTAGGGATATGCACCTTCTTCATCAAATGATGACATATCCAGGATTTTCTCTATTGGTATAGTGCTTTAGAAGCACGCGCGTAACACCTTGCTAGGATCATTAATGTATCCCATTCCTGTTCTTGTGCCACCACTACACCTTTCCTACCTATTTGTGCATATTTTGGGAAGCTTACTACTGCCAATTTGGGATCCCCACCCATGCTGCCATACTCCTTCCCAATAATTTCTTCTTCCATCTCCTTCATAATTTCATCTACGCTCCTCTCCAACTCCTATTCCACCAAATCCTTCATGATGCATACCACTTCTCTTTCTGCAGCTTTCTCCACTTGCTCCTTGGTGAGGCTTGGGGTTCCTTGGTTTTTGGTGCTCACCTCTTCACTCACCCCCTTTCCTTGATCCTCTGCTTCTTCCTTGTCATTCTCCTCATCTTTCTCGTCATACTTATCTTCACCTTCCTCCTCCGAATCACGTATATCATACACTCTGGATTTTCTTCACCTCCTTGAGACTCATCATCATCCTTATTGCTAATGTAGGCATCTAAAATTTATTTCTCCTCTGAGTCTTCCTCTTCTGTCACCTTCTGCTTCTTCCTTACTGGGGATTCTAGTACAGGAGATTCTTCCTTTTCTTTTTCTTCACTAGGTGATGTCTTCCTTGGTGACTCCTCATGTGTGAGGGGCTCTTCCTACTCTAGCACTTCTTCTTCTTGGGTCTTTTCCTTGATAGGGGACTTCTTTCTACACATGTAAGTACGAGGATTCACGATCGCTTCGGTGCACCCACCTGATTATGCAGTCTGCACACTTATTACTTTCTTCTCTTTCCCCTCTTCTCTTTCTCTCTTCTTTGGTGTGGCCTTCTTTCTCCCTGTGGGTTCTTATGAAATGGAGATATCACTCTCCAGATAGGCACCTTTTTCAAACTTCATCCTTATGTGAATATATACCCTCACTATATCCCTTCCAAAGTGATTGATAGTGTTATTGTCTTCATCATTTGTTCTTCATGGGAGACATAATTCTCCACGTATCCACATTTTTAGGGTACACAAGATTTTGGCATAGCTTACGGTGGTCTTGGTCCACCTCACTAAGGTTGAACCTTAGTCTTTTGGCCTCCTTGAACCTGTTGACCCCTTCCTAGAAGTATTACGTGGTGAAAGAGAATGGAAGCTTACACCATGGGATCTTAGTCCCATTTGTCAAAGTGAACCTTTCAATACAAAAGTGTTGGTAAAATGCAAACTCTACTTCCCCATCCACGAGTGTGGGTAACTTCTCTGGGATCCTCCACTCTACCCCAAATGATTCATGCATTCATTTTTACCACTTCTCTAGGCACGCCTTGTAAGAGGCCATCATGGTTTCACAAGTGTACTTTTCAAACCTTTTACGGTGAGGGATCCTCTTCTGGATACTCCCAAATGAATTTTTGGCCCATCAGGCACTCCAATCTTTGAGAAGATGATGGTAAGGAGGATGTTTCCAAATAATATCTTCTTCCTTCCCCGCGCACTACTTATGATCCCATCCACAATGAAATTGGACAAGTTGTATATGGTTCCCTCTTATATCTTCGACATACATTTATCCATGCTTTGTTCACTTGTGTCCATCATTCTTGATCATTAATCTTGGTCACCAAGCATGTGGCCATCCTCATAACAAGGTCTAAAATCTCTACAATGTCAAAGTATCACAAACCCTTCATATAGTCATACACTCGTTATTGTTTCCTTGATAGCCTCCTTGTCACTCAGATCATCATCTATGGATTCCCTTCACAATTTAGGCTAGTGAACTTGGATATCAACTGTGGTGTTATGCACATTTTGTGCCTGCAAAGTAAAAATGGTATTCATGCACGAGCGACATCAACCATTGATAAAGGCACTCGGGCTTGCCAAAATAAGGTAACTCATACAGTTGCAATAACCATGCCTTCTCTAATTTTACTTTCACCTCATCATTGTATATAGGCATCCCATCTAGTGTCCTTTTGTTAGCTAGATGGACCAAATCTAACGCCATTTCCTTCTCATTTGTGCTCATGCGATGGTTATAATCACTCATGACCATTTGTCTTAAGTGTGACACCCACTCCTTTCCTAGCAATACTCCATTTAGGTATTGCATTTCTGCATACCATTCCTCATTAGTGGTTTTTTTCTTTTCCATTTCCTTCTATTTCTTTTGTGAGATGGTTTCCTTCTTAGGTGTCATGATTTCTGTCGGGATAACCTAAGAACTTATTACTCTATTATGCTACTCTGCTTAACTCCAAACTCAACTCTTGGAATAAATCCTTCTATCTCTGTGCCCTAGCTACCAAACCCTAACTAGAAAAACCTTCCAAAAGACGACACAACTCAAATAACCTTTTATCATGCCTTGTACTCGTTCCTTTTGGTTTGTAGATCCACTCTAGTCACACACTTAGATTTCTCATATTCTTCTTCCTTCACACAAATCTCTTTGGATGCCCTAGTTCGTAAGAGTGCTTCAACTTTGTAATAGAAAGGTAGAATAATGACTTGCTCGACCTTATATTTATAGTTTTTCTTCCCTCTAGCAATAAATGCTATATCACCTACCAACGTACTTAACATTAAATGTAGATTTTTCACTAGGCTGAATTTAAGTGCCCTTACCCACGTGCCCAATCCTGCAAGAAAAACCTTCTACAACATTTTGGCGTACAAAAATCTAATATGACCAAAGACTCTTACATGTGCGTCTACAGTGCTGAAGGCACTTCTTCTATCCTTTTCCTGATTTTTGCCTTCGCCTACCTCATGTTGTTCTTGTGCTCTTCATCCTTTGTACGTGGTATTTATTACAACCTTCTTGACACCATAATTCATTATCCACCATTTCCTCATGCGCTTTCTCCATCTTACGTGCTTCCTTCTATTGGGCCACTCAACTTGTATTACAGGCCTATACTTTTCTTTACATTACTCCACCCCACACTAAAATAGATGTACGGTCCTCTGCACATACACAACCTTGGAAAAATAATGTGGTTACCAAGCACAAGGTGCAAAATGAAACAAAAAGAAAGGAACAAGCAACGAGAAAGGGAGACATAAGAAAATAAAAGCATAAAGGGAAGTTCTAAGATAATTGGAAATACTGCCTTATTTACAAACACCAAGAAGACTTATTTATAGTAGGGCTTTAGCCTACTCCCATTGAAGTGACCTAGTAATCTCATCTCATCTATCACTTGTAGCTAGAAATCACCGGAATCAAGATTGTACGATATGATGTAGGGTCCCAATCAATGGACTTTCAACTTCCTAGGATGGCACAGATACTTGGAATCATATAACAACACCATCTACCTAACCTCAAACTACTTTTTCTTGATAAGATGATCATGCCATGCATTTTTTCTTACTTTTTCTATCTTCTAACTCTATCTAGAAAGTGATCATCTTTTATCTAACTGTATCAACTTATAAATCCTCTCTTCCAACACTTTTTCATCATCCAACCCTCTTGCACATGTTGTACGCAACGATGGTTACATGAATTCAACTGGAAAAACATCCTCTGTGCCAAACACAAATTTAAATAGTGTGGCATTGTTCAACCTCTTGTAGGTTTTCTGTGTGCCCATAGAATGGTTGATACCTTATCATCCCAATCTTATTGTCCAACGTCATGAATCTTAGTCAACGCGTGACTTAGTATTTTGTTAAATGCCTTAACAATTTCATTCAATTGAGGGTGATAATGGATAGTCTTATGATAGTCCACCATAAATTATGCTAACATAATCCTCATTGATTCATTGAGAAAGTGTGTACCTCTATCACTTGTTAAGATTAAAGGGAAACCATACTTGCTAATTATGGTTTCCCATAAAAATCTAGTATTTGCTGTCAGTAGTGCAATCCTTTGTAGGCACTGCCTCTACCCATCGTGTCAAGTAATCAGTGCAAGTAATGATATACCATGAACCAATCCTTCGTGTGGCTGGAAAAATTGGCCCTACAAATTTGATTTCCCATTTTTCAAATGGTTCAGCACTGGCTATTGGTTGCAAGGGAATTTCATTCCTCTTCCTAGGTTTTCAAGGTGTTGGAAATGGTCATAGGCCTTGAAAAACTCAATATAATCTGGTAGATGGTTTCCCACCAAATCCTTACAAGTAAAATCTTTCATGTGGTAGCATTCCCGCATAACATCCTCTGCAATCCCACCATGTGATTCCTCCATAATTTCCATGCACTCATGTTCTAATACACATCAGCACAGAACCTCGTCACATCCTAACTTATACATATCTCCACTAATCAACATGTAGGGTGCAGCATGTATTGCTAACTATTCTTCTCCATAGCCTTCACCCCTTCCGGCACCACACCTATTTTCAAGAATACTACAATATATTTCAAATCTGAGGGCGCACCACAACCTAAATAGTTACGCGTCTGGCATGGTATGCTCATTGCTTTGTGCATCCTCCCATGAGTTAATCCTTGATAAGTGGTCAAGTCTTGAATTTTTCTTCCATGGTTTTACAACCACTGTGAACTCAAATGCTTGGAATAATAGGACCCAACAACATATGCTCCCTTACTGCAACATGCTTGTTGACTAAGTACTTCAATTCCATGTGGTTCATGTAGAATATAAATGGTGTTGCCAATATGTACTATCTAAACTTTTGTAGTGTGTGGATCATAGAAAATGCTTCACACTCAGTAGTTGTGTAATTCTGTTTTGTGGTGTCAACTTTCTACTAGAAAAACACAAGGTACGATCAAAAATTCCCTCACTAGGTTGTGCTAGTATTGCTCCCATAGTTGTCCCTGAGGCATCAATATGCACATGGAAAGGCTTATCCCAAGAAGTAAAATGTAGTATGGGTGTCATGACAAGCCTATCCTTCAAAGTGTCAAACACCCTCTGCTACGCATCTCCCTAATGAAAGGCAATCTTGTGTTTTAGCAATTCCTCTAAGGGCACAATGATCTTGGCATACCCCTTGATGAATTTCCGTAACCCGTATGTCCAAGGAATCTATGCACTATGCTTTGAATAGTAGGCTCCCCTAATCCCATAATAACTGCAACTTTGGCGGGATGCACTAGCAAGCCTTCTTTGCATATAATGTGACCTAACAGGTCTAAAAGGGAGTAACAAAGATAAATTTCTTAATGTTGAGGGATATCCTTAATTACCGACATATCTCAAACATTAGCCTCAAATTTTAACAATGTCCTTTCACCAACCAATACACAGTCCATTCATCCAAGTAAACTTGAAGAAATTTATGGATGAAGTCCTGAAAATTCTTATACCACAATGCATGAGAACACATCAGGCTCATTCTTCAATCCAAAAGGCATAACTCGTGTAGGAAAAACTTCCCCATTTAGTGGTAAAAGTTGTATTTCTCTTGTATTCCTTTGCAATCGTGACTTGGTGATACCCTGAGAACCCATATGTGAAAGAGTAGACTTCACAACCGACTACTCCTTATAAAATATCCTCGTAAAGGGGGTTAGAAAAGGATCGATGACACATACGCATTACATTCAAGTCGTTGTAGTCAACATAGATCCTTATCCTCCCATCCTTCTTGATATTGATGACCATTGGGCTTATCCATTCTAATTCTTCCACATCCTTAATGATATCGAGATGCTACCATCTTGTCTATTTCATCTGATAATACCTCTTCTAAATTGGGCGTGCACCTTTCTTCAACTTGATCTTCATCTCCCCTAAGGAATGGTGGACACCTTTGAGTTCATGATACCCACGAGGGAACAAATCTTGGAACTCACACAATAGATCAATGGCCTTTGAAACTTTATTTTCCAACCAATAGTCCCCAATGATAGCTTCCTTAGGTTGTGTATTTGTCCCAATATTAACCTTCTTTTTTAATGGATCATGGTAGGTGTGTGCTCGGTCATCAGCGCTATCTATAACTTCACATGTACCTTTAGAATGGTTAACATCCAAATTTTCCATCTCTTCACTGTCTACTACATAGACCATTTTCCCTTTTCCTTTTCTATGCACGCGCGCTCAAGCTATACTTCCTCTGATTCTTCTTCATTGAGGCTCATTTCAAAATAAGGCTTACCCAAGTAAATCCAATAGCATATCTTTTCCATAGCAATATCTCCCATAGTAAGGCGCTTGATTACTTACAATGCCTTATCAACTGATGGCTTTGTACTCCTATACTTGAAAGATTGAATGAGATCAGCTACCAACTCCTTCTAATTACTTGTTTGACGACACATCTCTAAATGAATATACCATACACGCACACAACCTTGTAAGGTGGAATACAACTTATGCACCCATAATGAAGGTGGTAATGCTTCTACGCTTCCCATCCAAGCCTTCTCACATGCTTGGATATGAAATGAGGTGGTTTCTTTACCATGGTAATCTTGTATGACAATGGGTGCGTTGCTCCTGGAGAACCTTACAAAAAATGTGATTCTTACCTCGCATCATTCTAGGAGACTCTCTCGATGTGTAGCCCACTAGTTTGTTGTAGTTCTGAGAAGGTTACAACTAAGTATTCCCCTTCTCTCGTCCTCATTCTTCCACTGAGCCTTCATTTCTCGCAAGAAAATTTTAGGGTATGCTCCTACAGAGTAACTTGGAAACTTCTTCCCTCCTAGTCACTTGACCGAATGTTCCTTTATTACCCATGTTATAGATCCTCTCAACTATCCTCCAATAAATTTATAATTCCCATGCACCCAATTGTCACATGTCATGCTAGTGGTATCACTCAAGGACTGAGAATCTTCAAACTAGATAAATCCCTCCATGGGATGAATTATCTCAAGATCTCTAATAGAGCACACATATATCATGTCAACAATTTCTTCACCTAGGGGTTCAGTATAAGGTGTTGATTTCCCATCAATTAAAGGGATAATCACCCTTTCTTCATTGTTCTCAAAACTTATATATCCCTTTTAAACCATAGGTTAGAATTGTTCTTGTAACACCATGGGCACCCAAGAAATGATAGAAAGTTTTCTGCATCGATGAGCAACAAGACTTTAAATTCTCCAGTGAACTTGGCCACTTGAATGGTGATAATTGCATCCTTCAAGACTCCAATGGGAATTGCCTTTGTCTTGTTTTCCATATACAACACATTCGAAGATGGTTGTAGTGTGGGTCTTCCCATTTGATGCCATGCATCTAAGGTAAGAACATTAACCTCTACTCCTGTGTCAATGAGGATATTTCTTAGAAGCCACCCATCAACAACTACATTTAATGTAATCTCCTTATCATAGTCAAGGTTGTGAGGAGGAAGGTTTTGCATGCAAAACCTACCTTTCACACTCTTCTCTAGCACGTGGTACCTTCTCCCTCAGCCATTATCCTAGAAAGGGAATAATATTCTCTTGCCTTAACATCCTACATACTTCTTTGACCTCATCTAGGTCCTCCTTTGGAGCCTCAACATTCTTCCTTTGCTCCAACTTCTTTGATTGATCCTTTAGACATTAGATCTCCCCTTGTAAACTCGAATCACGTCCATAGTCTCTTGATACACCTCCTTCTAATGAGTAGGGTCTGAATACTTCCCATGTACCACTTCCTCCCTTAAAACTAGTGTCCTTTGTCTTGGCATCTCCTGGCATGTATGGCCTCTTCTTGCCTCGTCACCAATATAGGTTCTAGTCCTAACTCACCTATCAATCTCAAAGATCCACCTTGTGAATCGGATTTCTTGATGCTCACCATTCTAGTGCCTTTGTCTTTTGGGTCTTTGTTGGTTTATATACTCATAAATATCTAGACACTCTTTGTAATTATGTTTCTTCCCACACCACGAGCATTGTAATAGATAACGACATTCACATCTTTAATGCTCTATAGATCCATAGTTATAACAGGTTCCTCATGGGAAATCACTTTGTCCTCCATTCGTGGTTATTGCAACCATGAAATCATCTATGAAAAATTCTTACACATTCTCCTCCATCTACATGCCATTCATAACGATGATAATCATCCTTGGAACTACTTGCAAGACTAGTTTGGCACACACCAAGATCAAAAACATCATGGATCTGATCAATCAGTCTACAATCTTGATATCATGGGTTATAGAGGTATAGATCTTGCAATAGCAAGAAACATTCTTATGGATTATACACTATAGTAGAGGGCACCTACTTACATCATGATCCCCATGGAAAATCTCATAGTCTACCACCATAGAGCGTATCGACTTCCAAGGAAAACTATTCTTTATATTCCCTTCCACTTAACATTTTGTACACCAATGCCCACTATGAACCACATGTGCCGAGTTTGCAGACTTCTCCAATTTCTTAGCCATTGCAATAATTTGAGCCTCCAAAAAGGACTAACACCAATATCAACACTCCCAATAGCCTCAATGTGCAAGGCAGCTTCCAAGGCATTGTGTGGGTCTATAGTATTGTGTGACAAAGCCCTTCTAAATGATGTTATCAATCCTCCAACAAACCATTGAGCATGTTGATAAGGATGAATGTCATAGGATAGTTTTGACAAAAGAGTCTTGAAACACACATCATACTCCCATAAAATCTATTCCATTCCTTTCTTGGATCCTTCTTGGATCTCCTTCAAAGTGTTGATGCTCTTCTATTCAAATTTTAGGATATGAAACTCTGCTAGGAAGGAATTCTTCAATGCGGTGTAGTTTACCACCGTCTAATGGGGGTCATACTTCCAGTACCAACTATGCACATGCACCTTTGCAACATCGTTACAAACTGACTTGCCTTCCACGAGGTAGTGATCCATTTCACTACGCCATAGTAATTCACACTTGTGCACATGCTCTGCAACATCTTCAATACCCCTATATTCTCGTAAATGCAAAAAAATCTCAAAGAATACTTGTGGAAGTGGTTGAGGCCCTTTTCCTCCTAATCTAGAGCCTTGGTTCCCTCTTGTGTTTCCCCCTCCACTAAATGCACTAGATCCACCAGGTCTTGTTTCTCCTGACCCACCAAATCTGCTAGTTCCACCAGGTCCTTCATCCCTTATACCACCGGATCCACCTCATGCAGCCAGAAAATGACTGCGGTGGTCATGCCTAGTGTTCCCAATGACCCATTGAACTTCTTGCCAATGGTTTGTGATCTTTGTCTGAATTCTAGTTGTGTGTCCTATGCCACTCCCGGATGCCATACCCAAACCTTGCGTATTTTCATCTTGAACAAAAATTCCTCCAAATAATGGAATGGTTTTCACATCCATGGATGTTTCAAGTGAGAAATTATATCTCCTAGGTGTAGATTGGTTACTCCCACCGATACCAATTGGGTTAACAATACTTCTCCTTTGATATGGAAAACAAGCACCGGGGTTGGTTACAGGGTGGGTTCATATGGGCACCAACGGATCTCATTTCTTGATGGGACAAAATCTCATCAGAAGATGAAGGGGATACTCTCCCGTGCTTGCCAAGATGTGATATCATAGATTACTTAGGTTCTACATGCTCTAAGTGAACCTCAACTCCTTCCTATAATGTCTTCCTCTATATCCATCACACTTCCAACCTCATATTGTCTAGTCATCTCCCTTTCACGAGATTTGCTATACTTGATTCATCTCTCCTCCCTTTCCTTTTCAACCACAATGTAATCTTCCTCTTCCTCTCCCAAAGCACTTAGATAAGCTTAGAAGGCCATGGGAAATGCCTCTAAACTGAGGGTAATTACAAAGATCTTCATAGCCAAAGGAATAACATGCAAAAATGATCCTTTGGGATCCCTTAGAAACTCAAACTCAACAACTTCTAGGAAAGAATATGTAGAAATGGCATATTCTAGAGTATAACTGGTCAACACTCCTTTCCACCAATGATCAACAACACATGTCTAAGTCAGATCTGCATCCTGCAGCCTCTAATAATCATCTTGGGTCCATACACATGATCTGTAGTACTAGCTTGATCTAGATGCATATGCTGAAATCCATTCATATAGTTCTATTGGAAAACAACAAAAGAATGTCTCATATAATTCATGGTATAGGTTCTCTTCTACCCATCTATGTGCATCAAACTTAGGTCCAGTGCTAAATATTTGATCAAACTCATCCTCCATGCTCTTGAATCATCTTTCAATACTTTCCAAGGTCAAAAATTTTATCATTACGCATCACAGGGACAAAGATGTATGTCATTTCTCACAACTTTAAAAAGAGGTCTCGGAAATGGAACCAAGATGTAGTCATTTTTATACCCTTAGAACAACAATCTAATCCCATGCGTTTCGACCTATCACCCGGTGGGCACTCAACCGAGGCACATGCGGGCACCGAGCCTCTCCTTTATGTGAGTCTTGTAAGAATACATAATCTATGTTAGACAATAAGTGCAAAGGAATGAAAATGAACCATGAGTTTATTCTAAGAAACTATGATGAGTCATCATATCAATACATCCATAAAAGATAAATAACATACAACATATAGAAATGATACATAACACAAAGGAAATGCATTATGCTTAAGATCATCAACACATATATGCTTTAGAACAATACCTTCCATTGATATTAATGATTTCTAACCACATTACATTCCTTGAGGCCATAATAGACCCATATAATCATGTAGAGCAAGGTCATGCATCAGAAACTACACCCTTCATATTACAAGGAAAATCACAAACCCATCCCTCTATATATTTTATATCTCATATGTTTTCTCTAATCCCAACCCTTAGAATCCTACATTACATGTTTTTAGAGCTTCGCCCCTATTCCACCACCTCTACTCTTTGGGATGATACCTTCTCCCGGTATATCTCTCTCTCTCTTCGTAATCCACACACCTCTATATATAGATTTCACCTTCACCATCATGCCTTTTGAGGTAGCAGATTGACTACCAAGTGTCCAAGTGGTCCTCTCAATAGGCATGCCTCCTTTGATCCTAGCTTTCCACTCTATGCAATGATGTTCTTCTAAAGACAGTGGAGGCTTCCGTTGGATCCTCTCTATACTTAAACTTTTCAAGCAACTTTCTAACATTTTATTTTCACCAAGTAAATTCACAAGGCTTCCCTCAATTGGTATGGTGGCATAAGACATGTCCATTTGCAAACTTCCACCCACACTAGCTTCCCACTTTCTGGATAATAACATTCCCCACTTAGCGGGACAATCCAAAATTACTACATTCAAAGTTAAGTACTTTCTTGGATTCATTGCCAATTGCACAACTAAACCCTTGACACATCCAACTACTAGCACCTCTCTTGAATCCATGGCAGTACATTTCCCATAAGCTATTGTTACTTTGAGATTCAACTCATTCATGACCTCAAGAGGCATTATATTACATGAGGCTCCTGAATCAAACATACAGTTATGTAACAACCTATCTTTAATAATCAGAGTAGTGAAAAATGAATCCAAATTTAGCTGAGACTCAACCAAAGAATTTCCCAAATAAACCTCAGGTGGTTCACCCAATTCCTCCAATGCTTGTGGTTTTTCTAATTTTGCAATGGTAGGAGGAACCTCTACATTGTTTACATTTTTACCCTGGGTGACCTTTTCTTCCTTAAGCCCCAAATACTCAAACACCCTCTTCTTATTCTCAGGGATTCTAAACAATTCAACAATAGGAATAGTAATATTGATCTAAATCAAGATTTAGGCTATGTCACAAGGAACATATATGGGTAAGGCAATGTTAGGAGGAAGGTTTACAAATTCATCTGATGACATGATATTTTTCACAGTTTGAGCATGTGGAGGAACACAAGTTTTATTTGGGGTGACAAAGCCTTTTCCAGATGCATATTTATTAGGGGTTTCCTTAGGGATATTGGTAAGCACTAAAATTTTTGGTTTGGCCTAAGGCCCTGCCCCTTTGACAACTTTTCTCCTGGTATTATACTCTTTTTCATGGCCAACTACTACATTCATTAAAAACTATTTGTCCTCTTCTAAAGGAATTCCTCCATCATAATTTTTAATCATTAATGCCCTTAAGTACTCAAAATCATTATTAGGAAACTCAAAATATTGTACCATATCAATTTCAAAAGTATGAGTGGGAGGAAGAGGTAATACCAGTGAATGCAATCCCATAATTTTTCAACAGTTCTAGAACTCATCAACTCAGTTGAGGTTTCTCCCTGCTGTGAACTTGTAGAGAAATCCATCATGCATGCATCATCATCATCATCAGCTTACTCAACTTCTTTGTCTTCATCACATGGGGAATGGGGCAAGAAACATCTATCACACCACTCCATATCATGGACCTCCTCCATGATAGCTTGACTCGGAAGCTAAAGGATCGAGCACCAATCTATTTTCTCGGGGTTAGGGTTGTCATTTCCTAACCCCATAGGCCCTTTACCCCTGTCATTTAATCTATGATCACCTCTCGATGATTTGAAAATCTTTCTTGACCTTGTGGCTTGTGCTGACCTTGGGAACCTTTTCCAATCCCCTTCTCTTCTCTCTCGGCTATTTTATAGAACATTTCATTAATGACTCTGGCCAATGTTTTTATAACCTCTTCTAGATCCACAAACTTACTTGACTGAGGCTTCTTTGGATTGACCAGCTTGATACCTTCCCTCTTAGGAGGCTTACCAATTGCCTTGATGTTATTTTCAATCTAAAAATCCATGGTGAAGGCCTTCCTCAAAGTTCCACGGTTTTGGTCTCTTAAATAAAAGGCAGCCTTTTTGTCAAAAGCATCATAATATTTTATCAGATAGGAAACATCGCTTGGCCTCAGGATTACAAATAGCCTATTCAGGGTCTTATTGAACCGAGTATTGAATTCATGAACAGATTCATTAGGATTCTTCTTAATATTCTCAAATTATGACAAATAAAACACGGGATCTATTTTATCTCCATCTTTGTAATCTAAAAGCATTCTTCATTTCATTCCATGAATCAATGGAGTTGTCTGGAAAAGATTAATACCAGTCCTGTGTGTCCTCCTCTAGATTATGAATAAACAATTTTATGTACACATCCTCAAATTTGATCTCAAATTGTTTCCATCATATTGACAAAAAGCTTTAAGTGTTGATCACCAGTAATAGCATTATTTCCTTGAAATTTAGGCAGTCTATTTCTAACATCTTGGGGCACAACATTTGGATATCCATCCATACCTCTAAAATTTATAGGACCGAAGGTATTAACAACAAATGGAGGTCTAGGTGGGGGCTGGGCCATGTTTTTTTGAGGTGGTGAATTTGTAGGAGATACAAAATGATGAGGAGTGAGGGGTCTATGGGGCACAGGAATGTAATTCTCATAATGAATGTTCTCTAAAAATTTGTTTCTTGGAAGATCCTATCAGCTTTGGAAAACACAGGGATAGAATGAGACGTAAAATTTTCAAATAAAAATGAAGGCCCCTCTCCAGATGGAGAATTCTGATCTACAAAAAGACTACCTGATTCAAAAGCACTTGAGGAAGTATGGCAATCTTCAATGATAGGTTGATCAGTTTCCACAATTGATAACTCTTTTCTTGATTTTGATCTCCAACAAATTTCTAGATTCTTCTTCCTTCATAATTTGTCTTTCCCAATTCTGGAAACAACCTTTTAGCAGGGTATTTAATGAATAAATATCTTCTTCCTTTCAGATTTGCAAATATTAGTGATAAGTTTCAATTAATGAGGTTAAAACACTTTGGCATTTATCAAAAATTAATTCAACACGAAGTCACCACTAAGGATTTTAACCTTAGTTGTGAAAATGCACTAAAATTGATATGACAAATGTTTTTCAACACTAAATTCATGCAAAGCTTCATAGATCGACCTTTCTTTACCCTTATTTAACATTAATGATGTAAACTTGGTGAAAAAACAAGCGAGAAAATGGAAATATCACATGTAAAACTTGTAACTTTTCTCAATTCTTACAAATCTAGACACAGGATGACACTTCAATAATTTATTTGCACTTAGATCATGTAAGAAACATTACCAGGGCCAAATATAATAATTCCTTTGAAGATCCCCACAATGGCGTTGCCAATATGGTGTTGGTATCCAAATTGATTCTCCCTTAGAAGCTAAGTAACATCACAGATTTAACAAGATACTCAAAGACAGATGAATCATAATGTATGTCATTTTGTAGCTAGGGAGGTGATTCAGATGGCTCTTTATCACTCAGATGTTGGAGAAATGGATAGCACCTTCAAAATGACTTGATATATCCTCGCTACTTTAGGTTGTGCCTTTCAACCAGGGTGAGAGGAGCCATTTTTAATTGGTAAAGGAGAATGAAGATATCCTTCTTTGCACAAATTTGAAAGGAAACCTTGAGAAAATATGATCAATGCACCACAATTTAACTCTCACGAGTTATCACTTCTAAATAATGGTGATATTTTATAAACAAGGTTAAGGTTACTAAAGACATTATGGAATCTTGATTACTTCTACATATTTTGGCTAGTAGAATTTATTCATTTGTGGACATACAGGGAAAATAGGGGTAGTTCAGGTAGGATTCATTTTTTTGAATAATTTTTGGTGGGAGATTAAGTAGGATAAACTTGATTTTTCCAAATATTTGAGAACCTTCACAATAATTGGAAAACTAAATGATAGAATGCTTCAGAATAGCTAAAATATTCCTTTAACCAGAAGGTGTGCATCAATGGAGGCCCAGATCTACACGATTTCACACAATCTTTGAGAATTCAACATGAAGGCTCGAGCTAAAGAATCAATTAAACATTAAAGACCCTTGGTTCCTCATGCCTAAGATACACTCAAAGGCTTACAAACAATCTTTATCAACAAAATGACAAGTAAAGTGATTTTAAATTGTTTATCTCACTACAACATGAAGGCTCTTCTCATAGTAAAATTTTAAATGCCACTAAACTATCACAGGATGAGATCCTATGTGATTCAAAGGGATTTTAACACAAGATTGTAATAGAAACATCAAAACCATTTGAAAAAATTCTGAAATAAAAGAAGACACAATTTTTCCCAAGATCAACACAGATTAATTCGAGATCTATTAGATTTATCAACAAGGGAAAGTTTCTTGAATAGTCTCAAAGCTTTTCAATGGCTGTACACTCGCAACCATCTTGATGTGATCAAATCTAAAACACAAGAGATTAACAAGTTTCTCATATGGTCTCTCAGGAAGATGGGCTTTCTCAAATTTTCTCATAAGAATTCAACCCCTAACATTTTGCAAGAGTATTCTCATTACATTTATACATTTCACTTGCTCATTCATCCCAAATTTTCCCCCAAAAAGAAGAATATTCGAGGAATCCTTTTCTTGTTACCAATTTGTCTCAAAAAGTGATGTTTAACAAATTTACACCGAAGCTTCCAAGTGGACAAATCATGAACTGATCACATTTCTCAGACCCTTGACTAATGACTGGGATGCCATGCCATAAATTTTTTGATAGTCCTTCTAATCATTCTTTTATTTTGTCATGTGATAAATCCCCTTTTTAATCATTTTAGGTGGCTCTGTATAGCTGGATCTGACAAGAAATCCTTTTCACCCTCGAGAATACACCTTGAGAAATGAGTTCCCTCACATGGATGCCTACATTCGTGCCTCTCAGAAATGAGTTTCTACGCATGGATTATCCCACATTACCTGTGTTGTGAGTCCGAGTTGGCCAAGTGCAAAGAGGAGCTAGTGGAAGCCTCCACGTGTTTCCTTGGTGCAACTTCAAAGATGAAGTTTAGAGGTGGGACCTCAAATGAGCACAAGCTCTCCACGTTCCTTGGGCCCAAGAAAATTTCCTTTTGGCCTTTGAAAAGTCTCAAGTATAAAAAGGATCCAGCGGAAGCCTCCACGTGTCTCTTTGGCGCACTTTTGATATGGTGCCCAAAATCGGAGACCCTAAACAAGTGTGGGCTCACCACGTGTCTCAGCCTAGAAAATTTGTTGAAAGAGTTTAAGGACCAAAGTGGAAAGTGCCACATGCCTAGGGTCTAAGAAAGTTTCTTTGGCCATTTGAAAAGTCTAAGTATGGGTAGGATCCAACGAAACCTCCAAGTGTCCCTTTGGTGCTCTTTCAAAAGTAAAGTATAGGGGCAGTCCCAAATAGGTGTGGGCCCTCCACATGTCCTAGGCCTTAGAAAGTTTCTTGAAAATTTTAAGTATAGAGAGGAGCTAGTGGAATCCTCCACGTGTCTCCTTAGCGCAACTGCTAAGGTAGGACCCAGAGGTGGATCCTCAGATGAGCACCGGCCCTCCACGTGGACAAGTTTTGAGTTAAATTGGGCCTTAGAGTTTCAAAATTCCTCGGTGACCCGCCTCCCACTTGTAACTTTTATGTGGGCCCCAGCAGAGTTGTGGTTATTTCATAAATTTTCTCCCTCGTACAAAGAGGAATTTTTATTAAAATGTTCCACTAACCCGCCTTCTCACTTGTAACTTAAAAAACTACCACGTGTCTATCTTTAGGGTTAAAGTAAGAATTTTTCCCTGTCACTTCATATTTGTTGAATAGCCAATTAGAGACTATCGGGGCCGTGGGGCCAATTTGGTAATTTTTACAAATGTGACCAAAGTGAAAAATTTCACCAAAAAGACCCGTTAGCCACATCCAATTAGAAAGGACCACATTTCCACAGATGTTGGGAAAAAAATTGATAGGAAAACATGACTATGAAAAAAAAAAAGGAAGGGGAAAACCCGAATTTACACCCAAATTACAAATTCTTTCTCATGGAAAGAGGAATGGAAAACAATATCTAGACTCAATGTAATCCTCGACCAAAGAAAAGTACTGACCATGGCAACCAAATGAAAGAAAAATCTTTCACCAATCGATACGGGAAAACAAAGAAAATTCAAACCATGCGAAGACTAAGACATTTTGAACAAACAGGGAGAGATTAAATTGAGCACCAACATCGGCTTCAACTCGGGGATGGCCACTCCCTACAAGTTTCATGAATAACAAACCATGTGCTAAGAATTCATTGGGAAAAGAGTCAAGAACAAGCTTACAAAGAAGAAAGACAATAACCAAATCCACTAAGGACAAACCGAGAAACAAAAAAAATTGTTCACCAAGCACCAGGGCAAATTGAAACAGAAAAACATGAAAGCAGAATGAAACCAAAAGACTATACACTATACAAAGATGCACCCCTGATTCAGAGAAAACAATCAAGGAAATTTTTTTAAGTTCCTTGATTTGGATATGACCATGCTAAGTAGTTCTGATACATCTTTAACAACTAGTCATATTATTGTTTCTCTTTTTCATCCAAGTTGCTATATCGACTACATTTTCTTAGGATTATCCTTTGTGCCTATGTCAATTTTTTCAACATCTCTCACAGATGCATCAAACATCAAAGTCCCAGGAAAATTATTCTTCTCAGGATATTTGCATTGATCAATTTCATACTCCTTGAAAACAACATAGCTCACAGAGTTATCAACATTAGTGTCTGTGTGCAATACTTCATAAGAAGCATTGTTGGGGTCCTCAATGAGATATAACATTTTATTTTCACTAGGTAACTTCATAAGGCTGCCCTCAATTGGTATGGTGGCATAAGACATGTCCATTTGCACACTTCCACCCACACTAGCTTCCCACTTTCTAGATAATAACATTCCCCACTTAGCAGGACAATCCACAATTACTACATTCAAAGTTAAGTAATTGCCTAGATACACTACCAATTGCACAACTAAACCCTTGACACATCCAACTATTGGAACCTCTCTTGAATCCATGGCAGTACATTTCCCATAAGCAGTCATTACTTTGAGATTCAACTCATTCATGACCTCAAGTGGCATTACATTATATGAGGATTCGACTCAAACATGTAGTTATGTAACAACCTATCTTTAATAATCAAAGTAGTGAAAAATGTATCCACATTTAGCTGAGACTCAACCAAAGAATTTTCCAAATAAACCTCAGGTGGTTCACCCAATTCCTCTAATTCTTGTGGTTTTTCTAATTTTGCAATGAAAGGAGGAACCTCTACATTGTTTACCTTTTTTACCCTAGGTGACCTTTTCTTGCTTAAGCCCCAAATACTCAAACACCCTCTTCTTCGCTCAGGATTCTAAGAAATTCAATAATAGGAACAGTAATCCTGATCGACTCAAGATTTGTGCTATGTCACAAGGAACATATTTGGGTAAGGTAGTGTTAGGAGGAAGGTTTACAAATTCATCTGATGGCATGGGATTTTTCACAATCTGAGGATGGGGAGGAACACAAGTTTTATTTGGGGTGACAAAGCCTTTTCCAGATGCATCTTTATTAGGGGTTTCCTTAGGGATACTAGTAAGCACTAGAATTTTGGTTTGGCCTAAGGCCCTACCCCTTTGACAACTTTTCTCTTTATATTATACTCTTTTTCGTGGCCAACTACTGCATTCATTAACAATTGTCTGTCCTCTTCTGAAGGAATTCCTCCATCATAATTTTTAATCATTAATGCCCTTAAGTACTCAAAATCATTATTAGGCAACTCAAAAGCTTGTACCATATCAATTTAAAAAGTATGAGTGGGAGGAAGAGGTAATACTCGGTGAATGAAATCCTAGAATTTTTCAATAGTTCTGGCACTCATCATCTCAATTGAGGTTTCTCCCTACTGTGAACTTATAGAGAAATCCATCATGCATGCATCATCATCTGTCTCATCATCATCATCTTCCTCAACTTATTTGTCTTCATCACATGGGGAATGGGGCAAGAAACATCTATCACACCACTCCATATCATGGACTTCCTCCACAAGTAGTCTGGCAGCTAAAGGATCAGGCACCAATCTATTTTCCCGGGGTTAGGGTTGTCTATTTCCTAACCCCACGGTCCCTTTACCCTTGTCATCTAATCTATGATCACCTCTCTCGATTATTTACAAACCTTTCTTTACCTTGTGGCTTATGCGACCTTGGGAACCTTTTCCAATCCCCTTCTCTTCTCTGGCCAGTTTATAGGACATTTCCTTAACAGCTCCAGCCAATGTTGTTACAATCTCTTCTAGATCCATAGACTTACTTGACTGAGGCTTCTCTGGATTGACCAGCTTAATACCTTCCCTCTTAGGAGGCTTACTAACTACCTTGATGTTATTTTCAATATGCAAAGCCATGGTGAAGGCCTGCCTCAAAGTTCTACGGTTTTGGTCCCTTAAATAATAGGCAGCCTTTTTGTCAAAAGCATCATAATATTTTATCGAGAAAGGAAACATCGCTTGGCCTCGGGATTACGGGTAACCTATTCAGGGTCTTATTAAACGGAGTATTGAATTCATGAATAGATTCATTAGGATTTTTCTTAATATTCTCAAATTCGACAAAAGAAACTTGGGATCTATTTTATCTTCATACTCGCAATCTAAAAGCATTCTTCATTTCTATCCATGAATCAATGGAGTTGTCTAGAAAATATTAATACCAGTCCCGTGCGTCCTCCTCTAGATTATGAATAAACAATTTTATGTACACATCATCAAATTCGATCTCAAATTCTGCCATCATATTGACAAAAATCTTTAAGTGTTGATCACCAGTAATAGCATTATTTCCTTGAAATTTCAGCATTCTATTTCTAACATCTTGGGCAGCCTGACATTTGGATATACATCCATACCTCTAAAATTTATAGACCGAAGGTATTAACAATAAATGGAGGTTTGGGTGGGGGTTGGGCCATGTTGTTTTGAGGTGGTGAATTTGCAGGAGATATAAAATGATGAGGAGTGAGGGGTCTATGGGGCACAGGAATGCAATTCTCAGAATGAATGTTCTCTAAAAATCTATTTCTTGGAAGATCCTATCATCTTTAGAAAACACAGGGATAGAATGAGACGTAAAATTTTTAAATACAAATGAAGGCCCCTCTCCAGATGGAGAATTCTGATCTACAAAAAGACTACCTAATTCAGAAGAACTTGAGGAAGTATGAAAATCTTCAATGACAGGATGATTAGTTTCCACAATTGATAACTCTTTTCTTGATTTCTGATCTCCAACAACTTTCCAGATTCTTCTTCCTTCATAATTTATCTTTCCCAATTCTAGAAACAACCTTCTAGCAGGTCTTTAACGAAGAAATATCTTCTTCCTTCCAAATTTGCAAATATTAGTGATAAATTTCAATTGACAGAGGTTAAGACACTGACATTTATCAAAAATTAATTCAACATGGAGTCACCACTAAGGATTTTCACCTTAGTTGTGAAAATGCACTAAAATTGATCTATCAAATGTTTGTCAACACTAAATTCATGTAAAGCTTCACAGATTTGACCTTCCTTTACCCATATGTAACATTGATGATGTAAACATAGTGCAAAAGCCAACAGAAACTGGAAATATCACATGCAGAACTTGTAACTTTTCTCGATTCTTAAAAATTTGGACACAGGGTGACGTTTCAACAACGTATTTGCACTTAGATCATGTAAGAAACATTACCAGGGCCAAATATAAGAATGCCTTTGAAGATCCCCTGCAACAGTGCCAATATGGTGTTGGTATCCAAATTGATTCTCCCTTTAAAGCCTAGCAAAATCATAGATTTAACAAGATACTCAAAGATAGATAAATCATAATTTATGTCATTTTATAGCTAGGGAGGTGATTCAACTAGCTCTTTGTCACTTAGATGTTGGAGAAATGGATAGCACCTTCAAGAGGATTTGATCTATCCTCATTACTTTAGGTTGTGCCTTTCAACCAGGGTGAGAGGACCCATTTTGTAACCTCTGTTGGTGAAGGAGAATGAAGATATCCTTCTTTGCACGAATTTGAAATGAAACCTTGAGAAAATATGATCAATGCACCACAATTTAACTTTCATGAGTTGTCACTTCTAAAGAATGGTGATATTTTCTAAACAAGGTTAAGGTTACTAAAGACACTATGGAATCTTGATTGCTTCTACATATTTTAGCAAAGAGAATTTATTCATTTATGGACATATATGGAAAAAGGGGTAGTTCAAGTAGGATTCATTGTTTTTGAATAATTTTTGGTGGGAGATCGATTAGGATAAACTTGATTTTTCCAAATCTTTGAGAACCTTCACAACAATTGGAAAACTAAATGATAGAATACTTCATAATAGCTAAAATATTCCTTCTACGGAAGGTATGCATTAATGAAGGCCCAGATCTACACGGTTTCATACAATCTTTGAGAATTCAACACAAAGGGTTGAGCTAAAGACTCAATTAAACATTAAAGACCTCTGGTTACTCACACCTAAGATACACTCAAAGGCTTACAGATAATCTTTATCAACAAAATGATAGTAAAGTGATTTTAAATTGTTTATCTCACTATAGGATGAGGCTATTCTCGTAATGAAATTGAAAATGCCACTAAACTATCACAGGATGAGATCCTGTGTGATTCGAAGGGATTTTAACACAAGATTGCAACAAAATAATTAAAAATAATCTGAAATAAAAGAAGACACAATTTTTCCCGAGATCAACACAGATTAATTCAAGATCTATTAGATTTATCAAGTAGGGGAACGTTTCTTGAAGGGTCTTAGAGATTTTCAATGGCTAGACACTCGTAACCATCTTGATGCAATCAAATCTAAAACACAAGAGATTAAAAAGTTTCTTAAATGGTCTCTCTAAAAGATGGGCTTTCTAGAATTTTCTCGTAAGAATCCAACCCTCGATATTTTGTAAGAGTATTCTCATTGCATTTATACATTTCACATGATCATTCATCCAAAATTTCCCCCCCAAAAAGAAGGATATTTGAGGAATCCTTTGCTTGTTACCAATTTGTCTCAAAAAGTGATGTTTAACAAATTTACACCCGAAGCTACCAGGTGGACAAATCATGAATTAATCACGTTTCTCAGACCCTCGACTAATGACTGGGATACCATGCAACAATTTTTTGACAATCCTTATAGTCATTTTTTTTTCATGCGAGAAATCCCTTTTTTAATCATTTCCAGGTGGCTCTGTATAGCTAGATCTGATAAGATATCCTTTTCACCCTCGAGAATATACCTTGAGAAATGAGTGCCCTCACATGGATGCCTGCATTCATGCCTCTCGATAATGAGTTTCGCTCATGGATTATCCCTCATTACCTACGTTGCGAGTTCGATTTGGCCAAGTGCAAAGAGGATCCAACAGAATCCTCCACATGTTTCCTTGGTGTAACTTCAAAGATGAAGTTTAGAGGTGGGACCTCAAACAAGCACAAGCTCTCCATGTGCCCTGGGCCTAAGAAAATTTCCTTTTGGCCTTTGAAAAAGTCTCAGTATAAAAAGGAGCTAGTGGAAGCCTCCATGTGTCTCTTTAGTGCACTTTTGATATGGTGCCCAAAAGAGGAGACCCTAAACAAGTCAAGCTTACCACGTGTCTTAGCCCAAAAATTTGTTGAAAGAGTTTAAGAACTAGTAGAAAGCACCATGTGCCTAGGGTTCAAGAAAGTTTCTTTAGTCATTTGAAAATTCTAAGTATGGGCAAGATCTAGTGGAAACCTCCAAGTGTCCCTTCAGTGCTTTTTATAAGTAAAGTATAGGGGCAGGTCCCCAAACAAGCGTGGGCCCTCCACATGTCCCAGGCCTTAGAAATTTTCTTGAAAATTTTAAGTATAGAGAGGAGCTAGTGGAAGCCTCCACATGTCTCCTTGGCACAATTGCTAAGGTAGGACCCAGAGGTGGATCCTTAGATGAGCGTCGACCCTCCATGTGGACAAGCTTTGAGTTAAAGTGGGCCTTAGAGTTTCAAAATGCCTCGATGACCCACCTCCCGCTTATAACTTTTGATGTGGGCCCCAATGGAGTTGCAGGTTATTTCATAACTTTTCTCCCTCATATAAAGAGGAAAAAAACTTTAAAATGTTCCACCAACCTACCTTCCCACTTCTAACTTGAAAAACTGCCATGTGTCCATCTTCAGGGTCAAAGTAATACTTTTTTCCTGCAACTTCATATTTGCTGAATAGTGAATCAGAGGCTATTGGGGCCATGGGGCCAATTTGGTAATTTTTACAAATGTGACCAAAGTGAAAATTTTCACCAAAAAGACCCGCTCGGGCCACATTCAATCAGAAAGGACCACATTTCCACAAATGTTGGGAAAAAAATTGACAGGAAAACATAATTGTGAAAAAACAAAAGGAAGGGGAAAAACCCAAGTTTACGCCCAAATTACAAATTCTTTCTCATGGATAAAGGAATGGAAAACAATATCTGGACTTAATGTGATCCTCAACCAAAGGAAAGAACTGACCATGGCAACCAAATGAAAGAAAAATCTTTCATGAATCGATACAGGGAGACAAAGAAAACTTCAAACCATGTGGTCGAGACGTTTTAAACAAACAGGTGAGATTAAATTAAGCACCAGCACCTTCCATTGATATTAATGAGTTCTAACCACATAACATTCCTTGAGGCCATAACATACCCATATAATCATGTGAGCAAGGTCATGCATCGAAACTACATCCTTCATATTACTAGTAAAATCACGAGACCCATCCCTCTATATATGTTATCTCTCCTATGTTTTCTCTAATCCAAACCCTTAGAATCCTACATTATATTTCTACAGAGCTTCACCCCTATTCCACCACCTCTACTCTCTTAGGATGATTCCTTCTCCAAGTATATATATATATATATATATATATATATCTTTATGCTATCCATGCACCTCTATATATAGCTTTCTACCTTAATTGTCATGCCTTCTAAGGTAACAAATCAGCTGCCAAATGTCCAAGTGGTCCTCCAATGGAGCATGTCTCCTTTGATCCTATCTCTCTACTACATGTAATGATATTCTTTGGAACCTTCCATTACATGCATGGAATATTCCATTTTGATCCTACACCTACCAAACCGACACCTTATCCACTCGCATTCTAAATGGGTCACACTTTTCTCATGTGCTTCTGGATCACCAAATATGGCTAAGTCCCAAAACCTATCTTTCCATGCACCATGTGTTCTCGTAAAACCATACTAGAACCCCTGCTCTGTGCACCTTCAACCCACATGCCCTTCTTCATATAGGTCTCACGTGCCCATGTATTTTTTTGTACTTAGCCAATATTCGAGGCCCAATAGGTGCTCTAATAGTGGATGAGGTAGAGGTCAAGGATACTATGGAGGATTCAAAGGCCGAGGTTGTGGTGGTGGAAGAAGTGATTTTCCATGATGAACATGCTATACATGTGGATCCCCTGATCATTACAGGAATTTATGTCCTCAGAACATTATTTTTTCTTTTTGTGAGAAGAACCACAACTATGAAGAATTCATGGATTTGTATGAATACTTGAGTAAGAAGTACAAGCAAGATAAGGGTGTGGGAATGGTTAGAGTATAACATGTTTTGGAAGATTAGTAGATGTCAAAGTTAGCATTCGATCCTGAGTTGGTACTTGTGAAGATCACTACACGTGCTGAGGTTGAGCATGCTAAGTAATTTCCAAAGTAGAAACCTATATCATCACAAATAAGGAGGTACTACATGTAAAGTATCCATACCCTATGCATCAGAAGGAATTATATAAAGAAACCATGGAGGTTATTAGGAATTTACAGAGTGAGATACAATATTTGAAAGAAAAGTCATGGAAGTTAGAACAGAAGAAAATAGATGAGCTTCCTTAGAAGGATGTTGATGATTTAAAGGAGGTTTACAAGATGTTGTGACAAGATAACATCATTCCTTTGTTAGGGGAATGGTTAAGGGGGAATACACTACACACTGGATTTGAGTGTGAAAGACATATTTTCATGCTAACTTGCCTCCTCATAGTCGAATTATGAAAAGGAGATCACTCTGAATGTTGTTATTGATGGGTGGATTTTGAGTAACATCTTGATTGATACAGGTGCAGAAGTGAATGTACTCACTTTGGACACGTGGATTCAGATGGGGAGACCACCATTACAGCCATCTTCAAATGTGTTATTTATGGAAAATAGGACTAAATCCATGCCAATTGGAGTCTTGAAGGATGCTACTATTACTATACAAGGGGCCAAGTTTACTAGGGACTTTGAGGTCTTGGTGCTTGCAAAGGTAGAAAATTTTCAGCACTACTTGGGTGCCCTTGGTGTTATGAAAACAATGCTGATTTGTGCTTCAACAAAGGATATATAAGTTTTGAGATAAGGAAGAGCACATCATCATTCCTTTGACATACAAGAAAGCTGAAAATTTTGTAGAACCCTTAAGTGAAGAGTATTTGAACAAAATCTAAGTGCCCACCATTAGAGATCTAAAAGTCCTTCAACCATCAAAGAAAGGAGTTCTCAATGGGATGATGCACAATCCATGAGTGATACTACAAGTGTTTCATATGAAAATTGGGCACATGAAACTTATGAAATGGTTGGATGCAAGGTGAGAATTACAGGTTATGCGCATAAGTAGGCCACGTTGTGTGAGGTGTTTGGGTAGTAACCGGTACCAAGGTACACTAGTGAAGGAAATCCTGAAGTGTTCTTGTGCGCTATGGAATTTTAGTGGATAGATCAAGTGGAAATAAGGAACATGATAGTTTATAATCTATTTGGGATAGCAACGCACTGGTGGATGGGTCATAGAGATAATCTTGTAGAGTGGCGAGAAGTGAGAATCGCCTTCTCTGCTAGATTTATCTGGCGCAATGCGCCTACTCAAACCTATGAATTTCATGGTAAAGATCCTATTTAGCACCATGTTCAATAGTGTGAGAGGCTTTAGATAGAAGGGCGGGAAGATTTACCACCTTCACTATGGGTGCACAAACTCTATTTCACCTTGCAAGGCTACGTGCGTGTATGGTATGTCTATGCAGAGTTGAATAGAGAGACAAAAATTGGCAAGAACTAAGCTGGGTATGATTCGGACTTTTGACTATTTTCCACTAAACCTCTAGTGAATGAAGTGTTACAAGTTATGAAGCACTTGACTATGGGAGATAGTGCAAAGGCTGAGGAACTTATTCAGGAGTTATTAGGTGAGTCATACATGGAGGCGTGCTTTAAATAAGAAGAGGCATATGTAGAAATGACTTGGGCACGTCTGCCTAGAAAAAGAAAAGGGTAAGATGGTCTATGTCATTAATGATGAAGAAGTGGAGAATTTGGATGTTGAGCATACAAAGGGTACGTGTGAGGTCTTAGATAGTGCAAATGTGAGGCGTGCGCCTACCATTAGCCAATAAAAAAAAGGTCAACATTGGAACAAATGGTGAACCTAAGGAGGCCATCATTGGAGATTATTGGTCAGCCTCTACGATTCCTAAGATAATTGATTTGTTTTGTGAATTCAAGTACTTGTTCCTAGAGGCTATCATGAGTTAAAAGGGGTACATAAATATTTAGGTAAAATGAGAATCAAGTTAAAGGAAGGTGCATGCCCGGTTAGGAAGAGGCCTTACAGGATGAATCCTAACTTACACATCAAGGTAAAGGAAGAGATTAATAAGATGTTGAATTCTAGAATCATTGAGCCCATTTACGAGTCAAAGTGGGTTAGCCTTATGGTGATTAGTATCAAGAAAGATGGCATAATAATAATTTTTGTGAATAATAAGGAGTTGAATGCTACATGTGTAATAGATCCCTTTCCCACACCATTTACTGAGAGGATATTCTAGAAGGCATTATAGGGCATGAGATTTACTCCTTCACTGATGGATTTTCTGGATATCATCAAGTAAGAATAGCTAAAGAGGATCAAGAGAAGACAACTTTCACTAAAGAGTGGGGAAGTTTTGCATACATGGTTATGCCCTTTGGATTAAAGAATGCACCTGCAGTATTTTTGTGCATTGTTGTGTAAGAATTCCAAGACTTCATTCATAAGTTTCGCAGGTTTACTTAGATGATTAGATAGTTTATGGGCTAGTGAAAGATCATTGTGATAACTTAAGGATGATGTTTGAGAGGTGTTGGAAGTTGAGCATCTCTTTAAACATTAATAAGTGCATTTTCGCTAAAAATTTTGGGATGTTGTAGGGGCATATTATTTGTAAAGAAGGCTTGTTAGTGGATCCTGCTAAGGTTGTTGTTATTTTGGGCTTAGGGGAACCTACTAACTAGAGAAAGGTGTGTGGATTCTTAGGGCACATAGGATATTATAGAAATTTTATCAAATTTTATGCTAAGATTTTTGTGCCTTTAGAAGAATTATTGAAAAGTAAAGGAAAGTTCCATTGGGGTGAAGTGTAACAACGTGTGTTTGAGACACTGAAGGAAAGGCTTACTACAACACCTATTTTGCACTTTCCTTTGTGTACCAAAACTTTTCATGTACATGTGGACGCCTCTAGCATGGCCATTGACGCGGTATTAGCCTAGCCTAGAGAAGGGATTTTTCATCATCCTATTTTCTTTGTAAGAAGGAAGTTGACCCCAACAGAACATAACTATACAACTACAGAGTGCGAGGCCTTTTCTATGATTTACGCTCTACATAATTTTAGACAATACTTGCTGGCAACACCTTTTAAATTATATATAGATCACATGGAATTGAAATACTTGGTGAAAAATCCTATTTTGTAGGGGTGCATATGTCGTTGGATATTATTATTTTAGGAATTTTATTTTACGGTGGTGGTTAAGCCAGGAAAGAGAAATTCTAGACCAGATCACTTGTCAAGGATTAATTCAAGCAAGGATGTGCAGAGCATTGAGGACACAATGTTGGATGCACAACTATTTATATTGAACCACACACCCTCTAATTTACAATATACTATTGTATTTTTATGAAAATGTGTGGAACCTAAAGGAATGAAGAGCCTAGAGAAAAAGCAACTTGTCATACGCGTCGCACCCTATATGTTGATCAATGGAGACTTATACAAACTAGGTCGGGATGAAGTTTTACACCAATGTGTGTACTTGAGCATGAGCGTGAAGCTATTATGGAAGAGGCTCATGGTGATATTACAGGTAGATAATATGAAGGAGGATGGAGGTAAGCAGTCAATCAATGACCTCTCGTCAATCACCAATGATGGGGTCACATGAAGCTATGGTGGAAATGTGTGTGTATGTGTATTTTCTTTTATTTCAGATTTTCAGTATGATTTCAAAGTTCATGTTTGAATAAGTGAAATGTTCACATTGAGGGGGAATTGGAACATGGTCTCAATGTTCAATTTTCCCTCTATTCATTTTGTATTTAGTAAGCAGTGGTTCCTACATGATTCCTTGAAGGAAAGACATAGTGGACAAACGAAAGCACAAAGGAAAAGCAGCAACATGATATTTGGGTTGTTGGTTTTCCTATAAAACCATCCTTTATTTTAGGTTGTTGGTTTTCCTGTAAAACCATCATTTGTTTTAGGTTGTTGGTTTTCCTATAAAACCATCCTTTATTTCAGGTTGTTGGTTGACCTACAAAACCATCCAAATCATGAGCACGCATGGGCGACAAGCTACAGAAGGAAGTGTGATTGTTGTTTCTATAATGTCAACATTAGGGGAGTGTATATTGGGAATTAATAATGTTAACAATAGGGGAGTGAATGTTACAAATATATTGTGACATTATTAATAAATTGTAATATTATTAATAATGAGTTTATAGAACTCATATTAATAATATAGTTGTAATAGTTAGTATTAGTATTTGGGTGAGTTGTGAGAACAAATCACATAGCTATTTTGGTGTGTGAGATAATAAAGGGATGAGAGAGATATCCTAGGGATAAATATGAGAGATTGATGGAGAGAGATTGTAAGGTTTGAATATGGATGTTGACTCCACCTTTGTAGGAGATCAAACACTATATAATGTAAACTACGTCTATGAAAATGTATCCAAAATTAACAGAATTTTCTATATTTTATTATTCGTTGTTTTTATATTATATTAAATTTCTTATCAAAGATACTCTTTCAAAAATTTCCCTCTTCAACAATGTCATTTCATTTTCCAATTTATGTAAGATAGGATCATTCTCTCATCCTTAGGATTCAGGCTTTACCCTTTGAGGAATCGTTTATCTTCTAGATAGATGAGATCATCATCAAGTTTGATGGCCATTTTTGTGCTTCTACAATATTCCTTGGTTGAAATCTTCGTAGGAAAAATCCTACCTCCGGTGATTGAGAATTAATGAAGAATCTCTTGACATTATTTTTAGATGGTGAATCCTCTTCCGGTATCCTGCGAAGAAACTGGTCGAAACAAGCCATGAAGTCTCTCATAGTTTCATTTTCTCCTTTATTCATTTTTACCAATTGAAAAGGATATATTGTGATCCTAATTAGATTTGAATATCCCCTTGAAATTTCTTTTGATGTCATTCCAACAAGTGATGGATCAAGCAGGAAGGAGGTAGAACTATTATGTTGCTTTTTCTGGAGAGACTTCACGAACAATATTCATGAGTGACATATTCATGTTGGACACCAAGAATCCCACATGATGTGGTGAAGGCTAATATGTGCTCTTCAGGAGTTGTGTGCCATCACCTTTGAACTTGGGAAATTTCTTGTAGGAATCTGTCAGTAGATTGTGGAAAGGGGTTCGAGGAAAAGTGGGCCCGTATTTCTTCCCCATGGAAAAATGGGTTGAGATATTTCTTCTTTATGCGGCATTGTTTCTCCCTTCACTTCTACTTCAAAAATTATTCTTCAAATTATTCTTTTGGTCTTTCTTCTTCCTCCAGAACTCAATGCTCAATGGTGGTTGAAAATGGGAGAATTTGAAGGGGGAGTATCAACAGGAGTTTGGATGGGATTACCAAGTGAATTTCTTGAAGACTCGGATGGGGATGAGGCTTGAGAAAAATAGTAGGGATTATCTCTGATTTTTTCTTTCTGATTTTGCAAAGCCTTGAAATTGGAATCAATAACACCTCTTGACCTGCTCAACCTAGTATATCTTCCTTCATCCATCTCGAGAAAATTTTACAATGGGAATATGAAAGGACACTGTGGAATGTGAAAATTCACGTGTAAAAATCAGCAGTGTGTCTTTTAGCAATGGATTTTTGTCAACTCCTTTTTCTTTATTTTTTCAAAAAAATTGTTTTTAGATATTTAATTTTTTTGTATTTTCTTGATCTTGTGGTCATATTTTAGGTGTAGATTGTTTCAAGTCTTCCCCATGATGGGAACAAAAAATTATTGTCGAGAAAAAATTTTGGGGGACAAATTTTTGGATTTCTTACCAACGTCTTTGGGACTCTATGTCCCTCTACTTGGGTGGTACACCTCCACTTATTATGCAAAAATGAAATCCAAATAGTTAGTGTTCTAACAAGTGGGGATCCAACAGGGGCACTCTCTTCGACCTTGTATAAAAACTTACAGATACCTGCAAGAGAGGACTTTCTAGGAGAGTGAGAAGTGGAGTGAGAAAAGAGAGGGTGATTAATGTTGCAGGTAGAAAATAAAATTCCTACAACTATTAACCATAAAATTCCAACACACATATATTTAGAAGAAAACCATTTTCAAGTCGCAACAAGATGAGTTAAGATTGAGAACTCAAAATTTCGAAAACCTCCTCATCAAAAAAGGCATGAAACTCATTTATTTTTTAATACTTTGACAAAATTGTGTATAGTTAGAAGTATAAGAACATAGAGAAAGGAACCAAAAGAAATACCTATCTTGTTTATTTCTTCACAAGTAGTGATCTCTCATGAGTATAGAAGATTGACAACCCTTAAGAATGAGGGTGTCATTACTTTATATAGAACCAAAATGATTCTTCATCTACCCCCATGGTGACCTTTCATTTTTATTTTCCATTCGTGACTTTTGGCATCCTTAGGAAGAACATTAAGTCCTCTTTTATAAAATAAGGGAAACTTATTACATTTTATACTATAGTCACTTTAATGAATAAGATGAACGTCATGAGTGCTCATAATGAAGAATTAAGAAAAAGGAGAGAGAAGAGAAGAAAGAATGAAGAAGGAGAGAAAGGAAGAAATGATCCAAAGCATGAGTAGGGATACCTATGCCTTCAATGAATATATTTTTGATGATGATCACAACCTCTACATGATTCACAAACACCCTAGACCGTAGAATGAGTGTTCAGAAACACTGTTCTAATATTTCCTAATGCTATCTCGGGATGAACACATGCAATGCCCATGTTGAACCTTCTTGAAACTTGGTTGATGAAAATATTGATTCATTGAACTCACTCGACCAACCCACTTTGAATCACCCATCTCCTTGAGTGACAAATATGGATTCACATGTTGCACCTTGTGATGCCTTATTTTGCCTCTGCATACCATTGCACTCAAGATGATGCTTCTAGGACCTTTGTGAAGTTATCATTCCTCTGTTTGACCCATGAAACCATCTCATTATCTGAAGGAGATTCCAAAAAGTAGTAAGGTGAGTGAAAACAAATCCATATGCAACTTTCTACTCCCAAAATGAAAACTTTCTATTTTTAGAATATGAGACCATGCCCTGTTATTTTGGGACATATCACCTATCTTGCTCCAATTTCACCTTCTGAACCTTCTGGAACATTCCATCTTCTTCTGTCACTGAGGTATTGCTATTTTGAGCATATTTCTATTTTTAGCAGGTTACTTTTTGGGGACCTTCTATTTTGGGAAAAAATTGTTTTCTACCTTACTTTCCATTTTACACCTTTTCTGATTTTCCCAAGTGATCGGACTTGCAATTTGGGGGGACTTGCCATTTATAGCATGTGGGGAAGCATAGAATATGCTACTTTTAGTAGGTGCAAAAAACATCCTAAGTTTGAGATGGGAACAAAATTTTTGGATTCAGCTCTTCAACACAAATTCATGCTCCAATTTTCATTATGATTCGCTCACCGGAAAGCTCAAAAAAAAAAATGAAAATTTACGCTTGGTAAGAGCTTGACACAAAGCTACCATGGCAGCCATTAATGGAGTCACCAATATTTTTGAATTTTTTCTTCCCCACCTTTGATTGATGAAAAATAAACTTCTCTATGATGGGTTTTTCTCTGGATGCTTCGTACAAATTTACAACTCTACCGCTTATCGAGATCAACGTCAAACTGGGGAAAAGGGAGCTAGGGCACAAAATTTGATTTCAATGCCATTAATGGTCTGATGCACCTTTGAAATTTATATTTTTTCAGCATGGAGGAGTTTGGGAGAAGATAATTTTCCCAAAGTTTTATGAATATTCGACCACCGGTTTGTGAGTTATGAGTGATTCTTCGTTTTTCCACATGAGAGTTTCTAACAGCATATGATCATGGTTTTTCTCAGAACTCTTGGTTTTCTCATTTCCATAGTGAGGAACAATGGAAATATGATGATTAATATATTTTAGGTTCTTTGGAAGGTTTTTATAGCAGAAATGGAGGATTAGAGGGAGAATCCAATAGTTGGAGAAAACATGTGCGTGCGTGAAGGAAGGAAATAGCTAGTGGCGGCTTTGATAGTTAGAATTTTTACATAATTTTCATGTTTTGGAATGGTTTGCACTTTCTTGAACCTATTTCACCAAATATTTGGTGCACTTGGTGCAAAAAAGTGTTCCCTAACCCTATTGGGCCACTTGGCAGAGTGGGATTGGTAGTTGGGGATGAGAGAGGGGGCTGAAATTTGCACCTTAAGCAGTTTGTCGGGGCACATGGGTGACCAAGAAACTACATGGGAGGGCTAGGGAGTTTTTGCACAAATTATACCAATGATTTGGTACACATGGGACATAAAAATTAACCTTCACCATGGCTTTATAAGTGGCTACATGCGATTGCATGAAGCGGGGGTTGGAAAATGAAGACCGGGGCTTAACTTGCAAGAAAGAGCTGAAACTTGGTCGTGTGGAGGGTCCACGGGTCCAAATGAGGTAGGGGAAAATTTTATTTCACCTCTTGCACCAAATATTTGGTGTAAAAAAATTTCTCCACTCTCCCATTGGTTGGATTTCCAGCCCAGAATTTGGCTAACTGTTGGAGCTTGTGCCTTGGAGAACGACTTGTCGGGATCATATCTGGAGCTTGGTGGAGTTTTTTTGATGAAATTTTATATTATATTGAATTAAAATTTCCTTATGAATCCAATTTTTGGGTTTTCAAATATTTATTTCATCATTTACCCCCGAAATTTAGGATCTGTGTTTTTGCTCTAAGGTTGTGTGTAAGGAAAACTGGATGGAGACATAGTGTGCCAAGGTGTTGTGAAGAATATTATTCCACCATATTGTATATATTTGAATTAAATTTAAAATATATCTTTTTTACTCCTAAATCCTTCGGATCTCTCAAAATTGCTTCCCGAAGCTCGGGGTTGTTGTGCACTACCCAGGCCTCCAAGACTCACTTTTATTGAACTTGCTCCAAAACTTGTGAAACCATCAAAAACTGATTGTAATATGTTTATAGATATCTAAAATTACTCCATGTAGACACCAAATTCGTGTCTCACGACCCCTTGTGACCCGCATCCCATTTCGCAACCTAACCTCATTACCTAAACTTTACACAATTATTTATTAATTACCTTGTAATTGATAAATCCATCACCTTACCGCCACCTCACTTTGCCACCTCATCATGACCTAGCCCTAACCCTAAACTAACCTAATTAGGACCCATGACTTGGTCTAGACTCACATCCATAACTAATGCCTCCTTACTCGCACACCAAAAGCCGACCTTCTAGCCACTTGACCAAGCCATGGCAACTGATCCTCGGGAGAAAAGCAGGGAAGGTGGGCTATTTTACTAAAAATAGCCTACTTTTTCCTAACCGATGCCGGTTCCTACTCGACCGCCATCGGTTACGCAACCGCCATCGGTTCCCTGTAAATGGGCTCCCCAAACCAAAACAACGGATCGGAATTTCATTTTGGAGATCGGTCGAAGGATTTTTGAATCAAAGGAGAGTCCAAAGCGATTAGCAGAGTCCAGAACTTCACTTGACCAAGCAGAGACGAGTGAAGAAACCAGAAGAGTTGGCAGCCAAGGAGATCAACTTGCATCTTCGTCAAAAACCAGTAAGTCACATCTTGCATGTCCTCTGTTATAACATTTCTCTTGCCTTTGGAACCACAGTCCTCATAAATCCATCCCTGAATCCACTACCCAGCGTGCATATTACATCTAACTGCCATCCATCTACCTCTCATCACCTTATTTCTTAATATCACCCATATACAG
Source organism: Taxus wallichiana var. yunnanensis (assembly GCA_018340775.1). Taxonomy (NCBI): domain Eukaryota; kingdom Viridiplantae; phylum Streptophyta; class Pinopsida; order Cupressales; family Taxaceae; genus Taxus; species Taxus wallichiana. The sequence continues at coordinate 364,313,738 of CM031233.1, forward strand.
CCTTACAAATAATACAGTTACCAAACAACACAAACACCCTACAAAACAACCAACCTACAGATCCTAAACCATAACCGGTATCGGTTATCGATGCCATGTATCGGAATGCCGTATCGGTTATCGATATGCCGGTGTCGGTTAACGACTCTAAACCACGGCCGGTATCGGTTGTCGATGCCGGTGTCGGTTACTGTGATTCACAACCAGAAACCAGCCTTTCCCCTACCTGTTTCAACGAAGTGATTTAATTGATATTTTACAGTATTTTGTGTTAACTCATATCGGCAGGGGAACTGACCACCTTCGAAAGGAAGTTTCATATTTCCTGGGCCCAAGGCAGTTCCCTCATTTATTATCTAATCAAAATCTTGTGGTCTTGTGTTCTTATTTGCAGGTAGTCCTTCCAAGACAAAAAGGAGTTCTTCGCAGTCAGCCTGATCTTTCTCTACGGTACGCGCACATCATCTCGACATTCTACAGGTATTCCTCCTAACCCTAACCTTATCTGTTTCTATAAGGAACGAAGCATTTCCGAGTGAAACATTTTGGCACGCCCGGTGGGACCCATTTTGGGTTTCTTTCTCTTGCTTATTTTCATTTTAGGAAGCATATTTGCTGTTGCTGTTTTTGTTATATATTTTAGTAAAGAATTTGTCTTGCTTTCCTGGTTTCGCATTAGTGAAAGTCATCTCTTTTGCTTCATCGAATATCACTTTCGATTTGGGTTTTAAAACACGTGCATTGCATTCCTGCTTGTTGTTCTCAATTCTAGTGAACATAGATTAAAGTGAGTCGTACACGTGGGGGTGATATCCACGGTATTGTGGAAATTAACCTTAGTTTCCTTTGCACAACACACACCGAATCACTTCACAATTAACACAACTTGCTCAAACATCCCCCTTTTCCGCGGTATTCCTCTTGGATTGAGAGTAACCTTATAAGCCAAAACAAACTTGACATTTCCCCTAGGTCTTGTTGTTTAGGATTCTGACATCATCTTACGTCTAAAGGCATAAGCCCACGATAACTAAAATTAACCCTAGGGTTAGTCTCTAGATTTGCGTGTGCCTCTTGCTTGTTTTCAAATCCTGTTTTCTCTGTCATACTTTGTCTTCTGTGATCAATAAGTTGCTAAACATACTCAACGTTACCAATATCAAATCAGCAGCCTTTTATATCTTCTTATCCTTAATTTTTGACACCGCCATCGGTTAAGGGACCGACGTCGTTTGATCTGTGACCGACACCGGTTACTAAACCGATATCGGTTACTGTCTTCATCAGCCCCTGACAAACCAGCAGCTTGCCAAATTCACCATTCAGAGGTTGTTTTTGTTCTTGATAGATTGAAACTTTCTGGTGTTCTAGTTGTCCATGGTTGTTATCACTCGGAAAGCAAGCCGCCGCCATGGTTTCACACGCTTGCTCTGTTTCTTTGCTGAATCACCCCCTTCACCTTTATGGGGAATCCTAGGACGACACCGGTGAGGTCCCAAAAATTCTGTAGGAGACAAGGACTTTGCCAAATTTACGGATGCTAATCCCGGTATTTGTCACAATACTATTTGTCTCATACCCCGACCAAACGCTTTGATGGTCGGCTCCTTATGGGCATGCCTATTAGTATAGCTGCTCATTTAGCTCCTACTCCTCCCGATAACAATACCTTACTTCTGCATCACTAGCCCCATCTCCCAATCCGGCAGCTGACTTCGAGGAGGTTCATACGACCCGATTAGCTTTCCTTTGTTAACTTGGGCCCCACGTATCGCCACCACCAATTTGCCCCTATCTCGTCTCTCTTTCGAGACCACTCCATTCATGACTTACTCTCTGCCACCTATTGAAAGAGCTTTCCTTCTCAAGCTCCGCCTACCTTTTCATTCCCATACACGTATCCAGTAACCTCAACACCTTATATGGGACATCCCTATACGTGGCACCATCACCTCATCCGACCACAGATTTCATCAAGCAAATGATGGACAAAATGCAAAACACAGAGGCTTGGTTTCAGGAAGTCGTAGCACCTTGACATACGAGCAAGTTTGTCGGGAGCCCATTCACCCTTCTGTCCCCCTTCATTCATATCCTCCTCAATGGGAGTTGCCAAAGTTTACTCGTTTTAACAGTAAAGAGGATCCTCAACAACACTTGCGATCATTTAGACATGCTTGTTATTTGATTGCCCATGATGATGCCTTGTTACTCCGCACCTTTCCCATGTCCTTATCAGGGCCTGCCTTGGAGTGGTACAGTGCTTTAACTTGACACTCAATCTTCTCTTTTAACCAACTAGCCCAATCTTTCTTGGATCATTTCTCCATTAACATTGCCAAGAAAGTATCTATCACTGACCTCTATGCCATCCGACAATTCGAAGACGAATCTATCGCAGATTTCGTTGGACGATGGCGGGGCCTTATCAACCAACTTACGTATGCCTTGCCTCAAACCGAACTTATCGAACTGTTTACGCGGGCCTGCGCTAAGCTTCATCTCCCTACCCTCCAAATTCAAACTTTCCGTACATTCGACGAGGCCTTTACTATGGCTCGAAAATTAGAAATTCGAGCCTTAGAGGAAGAGAAACTGCGGTTGCGCAACAAGAACTCCACTTTCCGAACTCCTGATTCTACCAATAAACCAAATACCACCACTCCTCACGCGTCCACCTCTTCTAAATCAAAAGGAGCTGTCCACGCAGTGATGGTCAAATCCCAACCACCGTCCAATACTCCACCAAAAACCACCTATAAATACAAAGCCGAACCCATCAGCTACACTCCCTTGGGAGAAACCTATGATGTGATATTGGAGAAATTGCTCAAAGCTGGGGCTATCACCTTGCCCCCTGTTAAACCTCACTCTGGGTTTGACTCCACCCGCGCAATACCTTCTGAGTACAAAGAAAATGACTTTTGTAACTTTCACCGCGTAAAAGGACATAGTCATGAAAGCTGCAAGATGTTGAAAAACATAGTGCGAGGAAATGGTTGATGCGGGGATATAACACTCGATAATCCTAACGCCCTGCTTAAGAAATCTGAAAATTTTCAACAAGCCATTCCCGAATCACTCGTCCGTGCAGCGTGAACCAAGATATCTTAGGCGAGGAGAGTGTTCATGAGATCCATGCGTCTTCGATTCTCGGCCAAAAGCCTCTATCGAGAAAATTTTGAATCAAGCCTCTTCACTAACACGGGAGCCGAACCTCCTTTACCACCATCAAGCCAAGCGAAATCGTTCCTTTACCCATAGAAGAGTTAAGCGCCGAGCTTCTCTTCTCATCAATGAGTCTTCTTACACCACATCCCTACAAGGCGCGTGGCGGATGCTATCTAATTTATCTATTTCCCAAACGTCCCTTACCACTCTTGCTTGCTACACAAGAGGAAGGCTCACCACTCCTTTTGACATCCTTAGGCAGAAATCTCTTACACTAACATCACCACATTCTTTTAATGTGACAGATCTCCTCGAACACGCCCTCCTACCTATTAGTCCCTCATCGCCTAAATCTTTTCAACGACCGGTTGACCTCCTAACATCTATTGATACAGTGCCTCATCTGCCTCTGTGTCACACCCATGATAACTGGAATTACAACCCACCTTTTCCGTACCAAAATTACAAATCACACCTGGAGACTGTCATTCCACAGAAGATAGACAGGCCCTATGGGAACGTTTGAGTACTCCTTTTTCTACTCAAATGCAAATGACTGATCCTGATGTCTCCACCATCTACCCGAAGTGCTTACAGAAGCTTAAAATGCCCCTGTTCTCGCCTTCACCCCCTCACCTCTACCAAATGCCCCGTCCACTTCTATCAACTTAACCGAGATCTTCCCCTACGCTTGGGACCTCACCAATGCCCAATCTACACGACACACCCACCTAAGCGACTCGATCTATCCAAAAATAAATCCGTTCCGCCACCTAGGAGACGAACGCAATCCGGGCCTCTATCACAATTAAAACCCTCATCGTCACACCCACCTTCCATATTGGGACCTCATCCCTCCACATTACACCAATATATCATACCTCCTTTGTTTTCCGCAAAGCGACCTCGCCTTCTACACCTATACGAGAGATCAAAGGGTATCACAACATCGTTACCCGCGTATCGGTCCACCTATCAACCCTAAACCAATCCCATCATCAAAGGATTTATTTTTCTGTCACTCCCCTTTCTCGTGGTTGTTTCCGCATTACCACGCCATCGTAACCTCATCATCTAACCGGTGAGCGTAACCACGTGTCAGAAACCACGTTTAGTGAAAAACATGTGTCAGCACCCCTCGGCTAAACCACCACCCATACGAACTAAACACGCCCAAACATTACCACAACCCACACAATCAATACCCTCATCTTCTTCTGATTTTGACCCACTCAAAGGATCTTACGCCAAAATCCTTGCTATGTTGGTGGAGAATGCGACCATTTCCCTACCTCCACTTAGACCTTATGACCCGTCTAAACCCCGACCTATGGGTTACGATGAGTCTAAAATCTGCGCTTATCACCGCACACTAGGACATGATGTGGAGGGATGCAAAGCTCTAAAAACCCTCCTTCGTCAGTCACCTCTCCCGGATAGAGATTAAGAAAGACAACTTACGAAAGGAGAGACCTCTAGCGTCAATTCCCTCTACTATATCATCTATCCCGCCTCACCAAGATCGATCATTATTACTGACCCCACCTCTTAAAGACCATGAATTATCCCAACCATCTTCTTCCTCATCTCGGGTCTACGAGATTAATATGATTAGTGTCATTGCTACTCGAGAGACGAGAAAAACAATGGGAAGCGAAAGAAAACACACTGCGGCATCTCTTTCTCCTTGACCATCCCGATTACACCACCACCTAAAGTGGTTATTCGCGGACCCACCTATCCCGTCTCTAATGGAGTTGCCCACCGAACCATGATCAAACGGCTTCATCGATCGCGTAAAAATGACACTATATGATCTCATTCGGACTTGAATCTCATCGACAAGCTCTCGTTGAGATCCTTGAGGATAGAGGTTTTACCCAATGAAACCCTGCCCGTTGCCTCCATTTTAACACCCAATCACGTTGCCTCTCTCACCAAACAATCCATCTCCCCCACCATACGTCTCGAAACAACAAGCCGCTGCGGTTAGTTTCTCGGAAGATGAAATTATCGACTTTGGTGAGAAGACCACGACCTGCCCTTTTCATTTCCGCTACGTCGAGACATTGAGTACGTCGGGTTATGATTGACGAGGCGCTATCCTAAACATCATCTCTTCAAAAGCCTTCCAACAAATGAACATCCCTTCTAGTTGCATGTGTGCCGACCCCATCATGTTGCGATCATTGATGACGCTATTACTTCTACCTTAGGCACCGTGATCCTCAACATTCGCGTAGGCCACGTACTTTACCGAACTCTTCTATGTCCTTGAAGGAGAGTTCGATATAATATATTCTTTGGGTCATCCTTGGATTCGAGCCATGGGATGCGTTCCCTCAACATTACATCGATGCATAAAATTTGAGTACGAGGGAAGTCTGCTTTGTAAAAGCTGATCCTCCCCCTTCAAAACTTGCGATATGTTATACCGCCCAAGCGATGTGCTTATACCAATTAAGACACCCATACATTCATTGACCATCCTCTTCAAATGTACCTCAACCATCCACCTCAGCTGCACCTACGCCTTGGTGATGAAACCACCGTCGCACAAACCACTTCTCTTCCCGCGACTAACATCCCGACCTCAGACCCCTTAGTAGATGTTTTCATCGCCTCATATTTGGGGAGTACCGCCTATATAACGTTAGTTCTTTCCCTACCCCGCAGGAGTACGGACAATTACATGCGCATCCCACCTACGACCGTCGCGTGGGGGAGGTAATCTCTTACGGACCACCCCATTGTCGCACTAACCTAACGTATGGGGGTGTTGACGCATCCTCCATTACCCCTGAACCTCCTCTTGGTGTGGTTCCCTTCCAATCCGATTTTCAATACCTAACAAATCGTCGCTTCGCCCTCACCTTCTTGACTCGCTGTGCGTGGAAAGGCTTTGGTTTTGGCCTTTACGAACAAGGCCGACATACTCTCATCCCCATCACCACACGCAAACATAATGATCGTAGTGGTCTTGGATTTCCAGGAACGCTTACCCCAAAAGAACCTCGTGACAGTTGCCTTCTGGAAGAGGACGACGTCACCCCTACCGAACCATCATCACCCATTTTGCCTTCGTCACCCACGGAGTCGATGGATCCTGAATCTATCCCTCCTAACTTTTCTCACCAACGATGATTTCCGCCAAGAGCGGTTAGCCCAATTGGAGCTTCTTGACGAACGTCGTCTTACAGCTCTTGATCATCTTCAAATCTATCAAAAACGCATCAAGCGTGCTTATGATAAGCGACTTCATGAGCGTACCTTTAAGGTTGGTGATCTCGTCCTCAAAGAGAATCAACATGTAACCAAACTAGAAAAGAGCAAACGCGGAAAATTTGCTCCCAATTGGATTGGGCCTTATATAATCACTCACACCTATGGATCAGGCACTTATCGTTTAGCTTAAGCAATGGTGGCTGAGCTGAACCCCTTAATGCCTTGCATCTTCGACCATTCTACTGTTGAAATTAGTGTTATATCACTTCTTATCCGCCTACTGCTCGTCCCTTGAGCTCACATACCACCACATACACTTGTCTCTTACATCTCGAAATAAAATCAAGCTCACCCCTCACCTCCCCTTACGATGCCTTCCCCTTTTTAGTCTAGTCCATGACTTCAAAGTATTAAAATAAGCCGTATTCTTATGGGATTTTCTTGAGTCAAACTTCCTACCAAACTAGATGCTTCACGCCCAAAGAACATCTAGTCATCTAAATTAAATATAGACTGCTCCCTCGAAGGACAGCTATATGCCAAACTATTCTTTGCTCTTATATATGAATTTGCTCCCCGAAGGACAGCTATGCACTAAAATCATCTCTGCTACTATAAATAGACTGCTCCCCGAAGGACAGCTATACACAGTCAGCCTTTATCAGAAGCTTCTCGCATTGATCAGCTTCGTGAAGACCTCAAGAATAAAACAATCAATATCCCTTGTAGACTTCCGCATCGATCGGTCTACATTGATAAAATAAAAGCCTCATCTGAAAAGAACTTTTGGGTCATGGACTTGTCTATTTAGGGTAGGTTCTCTTTCGTTGTAACAAGTTCTTTGTACCTCGGCTATATCATCCACATCACCTCACCATTTGTTTCAACTCAAGGGACGTAACGTACACTGATATATTGTGATCATCTGACTCTTTTCAACTATGGACTTCTCGTACATACACGGCACTTAGGGCTTCGGGCTCGTTCTCGTTGTGTGGTTTGTTTAGCTCTTTTCACCTACGGAGCACTCTTTCCGCTTTGCCTCGCATCTAGAATTGTGTGTTGATCTTAATCGGGACACTATTCCCTCTACTTGGGTATGCTAACCTTTGCTTTACCTATACCTACACCAACAACATTATCCTACCAAGCACCAATGACATTACCCTACTGACATCAAATTTTTACCAAGCGACAAATTGCCTAAACCATACCAAATTGCCTAAATTCACCCCCTCACGATCCTAAGGGAGAACTACATCGGTCTGAGGCCCCTCCTTGCTTTGTGCAATGGGCTATGTAGGCAGCACTTTGGAGACATGGGGTCTCCCAAGGTTAGCTCGACCATCCCCTACCATAATCTATCATGTGTGGTATAATAAATATTTCTGTGTATTTCTATTTAATCACATTCCTCTTTATCCTTTTTCAAAACACCAAAAGTCACAACGCAAACATTCTTATTATTATCATAACTCAAATCACCATACATATTCAGTTTTATTTAGATGTTAAACAAATACATCTTCTCTATCATCGGTCATGCAGAATCGACATCGGTTCTCTACCCAACTTTCACCCCATTCTTTGCCCTTACTTACTCCTTGCCTCTTTTTCACCAATATCGCCTCTGTCCACCTTTGCTGCACAACATTTGTTCACTTGTCCGGCCTGACCTACGGCCTCAACTTACCTATTCGGCCCGACCTAAGGCCTCAACCTACCTATTCGGCCCGACCTAAGGCCTCAACCTACCTATTCGGCCCGACCTACGGCCTCAACCTACCATTCGGCCCGACCCAAGGCCTTAACCTACCTATTTGGCCCGACCCAGGCCTCGCCTCTACCAATTGGCCCGACCCAAGGCCTCGCCTACCTGGTGGCCCGACCCGAGGCCTCGGCCTACCTACCTTCGGCCCGACCCAAGGCCTCGGCCTACCTATTGGCCCGACCTACGGCCTCACCTACCATTCGGCCCGACCCAAGGCCTTAACCTACCATTTGGCCCGACCCGAGGCCTCGGCCACCAATTGGCCCGACCCGAGGCCTCGGCCTACCATTGGCCCGACCCGAGGCCTCAACCTACCGGTTGGCCCGACCCAGGCCTGGCCGACCCAGGCCTCAACCTACCTATTGGCCCGGCCCAAGGCCTCGCCTACCATTTGGCCCGACCCAAGGCCTCAACCTACCTATTTGGCCGGCCGAGGCCTCGCCTACCATTTGGCCCGACCCAGGCCTCAACCTACCATTGGCCCGAGGCCAAGGCCTTAACCTACCTATTTGGCCCGACCCAAGGCCTCGACCTACCATTGGCCCGACCCAGAGGCCTCGGCCTACCAATTGGCCCGACCCAAGGCCTCGCCCTACCATTGGCCCGACCCAAGGCCTCGGCCTACCTACCTTGGCCCGACCCGAGGCCTCGCCTCTACCTACCATTGGCCCGACCCGAGGCCTCGCCTACTATTTGGCCCGACCCGAGGCCTCGCCACACCACCGGTGGCCCGACCAAGGCCTCAATCTACCATTTGGCCCGACCCGAGGCCTCGGCCTACTATTTGGCCCGAGCCAGAGAGGCCTCGCCTACCTATGTTGGCCCGACGGAGGCCAAGGCCTCGGCCTACCAATTGGCCCGACCCAAGGCCTCGCCCTACCTATTTGGCCCGACCCAAGGCCTCACCCTAACCATTTGGCCCGACCCAAGGCCTCAACCTACTTATTTGGCCCGACCCAAGGCCTCGCCCTACAATTTGGCCCGACCCGAGGCCTCACTCTGGGTGTAGTGCCCCGAGGCCATAACCCAACAACTTGGCCCGACCCAAGGCCGTATCACTTCCATACCATACCCACAATCAACGTTTTATTTTATCCATCCATCATGTACCTTGTGTTCAATCGAGCTCACCTGTTCGTGTTTTAGCACGATTAGGGTCCTTGACTTGATCTGTCGACCAACTTTGCCTAGACCTAGACCGTGGCGTTTATCTCAACCAAACCAACCATTTTGAGTCTTTGCCGAACATGCCTAAACGTTCTGTACCTTACCATTATATACCACGGAGCTACTTCCTATGCCTTGGATACGAGGATTATATCACCCTTGTTTGGATAAACTATCGACCTTTGCCTATACATCATTTGGTTTGCTCGTCAAATCATGTACCCTAGTCATCTTATTGCATTTGACATGTGTATGCTTCCTTGGACCTACCCCACACCTTACCATCCTCTCAACAACATATACCCTTTATCAACCCTATCCACGATTTCCCGTTCACTCAATCGGTGATAGATTTGAGGGATTACCTATATCCTTAACATGAGAAACCACTTCATATTATTGTCAGCGACTTTACGAACAAGCTACACGATGATAAGGGGCTAATGTAGACACCAAATTCGTGTCTCACGACCCCTTGTGACCCGCATCCCATTTCAACCTAACCTCATTACCTAAACTTTACACAATTATTTATTAATTACCTTGTAATTGATAAATCCACATCACCTTACCGCCACCTCACTTTGCCACCTCATCATGACCTAGCCCTAACCTAAACTAACCTAATTAGGACCCATGACTTGGTCTAGACTCACATCCATAACTAATGCCTCCTTACTGCACCAAAAGCCGACCTTCTAGCCACTTGACCAAGCCCGCCCAGATCCCTCGGGAGAAAAACAGGGAAGGTGGGCTATTTTACTAAAAATAGCCTACTTTTTCCTAACCGATGCCGGTTCCTACTCGACCGCCGTCGGTTACGCAACCGCCATCGGTTCCCTGTAAATGGGCTCCCCAAACCAAAACAACGGATCGGAATTTCATTTTGGAGATCAGTCGAAGGATTTTTGAATCAAAGGAGAGTCCAAAGCGATTAGCAGAGTCCAGAACTTCACTTGACCAAGCAGAGACGAGTGAAGAAACCAGAAGAGTTGGCAGCCAAGGAGATCAACTTGCATCTTCGTCAAAAACCAGTAAGTCACATCTTGCATGTCCTCTGTTATAACATTTCTCTTGCCTTTGGAACCACAGTCCTCATAAATCCATCCCTGAATCCACTACCCAGCGTGCATATTACATCTAACTGCCATCCATCTACCTCTCATCACCTTATTTCTTAATATCACCCATATACAGCCTTACAAATAATACAGTTACCAAACAACACAAACACCCTACAAAACAACCAACCTACAGATCCTAAACCATAACCGGTATCGGTTATCGGATACGGTATCGGTTATCGATAACGGTGTCGGTTAAACGACTCTAAACCACGGCCAGTATCGGTTGTCGATGCCAAGTGTCGATTCTTTGATTCACAAACGAGAAACCAGCCTTTCCCCTACCTGTTTCAACGAAGTGATTTAATTGATATTTTACAGTATTTTGTGTTAACTCATATCGGCAGGGGAACTGACCACCTTCGAAAGGAAGTTTCATATTTCCTGGGCCCAAGGCAGTTCCCTCATTTATTATCTAATCAAAATCTTGTGGTCTTGTGTTCTTATTTGCGGGTAGTCCTTCCAGAGACAATAAGGAGTTCTTCACAGTCGGCTGATCTTTCTCTACGATGCGCGCACATCATCTCGACATTCTACGGGTATTCCTCCTAACCCTAACCTTATCTGTTTCTATAAGGAATGAAGCATTTCGAGTGAAACATCCATGATGTATTTTTATTTTCATTCCACTTCAAAGGAGGTGCTCCATCTCAAGAAGATCAGAAAATGATCTTTCCTAATCTTACCGAAGCCTTTTTTAATGGATCTCGCTTGGGAAGCTCTTGAAATGACTGGGTATCCCTAGATCACCTATGAACATACTAACACAATGCTTGATAATACTTAAAATATAAAGGATATGACTGACTTGGGGATTAGGGTGATAGGAAGGAGGGCTTAGAATGACCTTTGGGTAAAATTTTTAGGTAGGGTATGGTTTTAATGCTTGAAAATTGTGAATTTTCTTATTGCACATTTGCATGAAAACAACCTCACAACTATTAAAGATATCAACTAATCGAATATATGGAATCATGAAATTCCTTATAATTCATAACAAATCAAAACACATACATGTTTTCATCGATTTAAAAATCCTTGATAAATCTACAAATACTACTCCCACTATTGGGACTATTACAAAAATAAACTAAAATTGTAAATTTTCACTTGTTCAACATGACTCAACATGTATCTCTAAGTTTTTCCACTCTAGCCCATCAAATGGTGGACTTGAATCACTTTATTTTTCCCAAGTTCTATATTTTGTGCATTGGAAGTGAGTGGGTGGTTTCTCTTCATAAATCTTTATCATGTTCCTCTTACATGTTTTGTCAAAAATCATGTCTAGAGTTGTAATTATCCCTAGATGAAGTAAAAAATCACATCATAAGTTATAATTAGTTTCACATGGATCAATTTAATCAATATTTATTCTCTTATTGAACCAATCAACTAAATATGTAATGCATGATATAATTAGGGGGGCCAATTGAGTCGAAATTCAAATCATATAGTCACTTTTAAGATAAGGTCTCAAATTGGCCTAAATTAGCTCTTTAGGTAAATAAATTGACTAATGATGGCATGACAGTGGTGGCCACTTGAAAAATTTTGTAGAGTTAACACAGTGGAATGGAAATCAATGGTTTATTCTCATTTAATCAATCGCCTTAATGACCTATCTACATGTAGTTTCTCTGTATGGAGATTGGAAATCTTCTCGGAGTTTTTATAGACTCTTGGTTATTTCTAGGGACCTATCCTAGACTATTTATTCTCTCTACTTGGATCTAATATATTACAATGACATAAGCACTCTTATTTGGCTTCTTATCTCTCATATTTTCATGTTTTCATGGCTTCACACTCCTCAAATCCTTAGCTTAGAGTATTCTTTACTTGCACACCCCTCTGTCCTCTCCCACCTTTTCACTGAGGTATCCTCTTTTGTGCACATAGTTGTGCACCATGGTAATAATTTTTTCACTCTAGTCCTTCTACCGAGACTCCTAAGTGAACTTCATACTTCAACTATGCAATATTATATCCCTTCTCTTTTATTTTCTCTACCACTTCATCCTATGGCTTTGTGCAATCTCTTGTGCGTTGATGGTCTATAATGACTATCTCCTCCTTCATGGCAGCCTCTTTCCTCAATGTAGAGTTCTTGTACACTACCATGTACCTCTGGGTGACTTCTCTCTTCACCCATATAACTAATTGTTTTAAATAATGATGTAATTAGGGTCCATAAAACCACAAAACACATCATATAGTCACAATTGATTTAATGTGTGTGATGTTATTGAGACCAACTAATCCCTAAATATCATCACATCATCATAATTAAGTTCATATGACTCAAATAGGATAAATTACCTCTCTCATTGATCCAATCAACCAAATGTGCAATGTTTGATGCAATTAGGGCCAAAAACATATTATATAGTCATAAATTTTAATTTTTAGGGCTTAAATGATGTAGGGGAAATCAAGAGCTATATAAATCAATTTTGGTGTGTTGAGGTATTAAAGCTCATTTGGGTCAATAAATTTTATTATTATTATTTTTCTTCCTATCTCCTTGTATCTTATATTTTCAAAAAAAAGTTCCCACCAAAACTGAATATTTTGACATTTTTGAATTTCTAGTTTTCCTAATAGATGTTTTCCTTAATCTTATCTCCTTGCTTGATCTTGATTCTTCATGAAAATAGAATGGAAACTTAGTCTAACATGGTGGATGTAAGATCACCTTATTCAACTTATAAATACTCATGTAACCCATCTTCATAACCACCTTGGGTTGGGAAACCTAAGATTTTTTTTTCTCTAAGTGAATTTGAATGATAAGGGAGAGGATGTGGGATTTTAATTCAAAGAAAAAGAAGAAAAACAGCTTGTAACATAGTGGGAAATGAAAATAATAGATTTTTAAGATTTGCATGTAATTTTGTAATAATATATATAATATGGACAAAATTTTGTTGTTCATGCTTCACTAATCCTATCTTACCAATGGAATTAAGTTTCTATATAGTTCCAAAGTTTACAAACACTCATCTTGACTGGTAATTTACCTAACTCTATATCTGTTTCATGAGAACAAAAACCCGAATATAGCAACTAGAATAAAATTAAAATCCTTACTCCTGTTATGGGTATGTATATGTGTGGATGATTTTTAGGGAGATTTAAATAATGTATACATTCATTTATAATCCTCCAAGACTCTAATTTTTAGGTGAAACCGTGTTATGAATCTATGTTTTTCCATAAGGAATATTCCCATAATTATATTTTGAGAATATTTGGTGTTCCCATGTAGAAAGGGATTTATTATGATAAGAATGGTTTTTAAATCTTTATTAGAGAGGAATAAATAAACTAAGGTTATCATATGTGTGTAAAAGTCTCCTTACAAGATATCTCTATCATCCTGTATAGTCTTGTGCAAGACCTTTTTAGGTTGAATTGAGTGAAATAACTATTAGCTGGGAGTATACAAGTAGACCATCATAGAAGTCAATAGATTATTGTGAAGAGTTGATTGAGATCAATATAACCTTGTTTCCAGGTGGAGAAATTTAATTAGGAAGAAACTCGTATTTTTTTTACCAAGACTATCACAATTTGATTGTAATTTTCTCACAACCCCTATTCAAATCCAATCCATTGTTTGATGAGAGGAATGTGAATTATAGGTTTCCCAATCTAAATGTAAGTTTAAGTTATCTAGAGAATCCTTGTGAATGATCCATAAATTATAGAATACCCCTACTATCAAATAGTTTTAAAATGGATCCTAATTAAAATTCTCAAATTGCTGATTTTAAATGAATTAAGAAATGATTAAAAATGAATGTAAATGTTTAAGAACTGAAATAAATCTGAAATTAAATCATTATAAACTCATCCAAATCCCTTGTTTTATTAAACCATTCAATCAAAAATATACCTAAGTTCTCATAAATGTCAACAAATGATTAAAAGCATTCAAAATGATTAATTACTAAATTATTACTGTGGAAAAATAGAATACAAAGTATAACCATGCCACTAAATTTTTTAATGATTTAGCCAATTTGAATACGTCTCTCGGGTTCATTTAATAAATGAACCAATCCATTATAAATCATTTGTAAGAACAATATTAACCACTTACAAAACCATAATGGAACAAATAACATGTAATGAATCCACATAAGCTCTAGAAGAATGCTGCAAAATATTCACAAGAAATGCATGCGAAATCGAATCCACAAATGTAAGTCTCCTTCTTGAAATCCTAAAAAAATCCTTCATGGATTTCAATTTTTCTTTATTCGGGACTACAATTACTTACAATAAGTCTCCTGCAATGTCACAAGCTTACCAAACTATTATAATGCCATTACATTGGTTTGGGAGCTTGAAAATTCAATTTTGCCTTCTCAAAAAAAAATACACAATACCGTGAATTATTCCCTTTAAATACCATAATGCCCCTTTTATAGTGTTTCTAGGGGCATGATAGATTGATAAGGCCCCTTATCATTTTACTCAAAAGTCACCGATTTGACCCCAATAAAGCCCCGATTTTGGCATGTGAGTGGGGATACATCCGAGATCTACCAAGTTCACACTTTTTATGGATTAATATATCCTCAAGAAAATAAGATTCATCATGGCTATAACCATGTCCATAGTCCTTTTTCTGATTTTGGAAACATACTCCATCGAGTTGTGTGTAGACTATTGGGGAGTTGGTTTGATTTAGAGCTCACCACTCTAACAAGTGTGTGTTTAGAGTTTTTGAAATGGCCCTCACCGTGTTAGATGTTATGCGAGTGGGGTAGTTATGTCTTGGTCTTAATTCATAGTGAGGTGATAAGGTGTGAGCTTTACTGAGTTGGTTCCCATTTGGAATTGACCCGCCCAATGTTGAAGTATCTCGGTTGGTTTGGATAGATGGTGAGTTATGTGGTAGGCCACGTGGTGGTCTGAGGACCCTCCATGTGGACCTCTCCAAAATTGCCAACTCGTTAATGCTCCAAACCTACTACATGTCAATACAAGAGGTCATAAAATAATGTGATATAAACTATAGTGTAATTGGAAAAATTAAAATCACATTAATATATCATGGTAGTCAGTCCCCTTATGAAACAAAAGTGGACCCCACTATTGAAACCCAATTTTTTTCATGACCGATGAATCTGGAGAATAGAATAAAAATTTTCATGATCACTTTTTTTACTCGAATATGTAAATAGGCTCTCTAACAAAAGTCATTGACTAAAAACATGTGTTTTCCATGTTGACCTGATTTTACCATGAACTTTAACCAATGATATCGAGAGCATATGGTATTTGATTCATGTGTTTCAATAGGCATTGGAAATCTATTGGAATGCTCTTAAATATTGTAAGGGTATAGGGATAAATAGGGAACTTATGAATGACCAGAATGTCCTTTGGATCAATGAAGGATGGGATTGGTTAAAACCCATGAGAAACTCCCATTTCATGGTTAAGGATCTAAGGCATGACTGAACTTATGATGTTCTTGTTTCCTCCAATATTGATCATCATTGAAGTTTTCATTTTTATATAAATTTAGCAAGTAAGATTCAAGTGAAGGATTATTGAAGACTGAAAGACTAAGCCTTACAAAAGTACAAAGAATTATAATAACTCAGTCTTAGGAACCTATTATCAAGGTTTTTAATAAAGAATATTGCCTTGTCATCCTTGTTGTCATCATCAAATTGGTCCAAATTAGCTCTCTAATTGAATCAATTGACTAATTGGTAGAATTATTGATGTATTTAGAAATAAGTAATACATCATATATAGTCATAATCATGTTAATGAGGTTAAAATTGACCCAAATCACATATTTAATTGATGAAACCCAATAATTGGTTCAATTAATGATGAAATTAGAGAAATTAAACCTAAAATAACATCATATTGTCACAATTAGGTCATCAAGGATCAAATTGGCCCAAAATGCATCATTGATTGAACCAATTAATATATTGGTTCAATAAATTAAGATATTCCTTCTTGTTAGGAAATTAGTATTTACATTTTGGGTAAATTACTATTTCTTGTTTGTTATATCTTTGTGTGGTTAATATTGTTATTATTTGGTTAGTCTAATATATTACAAATATAGTTTGTAATATATTCTTATGTATTAGGGTCTAACGCCCACTTGATTCTAGGAGAGAATCATGGGTTGTTAACTCCCTATATATAGGATTGTCTTTTCTATATATTTGGATGTGTAGCTGAATATAATTGATAAAGGAGTATCATTTTTTATTCCAATATCAGACCAAAATTAAAATTTGGTACCAAAGCTATTTTGTTTGAAAATTTATATACAAAGGACCACCTAACCGCTGCCCATGGATTCGACAATTGTTCCTTGTATGGTTTTTGCTATATTCTCCTTCGCATACATTTATTATGATATGAAGTTTTATTGTGGAATAAATATAGGAGCCTATGGTTTTAATCTGTATTACAAAAATAAATAGAGATATACAAGTTTGGGAGTGTTGATCATAGTTATGTTAGTGTTAATAACTTACATATGTTCTATGAATCTATTAACACCAGGCCCCGATCGAATGTTGTTTTGTCATGTAATTTATTTTTATCTCCACACATTCATCCACATTTAGTTATGCTCTTACACTAATTGTCTTAATTATTCCACATTGATAAGTCACTACGGGTATATTGAAGCAAGTAACGCCATCCGCCAACTACTAAATCTAAGTTCCATCTATTATATTAATGTCATAATAATAGTCTCACCGTCCATCATCTCCCATCTTCAAACAACGGTTGGTTTATAATACAAGAGGTGTGGTTTTATTTCTATAATATGTGGATTTATAATACTTTGTTCAAGGTTTCACGTGCCATTTGATTTTTGAAAAATCATAGTCAATAGGTAATTGAAAATAGAAGTCTTAGTTAAATATATTTTTTCTTAGTGTTAAGATACTCTTAAGTCAAAAAATTACATATAGTTTGGTTTAATAGATAAGATTCTATGTCAAATGCATACTTACAATTTTAATTATAGCTTCTAGTTATATTAAAATTTAATAAACATTAGCATTATTAAGAAAAAAAGGGGAAAAGGTTATCATTGTGAGTAAATGTATGTGAAGGTAAAAATAGTCATGTGTCAAGTGCTAGTCATATTTAAAAATAATATTTAATTACTTTTCATTGTCATGTAAATATTTTTCATCAAAATTTTATTGTGGATATCTATTAAAAATTCCAATTTTTTTCCTTATAGATGCATTTTTTAGTTGAAACCAACATCCTAAGAATAAATGATTTCACATTGTAAGGGGAATAATAAACAATGTGGAAATCATTTAGCATCGTGATCACATTCCACTAATTTAGAAGCATCAAATTAGAGGACTGAGGTAACGGAGGAAGGATGTCATTCAAAAACGTCTCATCAGTCATCGATGAGGCCACATTCTGATGTGGTGGCACCTTTTAATATTATTTTAGTTTTTTTTCGTGCAAATGTGCAACAGAGAAATTGACAATTTTCTAGCATGACAATGATACCCCTATGCCAAAATTTTCAAGTCCTATCCTTCCCAAGAACCCCAAGTCCACTCAGTTAGTCCAGTGACCTCCTATATGATGTTAACTCAGTCCCCAGGTGATTTAGGAAAGTCAATTCAACCCCCTAGGTGATTTTAGGTGTTCTTGGAAAATGTAAATTTCAGGCAGTCATGGGAAGGGCTATCACTGGTCTTCCTAGAATGAGCGCAAACCCATAGAGTGGAGAATTAGAGAAAAAATCAATGCATAGGTGAATTGAATGTCTAGAAACATCATGGAAGTGATTTTGGAAGATTCCAGAAGATTTAGAGAGTTTGGAGTAGTTTGATCAAAAATAGGGTTCACAGGCCTAGCAATGTATAGGCCAAAAAGCTACCGAGCTTCGGAAGGTGATTATAGGAGATCCGGATGGATTTAGAAGTAAACAAAGACATCATTGGAAAGGAATTACAAGACCTAAAAGATGGTGAAATTATTTTTTCACAACACTTTGGCGCAATATGTCTGCAATAAGTTTTTCTCAAGCCTAGGTAGTGCACAGGGCCGAAAAAGAAACTAAACTTCAGGAAGTGATTCTAGGAGTTTTGGATGGAGTTAAGAGATAAAAACATCATTGGAAAGGGAATTAAAATCCCTACAATATGGTGAAATTATTTTTTCAAAACACTTTGGCACAATAGGTTTGAATCTTCTTTTTCAAGGCTTAGCTATGGAACAAGAAACAAAAATCCCCTTTATCAGGGCATATATATAATAATAAAGAGTTTATACCCCCATTGGATTTAAAAGACAAATTATAGTTAAATTAATATAAAATTTCACCAAAAATTCCATCGGGAGCTCAAGTTATCATCATTTCAAGTTTTCTCTCAAGACCTCATACTTAGTCTAATTTTGAACAGGACACATGTCAGCACCAAGAGCCTAGAGCATTTTTTTGTCTCTTACGTCCCTCAAGATCAGGTACATAAGGGTCAATAAATTAATCCTAGCCCCTTAAATCCCTCTGGACCCACATACGACCTCCAGATCACCAGTTCAGCCCCCAAGTGTTTGCGGGAGCTCATAGCCTTCACCATTGGATCACTGCCACATGTCATCACCTAGCGCACTGTGCAAACTAACTTCCCTCATGTCCCTTTGTGTTGGGGGACATCATGGACAATAAAATTCACCCAAACCCTATGGATCCTTTTGGCCACCCATGTGACCCCTTCAAGAGTTGTTTTCCAGCCCCTAAGAGCCTAGTAGAGCCAAATACTCGACCGTCAGAACTTTACCAAGTGTCGCAATGAAGTGCAACGTGTAAATTGATGTCCCTTTCATCCCTTAATGAAAAATGGATATAAGGGACACAAAAAATTTCCCCACCCTCGCTGTGTTTTTTTTTAATGATTTAAATCTTGCACTTAGCTGTTATTTCCCCATTTCTCCTTCACAACTTCACACCCTGTCATAGCTTTGTTCATGCTTGTCTAGACACCCAATCCACCATTGCTGATCCAAACCAGCTCCATCATGGCCACCAAATCCTCCACTCCATGAAAATACATAGGTTTCATAGGAAGGATTTATCAAAGGAGTTGAAGAAATGAATAACGAAAAGAAAACAAATATTTTTTGCCAAGATAACCATGAAGTCACCCAATTGAAAAATCTTCATATCTTGCAAAATACAAGTCGGATTGAGGTGTCATCTTTTGTAGAATTCCACATTTTTCAAAATGATAAATATGAAACAAAAAATAGGTCGATTTCATCATGATTGGAGAAAAAAAAAACCTACAAATTTCAAGCTCCATTAATGGCCGCCATGGTAGCTCCGTGTCCGAAACCCTTGCCAGTGAAAATTTTAAATTTTATTTCCAAGCATTCTAATGGCTGAAATCAAGGGAAATTCAGAGGATGTGACCATGACGACAAGTTGAGTCTAAAAAAATATGTTCCATCACAAATTGAGCAGTGGAAGTCCAATTTCTAAAAATAGTAATTTTTCCTATATATAGTTCTATGTTTGTGAAGTCACCCCAAGAAGTGGTCGAGGCAAAGGTATTTTTCATGAAGATCATCGGGGAGCCGTAATGATTGTGTGGAGAAGAAAATAATGAAAATTACCACTTACTAAAAATAGTAAGCCCTTTATATGGTTTATTACTAAAAATAGTAAGTCACCCCAATAAGTGGTTGAGGTGAAGGCAATGTGCGCAAGAGTGAAAGAGGGAGTTCATCACATCAAGACGGTCAAGAAGAGGAAAAAATTAACTATCACCAAAACTAGTAATTATTTCATCGGGAATTAATATTAATAGTAAGTTACACTTAAAGGGTAGTTTCGGTAAAATGGTACATAGAAGGATAATCATTCAGGGGGCATCATCGTTCGGGATCATCTATAGGAATTTCTCACAGGGCATTCGAGGTCCATCCTAGGGAACTTGACAGTGTCTTTCGACACTCGCTTCATAATTCTGGTCACAGGTATATCATATACAAGGTGGGAGTTGTGGTCTTTGGCAAAACAGTTCATTTAACTTGGAAAGCATCTATAAGCGAAGATGAGGATTTTCTCAGGGTGCAAAGAGTTTGGAGATGTAGATTTAGGTATAGTGGAGCACTTCATCGGATCATTTAACAAGGATCTGAGGCACTCCTCCTTAGTTCTTTCTCTCCCCTTCTTCTCTCTTCTCTTCCCATACTTTCTCTCTCCCCATTCTAATTCTTTGTTGGGGTTGCACTTTTTCATAATGCCTTTAATTAATTTAAAATGATTTTATTAATGTAACAAGTCACCCTTAAGTCATAAAAGGGGACTTAATCTTTTCCTAAGAATGTAAAAGGTCATAAGTTGTAATAAGGCATATAAAAAGGCATTGGGGGTAGACGAAGAGTCATCTCTCATTCTATAAATTGTAAATCCATTCCCATTTCAAAGGGTTGGTGATTGAATTTGTAAACTCAAGAGTGTATTGTAATTTGAGAGAACAAAGGAGATAGTCATTTTCTTCCATTCCCCCTCACTAGTTTTCCTCCATTCTCACACAATGTACAAATTTTGTTTAAGAAATCAATACAAGAAGGAGTTTCTACCCTTTTTTGATTGAGGGATTTATTAATACTTTGTGCTCATACATTCTAATTGGTATTGTTGCCATTTGTAGAGTTGTTTTTTCCCATAAATCCATGTGTTGAAATTTCTAACTAGTGTGTGCAGGAATATGATTTTCTATCTGTAACATTAGTTCTCCTATCTCATTTCTCACTCCCCTTTCTCACTTTACAAACAAATTCCTCTCTAGCAAGAAATTGCTAGATTTATCGGAGGGTTAATGGAGTGCCCCTATTGGATCCCCGACCACAAGGCCACCAGGAAATCCACCTTTTCACGTGCATGCAAATACAAGAGTTAAACCATCTAAGTAGAGGGACTTTGATTCCTAGAGTGTCGGAAAGAAATCCATAGATTGTTTAATATGACAAATTTTCTTGCCAAAATTTTTAGTAGCCCACCGTGGGGAAGATTTAGCAACATCTATACCAAAAATATGACCACAAGGTTGAAAAATACAAAAAATAAAATCTCCAAAAACAAAAAAATCAAAAAATTGAAAAAATAAAAATTGGAGTTGATGGAAATCCATTGCTGAAAGACACACTGTTGATTCTTTCAAGTGACCTTTCACATTCCATAATGTCTTTTCATATTCCCATTATGAAATTTTCCAAAATTTGGCTGAAAGGAGATACACCTAGTTGAATAGGTTGAGAGGTGTCATTGATTCCACTTTCAAGGCTTTCCAAAATCAGCAAAATCAAATTAGAGATAACCCTTATTAATTTTCTCAAGCCTCATCCCCATCTAGGTCTTTAAGTAGTTCACTGGTAATCCCATTCAAACACTTGCTGATACTCCCCCTTCCAATTCTCCCATTTTTCAACCACCATTGGAAGCTAAGTTCCCAGTGAAGAAGAGAAAGAACCAAAGGAATAATTTGAAGAAGAATTTGCAGAAGAAACAATGAAAAATCAAGAAGAAAGACCCTAACCCATTATTCCATGGGGGGAAGGAATATAGGTCTTCTTGCTCTTGAATTCCCTCTTCACGATCTACCAATGGGTTCTTGCAAGAAGTATAACTTTCCAAATTTCAAAGGTCATGGCACACAGATACCTGAAGAACACATCATCACTTTCACCACATCATTCGGGATTCTTGGAGTTGAACATGAAGACGTTATTGTGAGATTGTTCATGGAATCTCTCCAAGAAAAAATAGTAGAATGGTTCTACCTCCTACCTTCCCGATCCATCAATGGTTGGAACGACATCAAGACAACTTTCAAGGAAATATTTAAATCAACTAAATACTATTCAAGACCTCTTTGGTGTATTTGGCTCAAATGAAGAAAGGAGAAAGTGAAACTATGAGAGACTTTGTGGCTCATTTCGAATGATTGCTTCGTAGGATACCAAAAGAAGATTTGTCGTCTAAAAACAATATCAAGAGATTCTTCATCAATGCTAAATCATCGTAGGTAGGATTTTTCCTATGAAGATTTCAACTAAGGAACATTATAGAAGTACAAATTATGGCCATTGAACTTGACAATAATCTCATCCTCTTTGGAAAGATCAAGAATCCCTTAAAGAGTAAGGCTCAACGTCCCGGAGATGAGAGAAAATATCCGTTGCTGCTAAAATTGGAAAATGAGACGGCATCGTTGAAAAGGGAAATTTTTGAACGAACATATTCTCAAATAAAAACACTAATAAAATGAGAGGAGTGCCCCAAAGGCTTACATTGGAGGACCCACCCATCAATGCAAGTTACAGGATTCAAGAAAATGGAGAAGAGCTTGAACAAGAAAGTGAAGGTGGTGAGTTCCGAAGGTGGTGAGTTCCTAAAAGCTGAAGAACTCGTGAATGATACAAAAATCAGATTTTGTGAGTATTCGGAGGTGACAAGGATGATGAAGAATATGCACCTAGTTTCTCATGTGTAGTATTCACTCATTCTCAGTCTGAGAAAGGAGCCTCTTCCTCCATTGTTGCTAAGAAAAAGAAGACCGAAGATCCTCCTGTGGTGACTCCACAAAACAAAATAATCAGTCGAGGATCTCCACTCCCACCCTCCATGGAGTCTACATTGTTGAAGCCTGATCCTGTAGAAAATAAGAAGTCTCCAGAAATTCCAAGTAAGTCTTTTGATGCCTCTTCCAATTCTAAATCTAAATATGCTCTGTAAAATCTAGTACTTTGAAAGCTCCTAGTGTACCTTTCAAGATCCCCTTTATTCCCAAAAATATACTCCTTCTTCCAAAAATTATCCTAAATCCAAAATCATTCCCTTCATCACCCTCACCCACATCTACTTGTTTTGAATTCATAGAATATGAACAAAGCCAAAGTGTAGATTATTGAAATGAATATTTTTGGACTCACCCTAAACAATTTGAGAGATTCATCCGATATATTAGGAATGGAAGTTTGACACCCAATGTTGTAACACCCAGTTCTAAAGGAGTACTACCAAACCCACCTACGCCTCCCTCATATAACATGCTAGCCATGAGTGCATCAAAGATAGACAAGGTTGATCCTTTTTATGTCTCCCTTCTAGTTAGGGAATATGTATTGAATAATTGCATAATAGATTTGTGCCTCTAGATAATGTCATGCTCGTGAAGGTTTCCAAATCTCTTAAACTCCCCATGAATCCACCTGGTGGCTCTTGTTACTCTATGGAATCAAAGGAAGTCCCACTTGTGGGGAAGATTAAAGAGGCACATGTGGCTCTTTCCAAATTTCCAAATAAAAGGATATCAATGACTATTTTGGTAGCAGACATCCCAGAAACCTTTGGAATGTTGTTAGGTTGAAGCTTCTGCCAAGACTTGGGAGGGAAAATTTAGATGAATTGGTCATCCACAACCATACCAGTTAAGGGAGACATGGAAAATTTCTCCAGAGAAGAAGATGAGGCACACGGTACAAAATTTTGGAAGTCCAGAACGACATCTTGTATCAAGATAGATGGTAGAAGAATCACTTTGTGAAAACCAAGGAGGAAGAGGATATTTCCATCTTGATATGGCCAGACATGCCTTCCCAGAGAGGTATGTAACTCGAAGAAGAATCAAGGAGATTCAAGTTACAAGAGGGATCCCCTAATTACTAGATGATGCAAACCATGAAGAAGAGGAAATGATTCTTGATGAATCTCAAATGGAGAAACCAACTTATAATCTTACCAACAAAGAGGAGATGTTCTCATTCCCATTTGGAGATGGAGATGATCTCAGTCATGTCATCCATGGAGGGACAAGACCAGCTTGTGATGAGCCCATAAAAGGTTTGAAATAACTATCTGTACAAGAATTTCTTAGAGCCGCGGAAGAAACAGAAGACCCTGAGCTAAGTCTCGGAACTCCTGATGCAATCCATGAATCTACAAGACAAGTGTGAATCTCATTTAGAAGCCTTAACCAATGTATAGATTGGCTATGTTGTTAAGAAGAAATATGATGCCCATCTTGATCTAATTATTTATGGATGCAATGATGAAATGGAGATATTTTCTTTCCCATTTGAAGAGGAAGACTCTTTCCATGATGAATAAATTTAAGCAAGGAGTTTTGAGGCCTTTGAAGCTGAAGCAACTATTTCCAAGATAATGAAGTAATCCCTCTGGATAGTTGACTTGAGCTATAAAATAAAGATTCTTTGAAGGTGTACAAAGATGAGCTGCAAGAAGTAATAAAGAAGATCTCCATGAAAGAACTATTAGATGCAATGGAAGTTTTAGAAGACCCCGAGCTAATTCTTGATCTCTTAACTCGTGTCATGGCCATACAAGAAAAGTATGAGGTTACTTTCAATCCTTCCATCATTACTCAAGCACCTCATAGTGGAGTAGAGAAAAAGGATAAGTCTGAGGTTTCTCATGGAAAAGAGGTCAATGAGCATAGACCTAGGAAAGAAAAGAATCTAGAATGTTCAAGTAGTTTGAACTAAAATCAGCCCTAGGGAAGTGGTAGGATGCTCAACGAGGAATAAAATACGTGGATAAATTTGGAATGTAACTGACACTATGAAACCAATTTCAAAGAGGATGAGGACAATGGAATTTCCAAGTGAATACCTAAGCATCAAGAAGCTCACGTGGAATCACTCCTACAAAAACATAGAAAGTCATGAAAGCACCCAACTTTCATAAACAATTAAGGAGAGGAGGCTACTTTCTAGAACCATTCAATGGCTTCACAAAACAACATCACTTAGTATTTCCCACTCACGGGTAACTTTTGAGGAATGAAAAGTACTTTAGTGAAAGTGGGTTGTCCCCTTCCTTGTACCATAGGTGATTTTCAGTGTGTTTTCCTTTCTGCATTTTTTTTTATGTTTTTTTCCTTTATGTGTGTTTTGTGTGTTTCCTTCTATCATTTTTGGTGTCTGTCTCTCTCTCTCTCTCTCTCTCTCTCTCTCTCTCTCTCTCTCTCTCTCTCTCTCTCTCTCTCTCTCTCTCTCTTCGTAAGTTGTACATGACTATGTGGGGCCAAATGGATAAGGCACTAGTCAATATGTTGCAAAGTGATATTCTATAGTTCTCATGCCATGTCTATGTTGTGCTCATTCCATACCATGTCCCCAAGCTAGAGCCATCTATTGTCATGTAAATGTGCAACAGGGAAATTTACATTTTTTCAAGCATGACAATGATACCTTTGTGCCAAAATTTTCAAGTCCTATCCTTCCCAAGCACCCTAGGTCCACTCAGTTAGTCTAGTGACCTCCTATATGATGTTAACTCAGTCCCCTAGGTGATTTAGGAAAGTCAATTCAACCCCCCTAGGTGATTTTAGGTGTTCTTGGAAAATGCAAATTTTGGGTAGTCATGGGAAGGGTTATCACTGGTCTTCCTAGAACGAGTGGAGCATCAGAGAAAAAATAAATGTGGAGGTGAATTGAATGTCTAGAAACATCATCAAATTGATTTTGGAATATTCAGGAATATTTGGAGAGTTTGGAATAGTTTGATAAAAAACAGGTTTGTGGTTCACAAAGGCAGCGCATGCATAAGCCAAAAATGTTGTTGAGCTTTGGAAGGTGATTAGAGAGCTCCGGATGGAGTTAGAAGCAAAAAAAGACATCGTCATAAATTTAATTACAAGACCTAAAATATCATGAAATTATTTTTTCACAAGACTTTTCACAATATGTTTGCAATCAGTTTTTTCTCAAGCTAAGCAGTGCATATGGCTAAAAAATCAACTGAACTTTGGGAAGTGATTATGGGAGTTATGGATGGAGTTAAGAGCTAAAATAAAACATAATTGGAAATTTAATTTAAATCCCTACAATATGGTGAAATTATTTTTTTCACAACACTTTGGTGTAATAGGTCTACAATTAGTTTTTTCAAGGCTCGAGATATGGAACCAAAAATACAAAATCCATTTTTAGGACATATATGGAAAATCAAGAGCTAAGAACCCCACCATTGGATTCATAAGACCAATTCCATTCAAATTCATATACAATTTCATCAAACTATTCCATCGGGAGCTCAAGTTATCGTCATTTCAAGTTCACTCTCAAGACCTCATACTTAGTCAAATTTTGAACATGACACGTGTCAACACCAAGAGCCTCTAATGCATTTTTTGTCCCTTACATCCCTCAAGATTAGGTACATGAGGGTCAAGAAATTTCACCCATCCCCTAAAATCCATATAGACCCACATACGACCTCCAAGATCACCAATTCAGCCCCCGGGTGTTTGCGGGAGCTCAAAGCCTTCACCGTTGGATCGTTGCCGCATGTCCTCTCCTATCGCACCATGTAATATGATATCCCTCATGTCCCTTTGTGTTGGGGGACATCAGGGACAATAAAATTTTCCAACCCCTATAAATCCTCCTAGTCACCCATGTGACCCCTTCAAGAGTAGCACCCACTTACAGGAGCCCGAGCCCATACTCAAGATCTTCGCCAAGTGTCACATGATGAGGCATGATGTGCAAATTGATGTCCCTTTCATCCCTCAATTCCAAAGGGACATCAAGGACACAAAAAAATTCCCCACCTTTTCTATATTTTTTTTTTGAATGATTTAAATCTTGCACTTAGCCATTATTTCCCCCATTTCTCCTTCACAGCTTCACATAATGTCATAGCTTTGTTCATGTTTGTCCAGAAACCCAATCTACCATTGTTAATACAAACCAGCTCCATAATGGCCACCAAATCCTCCACTCCATGAAAATACATAGGTTTCATAGGAAATATTTATCAAAGGATTTGAAGAAATGAAGAACAAAGAGAAAACAAATATTTTTGCCAAGATAACCACGAAGTCACCTAATCGAAAAATCTTCATATCTTGCAAAATACAATTTGATTGAGGTTCTTTCTTTTGTAGAATTCCACATTTTTCAAGAAAATCAAGATTCAAAAAACACGAGGTCAATTTTTTCACGATCGAAAACAAAAATAAGACTTGGAAATTTCAACCTCCATTAATGGCAGCTTGGTGCCCATTAAAGCCACCATGGAAGCCAGGAGAAAAATTTAAATTTTATTTCCAAGAATTATAATGGGTGAAATCAAGTGAAATTTGAAGGATGTGAATGCGATGATGATCCGAGTCTGAAAAAATATGTTCCATTGCAAACTGAGTAGCAAAAGTCCTATTTTTCTATATAGACTTGCTATGTTTGGGAAGTCACCCCAAGAAGTGGTTGAGGTAAAGGCAAAGTGTGCACTAAAGATCACCAGGAAGCCAAAATGATTGTCGAGACAGAAAATAGTGAAAATGACCACTTACTAAAAATAGTAAGCCCCTATATGGGTGTTTACTAAAAATAGTAAGTCACCCCAAGAAGTGGTCGAGGCGAAGGTAGTGTGCGCAAGAGTGAAAGAGGGAGTTCATCACATCAAGATGGTCAAGAAGAGGAAAAAATCACCTCTCACCAAAAATAGTAAGTCTTCCATCTGGGCACTTACTATTAATAGTAAGTTACACTCAAAGGGTAGTTTTGGCACAATGGGACATAGAAGGATAATCATTCAGGGGGACATCATCATTCGGGATCATCTATGGGCATTTCTCATAGGGCATTTGAGGTCCATCCTAGGGAACTTGACAATGTCTTTCGACACTCGCTTCATGATTCTGGTCACAGGTATATCATATGCAAGGTGGGAGTTGTGGTCTTTGGTAGAATAGTTCATTCAACTTGGCAAGTGTCCATGAGCGAAGATGAAGGATTTTCTCAGGGTGCAAAGAGTTTGGAGATGTAGAGTTCACTACTAGTGGAGCACTTCATGGATCATCTGACAAGGATCTGAGGCACTCCTCCTTAGTTCTTTCTCTCCCCTTCTTCTCTCTTCTCTTCCCCCACTTTCTCTCTCCCCATTCTAATTCTTCGTTGGGGTTGCACTTTTTCATAATGCCTTTAATTAATTTAAAATGACTTTTTTTAATGTAACAAGTCACCCTTAAGTCATAAAAGGGGACTTAATATTTTCCTAAGGATGTAAAAGGTCATAAGTTGTAATAAGGCATATGAAAAGGCATTGGGGGTAGATGAAGAGTCATCTCTCATTCTATAAATTGTAAAGCCATTCCCATTTCAAAGGGTTGGTGATTGATTTTGTAAACTCAAGAGTGTATTGTACTTTGAGAGAACAAAGGAGATATCCATTTTCTTCCATTTCCTCCTCACTATTTTTCCTCCATTCCCACACTATGTACAACTTTTGTTTAAGCAATAAATACAAAAATAAGAATTTCTAGCATTTTTGACTGAGGTATTTATTGATACTTTGTGCTCATAAATTCTAATTGGTCTTGTTGCAATTTGTAGAGTTGTTTCTTCTCATACATGCATGTTTTGAAATTTCTAATTAGTGTGTGGAGGAATATGATTTTCTACTTGTAACATTAGTTCTCCCATCTCATTTCTCACTCCCCTTTCCCACTTTACAAAAAAATTCCTCTCTAGTAATAAATTGCTAGCTTTTCCATGAGGTCAATGGATTTCCCCTATTTGATCCCGGTCATAATGCCACCAAGAAAATCCACCTTTTCACGTGCGTGTAAATACGAAAGTTGCACCATCTAAGTAGAGGGACTTATATTCCCATGGTGTCGGCAAGAAATCCATAGATTTGTTCACCCAACAAATTTTCTCGCCAACACAGTTGTTTACTTGTAATGGTGTCTGCAGAAATAAAACAAGGTATTCATTCCTTGCTAAAGTTTGAAATGGGGAGAATTTTCATTACAGATGTTGAGAATAATTTTATAGGAGGGAATATGAATGCGGTGATCCTCTTACTACTAAGATTATTTAAGCGCCATACTTCTTCATTGATCAACCAGTGAAAGAGCGTTCATTGGAAGTAAAAGTGGGAACTATTGAGTTATTGTATGTAGGTGTATTAATGGAAGTGTGATCATTCGTTGAGGGATTCACTGTGGTGTAGTGGGTGATCATGTGCAACAAGATCCAAATAGTAAGATCTAGATGGAAATATGCAGACCTAAAAGTATGTGGAGTCATAGGATTCTATTTCTAGTTCTTGAAATGTACTTTCTTCCCATGTAAACGCTAAGGGGAGAATGCTAGGAAATTAGTATTTACATTGGGTAAATTACTATTTACCATTTTTTATATACCTTTTGGTTAATACAATTATTATTTGGTTATTCTAATATATTATAAATATAGTTTATAATATATTGTTATGTATTTTTAATTATTGATACAAAAGGCTCATAAACCATATCTACATGAAGAGAGAAGTGGTTTTATGAAGAGGGGACCACACCCCAACAAAAAAATCCTAGAGCAAGAAGAAACATGTGGTTTTTTTATCTATGGGGGCCACACCCTAAAAATGGCCTTAGCTTCCTAGAATAACCTTAGAATCCAAAATAAGTGTCAAACTACCAGAGCAGAGTGAAAAAATAGCAAGAAAATCAGTGTAACAACAGCTACCCAAACAACAAGAAAGTACATAATATATTGTTATGTATTATGGGTCTAACATCCACTTGATTTTAGGAGAGAATCATGGGTTGTTGACTCCCTATCTATAGGCTTGTATTTCCTATATATTTGGATGTGTAGCTAAATAAAATTGAAAATAAGTATTATTTTGTGTTTTATATTCTAATATAAGACAAAAATTAACACTTCTTCCGGAATATTTTAATTTCTTCAAGACATTACTTGTGTCTTCGTTCCATTTCTAGCATACATGGAACTCATCCCATCTTATTTTCTATAACTATTTTACATTTTTTCCATGGTAATGCAATTTATTTATTGATGCACCCACTTCTTATTTATTGGAAAATATAAAATCCTTATTTTCCTTTAAATTTTCATGATCATGGGTCTAATATGTTATGTTCCATTCATAAGTTGAGTCTTTATTATCATTTGAGGTGATTTTCGGTTCATTAATTATCTAATAAAACACTGAAAACTCATAAGACAACAAAGTTTAACAATACCTACGCCAAAAATGTAATGTCATGATGAATTTGATCAACAAAGACGTGGGGCTCCTTCTTTCGGTGAATGAGAGAACCCTTTATATAAAGATAAATGAATAAAATATATATTAGACAAGAAGATGGTAAGTTTCTTGAAAAGGTCGATCCTAGGAACCAATGGGATTCCTTGAGGGTGTCATCCCATTTTATAATCAAGAGATATTAATAGCAAGATAATTGAAAATCAAAGGTATATTAAAACACCGGAGGGATAAAAAGACCATGTTCGTGTGAAAGGCGGCCCAAGAAAGGGCTACAACAAGATCGAAATCCAAGAATTAATCAAACCAAGATTTTTAGTAGTATCATGTTCTTCTTGTATGACTTCCAATTGATTTTTGATGTCTTCAACATTTGGCATCAAGGAGATGGCACAAAGGATGACTTCATGCGCAATGTCGAATTGTTCCTAAATGAAGGGTTTTTGGACGATAAGGTCTTATATGCTTGTGATCGTATCTTCTCGACCTGGTATAATCATCTATATAGAGAAATAAATTGGAAACATGTAGATTATATAGAAAAATATTGATGTTTGATGACATATATGATAAATAAGATCAAATTGATTAAAAAAATAGGGATTAGAGGTAGTTTAGGGCAATTATTGGCGATTTAGATAAATCATTGGTGATTGCGGTGGAAAAGACTTATTCTTTGATAAAATTCAAATTGGATATAAAATGAATGATCTAAGGACTGATATGATATTTTATATGGTTCTTTGATAAAATTAATATGAAAATAAGTGATAAGTTTGTTGATAAACCTGAATACAAAAATAAGTGACAAGTTCTTACCTTGGATAAGAAATGTTAAGAAATAGTTTTGTGGGAATGTTATAGTGTTTATAGAGCTTCCATGGATGTGATAGGGATACCAAAGGTATCAAGATGATAGTGGTGATTTCTGCGTCTAAGTATCCAATCAATAAGAGATTCTTTGTAATGTGTGAGGATGCATTCTATAAAGTTTGATGTTTCTTATATAATCATTGGTGATTTGTTAGAATCGCCAACGACCGTGAAAAGTGGTGAAATCCTCTTATAAGTGGTTTCAACCACTTCTAAAAGGGTAAATTTGGGTATGGGGACGATTTGAGATGGTTATTAGGATGTTAACAGAGTTAAGAGGTTAAATGGTTAGGATTAAAATGGGTTAATATGGGTTATAGGTGGTTAGGGAGGTTTAGGATAGGTAAATGAGATTTTGAGGAGGTAGAATGTGATTTTATGGGGGTGAAGTCATGGTTTAGGATAGTGAGATAGGTTTTAGGATTTTCAAATTAGGATTCGAGGACTATAGCCAAGAAATGTGTGTGTACATTTCCATTTTTGTCAAGTTGTTTGTGATGGACAAACCACTTGAAAAAAATTAGTGAAATGATTTTATTTGTGTTGATAGGTGGTCCCCCATAAAACTAGGGGTTATTGTGATGAATTTCAATGATCAATAGTTTGAATAGGTTTCTGGATGAGATATGCTTGTGTGATGTTTTGTTTCCATTTAATATGCCCCAAGACTAGGCATGAAAATAAATTGCCACAAAGGTGGACTTGTGCAACCAGAGAGTCAAGTGATAGGGGAACTAATGGGTTCTCAACCTATAGATGTATGACTTCTAAGGAAGTGGCTGCAAGAAAATTTTCCCGAAAGGTGTCTAATATCCATAGTATATTGGGAGACACATGATCGATATAAAAGGATGTTTCCACAAAGGTGGGATTACGCGACCGGGAAGTCAAGTGATAGGGGAGCCAATGGGTTCTCAGCTATAGACATATGACTTAATGGTAGGAAGGGAACATGTTTCCCTCATAGATGTAAAATACGAGATGGATTTTATAAAGGAAAGCTTTGTATAGATTGATTAGTTTTTATTTTGAGAGGTTATTTTGGCCCAAAAGAAAGAAGCACACTTAGAAATGTGTAATTTTGGTAAGGAATTATGAAAATGATGATTTTGTGAGGATTGGAGGATAATCAATGATGTTTTTTATAAAGGGACATAATCACCGACAATTAGCCTAGGTTGTTGGCGATTTGATAAAAATTGGTAGTGATTAGCCCAATCATCGATAATTGGTTAGGAGGGAAATATTTCGGTATAAAAGGTGGTTTGGAGGCTCATTTGGTATATTGTGATTTGAGAACCTAAGAGACCAAGAAACCCTAATTTCTAAGTTTTTATCTATTTTAAGTGGTATGGAGGTGTGTAGAGGTGATAGAGGCCCACATGTGCTGAGGTATGTAGCATTTTTTTAAAAATTTTTTTTTGTTATTTCTTGACTTTTCTAGAAAATTTGAATTGTTTTAGAACCATAACGATTGATGGGTCACTTGGTGATTTTCATAGGGTCACTAGTGATTCATGTAGAGTCTTGGTGATTCAATGTTTTGATAAGATATTTTATTTTTAAAGTGTATTTAGATGATTGTTTATGATGGTTTATTATTTCACGGTGGATATAGGCTAGAGAGCGGTTGACTACATGGGATAGAATCCCAAAGATATTAGATGATGTTTGGGTGTATTTATCGATGTTGATTGGAATCACTTAAGGGAGGTTGCATTTGGAGGGATGTATCATACAAACATATTCCTAGAGACATGGGGTTGTTTTTGGCATTATTTGAGTGATGGGACCATGTCACAGGCACATTTTGGTTGCCTACAGGAGAGATGACAATGACATTGGAGGATATACATAAGATATTACGCTTACTAGTATAGGGTGAGTAGGTTTATGTGATTGATGAGGTAGGTAGGGGTGTTGTAATTCACATATTATATGGGGATGATGGGGTTGATGTGGTCTATACTTATGGGGTTTTTTCATATGGAGCATTGTATATTAAGGATGAGGAGGGTTGGGCCCTAGTTGTGATGATGATGATGAGTATTAGTTTTTATGCCTTACTAGATTCAAAGAGAGGATGATTTTCATGGATGTTGACTAGGGTGGTAGCTGATATGATGAACTATAGGGGATTGTTGATTTCCCTATTTTTTTGGAACATGTTTATAGGGAGTTGCGGTCCGGGGAATAGACACAGATTTGGAGTGGATGTATCATTCTTATTGGAGTGTTGGGCTTACGGGAACATTGTAGTGGCTTGGTTGAGTGGAGAGAAATGGGTGAGATTGGCTGACTTGGAGCATCCAATGGGGTTTATGATGTGGTGATTGGATCACGCATCCACATGGCATGTCAAAGGCAAGGATCATTATAGATAGCTCCTAGTTGGTTTATATGGTGGATATGTTGTTTGGAGGCCTTATACGGGTTTCCGGTATGGCTAGGTACATAGTTAAGGGTTATGCAATAGGATAGGAAGGCGTAGGGTTAGAGGGAGGATCTGTGAGATCTGATCACATTTGGTTGTGTTAGGTAATAGTTTGGATTGGTTCAGGATGTGTCGAAGGCAACAATGGCCTATTGGTGAGATGATGTAGAGTCATATATAGCACTACCAACTATTCAGGAGGTCATTGATATGGCATTCAAGGAGGGAGTGATGGGGCATGATGGTTCTAGAGTGACAGATGCTTATGCTACATGGTGGAAGGGGTGGATAGGTGGTTTTGAGAGGTAGGTAAGGGCCCGTGTAGAAGCCACACCGAAGGTTGGTGCTAAAGGAGGTGATGAGGATGATAGAGTGGCTTTGTTAGAGGCCATTGTAATCAGTTTAGAGGTCAAGAAGGTTGCTTTGTTAATCGGCGGGCCACACTAATTAGTGAGAGAAATGGGATGAGCATGTAGCTCGCTACTATATAGGAAAAAATCACACATACTAGAGTTGTGAGAGAGGCCTTATAGAAGGAATTTGGAGTGATATGCCCATTGATTTTAGGGGTTGAGATAAAGGCAACCCAAGCTCGAATAGTGGTCAAATGGGGCCACCTGGTGATGCGATTGTATCTAATTACAAGATTTGTGTGATGAGATGCGATATTATGAGGACATAATGAGGTATAGGATTCCACATGAACCTCGTTATAAAATATTTTTAGTTTTACGATGGTAGGTTCCTTCGAGATAGTGCCACGAGCATGGTTCAACCACCAGAGGCCGGGTGAAGGACCAACTAGAGATCGAGATGATGATTAGGGAGTAGTGCTCAAGAGAGTGTTTGATTAATGGACATTTAACTTACTAGGTAATTTTGTAAATAGATTCGGTCTATAAAAGTTTGATGTATGAGGCTTGTTTGAAGCCCTTGTTGATGATGTACATATGTATTTTTAATATGTGAGGCTCTTTGAAGCCCTTGATGATGTATAGACATTTTTGATATATATAATATATATAATATGTATATATAGATGATTTTGATATTTGAATTATGTTTTGAGTTTGTAATGATTGCAATGTGATGGATATAGATGTAGTTGTTGATGATTTATTTAATGATTTTAGTTATGATTTTGATATGATGAGTTATGGATGTATGTGAAATGTATATTTTTAGATTATATATGTTTGATGAAATTTTGATGATTATGGAAACGTTTGTGACAAAATTATGCTCTTGTTGTTTTATTAATGCACTATACAATGGATAAGAATAGAATGTGAGATGTTTTCATCCTTACTACTCTAGACATATCTATAGTGTATGATGGTAAAATTGTTTTATACGTACGACACTGCACATGCAGATTTGTAAATAATGTTAACATATGACTCACAATAGTTAGTCATACTAGGATCATTGATGGATGTGAGATAGTTGTACCTATCCTTTTCTGACACGAGTAATATTTTTGTGTAGAAAGCATGAGGAAATAGGTTATTCTTAATAGTTCCTTGGTTTTTTCTCTAGCTTTACTATATTGTACAAGATAATCAATGTGGGAAGCTTTCTTTTTATGGGAAATATGATCAATGCGGGAAGCTTTCCTGGGATGGTTTATTTTTTTATTTTGATATGAGGAATGAACAATGAAGGAAGCCCTTTTTCTTGATATGAGGATTGATCAATGCGGGATGTCCTTTTATGTATATTTGTTGGGTGGCCATCCTTCGAGGGAGTAGTCTAAAATTTTATTGAATTTTGATTTTATGGTATTCATCCTTCGAATAAGTGGTCTATGACTTTATTTGAAATAGTTTTAATTTTTATAGCCATCCTTTGAGGGATCAATCTATATTTTGATTGGATCCATTCCATGGATATTTTTATTTTTAAGCGGGGAAAGCCAGGTAGCTATTTTAGAATGGGATAAATAAGTGTGTAATCTATACTTATATCCTTTTCATGTTGTAAAATAATATGAGATAGGGGGATGGTGAGAGTAATGATTACGGGGTTCCCTAATTATGAGCAAGGAACTTGTCCATGAGGAATATGCTATGAGAATATCCATGATGTCCATATTTAAGGTCATGATACGGTATGTTGGTGAAGACCACACGATTCCAAATCATTACAAGAGTGATATGATGTGTGGGCTAATGGATGGAGATCGTAGTTTGAATAAGGTTTCATAATTCGATATTATAAGAGTAGAACAACCACAAGTGTAGGGTGTTAAGAGGCTCCTTTTCAGGTTTACCATTAAGGGAGGCTAAACAATAAGCCCTAGACCCATATTTATGAGTGATAATATATGGTCCAAGCCAATTTGGAGAAAATTTTCCACATTTTCTCTTTTCCATGTTAGTGACATATTAGTTTTCTTTGAGAACAAGATCGCCAATGTTAAAGTCACATTGTTTGAGATGTTTGTTATAGGCTTGTTTGATTCGTTATTGATAGATATTGATATGTTCAAGGGTGGTTAGATGACATTCATCTAATAGTTCAAGTTGTGATAGGTGTTCTTGATGATATTCTTCATCAAGGATGAAGTATTTGAGATAAACACATAGGGATGGGATTTGAATGAAGCGGAACAAGTAGATTTACACAGGGAAAATGATCTTTGTCTATTCAACTTCACATTAAATCATATGGGATACAATACAAATATATAGAGATATGCAACTCCTATAAATTAGGAAGTTTCTCTAACAACACCAATAATAATCTCGACATCTCCTATATTAGTGTGATTGTTACTCACGTAACAATACACACTCTAAATAATAAGATTTTATAACAACCCATAAATATGAGTTGTATATTTACACCAAACAACATAACCGTAAGTAAATGATATTTACCATACGGTAAACTCAAACCATGTGAGTACTACATATTCCCAACATTCCCCCTTAGTGCGAACATGGGAGAAAAACAATTACACTTCTTCTACAGCTTGTTGCCCCTATGTGCTCATGATCTTGGCTCATTGATGGTTTTGCAAAGGATGACCAATAACCTTGGTATGAGCCCTGCTCATCCGGTATGAACCCTTGTTCATCAAATACGAGACCCCTGTCTAAGGTATGAACCCATGTTCATCAAATATGGACCCTTGTCTAAGGTATGAACCCCTATTCATCCTCTTCAAGTATCATGATGTTGTTTTTTCCTCGTGCTTTCATCTTTCCACTATATTTTCACATCAGGAAAGTACATAGGAATCTACTCACTTTATTACAACATGAACATACTGTAAATTGAATACGAATAATGATAGGCAATCTGGAATTGAAATAAAACACACTGAAACAAAATGCCAAAACCTCGTTTTGCGGCCCCGTCGCTTGCCCCTGGAAAGAGGACGTTGTTTTTCCTTCATCCTCCGGTGACATGTTGCTAGCTCACCAAATTCGTATATGAAGCTCAATGGTTCCTATGTTGTTTATTATTCCCCCCACAATGTGAAATCATTTATTTTCCGCATGTCGTAACGTTGAAAATGCATCCGTAAGGCAATTTTTTATTTTATTTTAATAAATTTTGACAACTGGACTATTTAATAATGAAATGAACGTGATAACAACAAAATTATGATTTTAATGAGTAACTCAAATTAGACACATGGAAACAATTAAAATGACAATACTGACTTTGAATATGACTCTTTGATACTTTTATCAACACTTGACAACAACGATGATGCAAGACTATTATTTTTGGACATAAATTATGTTCTTACACATTATTTTTAAATCAAACTTGACACTAAAAAATAAAAAAACTAT
The DNA here is from genome assembly GCA_018340775.1 of Taxus wallichiana var. yunnanensis. Taxonomy (NCBI): domain Eukaryota; kingdom Viridiplantae; phylum Streptophyta; class Pinopsida; order Cupressales; family Taxaceae; genus Taxus; species Taxus wallichiana. Next base: position 364,351,398 of record CM031233.1, read on the forward strand.
GAAGGATTGAACTTTAAAGAAAACACTATTTTTAACATACGTTGACTTTAACATAATCCATTGGCTTATTACTTTCAAATATTTAAATGAATAGAGTATACCTAAACGACATGTGAATTATAAAAACCTACCAAAAAAACACACACCTTTATAATGAAAATGACGAGCCAGCTCTCTATTATGTGGCGTGTCTAGAAAATGCAACGTTTTTCCTGTTAACATCATGAATGAAGACCATGGTAATTTGTTGAGTTAATAGTGGCGAGTTTAGAGGGCATACCATGTGATAGATCAAATTCATCCATAAGATAACTGTCACACACGTGGATTATTGTCCCTCATTGCAGTGACCGAATGTTGGAAAATGCACAACAGACTTCAATATTGAAATCAAATTGAATGCAGATTATCTACGTTTTGGATGGTCGTTTGAGTGTTGGCACCATATTTCACACAAATGATTCGTGACAGCCTCACCATAAAATATTATCCAACCTGTGAAGGGAATTTTATTTACAATGAGACTCCAGTCACATAGATACTAGGCCATAATAATCTCAATGAAAGGTCTGTGTGCACGCTAAGAAAATCAGTTAAAAATGAGATTGACAAAAATGTCAAAAAAATCCGTCTCTGAGTCGACTTGCCTTACTGATACGGCAGATCTAATCCCCCAAAACCATGGACTACACCATTCCTCAATTCAAATAATTAGACGTGAATGCACAATGGAGTTGGGTGAAGCATTAGGAGCTCGAGCCAGATCTATTACAATATGAAAACAGACTAGTATATTGCCAAATTTCTACACGACACAATACTAAAATAGTTGATAAATGTATACACGGGATTTGAAAACTGATGGCACAATCTGATCCAATGTAAGATCTAATTCATAGGTCGATTCTCAGAGCTAACGTAAAACCAATATTACCAAACTCGACCAAGATAGGAACTAATATCTACTTTGAGATGCAACCAAACAAATATAGATAAGAACAAATACCTTCTTCCTTATTTCATATTGTCAAATCAATACTATATTATAAATGATTTTAATCAAACAAAAAATATACCAATATGATTTTTCATCTGTTGGGCACTGACACAATCAAGATGCCCCTTTGATAGATTTCAAATAATCATGGCATTCACAGACCTTGACACAACTTGCTCTGATACCAGATAAATCTGAACAAATAAATTTGCACAGATAAAATGATCTTCGTCTATTCAGCTTCACATTAGATCATATGGGATAAAATTCAAATATATTGAGATATGCAACTCTTATAAATTAGGAAGTTTCTCTAATAAAACCAACAATAATCTAGACATCTCCTATGTTAGTGTGATTGTTACTCATGTAACAATACACACTCTAAATAATAATATTTAATAACACCCCATAAATATGATTAGTATATTTACACCAAACAACGTAACCATAATTAAATGATATTTACCATATGGTAAACTCAAACAATGTGAGTATTAAATATTCTAAACATTGAATTTTGAGATGAAGAACGACCAGTTCCATATACTAAGGAGAATGACGTAGCACATGTAGGAGTTCAAAAGCTGGTCCAATATTCCCATAATATAATGGGATTTGGAGATGCCGATTTTTATCACCTTGGTCGATAGTTTTCATGAGGATTTTGTCAATGATTTTTATACACTTCAGCTTAGGTGTTAGCTTGTGGATAGTAAGGTGAGGGAAAATTGAGTCGATGTTGTAAGTGTCACAAAGTTTCGAACTTTCTTGTTTTTGAAGGATTTTCCATTATCTATGATGATTTTATGTGGTATACCAAAGTGATAGATAATGTGATGATGGATGAAGTTGACGATTTTATCTACTTTAGTGGAGATAAGGGGGATTTCCTCCACCCATTTAGTGAAATATTCAATGGTTGGGGTGATGGATTTGTGTCATTATGATGAGCGAGGGTTGATAAGGTCAATAAGGTCAAGCCTCTTTATGAAAAAGGCCATAGGTCTTATGTTGGTTGAAGAGTGTGGCTAGGGATATGTGTGAGATTGGAATGTTGTTGACATTTGACACATTTCTTGACATAGTCACAATAGTCTTGGTTAAGCATGGGCTAATAGTATCCCATGTATAGGATCTATTTAGCAACATCTAAACCATTGAAGTGTCCACCACATATGTTGTCATGGACTTCTTGGATAGATAGATGAGCCTCTAGAGTTTTAAAAAACTAAGGAGGAGGCCATCAAATCCTCTTTGGTAAAGGATACCCCTAATATGACTTAGAGATATGTGCATTGTTCAAAAGATATTTTTCCATTTCTTGATAGATTTGCGGGTAGTTTGTTAGTGAAAAGATAATCATATGTCTACATATACTAGGTGTCGAGATGATATGTCTTCTTTATGATTAATGGTGGGGAGATCGGTCTTTGGTATAAGATGGTTGATCGAGTTTGAGTACGATGATGAAGATTTTGGAATTGTTTGGTGATAAAGGGATGAGGGAGGCAAGTGAATCCATGGTTTCTACAAAAATTTTAGATGGACGAGGGGTGGTTTGAATTTTTGTAATGGTCAAAGAGTTGTAATAAGTCTTCAATGATGGTTTTGTATTTTTTTGGGAACACATTTTTACATATCCATTTGATTTGGTTGATGACTAGTTATGAGTCTCCATAGATGTCAAGGATTTGTACACTAAGAAAGGTGGCAGTCTGAAGTCACATGATGAGGGCATCATATTCATTCATGTCATTGGTGCATTCAAAAGTAAGTTTTAAAGATAATGGAATATGAGTGTCCCAAGGGGGTATTATGACTATTTTGGCACCTCCCCTACCTACATTTGGACCCATCAATGAAAAAGGTAATTTTAAGAGGGATTTCATCATGATCTAGAGTATTGATAGATTTTTCAGGAAGGTGTTTGCAAGGTAATTTATTAGACGAGAGGGGAGATTTAGAGAAATGATAGAAATGAAGCGCCCTTAATAGATTTCGAGAGATAAATTCAAGGTCAAATTCAATCATGAGCATGATCCACTTAGTGATAAAATACTTGTGATATGGATTAGAATGCATGGATTTGAGTGGATTAAATTTTGTGACAACGTAAGTTTTGTGATTGAGAAGATAGTGATGGAGTTTAGAAGTTGCAAAGTACAAGGCATAACACAACTTTTCGACTTCTGAATAGTGATTCTCGTAAAGCATGAAGGTTGTGGTTAATATAATAGAATGTCTACTCCTTACCTTTTTTATGTCGATGTGCCAACATGGCTCCCAAGTTATGGTCAGTTATGGAGATATAAATATAGAACATATCCCCTCGCGTGGAGGTGTAAGCATTGAAGGTGATAAAAGATATTGTTTGAGGGCGTCAAATTCCTATTGAAAATTATCATCCCACTTGAATTTTGTGTCTTTTCTTAGGAGATGATGGAAATGTTAAAAATGGTATGATTATTAAGAAACAAAATGATGGATTGACTGGAGATTTCTTGAAGGCTATAAAGTTGTTTGAGATTAGATGGTGAAGGAATTTCTATAATGGATTTGAATTTAGCAGGTCAACTTTAATTCCCCTGATAAACACTATGAATCCTAGGATTTTTCTTGTAATAACTCTAAAAACACATTTAACAAGATTAAGATAGAGAAATAACTATAAAAATGTCCAAATATCATGTCAAGGACAATTAGTTGGTCTCTTCAGTGTTTGTATTTTCCTAAGATATCTTCTACATAGTCCTCTATGGTTTTTTTTATGAGATCATGAAAGATGTAGGTCATGGAATGTTGATAAGTGGACCTTATGATTTTTAGCCAAAAGGCACTACTCTATGGCAAAAGGTACCCACTGGGGTGATAAATGATGGATTGTTTGATCCTTTGGTTTGATAAGGATTTGATCGTAACCAAATTAACCATCCATAAGGGATAACATCTTATGGACTATTGTTAAATTAATGATCTAGTTGATGTTGGGTAGAGGAAAATCATCTTTGGGGCAAGCGAGCTTCAAGTCTCAGAATTCTATGCAGATGCATAATTTTCCAGTGGCTTTAGTGTCTGGTACAATGTTAGAAATCCATTATGGATAATCAATGGGTAATATAGAGTTGGACGAAAGAATACATTGAAGTTATTTTTAACTATTAGTGTGACACGGGGGTGCATCCTACAAAGTTTTTACTTCACGTGTTTAACATCCAGGATGGTAATGATTTTGTAGATAATGATGTTAGGTTCTATAATAGGCATGCCACTATAGAACCATGTGAAGGATTTCTGTGTTTAGATAAGAAAGTAGTGAATTTTTGGAGTTCATGTGAGTCTAAGGCTTGGCTGATTTTGACAATGTGTGACTCTTACGGTGTGTTGATATTAACATCGATGGTTGATTCATTAAGAAGTGTAGATGTATCGGAAGGTAAGGTATTCTAAAGATGGTGATCCTCAACACCCATATAACTTAAGATGGTTTGATCGTCGTGTTAACAAAGAATGTTAATGGTAGGAGAATATTCCTCTATTATATGCGGCAATATTAAGGGAAGTGTTTTAGTATTATCATTAGCATTATAAGTTAGTGGTCTAAGTGTAATAGAATTTACTAAGAAAAAGGTATATGGGATAGATAGGATGTCGTCGTCATTAAAGGGTGATTCTAATGATGATGATGGGTAAGGTTGTGATTCTCATATTAATGGTGATATATTATAAGAAGGGACTTTGAGGCTAAGGCCACATTTCTCATAAGGTTTTATCAAGTATTCAAATGGTAATTTTTGTGGACTCTGCTCATGTATAAAACCATATCGAATCCTTTCCATGCACAATAGTGGAGGTAAGTCTGGGAAAACTAAGGTTTATCTAAGAACGAAAAGTCTGAGGAAAATGGTTTTTTCGTGTGGTTGATTATTGAGATGAGATGAAGGGAATTTAATGCCTCTCTAAATTAATTGTGTTCAAAAGAAAGGAGGCCAAAGGAAATTATATTTCCTACATTGGGCTCATAGAGTGGTTTTTTTCAAGTTTCCCATTTGTTTTAGGCATAGGGATTATGTTAAGAGATAGAAAGTGTTACTCCTATGTGATAGAGGTTGTATGAAATCTTTTAAGGATAGATCGTATGGTAGTTTTGATGAGGGGATAGAAGAACTTATTGAAGATTGATCGAAGAGGTATAATATAATAGTGGAAATAGTACATCATTATGTGTGTAGGTCATGTGACAAGGTTTGAAGGGGTTAGGGTTGGTGAGGACCGTGAAGGTTTTACCCTCATGTTTATATTTTATACATATATGCAGTGTTGATGGGATATAATACATAAAACATATCCAAGGATGACTTAGTAACATGCTATATTGGAACTCTCCTTCTACAAGATAGAAGAGCTTGTGAATAATTTTAACACTTGTTTTGATAGGTAAAATGATTATTCCTAATGTTGGGATGACGGTGTAGTTAATAGCATGTAGCAAGGTAGGTGATTGGGTAACTATGGTGTCTGGTAGCTGAAGTTGTTTAAAGACATCAAATGATATTATGTTAATTTTAGTGCCATTATTGATCATAACTCTCTTAACAAGAGTGTCATTAATTTGGGTGGTAACAAAGAGAGGAAGATCGTTGTCTTCAATTTATATGATGGAATTTTAAATTCTTCAAATATGATAGTGAATTTTTTTAAGAGCACTAAGGAGGTTGGTAAATTATTGGGGTCATCTAATGGTAATGTAATGGATTGAAGAGATTCAATCATGGATTTTCGGTACTGTGGAGAGTTTTAAACAAGCTCATAAAGAGATATCTTGACAGGATCTTGATGTAATTGTTTGATGACAACCTTTTGTATGAATGTTGTAGATTGTATTTGAGGTCTCACAAGGATGGAAACATTGGCTTTAAAAGATGATGGGTTAGGTGATTTTGAGGGAGAAATGGCAATAAAGTCTTTGGCCCACTTTGGTTCATGGCTTTGGAGTCTTGTGGGCATGCTCTTGTGGTTATACAAATGAAATCTATCTGGAGGTGAGGGGATTTACTAGAGGAAGTATTATTTTTATTATATGGGATATTGAGTGATCATTTTGAATTTATATGTTTAGGGATTTGTGAAGTCGGTTTACTTTCATGTTGGGATTTAGTTATATTGAAATTGGCGGATGGATGCGGATGATTTTTATCTATGGGGAGACGTCTTTTTGCTAGTTATACTTTGGACTATGGAATGGAAGGATTTATAGTCCTTTGTGTAGTGTCCTAGTATTTGATGATAAGCGTATAATGCATCATAGTTATACCAAGAATTTTCCACCCTCGAGGATCAGAGGGATTAATAGGGGGTAATGTTATGACTGATGATTGGATGATTTTTTCAAGGATGTTAGTGTAATATCCTAATGGAGAGGATGATGGATGTTGGTCACTCATTTTGAGAACATAACTATATATTAATGTGATTCCCTTTTTTGAATTTCAGAATGTGGTGGAAGGTCGGCCCATAAGTGAAAAATATGCTTAAAAGATAAAAGAGGCCCAAAAGGAGTGAGTAAGGTGGGAAAGAGTCAAGGGCAACCAAAAGGGACATGTGCACTGGGTGTTGCTATCCTAGTTGGGCACTAGTATCTGAAACCAAATATAAATAAGCAAAGTTCGACTAGAATGTAGGGTGTGTAAGACCAAATAAAAACCAGATATAAATAAAAGAGGCCAAAGATAGTTGTCAACTACTAGTTTTCTTGCTTAGGAATCATGTAAATGCTAGCATGCTTTTAGGACCTAGAAATGTGCCCAAGTGTGTGATTTAGTGTCTACAATGACCACCACTTTTTGAGAGTGCATGTATTTCATGTAATATAAAATGGCATGTTCACTTTTAGTTTATATTATAACATGATTCTACTTTCAACATAACTTTGTAATTTATTGACAATATTTTATTTGTAAATTGTACTAATTATAAAGCTTCACTTAAAGTTGTTGGGGAATCAATTTATTGATATTAGTATAGATTTTGGGGGTTGCAAGGCACATTTTATGTGCATCTTATCTCTTTCTTGTGTTACATTATCTTCAAATTTATTCATTTCTTTGCACTAATGGATGAATCAAGGAAAATTGATCCCTTAACTCCACACAACTATCTTACTTTGTAGAAAAATATGAAACAATTTCTACAACCAAAAATTTTATGGTTTTTTTTCATCTACATAACTAACATTCACTAAGGAATATGAATAGTTTTAATATTCAAACAAACTTGATGAATCCATCAGAATTATTGGCATGAATGTAATAGATAGCTTGATATTTCATATTATGGATTGTAAAACACTAAAAGAGGCATGGGAAAATATTGAAAATATATTTGGTAAAGTTAATGAATTTAGAGCCTTATAAATGGATGTTGAATTTTCTTCCCTTGTGCCTAGTTCCTTCTCTTCTATTGAATACTTTCTAATCAATTTCAAATATATACTCTCATTATTTATAGGTTGTGGTAAAAGTAAAATAGATGATGAGTGTTTCTTTCTTATTTTTTTCTAAGATAAAAAGTCCCTTTCGGGTCTTTTCATCTACCTTTATTCCTCCATGGATACCTTAAGTACTTTTTTCAAAATGCCTTCACTTAAAACTTTTTATGAATGTTTTACTAGGTATAAATCAAAGCTTGTATAACTTGAATTCATCCATAGCTTTAAAGCATTATTTGTGAACTTGACCAAAGGAAAAGGTAAGTTAAAGACCAATTCAAAAACTTCCCTAAGACAATTTTCACACAATTTGCTTCTAAATATAAATCCATTGAGTCTACTCCTAAATTCAATAATTTTACCTTTAGAAACAAGAAGAAGTTTACCAATCCTATTTAACCCTTAATTAAATTTTTAGTCAATTTAGTTAGGTGTAAAATAGATTAGAGTTGATTACAAATTTTACAAGGATATTACAATATGAACACTAATTCATATTTATAACTCAAATCAAATAGAAGGAATTACCATACACCAATCAACCTACATACAATAAAAAGCATAAAACAGATGTATGAGTGAATTTAGCTAATTTCTAATGATTTCTAGAGAGATTTGGGATTGTGAAATCGTGATACTAGAAACTCGAATCCGTGTGATCTTCACAACCTAAACTGGAACTATGAATCTTCATGGCTCAAAATTATACAACTTAGTCAGGACCATACCATATAATATAGCCCTTTTATATGGCCTTGGACCATCCCTAAATCAAACCATATAACTTTATGGTTTTCTCACCTTCTGGATTTGTCTATCATTGTCAAACCTTAGTTGTCACACATGTAGTGAGGCTCTCTGAATGGACTGAACATCACCTCAAACCATAGCCATGGATGAATATTCCTACAAAAAAAATTAGAATGGCAAGTGGACACCCCCATGCACTAGCGATGATGGAATTACTCTAAATATGACTTAAACTACATGTCGTTATCCACCTAGCATGTGATATGTAGATAGATCAATCAAATTTGATCATTAATTTGACCATGTTTGCTTTGACTTGGATCTTATTAAAACACTTGGATATAAAATGTTTGGATGTTTTTAAATGAAATATATGACTACCTTGACCATGTTTATAGCTTCAAATATAATGTGGGTGTTTTCTTAATGAGTTTAGATGTGAGATTCGAGATTTAGAGAGATTTGGATGTCTTTTACAAGTGTAAGAATTGAGTGCTCTAGTGCATTTCCTTAGGAGTTCCAAGTTAGAAAATGAGGTAGTGTTTACTTTCTTATATAGGGTTTTGTAGATGATTTACCTAATAAAGACTAACTCGGATGAAGTGTAAGACCCAATAATAGATTTTAATTTTAAAGTACAATTTGGAAGACATGTCCATTTAAGACCGTACAAAGAGGTCATGAGAAGATAGTACAACCAAGATCAAATTGTACAGTGCTAACTAGGAGAATAGAATGATAGAAATGAAATTTGGAGATGATAAATTGATGTCTCTCTATTGATTTTTGTGAAAATTACTCGATCTAATACACATAATACTTGAAATAGCTACATAGACAATAATTAAAATCAGCAACACTATATTATTCTCACACTCATTTTTTTATTAATTCACTATTTCATTACACTCCATTATATAGGAGATGTATAATAACAATTCTCAAAACAACATTTTTCTGCATATACAACCATACACCCATATGGTTTCAACCTCTCACCAATATAATAATAAAACAATACTAATTGTTTTATTATTCTAACTTACTAACTTACCACATACCACATTTTACATTTACATAGTAAATGTACTTTCACTAATTTACCACCATAATAATTACACATGTAATTATTATTCACTCATACATACAAATGGAGCACTAAGATATATTTCCTAACATTCCCCCCCTTAGTGAAAACATGGGGAAAACTTTCCTTTGTACTTGCACTTACTTTCATGATCTGATGATTTTATAGGATGATCATAAACCTAATAGATGGTTTTTCATAGGGTTGACCATAAATTGAAAATGATGGTTTTGTAACTGGTTTACCACAAACCAAAAGGGTGATGGTTTTGCATAGGGTTTACCAACAACTGAAAATGGTGGTTTTACAAGTGGTGTACCACAAACCAAAAATGAAGGTTTTCAAGTGGTTTACCTACAACCACATCATGATGTGTCAAATACAATTATCATCTCTCATCACATTTCACTGCATGGAAAAACATAGGAAATATAGCTACTCACATATAGAAAATACCATAAATGTAGAAAACTAGAAATGGAACATTGAGATCATGTTCCCCCCTCAATGTGAAATTTCCTTTATTCTGCAAACCAAAATAGGAACACTACAACTAAACATTTTGCCAGACACACAAAGAAACAATAGGAAAACATTGTATAAAAAAATAATCACCATAGCTGATACGGCCCTATCATTGGTGACTGATGAGAGGTCATTGAATGAACTCCAACCTCATGTGCCTGCTTCCTCCAAGAAATTCACTTAGTATAGAAAGTATTCAGAATTATAGTCAATTTCATCTGTTATTTGTTCATCTTCATTATCTGAGCCTTCTTCAGTGACTATATTTGCTTCATTTTTAAGATTTCCATTGAGCAATTCTTTAGCTCGATCTCTACAAAAAGACTTAGTATGACCCCTTTTCTTGCAATAGAAACATTCAATTTCATCATTTTTTTAGAACATTTTGTATTTATTTTTAACATACAAAGAAGTTTCCTCTTCTATATCTTCTTTAGTTCTTTTTTCTTCAGCTAGGAGAGTTGAAATCATGCCCTCTAATGACTGAGAAGACATTTTCCCTAGAGTAAAGACAACATTATTGTGCTTAGATGACAAACTGTTTAATAATATGGCTTTTGCATCTTCATCATCAACATGAGCTTTAAATTTTTCTAGTTGTCTAAGAAGAGATCTCAATTCATTTATATGACTTGACATTGTGACTTCTTCATTCATTTTCAATTTGAATAATTGTAACTTTAAAGAGAATTTTGCATTATTCACTTTAGCCCCAAAGTTTTGTTTAGTAAATCCCATATTTCTGTAGAAGATTTTTCTAAATCTACATGATGTAATTCAGAATCTGAAAGACCAAGTCCAATTATTGCTTTGGCTTTGTCATCTCTAGTTTCCCATTCTATAATTTTGCTTACATCTGTAGGTGCTTTTTCTTTTCCATCTACTATCCTCCATAGGTTTTTATTCATTAACTGCATCTAAATTTTTACTCTCCATGTATGGAAGTTTAGCCCATTAAATTTATCTAATGGTGTATCCATTTTACTGAATCTAAATATCTAAAAAAAATTGAATGTAGATTTGAATTAGCTTTGATTTTCTGATTTCTTCAAAAAACAACAGTGATCAATGTGTTGTATATTAAAGTGGATGTTTATCCCAAAGGACAAACTGGGTTTGGTTATAATTTATACTGTAGCTTTCTCTATAGTATATCATTCCACATACAAAATTTTAAAGAAACCCAGATCTTGATACAAAAGTTACGAGATATTCTTCGAGACAGATTTAACCTGCTCTAATACCAAATGTGAAAATTACTCTAATCTAATACAAAAAATACATGAAATAGCTACACAGACAATAATTAAAATCAGCAACACTATATTATTCTCACACTCATTTTTTTATTAATTCACTATTTCATTACACTATATAGGAGATGTATAATAACAATCCTCACAAAAACCTTTGTCTACATATACAACCATACTCATGTATGGTTTCAACCTCTCACCAATATAATAATAAAACAATACTAATTGTTTTATTATTCTAACTTACTAACTTACCACATACTAACCACATTTTACATTTACTATTTACATTTACATAATAAATGTATTTTCACTAATTTACCATAATAATAATTACACATGTAATTATTATTCACCCATACATACAAATGGATCACTAAGATATATTTCCTAACAATTTTATATATTGTAGTTCCAGGATGTGTCGACATGTCGGTGTGCAAGGATAAACAAGGTAAACAATTAACCTCATAAATTAATAAGGGAATGGTGAAGTTTTTTTATCATAATAAGATTGCATAACCAAATAAGGGGTTGCAAAGTGTAAATTACTATATTTGAGTGTTTATAATCCCCCATTTAAATATGAAATTGATAATTGTTTTCTTAAAATAAATTGTACTTGAGTGTGTAAGTTGCTTGAATGTTTTTTTGTAGTTGCATTGTTTTTCTTGGTGTTGACATGTTCCATGATGAAACTTGTAACTTAAAGTGTAGTTAATGTCCATGATAGATAATTTATTGTAAATCAAATAGAACATGTATCAAAAATATTTACATTTGCATATATGTAAATTGAAAAGATGTAAACAAGGAAAGAATACACCTATTTTCTCATACCATACTTTTGTTGGATATTTGTCTTTTTGAACTTCACTAAAGGATTGGGGTGATCAATCCCCAATCATTACTAAAGAGAAACCAAAGTATTAGGTGCATGCAAAATAACACAAAAATGTGCAAAAAAGATAAGGAGAAATAGGTATAAATGCACCCTCCGAAGGAAGAAGACCATATACCTAAGTTATTCAACAAATCTGATATCTTCCCCTTAAAGTTTAATAAGAGAGGAAACCCTACCTATAAATACATTAATTTCTTCACTTCATTTAATAGCCTTATGGATCACACCGTAGTAAACAGATCTAGACCCAATTTTTCAAATAAGGTCATACATTACAAATGAGAATAGGTTCCCACAAAATCTCCCCATGTGTTTACAACCGAGTATGAATTGAAAAAAAAAATTGAAATGTGCTAACAACGTTGAACTTGAAGGAGATCCATGCCCCAAGATTCCTAAAATTTATTATTAGTGTGAAGAAGGATTGAAAACTTCCATGCCCCTTGTACTTTTCTCGAACTAAGTAATTTGAATGTGAAAATTTACAAAAAAACTTGTATATACAAGTGAAAACTTGAAAATGTTGAAAAATATGTTAAAATTTCCCTACTTAAAAATGTTTGGGGGGTTAGGACCATGCCATACAATCTTGACCAAAGTGTACGGTTTTGACCCTATGACGTTTTTGCCAAAGATATATGGATAACTACATTTTTGGGTGCTTGTGCCCCCTATTTGTACATGTATCTACCCCTAGAATTTTTTTTTATTATTAGCGAGAAAATTTTTTGGGTGGACAAATCTATGGGTTTCTTACCAATGCTTTGGGAATCGAAGTCCCTCTACTTGTATGATGTAGCTCTATGTTTATATGCGTGATGAAATGGGTTGTTCTGGTGGCATTTAGACTAAGGATCCAATAGGAGCATTCCATTGACCCTACGGAAATCTTGCAATTACCTGCAAGAGAAGAATTTTCTTGGAGAGCGAGAAAAGGAATGAGAGATAAGAAAAAGGGATTAATTTTGTAGGTAGAAAATCAAAGTCCTACAACTATTAACCAGAAGTTACCATCACACATATTCATAGAAAGAAAACAATGATGCTTCAACACTAACGATGAGAGGAAACCATGTATACAAATATGCACACATTCATACGTATGAGAAAAATGGAAAATTCTTCCTTGATTAGCATTTCAAAAAAGTTATACAAAGTAGGGAAAAGGAGGAAACAAATGCAAAAGGGTAATGGAAGAAAAAAACTATCTCCTTTTTTCTCTTTAATCACAATGCACTCTCGAGTTTACAAAATTGACAACTAACCCTTTGAAAAGAGAAGGCCTTTATAATTTATACAATGAGAGAAAGTAGGGGAAAGAGAGGAGAAAAGAGGAGAGAGGGCGAGGAGTGTCAATGAAGAAGAATCGCATCTCGATGAAGTCCACATATCCTTGTGGATAATCGACAAAGTGCTCCATTGTAGTGAACTCGAATCTTTGAATGTCTCACACCATGAGAAAACTCTTTTAAATGATTCGTAGACCATAGGCTAAGTGTTTATAAAAACTGGCAAATGATTACTTTGGTGATCACGGGTGTTTCTCATGAAGATCCCCTCTGAAGAGATTGAATCTTGAAACTGACCTTGTCATGAATCTTTGCAATACTACCATGTTCCACTGATAAAGATGGATCCTAGGATGATATACTTTACTTGTCAGCACTGATGAATACATCATTGATCAAAGTGAATATTGCTCATTCTGATACACTATCATTCCTCTGCAGTAGTTTTCAGACAAATGAAACCATAACAACCCAAAGAACTGGAATTTCATGCTTCTTTGGACACCTTACTATGCATTGAAAAGGATAACTTACTATTTTTAGTAAGTGTTAGATTTCACCCTTCATGACCCCAATCGGTGAAGTTGGCTTGCTCAATTTCCCTATGTATATTGCTCCCTCTGAAATAAATCTTTGAGATGACTTACTATTTTTAGCTAGTACCCCTATAGGGAACTTACTATTTTTAGTAAGTGGTCATTTTCACCATTTTCAACACTGCTTGACCATTCTGATCTTCTAATTATCTTTGGTGCACACCGTCTTCATTGCAACCACTTCTAGAGATGGTTTACCAAAAATAATGAGTACTCATGTAGTAAGGCTTATTATTTTTTGAAAGTGGGTTTTTAGGAATCATTTTGCAACAAAATGAAATTTCCCGATATGGGTTTTTGCCCAACAGTGCACCTCTGAAATTTCAACTCAATCCGGTGTCAGGAACGAGAGATTTTAAATTTCTAAATTTTCATTGCAGGAAACGGGGTTTCTTCACTATGAAAAATCTAGAGCATTTTTGTGAAATATTTCACTTGGATCCTCATGGCCTCTGAAAAACTAGAAGATTGCAAAAACTCCCATGTCAATTTGTGCACCGGTCTTCAAGTTACGAAGATTTTTCACTTTCATGGGTTACAAAGTTATTCTAGTGAAGAACAAGCTTGGAGCCTTCAAAAATAAGTTTTTTTTTTAATTTTTCTTCTTCTAATAATGGTAAAGTTTCAGAAATGGATGGAGCATGAAAATGGTGAGGGATATTTGATTGAAAATTCAAAGTGAATTTTGGGAGCAGATGGAGAGATGGTGGGAGAAAGAGTGAAAAATGGCTAAGTCCCACCTTTCAAGATTTTGAAAATGAAGAGAGGGGATGGGAAAAATTTTTGTGTCCCCATTGTCCCTTTGGTTTGGGTACAATAGGTGCACATTTTTTTTCCTAATCCTGGTGTTGCCAAGTGTCAATCAATCATTAGTTGGGAGGAATAGAGGAGGGAGCTAAAAACAAACACTTGGAGGTCTCTGACGGTCGTATGATGAACCATGGGAAAATAAGGAGGGGGCGTAATTTTTTCACCTCTTGTCCCTTTGAAAATGTGAAATGGGGACATAAAAATTTTCCTCATCCTCATGCTAACATGTGTCCTTCAAAAATTTGACTAAGTACCTTTGAAACATGCTACCTTGGGAAGAGACTTGAAAATGCCATATCTCGGGCTCCCAGAGGTATTTTTGGGTGAAATTTTATATTATTTTGACTCCAAAAATCCTTCCAAGATCAATTATATGGGTCTCATATTTTAATTATACTCGAAACTCCCTAAAAGGGACCATTTTTATTATGATCATTTGTTATCCTGTAAAAATGAGCTCCTGAAAAGCACCAAGAGTTTTATAAAAATACATTGATTCCACCTTGTAGAGGATTCTATTATATTTCCAATGAGTATTTTTTTCTCCTAAATCCTTATGGAGCTCCCAAAATCATTTGTTGAAGATCAAGTACTTGTTTTGACTGTCTTCTCCCTAGGGCTGAGACTGGGTCGCATGGGGGACCAAGGGCCAAAGGGAGGAATGCAAAGGGTGGGGAAATTTTTATGTAATTAATGTCCATTTTAAAATGTGAAAAGGGTGAAATAAAATTCACCTTGCTCTAGAGATTCCAAGTGTCATGCATGCAGGAGTAGGTAGGTGGAAGTCAACTTGGTCAAAGGAGCTTAAAATAGGTCGTCGGGGTCATATGAGGGACTTGGAGGATAAAAGGGGGTGGGGAAAATTTTATTTTCCTATTGTCCAAATTTTAAAGGTTAAAAAGGTGCTAAAAATTTTCCCTATCCTCACAATGACAAGTGGCATGCATGCGGGAGTAGGTAGGTGTGTAGGTCAAACTGGTCAATAGGGGCTAGAAGGTGAGCACATGGTCATGTGGGTGACTTGGAGACTAAATGAGGGTGGGGTAAAAAAATTCACCTCATTTCCATTTGTAAAGGTTTAATGGGGATATTAAATTACACCTTCACCACATCTTTCCACGTGTCTAGGTGAGAAAATGGTTAAGTGTCGAGAAGCGTACCTTGGGAGCCAACTTGTGAAGGCCATATCTCGAGCTCCCGGATGTATTTTCGGGCACTTATTTATATGATTTAGCTTGGAAAAAATCATCTGAGAATAATGGTGATGGTCCCAAGGCTCAATTATGACTTCAACACCTCCAAATGTCTCCTTTTATCTTGGGACTGCCGGTTGTGCGTTGGAAGAATGAGCTTCTAGAACGAGTAAATGGAGTTTCAAGAAGTCCCATCTTTTCAAAAATATAGAGAATTAAAAATTATTTATATATGCATTTTTTTGGATTTAAAATCACTATGGAGCTCCCAAAATCTTGATTTGAAGTCTAGGTCCTCTTTTGCGGTCTATGCTCCTTGGGCCCAAAACCCTCTTTCGATAAATTGGCTTCAAAACTTCGAAATATTCCAAATAAATTCCTTGTTGTTTTGGACTCTTAAATACACCTCCATGATGATTATTGATGTTTTTACAATCCATTGATAGTGCACCGGCTTAGAATGGTGATGAAAGCCCCTTTTAAGCATGTTCAAGAACTCACTTTGCAAACCATTATTCCAACATGCTTAAATGATCTTGTTTATTCTTAAATCACCAAGGAGATTATATGAAAATATCTTGGGGATTATATGAAAATATCTAGGGATAATTTGGTGACCGGGATAAGAATGGTGTGGGGATGGACTAACCTATGGGTGTCTTGGGAAGGTATGAATTTGAAAAGAAATTGACGTTGTGGTATGGTTGTCCCGCTTTCTAGTGAATTTTTCGTTTGCAAAAACACAAGACTATTACCAAAATATTGCGTAACATTATCAAATAAATTATAATATTATTAATAATGAATTTATATAACTCATATTAATAATATAGTTGTAATAGTGTTATTATTGGTGATTTGTGAGAAAAACTCATGTAGTTATTTTAGTGTGAGAGATATCCTAGAGATTAGCTAGAGATATATTAGGAGATAATGTTGAGAGATTATAGGGATTGAAGATGAGTGTTGAATCCACCATTGTAGGAGATAATACACTATATATGTAGCCTCTATCAATATCAATTATTATCCCAAATGAATTCAACTTCTTCGATATAATATTCGATTAATACGTATTGTGTTAGACTATTTCTAATAATCTAGACCAAATTTATTATTTGGTATCATAGTGATGTGATCTCGGTGCTTTAACTAAACCTGAGAGACCTGAGAGTTTTTTTGAGAGTCAAATAATCTAGGTAGTAGGTTCGAAGTGGGAGCTCAGATCTGTTCGTTTGATTTTACTTTGATTTATGTGACTCCCGTGAACAAATAATTGTAGCATTCCTATGTCAGGCGTAGGAGGCCGGTCGTGTGCACCATTTCCTCAGACTGGATATATGGTGTTTTTAAGTCTACATGTATGTCACAGTATTTAAGACGTATTCAGCCATATTTTGTGCATAACCTCTCATCTCATACATGTCTCTTATATAGTCTAATTTCCTTGCATACATGTCTTTATTCAGTTTTACAATCATCACCATTTAGATCCATGGATTTGCATCCAAATATGCGTTGTATAGTATTGTACTGGCTTTGAGCTTAGATCAATATGATGTTTTGATGATTTTCATGGATGTGTCTTGTCTTTGCATTTGACGCTCCCTTGGAGGATTTACATTGATCGTGGTTTTGACTTACAATACTACCATATTCCTCTAATCGACCACACCATCTGCATGCAAATTATCATCCCTCGAATGGTGTTTTGTACATTCAAATTATTTTGGAATCAAGTTGGATGAATTTTCATTCCATTCAGAGCTTTTAGATACACTTGGCTTCGTCTTGAATGTGTTGATGAACTCGGTCAGATCTGTGGTTACTTTACTCAGAACATTGGTCCTACCCACCGATTGTTTTCTAAACATCTCTCTATTCAATGGCGAGTTAGATCATTGAAACACCAAGAGTAATTTCTCATCGGAAGCCGCTTTATCGGATCTAGCTAAATACATGGTTAGATGAACATGTGATCTTCCATTAACATGTGCATGCATATCTAGACTCTTTTTGACATCTGTCTGCAACTTGACTGAGTCTTGGAATCGTTTGGAGCTATATATAAGGAGACAACGCAAATCCAAGTCATATGAATTAGATTTCATTATTTGGTTGTAATAATGTGAGTCTTGTTTAAAATTTGTTTTTTTAGAATAGGTATTTGATTCATTAGCAAGTGTCATCATAAGTTTAGTTTTCCTTTGTTTAAGTCGAGTCAATAGAGTCAAGTTTTAATGTTTAGATCAAAGTTCAAAGTTAAGTCGATTCTTACTTTTAGATAAAACTCTAAAATCTAGAGTATGAATCAAAATTTAAGAGTTATTATTGAGTAACAAATTTGTGTATCATGGGTTTAAATTGTTCTCTCTAGTTAATATTATTATCTTAGTCAAAAATCAAGGGTCGTTTATCAATATTTGTGTCTTTATTGTCATAATAGTATTGTGAAAAATCATGTTATAATGTCATTGTAAGTCAAATTTGTTATGTCATAGTGAAATTTGTAGTATTATGTCATTTTAATTTGTCTTAGTGTCAAATTTCATAAAGTCATTTCTAGTTGAGTCCTCTTGTCTAAGTCAAAAGTGTCATTTTCAAATTTGTGAGTTGTCATGAAAATATTGTGTCACTGTAAAAAGTTATAAAAATAATTAAAAAATAATAATTTGCCTTACGAACGTATTTTGGGGTTACCAACATCGATTTGTAATCAATATGCTATTGAGCCTCAAAGTAATTTTTTCTAAGTAAGTAGCATCTACATGGAGGACGGAGGCAATGGAGGCTGGAGGTCAATCAACAACCTCTCGTCAGTCACCAACGACAGGGCCACATGAAGTTGTGGTGGCAGTGTGTGTGTATGTGTGTTTTCTTTTATTTCAGATTTGTAGTATGATTTCAAAGTTCTGTTTGAATAAGTGAAATGTTCACATTGAGGGGGGAATGGAACATGGTCTCAATGTTAAATTTTCCCTCTATTCAATTTGTATTCAGTAAGTAGTGGTTCCTACATATTCCCTGAAGGAAAGACATAGTGGATAGATGAAAGCACAAAGGAAAAGCAACAACATGATATTTGGGTTGTTGGTTGTCCTGTAAAACCATCCTTTGTTTTAGGTTGTTGGTTTTCTGTAAAACCATCCTTTATTTCAGGTTGTTGGTTGTCCTATAAAACCATCCTTGTTGAGGTTGTTGGTTGTCCTACAAAACCATCCAGATCATGAGCACGCATGGGCGGAAAGCTACAGAAGGAAGTGTGATTATTTTTTCTACCTTGTCAACATTAGGGGAGTGTATATTGGGAATTAATAATGTTAACAATAGGGGAGTGAATGTTACCAAAATATTATGTAACATTATTAAATAAATTGTAATATTATTAATAATGAGTTTATAGAACTCATATTAATAATATAGTTGTAATAGTTTTATTATTGGTGAGTTGTGAGAACAACTCACGTAGTTATTTTAGTGTGAGAGATATCCTAGAGATTAGCTAAACACATATTAGGAGATAATGTTGAGAGATTCTAGGGATTGAAGATGAGTGCTAACTCCACCATTGTAGGAGATCAAACACTATATATGTAACCTCTATCAATATCAATTATTATCCTGAATGAATTCATCTTCTTCAATATAATATTTGGTGTTTTTATTGTGTTAGATTATTTCAAATAATCTAGACCAAATTTATTAAGAACAAAATCTATGTTTGCTAAAAAATTAGAATAAACCCAAATAGATGCCCCCTCTTTTAAGGCATATTTGAAAACCATGTTTGAGCATGTGGCTCAAAATAAATAGATGTTCATTATTGAAGGAGATGTCGTAAATGTTGTGTAAAGTGCTAAAGAATTGGCCGCCTTGAAGAAATTGTACCTATAAAAGGAAAAGGTGTTTGTGCTTGGTGGAAGCCATAGAATGAAAAAAACAATGCTAGCAACAATTAGGCCTATAAATATATATGGATAAAATCAAGGACCATAGTGTAAACAAGAAAAAGTATTCACTAATGACCCATGGGACCCCTGATGTCATAAGACAATCAAGGCACATAGTATAGTCACAAAATCACACATCTACTATAATTATATTGTCAAGTATGGTGTTTTATATATGGATCTTTGTTATTTAATGACCCATCCCCTTTTGGCGATCAGTTTAGTTGGTACTTTTCATGGTTTTTATTGCACAAAGTTTGGTCATCAGTACTGGAGTCATCCTCGGGTCTCGAGCTATCATTATCCACCAGTTGTCATCTCTAGTCTTTGAATAGGTGCCTAGGAAGGGATTAGGGTGCCTTGGGTACCTTGGTCCTCATTTCTAGGCCCCTAGTCCCGACACACTTGGTTCTCATTTAGATGTTTGAGGTTGGTCTTTATTATTTTCCCTCCCATTCCCTAGGTACTAGTCGTAATTGTCAGGTCATTAGTGTCAAAATTTGAGCAAGAGATCCCTATATAAACACAACATACATACTATCTTATGGGAATGGACTATTTCTACTAAGGGATAACTATCTACATAGAGCAAGGGACTGCATTTGGGCATTATTCTGCATCACACACTACATAGAAAGGGATTCTATTCTATTCCATCCACCATTTTGCATTTTATCTAGCTATTCATTGATACTTTGGCTATGTCATTGCCTAAGGGAATCATTAGCACATTATTGCACACACAATCACATAGAACTACATTGGGTTTGAGATGTAGTGTAAATGCTTAGTTGTAAGACCACCATTGTGGCTACTAAGGACAATCGACCCTTCATTTACATCTTTATTTTTTTAGGGTTTGATTCTTTGTATGGGGTTTTGTAATTAATTATGTCGACATCATTAAGTAAGTTGACATCCACCGATCAAAGGTGAAGTATGTGAAGACCTAGACCACTCAAAAGTTTTGAGTTATTTCAGATCGGGGTCCCGAGTAACCAAGGGTACCCAGACCCTTATCCTTCTCTCAGTAATTTCCTAAGGCTCGCCTTTGACAATTTTTGAGTGTTTTATGACACATTCACTTCATCACCCTATCCAGTCCCAAATCACTATGAGGTAATTCTAATTCATGTTAGTACCTTTCCCCTTTCATTTTCATTTCATTTAAAATATCAAATAAATTATCTAGCATTTATATTTCAATATATTTCAGTTATTACATTGTTGTACTTCTTATATTATTACTAAAATATCATATTTTAGATAATCATTTTGGTGAACCGTAACTTAGAACATTTTCCCTAGGATCCACTTCAAACCCTAATGGCTAAGGATATCTCTTCTCCTTCTCGTCCCATCATGTCTCACTTTAGTGTCAATCCAATCTATGATGAGGTTGTTATCATTGAGCTCATGGATCTCTATAGTAATGTTACTATACCAGATCATATTCAACAACAACTCTTAGACAATCAACAATATGTACCTACTAGTTTTGAAAATTCTCCCATTGGCATTAGTATTTTTTAGATCCGATAGGCCTTTACTCATTGTACACCATGTTATATGACTACTACTGATCCTCCTTTTGATATTTCTAAAGAAATTCTAGATGATTCTCTTATTGATTACATGTTAGGTCTTGACAATATCTCTCATATTGATTCTCCTCCTAATCAGACCACTATTATGGCTACATCTCATGACTCTCCTATTTTTATGATATTGCTTCTCCTAATCCATCACATACTAGTTCACATACTCTCTCATATTATGTTGATGATCCTATTGATAGTACGCTTAATGACATTTTCATATCTGAGTCTCTATCTGATGTCGATGATACAATTGATAGCCATGATTCTACTACTTTTCATACTGTTGAGTGTGAATCTCCTACTCCACTTTCTCCTAAGGTTGTATCTAGCATCATGCATGAGTCACCTCCATCTATTAGTTCTTCTTCTCCTACCATTTCATCTCCTCCTAACACTTCACCTACATCTATTAGTTCATCTTCTTCTATCAAGTGTATCTCCATCGTTCACTTCACCTCTCTAGGGATGTTTTCGATGTTATTCCTACCACTACTATGGATGTTCCATCTTCCTTCATCTACTATTGCTTTTTTCCAGCACCTACCCCTAGTGTGCCTTTAGCATTGGAAATCTCCTTTATCTTCTCTTGAGGTACCTATGATTACTCATAATGGAAAGTTACAACCACTTAATACATTATTTCCATCTCCTATTATTCCTTCACAGGACATTTTGTCTCTCATGCATGTTGTAGGTCAATTACAAATCTTAGGTTCAGTCACTCACTTTAGAAAGTAGGGCCTATTATGCTTCAATTGATAACAACTCATTACATGGCAACCCTATTCCTAAGAAGATTCATAACTCTACATTTCCTAAGGACTTTATCATGCCTACATTCACATGCTTTGATGGTACTGGTGACCCTCACTTACATCTCCAACATTACCACATGGCTATGGCTCCTATTCTAATGATAGATTATTACTTAAGGCCTTTCGACATAGTCTTACTGATGATGCTTTACAATGGTACACTCATCTTCCATTTGGGTCTATTAGTACTTACTATGATATGGAGGATGCTTTCCTCCATCATTTTATCATCAACAATGGCCCTAGAGTTACTTATGATCATATACCTACTTTACATTAGGGCACATCCGAACCTATCAAGGATTACATCTTATGATTTAATGCTTGTATGCATCAATTAGTATTCCAACCTATCGATCTTGAGAAGCAATTCATCTTTTTTTCATGGTTTAATTCCTCTCTCAAGAAATGATTGCAATATGATACATGTGAGTCATTCATACTCTTTTGCTATAAATTCATTGACCTAGAACAGACCTTCTCTCAGACACATGTTATTGATCCTCCACTTCTACTACTATTGTTATATCATCTAGTTCTTCTCCATTTCCACTAGTTGAGAAACCCACACAATCTCCATCTCTTCCTAGCAAGAAAGCTCAACCTACTACATCACAAAAGCATCCTTCTCCTCCTCCTCCATGATAGACTACTTCTCCATCTACTCCATCTATTTCACGTGAGCCATTACACTTCTCTCATCATGCTTGACCACATGATGTTGCGTGATTTACTTAACAAGCATCTAATTCACTTTCCCTCTAACCAACATCATCCACAACACCATATACATCTACAATCGCGCATGATCAACCCTATTGTAATTATCATCATATCAATGGCCATAGGGACAATGATTTATTTTCCCTTCATGATAGATTGCAACAATTAGAGGATAAGGGCATCATTCCTTTGGCTCTCACTCACATGAGTGGTCCATCTCTCTCTACCTTCTGCATGTTTCTACTCGGGTTGAGTTATCTCCTCCATCTAGTGCTAAGGTTATTATACATCCATCACCACAAGTTATCACTCATGTGTGCTCTCCACTGCATCCATCCATCATCTACACCATCACATCCACCACATCCACTTCATCCATCTCATCATCCATCACATCATGTTATTATTTCTTCACATTGGCTTCCACAGCCCTCCGCATTCACACATCCCACTAGTGCTCCACATGATATTCAGTTTGGTTCATATGCTCACGTTACTTTCATGCCACATGCTTCCACCACTTTCGTTCACCTTCACCTTGGTCTTTGGTAGGTGATTACTATCACCTTACCCCCGATGATGACACTTGTGTTCTTATGGTTCTTACATGATGTTGAGGGTTTTTCTATAAGAACCTCTCATCACGTGCTTCATCGATTCATCTAGTGCACTCAATCATTTCCCAATGATGCACTCTTGCTTTACATGGTTCATTCTTGACTATTGAGGGTCTTAACTAAATGAACCTCATCATATATATGTTGGGGGCATCACTAATTCCCCCTATTTTCATCATACTAACATGTGGGTCATTGTATTAGTACATATTAATCGATCATTTATCACAATTTTATTTTAGTTACAAATCACACTACATACATCACCCATCATCATCAACACTATATCATCATCACATTATGCATTTTTTTCTATCATCATCATACTACAAATCTCAATCAACAACCATAAACAATATCCACCACATTACATAAATTACAACAACAATCACAGGATCGTACATCATCAATCACATTATACTAACAACTACACATCATGAGAAAACATTCAATACAATCATTCACAAATCATATCTCATTAGTCACATTATAACATTAATACACAAAAATATAATCATCATATGCCACTAACATCATATATATATATATATATATAGTATAAATCATAGTTACAAAAACATCTCATCACTGGGGGAAATGCCCCTACATAATATACAACAATACAAATCAAATCTCATCATCACTATCACTCTCTAGTACTACGAGAGCTCTCTAAATTGATGCTTCACCACTAACTAACTAAGTGCCACTTTGGTCATGACCTCGATATCTCTCCACCTACCTTGTAGTAGTGTAACCTCGATAGACTACTTTAAAAATAATGCGATTGCAACTCGACATAACATGCAAACACATCCTACGCTAAGGGGCCACCACCACCTAGCCTCTCTGGCTCATCGAGTCTCCTCATGTGCCTCATCCCTCTCACCTAGTAGCACATACATGTCATTACTGTTATGGCCACTGGCTCAAACAAATGGGCATGCTCACCCACAATGTCATCCACATGCTCTAGTATCCCTCCACCCACAAGTACGTCGTTGGCACATTCCACGTCAATGTGTGGATGGATGTGTCCACTATCAAGGACCAATATGCATCACCTACTAAAACACATAGAACAACCCATTAGCTAACCATCACCATCATATAAAAAAATAACACATCACAACATAACTATACAAATACTCATGCTTTGCTACAACTACCACTACATTTTAGGGGCATGTGCTTCCCCCTCCCACTCCTCCATGTGGTAATCCCATCTTACTTTCTATGAACAATGGAAACAAGAATACCCATCGATGTGTTGCCCACCATGCATGGTAGGCCTCCTATACACCCCCTCATCATCTTAATCTATCGGCTCTATCACCACATCTACCTCATCTAGCCAAGAGGTACTAGCTCTCTCATATGGGCCCTGGTCTAGCTCCTGCACCCTCCTTGGTGCTCTAATGGATCTCAACCATATATATGGCTTTGGGGGCACATCTTGAGCCATACCAAATTTATCACGTGATACCCTCTCCACCTGGAATAACTTAACCACCCTGGGAACCGATCCTCCAACCACATAGTCCTCGTACACACCGTAGCTCTATAACATCCTTTGCCATCCTCCATAGTCTCAGTATGGCCTCCATATCACTATCTCAGGCCCCATCGATCTATCAGTTGCCCTATAGGTATCTATATCCATCTTATGCCCACACACACCAACCCACCTCCTAGAAAATATATCTATCTAGCCCACTCTACTTGCGGACCACCAACT
The DNA here is from genome assembly GCA_018340775.1 of Taxus wallichiana var. yunnanensis. Classification (NCBI taxonomy): domain Eukaryota; kingdom Viridiplantae; phylum Streptophyta; class Pinopsida; order Cupressales; family Taxaceae; genus Taxus; species Taxus wallichiana. The sequence continues at coordinate 364,376,736 of CM031233.1, forward strand.
GGCCTCAAACAACTTTGTTATATGCTCATAGGCCCATACATGCAATAGTGTAGTAGCTCCTATCCCACCTCCATGCTCCTCTTGTGTAAATCTATATAGATCCTATACAGGTGGGCCAACACACATCATGCCCATGCATATCTAGTACTCTCCTCCTCTATTCGGTGGCATATATCATGCATCTTATACAAGATTCCCACACCTCCCTCCCTCTACTACAATAGATGAAGCAATAACCATGGATATGAACTTCCACAAGTGTGGAACCCCTAACCTCAAAAATAACATCCAAGCTAATATGGGCCTCGATAGGTACTCGAGTCCCCATAAAAATACATCTAGTGGCCCACATTTGTCTCTCCATATCCTCAAGGGCATGACCTGTACTCTCTCCCCAATAATTGTAATCATAGTATGTGATACACATCCTCCAATGTGACTATCATCTCACTCATAGGAAACCAAAAAGTACAAGTATATCACACACCACCTCTCACATAAGGCTATCAACATAGGCATATTATGGGGCACATCCCCCATCCCTATGTGTCACAGACCACATGGTCCATAACCTCCCAATCATCATTAGACAAACCCAATCCAAGAAAAGTACTCAAATGACGACCCCGTGGAACTCCCTCAAGTGGATATCCCTCTACACAACACAAAAAAACAAACATAATGTTAGAACACTATAAACAAACCCATACACACTCACTTATCACATTACTATACAATAAAAATTACATTTACACCACTCAGGACTAAATACACACTCTCTGGACTAGGGTGCCTAAAATCAAGGATTGGGGCACCTAGAGTAGGACACCAATGCCCAAGTCTGGGTGCTCTTGTCCCAAAGGTCACTAACACCTTCACCACTCTTGTCTAGGTCTAAAAACGTTGAAAAAAGTCAAAATCACAATTTTGCAAAAATTCACTAAAAAAACTACTATACACTCATTTTTCAAAAAAATATCACACTTACCAACTCGTCATCATATGTGATGCTACGGTGGTCACCACCATCTCAAATGGCTAGGTCATGCTTCTCTCACTTGTGGCATCCTTACACACTTAGAGCTCACTCATCACACTGCACAAAAGAAAAATGAAGTGACTAATCACTTTTTCACCTTACTATTTATAGTTACTTTTTGTTACCCACTTTACTATGGTCATTATTTCATGATCATTTCTCAACTAATACACACCACATGATTTTCGTCATATCTTGAGCATTTTTACTCTAATTTACACCCCTGTTTTACAAATTATTTTCAAAATTCCACCTACCATCATATCATACACATGACACACATTACATTATGTTCTCCTCCTTGACATTGTATTTCACAATCTACACATTTTGGTGATTTCTATCACATTTTATCTATTTCGTGTGCTTACTTTGGCTCAATCGTTCATTCTTATCATCACTTCCCCTTTCACCAAAAGGGGGGCATATAATTGGGGTCATCCTATAATTCCCCTTACACATCATGTGATCAATCAACACTACTAATTCATCATTTTCAAACATTTACTAATGCACCATGTGATATTTCACCATTAATTCCCCTAATGACCTAACTGGGGGCAAAAAAACATACAATTTCTATATGTGATACTTCATCAATTTCATAGTGATTCCCCTAATGACCTAACCTGGGGGAAAACAAACATTAAAATATTTCCATGTGATATTTCATCAATTTCTATCATCCCCCTAATGACCTAACCTGGGGAAACTAGCGTAAAACCTCTCTATGAGTAACCAATCAAAAATCAATCAATCAATCAATTCATCAATGTGTTCAAGTCTCTAACAATCAAAATCATACACTATTCAATCAATACAATACAACACATGTGGCCTCCCAGATGACCTAACTTGGGAGTTACATTCATTACTTTCCCAGATGACCTAACTTGGGAAGTTATTCTATATTTGGCATTTTCTTCTAGATGACCTAACTTGGAAGCCATCATACATTTCATTTCTTTAGATGACCTAACTTGGAAGCCATCACATTGCGGGTGACACCCATGGAGTGGGGAAAGATTTCCTTTCCTATACCACTCCTATATGGGTCAACTATTTGATCAAAATTATTTGGATCCAAAAACACAAAAAGTTTGATCTGAGTCCATCTCTACAATGGCTAGATCTTGAGGATGTAGTTAAAGGTTGGAGAATAACACACTTTTCTCCCTACACTCTTCCTCTGGTGGACAAGACGCCCAAATCCTCCTCTAGTCGATTTTTCATATACACAATCGGGTTGGGAATTGATCACTCCCTACCCCATCTTATCATCATCATACAACATTTGAAATCATCAATCATCCAATATCACAATCATCTCTCTCATTTAGTACACTTCATCACAACATTATGTTTCTCACTATGTTGCATGGATCAACATGTTGATCCATGGTTTGACACACTATATGGTTCATTTAGTAACACTTTTCTACCACATCTACATGTTCTACTACAACATGGGCTTCTCCAGATTTCTCTCAAGTACGCATCTCTAACTACTTTATGTTACCAAGCTTTCACTCACCAACATAAAGTGGGGGAAAATGTAGTCACAAAATCACGCACTTACTACTATAATTATACCACCAAGTATGTTGTTTTATATATGGATCTTGCATAAGAAAATTATTCACTAATGACCCATCCCCTTATCCGGTCATCAGTTTAGTTGGTTTTTTTCATTTTTTCTTACATAGTCATCATCACTTACTTGCATTTAAGTCATCTCTCAGGGAGTCTTAGTTGTTGTTATTCACTCAGTTGTCATCTCTAGTCTTTGACTAGGGCACTTAGGAAGGGATTAGGGCACCCGGGCACCCTGGTCCTCATTTCTAGGCACCCTAGTCCTAGTCACACTTGGTTCTCATTTAGATGTTTGAGGTCAATCTTTATGATTTTCCTCCCATTCCCCTAGGTACTAGTCGGCATGTCGGGTCATTAGTGTCAAAATTTGAGCAAGAGATCCCTATATAAACACAACATACATACTATCTTATGGGAAACTATTTCTACTAAGGGCTAGTTATCTACATAGAGAAAGGGACTGCATTTGGGCATTATTCTACATCACACACTACATAGGAAGGGGAGTCTATTCTATTCCATCCACCATTTTGCATTTTATCTAGCTATTTCCCGATATTCTCTGCATCATTGGCACTAGGGCATCCTATGCACATTATTGCACACACAATCACATAGAACTACATAGGTCTCGAGATGTAGTGCAACACTTAGTTGTAAGACCACCATTATGACTATTAAGGATAGTCCAACCCCTTCATTTGCATCTTTCTTTTTTAGGGTTTGATGCTTTGTATGGGGTTTTACAGGTAATTATTCATCATAGGTTCATAGTAACATCAGTAAAGTAAGTGTGACATCCATCCGACAAAAGGTGAAGTATTGCGAAGGCATAACAACCCTCCCAAAACTAGATTCTGAGTTTTTTCATAGACCAAAGCACCTAGATTTCAGACCGGGGTGCCCCAGGTGCCCTTGTCCTTCTCCAGGCCTTCGAGTCGGCCGGATCCACCTCTTCTACAATTTCACGAGGCTCATACCTACGCTCAGTCTTGTTAGTTCATCACCATGTATAGTCCCAGATCACTTTGTGAGGTAAGTCTAAGTTAGGTTAGTACTTTCCCATTTCATTTGATTTCATTTAAAATATCAAATAAATTTCCTATCATTTGTATTTCATTATATTTCAGTTATTACATTGTTTTACTTCTTAAATTATTACTATTCAGATTTTAGATAATCACATAGTTTATTTTAGATAATCACACACACACAGTTTATAAGTAATGACATCACACACAACACACAGTAACACACACACACACACACACACACACACACACACACACACACACACACACACACACAACACATATACATTAAACACATATACATGAAACAAGAGTGGAAAAACATGATAATATGATGTAGTAACCAACATGAGTGAAATATGTGAAACAAGATATGTCGATGTTTCACGAGACATGTGTGTTATTCTTTTTATTTTAAAATAATAAAGTACACAATGTATATATAATTAAGCATGAATTAGGAAGAAAAAATGAACTATAATAGAATAATAACACCTATAAGATGTGGAGGGATTTCTCCCTAAATGATGATAATGTAAGGAAACATGAGTGCTCCTATAAGCATGTACCAATTTATGTGTCTTGTATCCAACTCAATATACCAATTGAATGCATGTGTGTACATAAATAAATTATGTTATCTATCAAACCAAAGTGAAAAACAACACATGTAATGTAAAGTTCCAATAGCGTAAGTAAAATGAACAAGTATTTATTTTGTATTTTTTTAAATATTTTAATGTTTTTTATTATCTTAGTGCATATGTATATAAGAGATGTGAGTAGTAAAAGAGATTAACCAGGGGACAACCCCTAAGGAAGTGATGGAGCTTCCATATAATATGGATATTTAGGCCTCAACAATGATGTAAATAATAGAAATAATTTTATAGTAACATGTTCCAAAGAATCCTTTAGATATGTAGCACTAACATTGCACATAGCGGTTCTATACAAGTGGACTAGAAGAACGAGTGTGATGACCACTAGGAGATATCGAGAAGCTATGGGGGTATCATGTGCACTAGAAGAATGACGTAAATGTCTAAGGTAGAAAGAATAGTGAGAAACATATCTTGGGATGAAAATTATGTAAGGAGGCCTAAATTCATGAGATGTATTAATATACAACTGAAGGACTATTAGGATGACTAAGAGGATAAACACTGGGAGAGGAAGTGTATGCAACAAATGGTCTAGGAGAATCCATAAATTTGGAACTATAGTGGAGGATTACTAGCCTAGGAAGTAACATAGAAATGTGAGAGATATTTTACGTAACCAAAGATATATCTATAGGAGGAAGAAGAGGAGGAACTTAAAAGAAGCACTAGACACATGAGGAGGGATAGCCTCAAAGGGAATACCTCTAAAGTTGGTAACATGTTAATTATGTATGAACTTAAAACATGTGTGTATGACTAAGGGAATATCCCTAAGAGTGTGTAGCCAAGGGATACATAGCTGCAAGGCACTAGAAATGAGAGTAGATGCAACCAAAAATGAAACTGATAGAGTTATAAAACCAACAATGATGGGTAAAATAATGTGGTGGTACTTGAGGAATTGTATCAAGTGCAATATAGAGCATAGAAATTCCCAATGATTGAACACTAAAAGCAAAGTGTGAGATAAAAATAATAATATCTTTATTGTGTGGATCATCCAAGACACCCGTATGGGTTTTTTATTAATAGAAACATGAATAGATAATGTATACGAAAGAATTTTATTATCGATATCATATTCATCAAAGGTAGAAGAACATAAGAGCATAAGATCAAAAGATAGTGTATTATTAAATGTTTCAATCTTTGCATGAGAGGGTGATCATAAGAGCATGGTAGAAGAACCACACAACAAAAATTATATACATCCATAGAATATTTTACGGTTTCATGCTTAGTAAGTGGATCATTTCAAATTTTAAGCTTATATTTATCATTAATTGGCTTAAAAGCTTTAGTAGGCTCATCCCATTCAATAGCTTGAAAATCAATAAGATCTTGAATAACATGGTGAATCTTTAAGAAAATGTTTGTAGAGTTCCCGACACATAGATGATATTCACATTGGGAATTGACATTAAAATTATTGCCTTGATTATACTCATATCACCTAAAATGGTGGATGGAGAGATATGAGAGATTAAACTCAAGCAATTTTTTCAATACAATGTGAAAAATACTTGACAAACAAGTAAACTAATGATGCACAGGATAATATGTAGCTTAATAGGTTGTGAGATAGCATAAATAGTGTCAAAAGAATAATAGTTGACCTCATTAGGATTACTTTTTAATGTATATTTGCTTAAAATATTATCAATGGGTGTGGTAGGATAGCTGAAGTTACATACTTGAGTTTTTTTCATATGTAGCAATCTAGCCTAGCATTATTTCAAGTTATGGCATAGATGGTTGAAAGATATAAAGTTGTTAAACATGAAAAATATTGTAAAGGGGATAATAATCTTTGTGTGAATAAGTCTCACAATTCATTATCGTATAAGATATTGTTCATCTTGGTACACGAGTTCTTATAATGCAACACATGTGCATTAAGAGGCTTAGTAGGTCCTTTTCATATTTGAGCCAATTGTGCGAGAAGAAATTTTGTCCCCAATATTGATAGAAAACTATGCCAAACAATATTTTCTAAAGTAGTAAATATGTACCTTTGAATGAGTGGGAAGATCATAAAACTATTGTAATACAAAATCCATAAGATTGTGTGTTGAGTATGGAGCTAAATTACTCATGTTTTAGCATGCAATTGGAACTTGATGGAAAATACAGTAAGCGGCATCGGTTCGGGAAAACCAGCATCGGTTAGAGTGTGACTAGCATTAGTCAGGGTAAGTTGGAACCGGTGACGGTTGGGCAGAACCAGCATCGGTTGCTATGCGTGGCGATTTTTAATTAACTCTCGGGATTTATTTCTATTTTTAGCATTCGAATAGATTTAATGAATGTAATGCATGGATAACTACCCTAAATTCTTAAACGACTATTTAAAGCATAAAGCTAGGGTTTAGAGTAGAGGATTGATCATAATTACAAGATAATTATGTGAGAGAGAATTCTTGGTGAAGAAGGCAAAAGCTTGAAGAAAGAAAGTATTGAACATCTGAGAGGTGTGGAAGATTGTAAATCTTCATTGTATATCTTGTCAAAGCTTTGGATAATAGATTGGATTGTTTCTTGGTGGACGTAGCCCACATTGGGTGAACCACATTAAATCTGGTGTTGATTTATGTCTCTTGTTTTGTATAATTCTTTTGGTAGAATATCCACTTTTATTTGCATGTATGCTTAGATCTAATATATTGTCTGTATAACCGGTGTGCTAACCCCAACAAGCTGGTATCAGAGATTTGTTTTGAGGGTTTTGTGTGTTGTGATTTACTCACAGAGGATTTTTGATTGAATGAAAGCTACAACAATGATGAAGATAATAACTACAAAGTAGAGAAGTTTAACGACCAAAACTATCAATTATGGAAGATGCAGATTGAGGATTACCTCGTATAAGAGAGATTTGTACTTACCATTAGATGAGAAGTCTAGACCTACGAAGATGGTGATGAAGAATGGAAGATTCTTGTGAGAAAGGCTTTGGGATCTATAAGATTGAGTCCGGACAAGCATCCGTGGCTTCCAATATTACGTAAGAAACTTCTACAAGTAGACTTAATGAAATCTCTTGTTAATTTATATGAAAAACCTAGTGCTTCAAATAAAGTTTATTTTATGAAGAAACTTTTTAGTTTTAAGATGCATGAAGGTGAATCTGCCTCTAGTCATTTGAATGATTTCGATCTATTGTAAATCAGTTAAAATCAATTTTAATATTGTTTGATGATGAAGTAAAAGCACTTTTATTCTTATGTTCTTTGCTTGATAGTTGGGATAACTTGGTAATGGTTGTTAGTAATACAACATCTGCTAATAATATTTTTAAGTTTGATGATGTGGTTAGTATAATCTTGAATGAATAAATTCACAGGAAAAGTATAGAGGAAACATCATCTGGAAATTCTTTGAATGTAGAAAGCAGGGGCAGGTAGAAGGAGAGATCCAAGAGTAAGAGTAATGGGAAATCAAAGTCAAGGGATAGAAGATCTAAATCCAGAAGTAAGGGAATTACTTGTTGGAAATGTGGAAAGAAAGGACATGCAAAGAAAGATTGATGGTCAAAGAATAAAGAGAACCAACAACTTAGAAAAAGGTAAAGAGGTGAATCTTTTCGCATCGAGGTAATGCAAGATGCTATTATTATTTCTTTAGATAGTAGAATTGAATCATGGGTTTTAGATTCAGGAGCTTCTTTCCATGCAACCCCTAATAAGGGTTATTTCAGAAATTATGTCTAGGGAAATTTTGGGCATGTCTATTTAGGTGATGATGAACCTTGCAGTATTACTAGTAAAGGGGAAGTTCATCTAAAATTACAGAATGGAAATACATGGGTATTGAAAGATGTGAGGCATGTGCCAAGCCTCATGAGGAATCTTATTTCTGTAGGGAAACTAGGTGAATTTGGTTGCATGGTTACTTTTACAGGAGACTCTTGGAAAGTCACCAAGGGTGATTTTGTTGTGGCAAGAGGTAAGAAGGTAGGAATGTTATATTTATCTACCTGTATTACTGATTCCTTTTCTGCATTATCTACTTCAGATTTAGATGCATGCATGTGACATAATTGGTTGGGTCATATGAGTCAAAAAGGAATGCAGATCTTAAAGGCTAAGGGTAAGTTATCAGATTTGAAAGATTTAGATCTTGATTTCTGTGAGCATTGTATCTTTGGAAAGCAAAAGAGAGTGAGATTTCTCAAAGTTGGGGCAACTAAGAAGGAGTAGAAATTGGAGCTTGTACACTCAGATGTGTGGGGACCATCTTAGGTAGTTTCTCATGGTGGATCCCAGTATTATGTTACTTTCATTGATGATGCTACAATAAAGGTATGGGTTTATTGTATTAAACACAAATCTAATGTTTTTGAAACTTTTAAAAGATGGAAAGCCCTTGTTGAGAATGAATCAAATTCTAAGTTAAAGTGCCTTATATCTGAAAATGGTGGTGAATATTGTAACAAGGCTTTCAATGGTTATTGTTCGAGTGAATGGGATACGTAGAGAAAATGGTTCCAAGAACACCGGTGGAGAATGGTGTTTGAGAGAGAATGAATAGGACAATCATGGAATGTTCTAGAAGTATGAGGATACATTCTAGATTTCCCTTGTAGTTTTGGGCAGAAGCAGTTGATAAAATGATTTATTTGATTAATTATGGCCCTTCAAGTTCACTAGATGGAGGAATACCAGAGGAAGCATGGACCAGAAAAGAGGTAGATCTTTCTTTTCTTAAAGTTTTTGGTTCAGAAGCTTTTGTGCATGTTGATAGAGAAAATAGAAAAAGTTGGATGCAAAATCCAAGAGGTGCACTTTCATTGGTTATGGATCTGGTGATTTTGGTTTTTGTTTTTGGGATTTAGAGAATTCTAAAATTGTTAGGAGTCATGATGTTGAATGGAATGAAAAGAGAATGTACAGGGATAAAATTTTGGTACCCAAGGATGAGAAAATTGAGAAGTTTATTAATGAAAATGAACTCTTGGGTTTTAAAGAAACATCTACAGAAATACACAATAACTATGGTCGGTTAGTCCCTGAGTGACATCAGTCAGATGAACCGCTGATGGTTACAGAGGATCGAACTGAGCGGTGTCGATTAGCGAACCAACGTCGGATTAGAGGTGACCGGCGTCGTCACTTTCGTAAAAAAGTTGATACTAATGTCCAGTAGGTGTAAATTGAGTCTCTGGTACCCCAAACTCCTGTGAGAAGGTCACAAAGGGTAAGTGGACTTCCAGAAATATTTTCACCTTCTCTATTTTATCTATTATTGACTGATAGTGGTGAACCAAAAAGCTTTGAAGAAGCAATGCAAGATAAAACTCACATTCAGTGGGAGCATGGCATGGATGAGGAGATGAAATCTTTGGAACAAAACCAGACTTGGGATTTGGTTAAATTGCAGCAGGAAAGAGAACATTACAGAACAAGTGGGTTTATAGAATTAAGGAAGAAGAGGGTGGACAGAAAAGGTACAAGGCAAGGCTTGTAGTAAAGAGATTTGCATAAAAGTAGGTATTGACTTTGGTGAAATATTTTCTCCTGTTGTTAAGATGACTTCTATTTGTACTGTATTGAGTTTAGTTGCAGTAAAATATTTGCATTTAGAGCAACTAGATGTGAAGATGGCTTTCCTTCATGGTGATTTGGATGAAGAGATTTATATGCAGTCAACCGCTTGGGTATGAAGTCAAGGGTAAGGATAAATTAGTGTGCAGGTTGAAAAAGAGCTTATATGGGCTCAAGCAAGCTCCAAGGAATGGTACATGAGGTTTGATAGTTTTATGCATGAGCATGGTTACTTGAGATGTGAATCTAACCATTGTGTTTATTTCAAGAAGCTTGAAAATGGGAGCTATATTATTTTGTTACTGTATGTGGATGATATGCTTATTACAGGATCTAGTATGCAGGACATTGGTGAGCTTAAGAGAAAGGTAGCTCACACATTTGCAATGAATGATTTGGGAGCTGCAAAAAGAATTCTTGGCATGTAAATACATAGAGACAGGAAAAACAAGAAATTGTATTTATCTTAAGAGGATTATATCTACAAGGTGTTAGAAAGGTTCAACATGCAGAATGCAAAACCTATTAGCACACCTATGGTTGGACACTTCAAATTGAGTAAAGATCAATGTCCTTCATCACAAGAGGATGTCAAATACATGACACAAGTGCCATATGCTTTAGCAGTTGGAAGTATCATGTATGTTATGGTTTGTACAAGACCAGACATTACAGGTAGTGGGAGTTATGAGTAGATATATGGCTAATCCAGGTAAAGAGCATTGGAAAGCAGTCCAATGGATACTCAGGTATTTGAAAGGGACATCTAGCATGCAGTTATGCTATGGAGGTTCGGATATTTCATTACATGGCTATGTTGATTCGGATATGGCTAGAGATCTGGATGGTAGGAGGAGCACTACTGGATATATTTTCATAGTAGGTGGAATGGTAGTTAGTTGGATTTCAAGATTGCAGAAGGTTGTGGCTTTTTCTACTATAGAGGTAGAGTATGTTGCAGCTACAGAGGCTAGCAAGGAGATGATATGGATGAGTAGGTTCATGGAAGAGTTGGGAAAGAAGAAAAGTAATTGTAAATTGTTCAGTGATCGAGTGTAATTCATTTGGCAAAGAACTCAGCATTTCATTCGAGAATGAAACACATTCAGTTGAGGTATCACTTCATATGGCAGGTATTGGAGGATGGACAGTTGAATCTGGAAAAGATTCACATGAGTAAGAACCCTATAGATATGCTAACAAATCCATTAGCAAAGGAGAAGTTGGAGCTACACTCCACTTCTATTGGTCTTCAAGTTTGAGGCTTGAGGAGGAAGAAACAAAGCTAAGGAGGAACCAAGAATGGTACTGTACAGGTATAGTGCAGTAATTAATCTCCAAGTGGGAGATTGTTGAGTATGGAGCTAAATTACTCATGTTTTAGCATGCAATTGGAACTTGCTGGAAAATATAGTAACCGGCATCGATTAGAGTGTGACCGGCATCGGTTAGAGTGTGACCAGCATCGGTCAGGGCAAGTTGGAACCAGTGACAGTTGGGCAGAAACGACATTGGTTACTTGTGCGATGAGATTTTAATTAACTCTTGGGATTTATTTCTATTTTTAGCATTCGAATAGATTTAATGAATGTAATTACTTGGCTAAGTTCCTAAAGTCTTAAACAACTATTTAAAGCATAAAGCTAAGGTTTAGAGTAGATGATTTATCATAATTAGAAGATAATTGTGTGAGAGAGAATTCTTGGTGAAGAATTCAAAAGCTTGAAGAAAGACAGTACTGAACATCTAAGAGGTGTGGAAGATTTTAAATCTTCATTGTATATCTTTTTAAAGCTTTGGATAATAGATTGACTTGTTTCTTGGTGGACATATCTCACACTGGGTGAACCACGTTAAATCTAGTGTTGATTTATGTCTCTTGTTTTGTATAATTCTTCTGGGAGAATATCTACTTTTATTTGCATGTATACTTAGATCTAATATATTTTCTGTATAACCAGTGTGCTAACCTCAACACTATGGGGGAAAATATTGGTAAGCAAGATGTCATTATAAGAATAATCAAAACAAGAAACATTAAATGAGTGAATTTTCTCAACGGGATACCCTTTTCCATAATAAATAGGAAATTTAGGAATTAAAAAACCAACTTGAGATAGCGGATGAGAAACCACTTTAGGTGAAATCAAATTGTGAAGCAACTATGTAAAATCCATAATATTAGAGGAATTAGATGCACCTCATTGTAATTGTAAGATTTTTCTTATAAAGTGAACAAGGGATTTACGATCTCACATGCTAGAAGAAGATACATGTGAACCATGGGGAGTAGATATGGGATGTGTAGTAATAATTGTAGTCACAAGAATAGACATAAAGACATTTAACATTGATAGATGAGGTACAACCAAAGGGGTAGGCATCACAAATGTGGGAATAATGGATGTTTGGGTGTGTGATAACAAAACATGATTAAGTTGATCTCATGTAACATAGAGTAGAAGATCAATATTAGAGGGTTTACCTTCCGATAATTAAACAAATTTTGGGCATCCTAATAAGGGATATCTTATCATGTTGGTCAATGTGAGAATTAAAGCCTTGGGATTTACCCTGATCAACAATGATAGAAAAGGAAGCATTATAAAATATATCATGCATTGGATTAAAAGAATGATGAAGAATAAAAACATCGTGATTGACACATTCTATAGGAGAATAATCTATGATGATTGTATTCATTGATAGAATTTCAATAGGAAGTGGCTAATGTTGTGAAGTGAGGGGTGAATTATCATGTCCTTTATTAGGAAGGGTGGTTCTAAGATCATCATTATAGTAAGAAACATTAGTGTTATGAATAGGATATCATACAATTGTTTGATCATTAGCACTAGTTATTTTGAAGGGTGCGGTACTAGATTTAATTTGGTGATATAACTCATAGAGCACAAACTACCAAAACAATTTGGGGGGTAAGATTTGGAGGAATACGTGTGGTTGTAGAAAATATATTGAAGTCAATGGAATACTTGTGATCAAGGCAAAAACAAACAAAGAGTGACCATGAAAAGTAGGTATGATTATAAACAAAATAAAACACAAGTCTATAAAAATAAGCATGTACCCAAATATAAACCCTAAATTAACTAGGGTTTAGAGATTAGGAGGCCTAATACACTATAAGTAGAGGTGAGGGGTTAAATAAAAATTGGTTTCACCAAAAATTTTAACCCTTAATTAATTTTTAGGTTGATTTAATTATGCGTAAAATAGATTAAAGTTGATTAGTAATATTATAAAGATATTACAATATGAAAACTAATTCATATTTACAACTCTGATCATATAGAAGGAATTAACATACACCAATCAACCTAAAATGCAATCAAAAGAATAAAACAAATATATGGGGGAACTTTGATCATTTCTAGTAAGATAAGAATCTTCTAACCAGTTTGATCTTTGCATCCTGAAGCTGGAATTATGAATCTTCTTGGATCATGATTTTACAACTCAGTCAAGACCATACCATACAGTTTATCGCCTTGATAAGGTTTGGACCTACTCTCAATCAGCCTCTATAATTTTACGGGTTGGTTTCCTTCGTATTTTTGTCCATCATTTTTGAACCCTAGTTGTCACACATGTAGCGAGGCTCTCTGAATGGATTGAACATCACCTTAAACCTTGCTCATGGGTGAAGAGTCCTAAAAATAAAAATAAAAAGTGTTTTGGGCACCCCCATGCACTATTGATGTTGGCACTACTCAAAAGAGGCCTCAAACTACACATCATTTTCCACCTAAAATTTGACATTTAGATAAATCGGTTATATTTGGTAATTTCTTTGAGCATGGTTTATTTGACTTAGCTCTTTCTCGAAACAATTGGAGAGAGAATGTTTGTATACTTGTAGATGAGATATATGGCTTCCTTAACCTAGTTTTTATATTTAGACCTAATGTGGTTGCTTCCCTAATGATGTAGATGTTCCATTTTGAGATTTATGGAGCTTTTGATGCCTTTTACAAGTGTATGAAGTGAGTTCTCTAGTGCATTATCTTTTAAGTTCTAGGTTATCAAATGAGGTAGTGTTTACTTACTTATATATGGTTTTGTAGATGGTTTTCAAGAAATGTTCACCTAGATAAAGTATAAGACCAAATAAAATATTTCAATTTGAAAGTACAGTTGGAATACATGTCGGTCCAAGACAATACAAAAATGTCAAGGCCATATCATATGTCCTCGACCAAACTATATGGTCCTCACCGAGAGTAGATAATTTTACAATGAAGTTTAAAGCGAGATCAATTGATTTCTCTCTATTGATTTTTGTATTATATTTATAGGATGTGTCAACATGTTAGTGTTTAAGGATAAACAAGATAAATAATGATCCTCAAAAGTTGTTAAACTAGAATGCAAAATTTGTGTTTAACATAACAAGTGCATAGTCAAATCGTGGGTTTAAAGTCCAAATTACTAAATTTGAGTGTCTAAAGATCCATGTCCCTTCTATAATAGACTTGGTCATACTAAAAATAGGTTTCAAAAATGAATGGAATTCTTTAAATAAGTAATGAGGCAACACAAGCTTAGTATTTCTTATTATTTCTCTTCTACTTCTCCCAAAGGCAAAGGGAAGGAACTTTCAACTAGATATTTTATTTCCTATCCAAATAGCTGGATACTAGATTCAGGTGATTCTCATCAATGAAAAAATCATGTGATATTCTTACTTCTCCTACTACTAGTAGTATTTTATAGTTTACATTTCGAATTCTTCTCATATAGATGTTTTAGGTTCGGGAATAGTTGAGTTGCAAGATGGATACCTCAACAATGTCCTTCTTGTTCATAATATTTATGATAATAATATTTAAAAATATTATATTTTTAGTATAGAAATATTGTGGAGTACTCTCCTTGTTATATTTTGATCGAGAGAGTTAAAGCATTCAAAGACAATTATTTCTTCAATAGTTGTATATCGGGGTTCAAGCTTGAATTTTTTTAAAGTTTTGATTATTCTTTTTTCAACTTGTATTTCTCATTTTGATTCTTTGAGGGTCTTAAATAAATTAACCTCATTATCTATATGTTGGGGGAATCACTAATTTCCCCCATATTTTCCTCATACTAACATATGGGTCATTGTATTAGTACATATTAATCAACCATTTATCACAATTTTAGTTGTGCATCGGACTACGTACATCATCCATCATCATCATACTCCATCATCATCATCAACTCAATCTCATCAACACCCATAAACAATATCCACCACATTACATAAATTAAAACAATAATCGCAATATCATACACCATTAATCACATTATACTAATAACTACACATCATGAGAAACATTCAATACAATCATTCACAAATCATATCTCATTATTCACATTATAACATTAATACATAGTGAATATAATCATCATATGCCACTAACATTGTCTATATATATCAAGTGCAATCATAGTTACAAAAACATCTCATCACTAGGGAAATGCCCCTACATAATATACAACAATACAAATCAAATCTCATCATCACTATTGCTTTCTAGTAAAGTGACAGCTCTCAAACTCAATGCTTCACCACTAACTCGACGCCACTTGGTCACAACTTTGATATCTCTCCACCTACCTCCGTAGTAGTGTAACCTCGATAGACTACTCTACAAACTAACACTGCAACTTAACATAACATGTAAACACATCCTGCGCTAAGGGGCCACCACCTACCACCTCTTTGGCTCATCGAGTCTCCTCGCATGCCTCGTCCCTCTCACCTAGTAGTACAATATATGTCGCTACTACTATGGACACTCGACTCAAACAAATAGGCATGGTTGCCCATAATTTTGTCCACACACTCTAGTATCCCCCAACCCTCAAGTATGTCGATCAAAGCACATTCCACATCAATGTGCGGATGTATGTGTCCACTATCAAGGACCAATACGCATCACCTACAACACATAGAACAACCCATTATCTAACCATCACCATCATATAAACAAATAACACATCATGACATAACTATACAAATACTCATGCTCCACTACAACTGCTGCTACATTGTTAGGGGCATGTGATTCCCCCTCTAAAACTCCTCCATCTGGTATTCCCACTATTTTTGTGAATAATCAAAACAAGAATACACATCTATGTGTTTCCCACCATGAACAGTAGGCCTCCTTACAACTTACATCATCTGATTCTATTGGCTCTATCACTGCATCTACCTCATCTAGCCCGGAAGATGCTAGTTGGTCTCCTATGGGCCCTAGTCTAGCTTAATCCCTCCTCGGTGATCTAATGGATCTCAACAATACATGTGGCTCTAAGGGTGATTCTGAGCCATACCAAAATTTTTCGATACCCTCTCCACCTAGAATAACTTGGCCACCCATGGGAACCGATCCTCCAACCACAAAGTCCTCCATACATATTGTAGCTATATAGCATCCTTTGGCCATCCTCCATAGTCTCAGTATAGCCTCCATATTACTATCTTAGGCCCCATCCAATCTATCGGTGATCTATAGGTATCTATATTTATCTTGAGCCCATACACATCGACCAACCTCCTAGAAAATATATCTAGTCTAGCCCACTCTACATGCGGACCACCAACTAGCCTCAAGACTACTATATTATCATAGGCCCATACATACAATAGGGTAGTACCTCATATCCCACCTTCATGCTCCTCATGTGTAAATCTATACAAATCCCTTATAGAGGTGCGCTAACACGCATCATTCCCATGCATATCTAGTACTCCCCTCCTCTATTAGGTGACATATATTGTGCATCTTATAAAAGATGCCCACACATCCTCCCTCTCCTATAATAGATTAAGCAATAACCATGGCTATGTACTTCCACAAGTGAGGAACCCCTAACGTTATAATTGCGTGCCCAAGATAATGTGGGCCTTAGTAGGTACCTGGGTCCCATAAAATAACATCTATCAACCCACATATGTCTCTCCATATCCTCCAAGGGCATGTCCTATACTCTCTCCCCAACAACTGGTAATCACAGTATGCAATACACATCCTCTAATGTGAATTTTGTCTCACTAGTAGGAAACCAAAAAGTACAAGTATTTATGCACCATCGATCACATAAGGGTGTCAACATAGGAATATTATGGGGCACATCCCCCATCCATGATATTTTCGTGAACCCACACATTCCATAACCTCCCAATCATCATCAGATAAGCACAATCCAAGAAAAGTACTCAAATTATGACCCCCACGAAACTCCCTTAGTGGATATCCCTCTACACAACACAAAACAACAAAAAAACAGCGTTAGAGCGCTACACAAACTCATACACACTTGCTTATCACATTACTATACAATAAAAATTACATTTACACCATTTAGGAATGAATACACGCTCTCTGGACTAGAGCACCCAAAATCGGGATTGAGGCACCCAAGAGAAAGACACCGTCACCCATGTTTGGGTGCTCTTGTCCCAAAGGTCACTAATGCTTTCACTACCCTTTTCTAGGTCTAAAATGTCAAAAATAGTCAAAATCACAATTTTGTAAAAATTCACTAAAACGACTACTATACACTCATTTTTCAACAAAATAGCACACTTACCAACTCCGTCATCCTAGGTCATAGTACGATGGTCGCCACCATCTCAAATCGGATAGGTTGTGATGCTCTAACTTGTGGTATCCTTACTCGAGTTCATTGTCACTCCCGTGAAAATGAAAAATGAAGTGACTAATCACTTTTTCACCCTACTATTTATAGTTACTTTTGTTACCCACTTTACTATGGTTATTATTTCATGATCATTTCTCAACTAATACACACCACATGATTTTTTTCATATCTTGAGCAATTTTACTCGATTGACACCCTATTTATAGTGTTCTTTTCATAATTCCACTGTTGTCGTATCATATATATGACATGCATTACATACACATTATCTCTCTTTGACATTGTATTTCACTCGATCTATACATATTTTGGAACTTTCTCTCACATTTTATGTCTTTCGTGTTTACTTTTAGTTCAACATTCATTATTATCATTACTTCCCATTTCACCAAAAGGAGGGCATATAATCAAGTTCATCCTATAACTCCCCTTATGAAATCATGAGATCAATCAACACTACTAATTCATCATTATCAAACATTTACGAATGTACGGGTGATATTTCCCCTAATGACCTAATTTGGGGTAAACAAAAATACAATTTCTCTATGTGACACTTCATCACCTCCACTCTACCGACCTAACACGGGGAAACAAGCATTAAAATCTTTCCATGTGATCATTAATCAATTTCTATCCATTCCCCTTAATGACCTAACCTTGGGGAAACTAGTGTAAAACCTCTCTATGAGTAACCAATAAAAACAATCAATTCATCAATGCATTTAAGTCTCTAACAATCAAAATCACACTATTCAATGAATATAATACAATACAACACAAGTGGCCTCCCAAATGACCTAACTTGGGAGTTACATTCAATAATTTACTAGATGACCTAACATGGAATCCATCATAGCATTTACTTATAGATTACCTAACTTGGAATCCATCACATTACGATGACACCCGTGGTGTGGGGGAAAGAGTGCCTTTCCTATACCACTCCTAGATGGGTTAATTGTTTCATTGAAATTATTTTGGATCCAAAAATCACAAAAAACATTGATTTGATTCCGTCTGCAGTGGCTATATCTTGTGGATGAATTTAAAGGTTGGAGAATAACACACTTTTCTCCCTACACTCTTCCTCTGGTGGCAGGACACCCAAACCCTCTGGTCAATTTTTCGTATACATGTAATCAAGTTGGGAATTGATCACTCCCTACCCCATCTTATTGTCATCGTACAAAATTTGAAATGATCAATTATCCAATATCACATTCATATCACTCATTTAGTACACTTCATCACAACATTGTGTTTCTCATTACATTGATCCATGGTTTGAAACGATGTATGGTTCATTCGGCACACTTTTCTACCACATCTACATGTTCTACTATAGTATGGTATTCTACGAACTTCTCTCAAGTATGCATCAGTAACTACTTTATGTTACCAAGATTTTTTTCACTAACATAAAGTGGGGGATTATGTAGTCACAACATCACACACTTACTACTATTATTATCTTGCCAGTATGTTGTTTTATATTGGATCTTTCATAAGAAAACTATTCACTAATGACCCATCCCATTGTCTGGTTGTCACTTTAGTTGGTCTTTGTCGTGGTTTGTATTGCATAGTCATCGAGTCACTAGTATAATTTCGATCATCCCTCGGGAGTCTTAGTTTTCGGTATTCACTCGGTTGTCATTTCTAGTCTTTGACTAGGATGCCTATAAAGGGATTAGGGTGCTTAGGGTGCCATGATCCTCATTTCTAGGGGCCCTAGTCCTGACACACTTGGTTCTCATTTAAATGTTTAAGGTTGGTCTTTATGATTTTCCTCGCATCCCCTAGGTACTAGTCGACATGTTGGGTCATTAGTGTCGAAATTTGAGCAATATATCCCTATATAAACATAACATACATACTACATTATGGGTGAACTATTTATACTAAGGGATATCTATCTACATAGAGCAAGGGACTGCATTTGGGAATTATTTTTCATCACACACTGCATAGGAAGGGGAGACTATTGTATTCCATCCACCATTTTGCATTCAATCTAGCTATTTCCTTATATTATTTACATCATTGGTGTTAGGGAATCCTAAGCACATTATTGACACACAATCACATAGAACTACATTAGGTCTGAGATGTAGTGCGGTGATTAGTTGTAAGACCACCATTTTGGCTATTAAGGATAGATCGACCCCTTCATTTGCATCTTTCCTTTTATGGTTTTATGCTTTATATGGGGTTTTGTAAGTAATTCTTCATTATAGGTTTGCGGAGACATTAGCGAAACAAGTGTGACATCCATCTATCAAAAGGTGAAATCTTTGCGAAGGCCTAGCGACCCTTAGGAATCAAGTTCTAGGATTTTTCACATATAAGAGTGCCCATATTTCATACCGAGGTGCCTCAAGTGCCCTTGTCCTTCTCCAAACACCCCGAGTCTAGCTAGATCCACCTATTATGAAATTTCCTAAGGCTCATTACGAAACTCGGTCCCACCAATTCATTTCCTTGTCTAGTGCCGGATCAATGCGAGGTAAGTATAATTCAGGTTATTACCCTTCCCTTTCATTTGATTTCATTTAAAATATCAAATAAATTTCCTATCATTTGCATTTCAAGTATATTTTAGTTATTGCATTGTTGTGCTTCTTATATTATTAATAAAATTTAGATGTTAGATAATCACATAGGTCATAAGCAATGAAATCAAGTAAGTAGTAACACACACACACACATAAGCACACACACATGAAACAAGAGTGGAAAAACATGATAATATGATGTAGTAACAAATATGAGTGAAATATGTGAAACAAGATATGTCAATGTTTCACGGGACTCAAGACATCTGTGTTAGTCTTGTTAGTTTGAAAAGAAAAAAATTTCACAATGTATATAATTAAGCATAAATGAAGAAGAAAAAATGAACTATATAATAGAATAGTAGCACCTATAAGATATGGAGGATTTTCCCTAAATTATGATAATGTGAGGAAACATGAGTATTCCTATAATCATGTACCAATCTGTGTGTCTTGTATCCAACTAAATTTACCCGGTGAAAGCATGTGTGTACAAAAATAAATCATGTTATCTATCAAAACAAAGTGACAAACAACACATGTAATGTAAATTTCCAATAGCTTAAGTAAAATGCACATGTCTTTATTTTGTATTTTTTAAATATTTCAATGTTTTTGTAGTATCTTAGTGTGTAGGTATATATAAAATACATGAGCGGTAAGAGAGATAAACCAAGGAGAACCCCTAAGTAATTAATGGATCTTCCATATAATATGGATATTTAGGCCTCAACGATGATGTAAATGCTAGAAATAATTTTTTAGTAACATGTTCCAAAGAAGCCTTGAGATATGTAGCACTAACATGCACATAGCGATTACGATGCGATAGACTAGAAAAATGAGTGTGATAACCACTAAGAGGTATCGAGAAGATATGGGGGTATCATGTGCACTAGATGATTGGCGTAAAACTCTAGGGGAGAAAGAATGGCGAGAAATAGATCTTGGGATGAAAATTCTATAAGGAGACCTAAATTCATGAGATGTATCATATACAATTGAATGCCTATTAGGATACCTAAGATGATCAACACTAGGAGAGGAAGTGTGTGCAACAAATGGTAAAAGAGAATCAAAAAAATTGGAACTATAGTTGAGGAGTTCTAGCCTCGAAGTAATATAGAAATGTGAGATATATTTTACACAACCAAAGACATTTCTAAAGGAGTAATAAGAGGAGGAATTTTAGAAGGATAAGAAGGCACATGATGAGGGGTAGCCTCAAAGGGAATACTTCTAAATTTTATAACATGTTAATTAAGGATGGACTTAACGCATTGGTGTATGGTGAAGGAACATCCCCGATAGTGTGTAACAAATGGAGACCTAACCGCAAGGCACTAGAAATGAGAGTAGATGTAACCAAGAATGAAACCGATATAGTAATAATACCAATAATGATGGGTAAATTAATGTGGTGGTACTGAGGATTTGTATCAAGTGTAATATTGTGCATAGAAATGCCCAAAGATTGAAGCAATGTGAGATAAAAAATAGTATATTTATCTTTTGGATCATCCAAGACACCCCATATGGGTTTTTGATTAATATAAACATGAATAAACAACATATTTGAAGTAATTGTAGTATCGATATCAGATTCATAAAAGGTGATGATTAGATCATAAGATAGTGTATTATTAAATGTTTCAATCATTGCATCCAAGGGTGATCATAAGAGCATGGTAGAGGAACCACATAATAAACATTATATACATCAATATAATATTTTACGGTGCCATGCTTAGTAAGTGGATCATTTCAAATTTTAAGCTTATTTTATCAATGATTGGATTATAAGCTTTAGTAGGCTCATCTTATTCAATAGCTTGAAAATCAATAAGATCTTGAATAACATGGTGAATGTTTAATAAATTGTTTGTAGAAATCTCAACACATAGATGATATTCACATTGGGATTTGATGTTAAAATTATGTCCTTGATGATACTCATATCACCTCAAATGGTGGAGGGAGAGATATGAGATTACACTCAAACTATGTTTTCTATACAATGTGAAGAATACTTAACAAGTAAGTAAATTAATGATGCATAGGATATGATTGTATTTTAATAGGTTGTGAGATTGCATAGATAGTTTTAAAAGAATAATATTTGACCTCATTATGATTACTTTTTAATGTGGATTTTCTTAAAATATTATCAATGGGTGTGGGAGGAGAGCTAGTAACGTACTTGAGTTTTTTCATATGTAACAATCTATCCTAACGTTATTTCAAGTTATGAGCGTAGATGGTTGAAAGATCTATACTTGTTGAACATGACCAAATATTGTAAAGGGTATAATAATCTTTATGTGAATAAATCTTACAATTCATTATCAAATAAGATATTGTTCATCTTAGTGTTTAGGGTATTATAATGCAACACATATACATTAAGAGGCTTAAAAGTTCCTTGTCATATTCGAGCCAATTGTGCATAAGAAATTTTGTCCCCAATATTAATAGAAAATTGTGCCAATTTTTTTTTCTAAAGTAGTAAATATGTACACTTGAATGAGTGAGAAGATCGTAAAACTATTGTAATACAAATTCCATAAGACGTGGGGGAAAATATTGGTAAGCAAGATGTCATTAGAAGAATAGTCAAAACAAGAAACATGAAATGAGTGAATGTGATCAACGGCATACCCTTTTCCATAATAAATAGGAAATTTAGGAACAAAAAAACTAACTAGAGATAGCGGATGAGAAACCACATCGGGTGAAAGTGGATTGTGAACCAACTATGTAAAATCCATAATATTAGAGGAAGTGGATGCACCTTATTATAATTGTAATATTTTTGCTTATAAATTGAACAAGGCATTTAAGATCTTGCATGCTAGAAGAATATACATGTGAAACATGGGGATTAGATATGGGATGTGTAGTAAAAATTATAGTCACATGAATAGAAATAAAGACATTTAACATTGATAGATAAGGTACAACCAAAGGGGTAGGAACCACAAATATGGGAATAATGGATGTTTGGGTGTGTGATAACAGAACATGATTAAGTTGATCTCATGTAGCATAGAGTAGAAGGTCAATATCAGAGGGTTTATCTTGCAAGAATTGTCAAATTTTTGGGCATCCTCATTAGGGATATCTTGATCATCTTGTTCAATTTTAGAATTATAGCCTTGGGCTTTACCACGATCAAAGATGATAGAAAAGGAATGATTATAAAATACATCATGTGTTGGATTAACAGAATGACGAGGAATAAAAACATCATGATTGAAACATTCTATAGGAGAATAATCTATGGTGATTGTATTCATTGATAGAATGACAATAAGAAGTGGATAATGAAGAGAATTGAGGGCTGAATTATCATGGCCTTTGTTGGGAAAGGTGGTGCTAAGATCATCATCATAGTAAGAAACATTATTTTTATGAATAAGAGATCATATAATTGCTAGATCATTAGCACTTGTTCTTTTGAAGGGTGCGGTACTAGATTTTATTTGGTGGTATAACTCACAGAGCACAAACTACCAAACAATTTTGGGGTAAGATCTAGAGGAATAAATATGGTTGTAGTAAATATATTTGATTTAATGGAATACTTGTGATACAAGGAAAAAACAAACAAAGAGTGACCATGAAAAGTAGGTATGATGATAAACAAAAGAAAACACAAACCTATAAAAATAAGCATGTACCCAAATAGAAACCATAAAATAACTAGGGTTTAGATATCAGCGGGCATGATACACTATAATTAGATCCTAGATTAGGTGAGGGATTCAATAAAAGTGGGTTCCCAAAAATTTTTAACCCTTAATTAATTTGTAGGTTGATTTAATTAGGCGTAAAATAGATTATAGTTTATTACTAATATTACAATATGAACACTAATTCATATTTAAAAATCGAGATCACATAGAAGGAATTAACATACACCAATCAACCTAACATGAAATCAAAAGAACAAAACAAATGTATGAGGGAACTTAGATCATTTCTAGTGAGATAAAAGATCTAAACCAGTTTGATCTTTGCAACTAAAACCGAAATTGTGAATATTCGTGGATCAGGTTTTACTAAGTAGTAAAAACCATATTGTACGGTCTATCCCCTTTGGTAAGGTCTTGTACCTACTCCTAATTAACCTCTATAAATTTTTGGGTTGTTTTCCTTCCTATTTTTTCCATCATTTTCAAACTCTAGTTTTCACACATGTAGCGAGGATCTCGAATGGACTTAACATCACCTTAAACCTTGGCCATGGATGAAGAGTCTAGAAAAATAAAAATTAGAATGGTTTTGGGCACTCCCATGCACAATTGATGTTGACACTATTCGAAAGAGACCCCAAACTACATGTTATTTTCCACCTAAATTTTTAGATTTAGATAAATCGAGTTATATTTGGTAATTTCTTTGACCATGCTTGTTTCTTTACTATTGGAAAATAGTTTTTTGGGAGGGACTATACCCCATTAAAAAAAGGCTCAGAAGCCAGATACAACAAAGTAATAGATCAGAGAGTGATCAATATCATATGTTTTACATGAAGGCACAACTACACAACAAAGTACCAAAAAAACTTACAAAACCATTGTTAAACAACACAGAAACAACAACTAAACGAAAAAAAACAACTAGATATCAACATATTAGATAAAGACATCACTTGGATGCTTTATCTATAGTTTTCTTCAACTCCTACAAGGCACTGAATAAAGCTATGGTAGTGACCTGAGTGGGGTCATTCTTGTCAGCCTAGTTGAAGACTTGGGCTTGTGTTTGTCCTCCCCTCCAAATTTCCTCCGGGATGTTGTTGAGCATGCAAATGTTCTTCACTTGCTATTCCAAGACGTCATAAACAACTATAATGGCCCTAGTAATAGACTCATGCTTTCCCTTCATATGCACAACCTTGTTATCAAGAGAGTTAAGTTTTTATAGATCTCTTGTATTTGGCTTTCAGTAAGCCCAGGATCTTCCTCCATTTTCCTCTTTCTAGTTATTTTTGTTAGTTGCTTCAGGTCTTTCTTCAGGGTCTCTAGTTCTTTCTCAGTCTCCTCCAGCCACTTCTGCAAATTTCCATTGTGCTCCACCTTATCTTTTCTAGGCTCTAACTGTCTCATGTGAAGAATTTTTTTTACAAGTTTTTCCTCTTTATGTTAGCTATTATGAAGGGATCCTTTTGGGGGAAAAGGGTGATTGAGGGGGAAGGTTGGATTTTTGGTTAAAATTTTCCTCTGACTCAAAGTGGTGGTGGGATGAATAGTGAGAGCAGGGATGGGTTAGGATTGGGATGGGTATGGGTGAGGGGAATGGTAGGATTTTGAGCCATGCAAAAATGATGCAATGAAGGATAAGTCCTTGATGAAGGGGGGTAACACGAGCATGCTTTTGGAATTCAAGGATAGAGTGTTCTAGTGAGTTTAGTATGAAATACAGGAAGCAGACTTTTACATTCCTCCTAAAATGATTCAAAAAGACTAAATGCTTGAGAGGAACTATAATATATCTACCTTCAAGAGACACATATCAAACCATCATTTTGGTAATCTCATCAAAAGGATTTGGGATGGAGGTGACCTTTATGCCGTAGTTACAAACATGATATTTTCTCCCTCTTCCACAAATCTTTTAGTTTTCGTTGCCTTGTCAACTCTTTTGTTAAAAACCCTATTTCCTTCCAAACTAAGGCATGTGATTTCAGCAATGATTTCTTATGTCACATGTATGGTTTTATCTCCATACGTTACCACTCTGTTTTTCCATCCACCCACGAACTACAGAGAGATATGTTGATCGTGGCCTTGAATTCATTCAATGAAGCTCGAAATACCTCCTATCTTAAGATAGTTCCATAGCTCTGCATTATTATTTCAAGCACGGTCACTGGCGGCTCGATCTGAAATGGTTCTCCTCCCATTCTTTTTTTGTCTAGTCCATAGAAAAATCCTTCTTTATCCTTAAGATTGTTCTTGAAACCACGTAAAATCCAGCTTTTAAGTTTTTAACAATTGGTATTTTTACCAAAAAATTGTGTAAATAGTTATATCTTTTATCTTTCATGATAAGCTTATGTGGGTGAGTTGTCATGTACTTAGCTTGCACATGTGCGAAGGACATCCTATACTTAACCATGGATTTCAAGTGGATCACCATTGTTATCATTGATGATTGCATTTTGTACATGGTTGGGTAATGACTCATAAGTATACCATATGTCCATATTTTTGCTAATGACCCCAATATTTTCTAGGGTATCCGCAACTTTATTTCCCTCCCTATATGAGTGAATTATTTTGGCAATGGAAAAATATTTACAAATATTTGTAGATTTAATAATAAAATCCTTGATTGTCAACTAGGGGTGAGTTTGGTTTAAATGATTTACAATATTCATTGAATCCCCTTCTATTATGAGGTTATTAATATTACATTCTTTGGCTATTCTAATACCCCATAGTGTTGATAAGGCTTCAACATAATGATTTGATTGATGTCCCATATTACTAGCATAAGCAAGCAATTAAACAACCTATGTGATCTGAATTATCCCTCCTCCACCTACAGCTCCAGGGTTACCCTTTGAAGCTCCATCAAAATTGAGCTTGTACTAATGAATATGGGGTGGAATCCAATGTATCAAGGATCTATCTACATTATCCTTGACCTATTTTTGGCCAATGTCAAGGTTCCATGTTGAAAGAATGTCTTCTTCATCCTGAGGGTAACTCTTGTTTTTGGAGGTTTGAATCTTTTAAGATTGTCTTTCACCCCTATACTAATTTCCTTTAGTACTTTTTTGCATAGTTGTCTGTGATTCCTGAAGATGATTTCATTTATGGTTTTCCAAAGTTTCCATATGGTATGAGGAAAAACCAATTTCCATAACCTTCTAACCATACAATGTTTGTAAGGGGATCCCATTGATTCCAATCCTACAAGATGTTATGTGGAAGTATCCATTCCAAATTAAATTTTGTAAAAACTAGACCCCATACCTTTGCAGCATAGTCACAATGAAGTAGTAAATGTTTTATATCCTCTACTTCTTTCATGCACATACAACACATATTGGGCATAATAAATCCCCTTTTATCAGATTATCATTGGTCAAAATTTTCCTTTAAGCACAAGCCAGAGGAAAATATTTACCTTAGGAGTTAGTTCAGGCATCCAAATTTGATTCCAATTGAACTCACATTGTATATTCTCAAAGAAGGTGTTATATCCATATTTGACAGTGTAGTCACCATCAGTTGAATTCACCCAAATGATTTCATCCTTGGAGTCATTTTGAGTTAGAGGAATAAGATCCATCTGTTCTTGTAAAGAGGAAACTGTAGGTTCCAAATCAACATTATCCACCCTGAGCTTTTTCCAAATTCTCTTATTTCTCTCTAAGTCAATATAGTCTTTCACTTTGCTACCATAATTATCAATCAAGTTGTCTTTTATGGTTTCAAATTTGTCTTTTAGGTTAAAGGAAGTCCAGTTATCCTGCTAGAATTGAATATCATTGCCATCTCCCAATTTCCATCTACTTCCTCCTTTAAGAATATTTCTGATTTGAAGCAATTTATTCCAAAAAATAGAGCCATTGGGAAATTGTTCTTCATATAGAAAGGTATTCACATTATTTTGAGCCAAATACTTTACTCTGATTAGTTTAGTCCAAGGTTTATCCTCCTTCAACAATCTCCAACCCATCTTAGCAATCAGTGCAGCATTCATCTTTCTTATGTATTTGATTCCCAATCCTCCAATTTTCTTGGGCATGCAAACTTGATCCCAAGAAATCATATGGTATCTAAATCTTTCTTCAGTTTTATGCCAAAGAAAATGCTTTTGGATTTTTTCAATGCTTTCCATGTGATGGAAGGGATGTTAAACATGGAAATAATATAAATGGGTAAGTTCGGAGTGTGCTTTTTATTAACAAACATTTTCCAGCACTTGATAGAACAACCCCTTTCCAGCTAGTCAATTTCTTATGAAATCTATCCAACAGTGCATTCCACACATTCATAGATACTTTATTTGTCCCAAGGGGTAGACCAAGATATGTGGTGGGAAAAGAGCTAATTTTTCATCCAAGGATCAATACAATTCTCTTTGTCTTTCCATAGGGTTGTTGAAGAAGTAAACTGAGCTCTTGTCAAAATTAACTTGTTTTCCAGAAGTTGCTTCATAAAATATGAGAATGGTTTTGATAGCTTTAGCTTCCATAATGGAGGCCATCAGTAGCAAAATTGTGTCATCAGAAAATTGTTGATGAGAGGTTGTTTGATTTGCAGAGGTAGGTCTGAATCCTTTTAAAATACCTACATTTATGGCCTTAGTAATGGATCTACTTAGACTATCAGCCATAATTATAAAGAGTAGTGGAGATATAGGATCTCCTTGTCTTATGCCCCTTGCTTTTAAAAAACCCACTGGAATTCCATTGACCACAACAGAAAATATGGTCATGGATATACAAGCCTGTATAATCTTTCTGAATTTGTTAGTGAAACCAAATTTGGAAAGAACCTTATCCAAAACTGTTAGGATACTCTGTCAAAGGCCTTATTCATGTCTAATTTTGATCACCCTTGCTTTCTTACTTTTATCCATGGAATGAATGGTTTCATGAACCATGATCACTCCATCTTGTATGATTCTTCCTTTTATGAAGCCAATTTTTTGTTTTGAAATCATATCATCCAACAACGATTGAATTCTAGTAGCCAATATCTTAGTAAAAATTCTATAAATAACATTTACCAGGTTGATAGGTTGAAAGTCCTTGAAATCTTTGGCATCCATCTTCTTTGGGGCTAGAACAATATGAGTGTTATTTAGTTCCTTGAGAAAATCCCCCATCTTATAGAATTCATTAGCAACCTTAAGTAAGTCTTCCAAGTAAATATCCTAGAACTTTTGAAAAAAGTTAGCATAAAATCCATCAAGCCCAGGTGCCTTATCTCCTTCCAAAGCAAAAACAACACTTTTTAGTTCCTCAATTGTTACAACTTTGGTGAGTCCTCTAAATATTTCCTGAGATATTATGTCTATAGGAATGACATCTAAAAGATAAGAAGTTTCTTCTTCATTACACACATTATCCTCAGTGAGTAATTTTTCATAAAATTTCAAATCTTCACTTTTATAGCATTATGATCTTTCTTGTTTAGACTTAGCTCTTGCTAAAACAATTAGAGAGAGAATGTTTATATACTTGTAGATGAGAGATATGGTTTCCTTAACCTAGTTTTTAGATTTATACCTAATGTAGTTGCTTCCTTAATGGTTGTAGATGTTCCATTCTAAGATTTGTGGAGCTTTGGATGCCTTTTTCAAGTGTATGAAGTGAGTTCTCTAGTGCATTATCTTAGGAGTTCTAGGTTATCAAATGAGGTAGTGTTTACTTACTTATATATGGTTTTGTAGATGATTTTCCTAAGAAATGTTGATCTAGATAAAGTATAAGACCAAATAAAATATTTCAATTTGAAATTTTAGTTGGAATACATGTTGGTCCAAGACCATACAAAAATGTCAGGACCATATGGTATGTCCTCGACTAAAATGTACAGATCTAACTAAGAGAAGAGAATTTTCCAAATGAATTTTGGAGCAGATCAACCGATGTCTCTCTATTTATTTTTTTTTGCATTGTATTTATAGGATGTGTCGACATGTTAGTATGTAAGGATAAACAATATAAATAATGAACCTCAAAATTTTTAAAAGGGAATGAAGAAGTTGTGTTTAACATAACAAGATTGCATTGTCAAATCATGGGTTTCCAAAGTGCAAATTACCAAATTTGAGTGTCTATAGATCCATGTCCCTTTTGTAATAGACTTGGTCATCCTAAATATAGGTGTCAAAAATGAATGGAATTATTTAAATAATTAATGAGGCAACACAATATTATTATCTCTTATTCTTTCTATTCTACTTCTCCCAAAGGAAAAGGAAAGGAACTTTCAACTAGATATTTTATTTCCTATCCAAATAGTTGGATACTAGATTCAAGTAATTCTCATCACATGAAAAAATTGCATGGTTTTCTTACTTCTCCTACTACTAGTAGTATTTTATAGATTACATTTGGGAATTCTTCACATATAGATGTTTTAGGTTCAAGAACAATTGAGTTGCAATATGGATACCTCAACAATGTCCTTCTTGTTCCTAATGTTTATGATAATACTATTTAAAAATATTATATCTTTCAGTCTTGAAATATTGTGGAGTTCTCTCCTCATTATATTGTGATTAGAGAGTTAAAGCATCCCAAGACAATGATTTCTTCAATAGTTGTATATCATGGTTCACGCTTGAATTTTTATAGTTTTGAGTATTCTTTAGTTTCATCCCATATTTCTCATTTTTATTCTTTAATAAAATTATGAAATGAATGTTATGGGACCTTAAAATCTATATATTTGTAGTAATTGAGTTAAAAAAACTTAGTACGTGATCTTCCTAAGATGTCTAGTATTGATGGTGTTTGTCAAGGTTACATATCCAGGTAAACAACATCAAGACCTTTTTCCAAAGGAAAGGTAAAATGAGTTTAGGCTTCCCTTGAGTTGGTACATAGTGACCTCATGTCATTTCCAACTCTTTCATTTTCGGGGCCAAGTATGTACTCACTTTTATAGATGACTTCTCACAAAGCACATAGATTTACTTTCTAAATTACAAAAGTGATGTATTTTCTTGTTTTATAGACTTTAAGGAATTTTTTGAGAAGTAATATTCACTTTCTATCAAATTTATACACACAAATAATGGGTGGAATATGCCAATAATGATTTTAAGATTTTTTTACACAACATGGTATTCAACATAAGTACACAGTCCCTTGCACTCCACAACAAAATTGTGTTGATGAAAGGAAGAACATGACTTTCAAAGAGCGAAAAATTGTATCATTCAGTCAAAGAAAATTTCTCCTAGTTATTGGGCCAAGGAAGTAAATTGTTCCAACTATATACAAAACAACATGCCCCACAAGGAAGTGCAAAACATTATTCCCTGAGGAGGGTTGGTATCATGACAAGTCATATGTTTGTTCATTTAAATTATTTAATAGTGGGCCTTTTAATTTAATCCTAATGACAAATGTAAAACCATGGAGAAAAAACTAAAACATTCATTTTTTTGGAAATTGTGAGGATGTGAAATCATATCATGTTTTTGATCTATTTTCTCATAATGTTCTATTTTGTTAAGATGATCAATGATGAATATCTTACCTCGATAGAGCCTTCACCTCCATATTATTCATCCTCACTCCTTCACATCTCAAGGACTCCTTAATCTTTGATGATGATGATATTACTAATACTACACCACCAAACCCTACACAATTGATTCATATTACAAAAGTTATGCCTAAGTGGGTCCACTATACTCAACATGAAGTCGATCCTTTTGTAGGGGATCCTACTGGAATTTTTGCACTCATTCAAAAACATCTGTGGTTGCTCTTATGGGATATCCTATTTCAAATAGTCCAAAAAAATTAAAATGTATAAGGCATATCAGAGTGGCATGTAGCTATAACGAGAGGATTATTCTTTATTGATGAAAAAACATACTTGAGATTTGGTTCCTCTTCCTAAGGGAAGAAATTTGGTTTGTTGTAAGTGGGTATACTTGACCAAATATAAATCTAATGTTTTTATTGACAAGTAAAATACATGTATTTTAATTAATGGTTTTCATAGGTTCATGGGATTGATTGCTCTAAAAAAATTCCCTTGTTGCTAATATGGATTTTGTGTGCCTTTCGATTTCTCTAGTTGCATCTTAAGGATGGTCAATGCATCAAATGGATGTGAAGATTTCTTTTTCATGGTGATCTTTATGAGGATATTTATATGGATTAACCAAATGGATTTGTACATAATTCTTCACTTGTATGCAGGATTCATTGTTAACTTTATGGTCTCAAACAAACTCCTAGAGCTTGGTATGAGAAAATGGGATTTTTTTTTCTTTCTTTTCGTTTCAATCATTTATATTATAATCATACAATATACATTATGAGGTATGGGGACAATATTTTGATACTTTTTCTCTATGTTAGTTAATTTACTCATATGTAGCTTCCCTCTTATGATACAAAATATACATTATAATTTCATGGAGTAGTTTGATGAGATTTGGGACTTTTACACTAATTTCTTGGATTAGCTATCATTCAATATTCATATGGTATCTCCATTTATCAATAGAATTATTCTTATGAATTTATCTATTTGACATAATTGATTACAATTCTACCCCTACACCTTTTTAGTTGGGAGTTACATTGTTTGCTACTGCACTTCATCTATAGTTTATGCCACTTTGTATTGGAAGAAGATGAGTATTATTTTTTAATGAACACATAATCATCCTGATATTTCCTTTGAATTTAGCATTGTCTCTTATTATTCCTAAGAGTCACTAGAAATAATCCAAGCATATGTCTAGGTATATTTGGGGAACTTCACACTTTGTAATTTAGTATACATTAATGTCTTCTTCACATATTGGCTACAATGATTCATATTGGGTTAATGATTTTGATTCTTAGAAGTCCACTTCTAGATTTTTCATCACCTTAGTTCTGGTCTCAATTCTTTCTCTTGCAAGAAACAAAAATATCATCCATCAAGCCTGAGTATTGAGTTGTAGTTCTAAGCGGCCATGAGATTTTATGTCTTCATTAGTTATAGACAAAGTTTGGTTTTTTGTAAACCAATCCCATAATTATTTGGTCGACAACCAAAATTCCACCCATATTACACACAAAACCATTATTGACAAGTTTCTTCATTATATATAATATTAATAAGGAAATACAAGCCATGAAGAACCAAACTCAATGTAAGAAAATAAAAATTTTGCGGGACACTAGAAAGTCTATGGAACACTAAACAATTTTCCAACAAGAAAAAAGACATGAAATATTGGAAACCCCCTCAAACCATTGGAAATTCATGGAATAATGTAGAAAGATATGAAACAAACTAAAACCCATGGAGAAAAGGCAAAAGCAGGACAAAAGATACATAGTCGCCACCAAAGGAAGTGACTATTGGGCAAAACAAATGAAATCCATATTTAGGTTAATTAATATAATAGATATATATATATATATATATATATATATATATATATATATATATATATATATATATAAGTGTGTAGAAGATAGATGTATGTAATAAATGATATGAGAAAGAATGAAAAGATAGTGTGTGAGAAAAGATAGATTGCACTATGGATTGTAACATATTCAATGAATTAATATTAATATTATATTTTGGGATTTTGTTATTCCATTCGATATGTCATGATATTATTCAATTTACACTTATAACATCGACATATCCTTAACAAAAGAATGAACTACTTAATCCTCACATTAATGTCGATGCTTAATGTCAACATTTGGTGTCTAAGCCCAGGTATTTTATCAAGTAGATGTCTAGCGATATAGAACCACCAGAATATTGAAAACCTGCATTAAAAAAATAGAAGATTAGTGGGAATATTAGTTCACCACATTCATTCAAAAAGAATAATATATGTTAGAATATTCTTACCAAGTTACTAAAATGAATTCTTTGGAGATTCTAAAGAGTAATTTTGGTCAAGTTTTCCACGTTTATCGTGGCCATGCATATTAGGAGTCATCAAAATAACTAAGTGGATTTGAATCCAACTGAATAAAAAATGAAGTAGAAAAAAGAACGATTAGAAAAAATTGAATAATTGGGAAATTGTGGACACTTGCACTTGATTACTAGTTTGATACAATAATAGACTCTTTAATCATCACTTAAGAAATACAAGGGTAGATGATCTTTGATCATAAAAAGGAAGACCTCTACAAAGGATATAGAGGAAGGTTCCTCAAAAGGATCCCATTCTAAATTCACAAACTTTTGGTAGAAAATGTTTGATTAAAAGTGCACAAAATTTCTGTATGGGAAATGCATTGTAGGATGATGTGAGGGAAGAAGGGCTATCTAAGAGATGTAGTAGTTAAAACTTTCTAGGATGATGGATGGGGTAGAATAAATTAGGGGGCGTGAGAAAATAAAAATGAAACACAAAAATTACATATTCTCAGTAAAAAAATATTAGGAAAATTGAGAACTAAATTTAAATAAAAATGATGAGGAGGTTAGAAGAAAGAGCTATGCTAGCTACAGAGAAGAAAGAATTAGAAAAGAATGAAAAAAAAAAGAGAATAACAAGAGAAGAAATAATAAAGAAATTAAATGAGAGAAAACTATCTATAGATAGAAGAATAATAATCCCACTTCAAGTGGATGCCACCATATGGATACCCTAGACCAAGGAAGATGCAAAATGTCTTGTTATAATTCCTCCGAATGCGAGATACCAACAACTATTGGTTACACCATGGATAGATATCACTCAATACTCATTACCTCAACAATTTTGGCTAATGAAATAATTACAATCAATAGTGGAAGAAATATTACCACACACCATGATGATTTTAGTAATGGAAGAATGGGAAAAATATAAGTTAAAGGCTTCATTAATGATGAAAAAAGGTGAAGAAGAAGAAGTTACTAAAATAAAGGAAAGTATAGTTAGGGAATCAAAAGAAAATAAAATCATATGGTAAGTCATAGGGAAAATAGTAGTTAGGTTTGAAGAATAAGATACGGATGAATTGGAAAAGAAAAACAAGAAAATAATAAGTAAGGAAGGATACATATTAGTATACGTTAAAGGTAAGAATTTATTTGTGGAAGAAGATAGTTACAAAGAGATGCCAAAAAATATGTGTCCCCTACCCATCAAACAAACCCAAAGGACATGACCCGCTCGGACAATCATCATCCCATGTGCCACTTGATACACCATTTGGAAACATACAAATAGGATAAGCATTAATGAACTGTATATTTCACAAACTAGAAGAAGAAAGCAAGAAAAGATAATAAGTACTTAGAGGATTCAGGAATTATTAGGTGAATTATATTTTGATATAGAATTAACATGAGACAAGGGAAGGAAAGGATCAAATCAAAATATACATAGTTAAAAGAAAAAGGAGAAACCACATAAAAATCCATAAACAACCCAATCAAAGGAGCAATCTCAAAATAATGGCAAATTGACATAGAAGATAAAGTTGGGCACTATTTGGAAAAGACACTAAGGATCCTGAAGAACACTTTTTTATCCTAGATTCATTCTAGAGGAGAAAAATGTCACGACTAAGCAACAAAGTTGTATGGTTTTGTAGGAACGCCAAGAGATGATACATTAAAATGGTAAATGAAAACAAATCCTTAACATAACAAATACTAGGATGTTGTATAAAATAAATTTAAGGCTGATTTCAATTACCATCAAGAACCAACAAAGAGTGTGATCAAGATGAGAGACCTAGTTTAGAAAGAAGGAGAAACAGTTAAAGAGTTTGATTACATATTTAAAAATGTGGAAAAAAGGTTATATGAGCCTCGACAAATAAACTAAAAATGAATGGTTTGTCTCATGACTAATACAATACTTAAGAGCATATTTATATGGGTAGACTTTTATAACTCATGTTATATCCCTAGGAATAGCCATAAGGTTAGATGTACAACCATGACAGAGACAAGGAGAGAACACTCGAAAACAAAACTAGATGATGTAAAATTAAAATTGGCTAGATTGAAACTACAAGAGGAGATATAAAGGAAATAAGTTCCTAACTAAGAACAAAATCCCCTCCTAATATAACTTCAAGGCCCAAAATTTGGTGCATGGTGTGTTTTGTAGAAGGACATAGCAAGTTGTATTATCCATATTTAGAAAAATCAGAAAGATTTGTTGTTATAAGATAAGATTCTTCAAAAAAGGAATCCACAAGTAACACACTGTCATTGAAAGAACCTGGTTTGGTATTTGTAGACTTTTGGATCAGCATATACAAGACACATGTCCCCTCATGGAAGTATCCCCACCCATAAATCAATTGATGTATTATACAACATGTGGATCCTTTAACCATTACCATCTCACTCTCCCTCCATTGGATACTATAAAGGACTTGACATAATATAATTCCCAAGTAGTAATGGTTGTAAGATAAAATTTAGTACCCACAACACATGTACAATAACCTACCCCAATCATACTAGTACAACAACCTCTTACTTTACAAATACCACAATATCAAACACCAGCAATAACTACTCCACCAAACTACTAAGGATATCAGAGGGCCCACTATAATATGGATTAGGTTATCAAGGAAACCATTACAATCCCAACTACCAAATATTTGGTGGGGGATATCGCGGTGGAGATAGAGGAGGTTACCATGGCAGATATAGAGGAGGATATAATAACTATCAAGGAGGTAGGGTATATCAAGGATATCAAGGTAAGGGAGGTTACTAAGGTGGTGAAAATAAAAATAATCCTAGAAATGGAACACAAGAAATAATATGATTAAAGCGATACAAGTGCAGAAAATATGGGCATGTAGCAAGGAATTGCACTGACTGAGGCAAATCCCTACGGGTTACGCCATGAAAGAGGAATGTATATTTATTTCAACTATCTTAGAGAAATATAGTTTTATATAAATAGAGGAACAAAATAAGAGCTTACAATAGGTAAATATATCGGTAAGAATGTACATCTCACACAAATCCCATGAGAAGAAAACTCTATGGATGAATCAAAATCTACACAAAGTAATGGCAGACCATCAAGCTCAAGAAAACCAAAAATAGAATGAGCCAAAGAAAATAATATGTACGAGAGAATTATTACCAACATAAAACCAACAAAAATATAGACACAACATGTCAAGGAGTGGTGACCATGTAGAGTGGACATAAGAAATATTGAGAATTAACAAAAGAAAAGGAGAGCAAGAAACCAATAAAGGAAAACACCTCAAGATAAGATGAATGGTACCCCAATTGGGTCAATCTAGAATCACATTACAAATAGGTTGCAAAAAGTAAAGAGGTAGTAAGAAAGGACCCGAATCGGAAAAAGAGGCACTAAAATTTTTCACGAAGGAAATAGTCAAGGCCCTTAAAGAGATAACCTTAAGATAAAGGTTACTTGAAAAACTACAATAATTTTTCAAATAATGAAACAAACAATCAAAAACACACGAGTTTTATAGATCAAAGAAACAAAATATGGGAAGAAAAATATTTTTTGCACATAAAGAACTTAGCGAGGCCCAGGCGACCTACTTGGACATAGAATTATTTTATACAAATTTTTGATGTGTCTTACTTGATCTAGGGTTGACGTAAATATTATTTCCAAGGCCACATGGGAAAAATTAATAAAACCATGCTTAGAGCTAGAAAATTATGATATTGGCTTAAGCGATGGGTCGAAGAAAGCCCCACTTTATGTATTACAAAATGTAGAAGTGGACTTCATGGGGATCAAGAAAATTATAGATTTCTAAGTAACGGAAAATGTGGCTGAAAATCCTACCTATAGTTTCATCCCTAGAATGGTTTATTGATTGTAATGACACTCTAAACTCTTAAAATTAAGAATTCATAATGGAATTATATTGAATCCTCATCCATCTTTTGTTAGAAATGGGAATGAGCCTACTATAGTTCAAAGAAGTATGGTGTAATATATATGATGAAGAAATTGATGAAAAATAAGGTATATATTCGATTAGGAAATATCCAATTTTAACAAAAAAATTGAACCAAACTCCAATGGTGAAGTAGTTCTTGATAGTGAAACCAATGACTTTCACTTCAAACAAGACTTTGACACATGGGCATATGGATTCCCAGAAACTAGAGTTTGAAATATTCTACATGTATGACGGATAGTATCCCATGTGTCGAAAATAAAAGAAGAAACATATTACTCGAGATGAAGAAGAAGAAATATATTGGCCTATGGAGGAGGAATTTTTCCAAGAAGAAGATAACTACAATTCCACGTAAGAAGAAGAAACAATGAAACAAATGAAAATAAAAATGTGGTCCACAAAACAAAATAAACTTACATGACACATCCAAAATAATCAAAATCCATAAAGCACAACTCTAAAAGGAGGAAGACAAGAAAGAGGTTTCAAAAGGGTGTTTAGACTAAGCCATAGAGCTTCACACAAAACATTACCAAAATTTTATAGAGTAGGGGATGTAGAAGGAAAATTAAAGTAAATGGTGTGATTTTCCCAATGAAACAACCATAATATAATCCTTAGATGATACTTTAACAATAAATGTTACTCATTGGTGGGAAACTCATAAGCCTAATATCACAAATTTGACTTCAGTAGTAACAATACTAAAAATAATATATTTAGAGAGTGAAGGATACTACACATTTATACCAAAATACATAGGTGAAGGAGACCCACAACAACTTATTAAGGATTACCTTAAACATTAGAGTGTATCCAGAGAAACATCCCCAATTATATGGATATAATTATTCTTCTCGGACCCTAGGACCTCTACCAAATTCATGGTATATCCATCAAGAAACCGAGAACAAGCACAAGAGACTGGGATCAAGTAATACTAGATTTTGCCACACCTTCAATTTTTTAGATCATGACTTACATACCCTCAACACCTTACAAAATATCGACACATGCCTATTGTTACCAATTGAAGTGGTAATTAGTCAATTTTCCAGGGTAAGTACAAGGACCACACTATCACCTCATAAAGAATATAATAAAAATACAAAATGAAGGAAAACAAGGAAATGGCTTTTGCTTTACCACAAGGCAACAAGATAAAGGAGACACAAAAGACCAACCCAAAAATTAAAATTTTGGGTTACAAAAGGAGAAATAAAAATAATAGAAACAATTCTTAAAGAAGATAAATAATATTTTTAGTCAATGAAAATCTAAGAAGAAAACATTAGATTAAACAGAGAAAAAATTAGCCAAGATAAGATATTATTGGGGAGATTCATAAGTGGATAAAATGATAGAACTCCTTAAAGAATATGAGGATTTATTTCCTAAAGACTTCAAATAACTTCACAAAATAAAGGATGAGGATGGAACCATGAAAATAAAAATAAATTAAGGAGTTAAACCTTTAAAGAAGAGGCCCTAAAGTTAAAACCCCAATCTCAAGGTAAAAGTAAAATCAGAGATTGGTAAAATGTTGTTTGCATGAATCATAAAACCAATAGATGAATCGAATGGATTATTCCAATGGTGGTACAAAACAAGAAAACCAGAGAAATAAGGATTTGTGTGGATTATAGGGAACTCAATAAGGCCTAATTTTATGATCCCTTTCCCACTCCTTTCACTAAAGAGGTGCTAGAAAATATAGTAGAATGAGAAGTATACTTCTTTATCGATGGATTCTCATGTTACCCTCAGTCTAGATAGATCCATAAGATCATCCCAATACAAAATTTTTTATAGAATGGGGATCCTCTATGTATACGGTGATGCCATTTGGGTTAAAGAATGTACCAGTAGTTTTTAGTAGAATTGTTCTCAATGCATTCAAAAAAATCATCCATGACCTCTTGGAGGTATACTTAGATGATTGGATAGTATATAACTTTCTAAAATACCTCATCTAGGTAATTCGCCTAATGTTCCAAATATGTCGAGCATTACAAATATCATTGAACCTTAAGAAATGTATATTCCTTTCACCATTTGGAAAACGATGGGACATATCATTTATAAAGAAGCCTTGTTAATAAATCCTCTCAAAACATCTATAATTGTAACATTACCTCTACCAAAAACATTAAAATATGTCTACACAATACTAGGATATGTAGGTTATCATCAAAGTTCATAATAACCTATGCGGTTATAAGTTCTCTTATAGAAAAAATATTGAAAAATAAATCAAATAAATAAATAAATAGCCGAAAGAATGTGCAGATGCTTTCAACATACTAAAGGATAAAATTCTACATGCCCCAATCTTGATATTTCCAAACTGTAAGGTTTCATTTGACGTACATGTAAATGCTTCTAGGATAGCGGTAGGTGCGGTATTAGCTCAACCACAGGATAAAATGGAACATCCCATATCTTTTTCATTAGAAAACTCACTAAGCCAAAAAATAAATACTCTACCACTGAAAGAGAAGCCTTTGCAATGGTGTATTCCCTACAAAAAAAAATACTATCTATTGGCTACACTAGTTACCTTATATATAGATCATGATCCATTGAAATATTTGATCAATAAACTAGTTTTACAAGTATGAGTCTATAGATGGCTTATGTTTTTTTAAGAACTTGATTTTACTATATTAGTAAAATCAGTAAATTGAATAATGGACAAAACTATTTATCGATAATTGAAACATGATAGGATCAAGGCCTAGTTGATGATTATTTCCTTGGGGATCATTTATTTCAGGTAGAATAATTCCCTAAAGAGTTAGAGGAAATTTCCCAAATATCAACTATTGTTGAATTTCCCCCGATACATAAAATATCAAAATCAGAGATTACTCGAGTTAGGAGTTCCTATTTACATTGATCCAAGGTGAATTGTAAAAAAGGGTCAAGATGATATCCTTTGAGGATTAGTCCTTCAACATGAAAGAGAAAACATCCTAAGAGAATCTCGTGAAGTAGTAGTTAGTGGATATAATAGGTAAGATACAACTAGAAAAGTTATGATGGTCAAGTTATGGTGGCCCACATTGTTCGAGATATGTCCACAAGAATACACACACATGTGTTGTTTTCAAAGAGTAGGAAATCCCAATGCAAGAGATGAAATCCCACTCAAACTTGTCTTAGCATTGGCACCATTTGAAAAATGGGCAATAGATTTTACTAGCCCCATCAAACCCATGGCAAAGCACTCACAAGTAAAAAATCACATAATATTTATTAAGATGGGTAGAAGTTATGCCAATAAAATATTACACTGTAAAAATTGTGGCCAAATTTATTTATGAGAATATAATAACCAGAT
The DNA here is from genome assembly GCA_018340775.1 of Taxus wallichiana var. yunnanensis. NCBI lineage: Eukaryota > Viridiplantae > Streptophyta > Pinopsida > Cupressales > Taxaceae > Taxus > Taxus wallichiana. The sequence goes on from CM031233.1 coordinate 364,417,784, forward strand.
TTGGGTGTCTGTTGAGCATTACAAGTGACCAAGGAAAGTGATTTGTGAACCAAATAATACAAAATATGCTACAACACTTAATGTTCAATCACAACAGATTACCCCTTATTACCCATAGGCCAATGGCACAAGATAAAGGCATTCAAAAAATTCTTAAACTAAAATATGTTCCATGTAGAAGGTAGACTGGGATTTGAAGATACACGTAACATTATAGGCATGTAGAATAAAATATAAGAGACTAACCAAATACTCACATTTCAGTTATTTTATGGATTAGAATCTACTATATCTATGGAATTTATCCTTCCAAGTTTGAGAGGAGCAGTCGTCTTCAGGATGAATGAGGAACCATCCATACATGAAAGACTTATTGAACTGGAGAAAATTCATGAGAAATGGTTCATTGTCACATACAACCAAACTCAAGAGAAAAGACTACTAAAATCCTAGGTTGATAGACATTGTAAACACAAGGAATTAGATGTGGGAGATAAATTCCTATTATATGACAACAAGTATAAAATATCAATAAAATTAAAGATCAAATGGCTAGGGCTAAACACATTAAATAACATATTACCATTAGGATCCTTTAAGCTGCAAATGTTATAGGAAAAATAATTACCAGGATTTTTAATGGAACGTGGATGAAGAAGTATCACACCACAAAATAAATCATGAAAGGGATCCACTAATATATAAAAAAATGTCCTCTCTAAAAATTTAAAATTTTCGAGGTTGATGGGAGCAAAGTGAAAACCCGCAAAAGGAACTTTGTCTATAAAAACACAAAGAAGAATAAGAAAAATGAGGATAAAAGTAGGAGGAAGAAGGAAACACTCCATGGAGAAAACCAAAAAATAAGGAGGAAACAATTAAGATAGAAAGCCTAGGAAATAAAAAGACATAAGGCATGTTTCCTAAAAAAGGAAAAATAGAAATGAGTTGTGAAGAGGAAAATAATATCCATGAAATGAAGTAACAAAAATAATTTTGGAATGAAGGAAACAAAAACAAAAATCCATGTAACATAGAAAAGGAAACAAAATCCACAAAACAAAGGATAGGAAATCACATTTGTGAAAGTAAAATAAAATCGTAGAACAAAGGAAAGGAAATCACATCCACAAAAAAAAAAATCCATGTAACAAAGGAAAGGAAATAACATCCATGAAATAAAATCAAAATTTGTGGAATGAAGGAGAGAAAATCACATATGTGGAACAAAGGAAAGAAAACAAAATCCTCATAACAAAGGAGAGGAAATCATATCCACGAAAAAAGGGAAGAAAAAAAAACCTGCAGAACAAAGAAAAAGAAAATATTTATGGCACAAAGGAGAAAAAATAAAACATGTGAAATAAAGAAGATTAAGAAACTTTTGTAGATCAAATAATATGAAGATAACTAAAATTCCCAAGTAATAACTATGGAACAAAAAAGAATACAAACTATGGAAATAAATAAATCATTGAAGGAAAAAGTACAAACAAGGGAAGCAAACCGAAAACCATGAGATGAAAAGAGGAACTCCATGAAGCAAGAAATATTGTGTAAATCCACACAAAAAGAGTTGTACAATAAAAGGGTGCTACGCCCTTAATCTTATATATTACATTGGATGTATATAGCCAACTTGTGGCTATCATAACTTCTTATCATGATGTATCTCTTTCATATATGTTATATTATCATTAATTGGTCAGCCTTGGTGATGGCCATATCATAAGAATAGTATATATAGTGGATAGTAGGTATTATTTCATCATCATTGAGAATTTTTGTCTTATTGTATGGTTTGGAAGTTTCCCCCTCCAAGTGGCTAAGCTATTATAATTTCATATTGTGATCATTTTTCTGCAATATTGTGTTCATTGGTGTTCTCACTCTTCGATAAATTATTTATCCAAGTAACTTCCTTGCAAGTGGTATGAAATAAACCCCGAGTTAGATTTTTGACATGGGTGGCTACGGCAGACATTACGGTGTTATCCTGGGGCTTCTATAGGGTAGGGTGTGGTCCCACTATATGGGTGCAAATCTATCCCGAGTCCAGGCTACAAAATTATGGTGGGATGTTATGATCCTCATAATATAATTTCACTAACGCATTGAGGTTTTAGTTTAACGGTTTGTTACATATTGTATGTGTCAAAATAAGGGTGAAATATTTCGGTCCCAGGTCTTCTACATCCTTTATCTACTCCTAGCTAGTAGTGGGAAGAGATTTCCATGGACTTCATCACAGGATTGCCTAATTCTAAAGGAAAAAATTCATCATGGTTGTGGTGGATAGGCTGGCTAAATATGATCATTTTTGTACATTATCACACCCATTTGCTACAAGTAGAGTAGCAGCAGTCTTCATGGACATAGTTGAGAAGTTGTATAGGACACCAAAGATTATAGTAAGTGATCGAGACCCTATATTTACTAGTAATTTTTGGGTGATTTGTTCTCATGTTTAGGTACTCAGTTTTCTCATAGCTCTTCTTATCACCCCCAATTTGATGGGAGAACATAAGTTGTAAATAAGTGTTTGGAGGGATATCTCCATTGCTTCACCTCAAATAAACAAGCGAGATGGGTCCAATGGCTGCCACTTGCAGAATGGTGGTATAACACTTCCTTCCATACTTCATCCAAAATGTATCCTTTTTAGGCAATCTATGGGTACCATCCACCATCCATCACATCATCGTTGAGAGGACAACCAAGGGTTATAGCAGTGGAATAAAACATTCAACATCAATAAGAGGTCCTCTCTAGTCTCAGGGAGAACTTGGCCATGGAAAAAAACCACATGAAGCAACAGTGATCAACATCGCACTGAAAGGCATTTTGAAGTTGGTGACTAGGTTTTTGTGCATTTACAACCATATAATAAAATGTCTTTGAAACAACTAGTATAAGGATAACAAACTTTCACCTAAGTATTATGGCCCCTATCAAGTATTACAGAAGATTGGTATTGTAGCATACAAATTATAACTTCTGTAGACAACTAGAATACATTCAATATTTCATGTTTCTTACCTAAAGAAAGTAATTAGATAGAGGGTATCATCCCAAACAGTGTTACCTGAGCTCAATGAGGAAGGGAGAGTCATCTTGGAACCTGAATGTATCCTTCAAACACACACTAAACAATTAAGGAAAAGGATCATCACTGAGTATTTGATCAAGTGGAAAAATCTAGATAATGAAGATGCAAATTTCTGCTGCTGCAAACATCTAGAGCTTCTCAACATTAGGGAAAATGTTTCTTCTAAGGGGAGGGGCATGTTATTCCCTTAATAACATATATTACATTGGATGTATATAACCGACTTGTGGTTATCATAATTTCTTATCATGATGTATCTCTTTCAAATATGTTATATTATCATTATTGGTTTGGCCTTGGTGATGGCCATAGCATAATAATAGTATATATAGGGGTTATTAGGTAGTAGTTCATCATCATTAAGAATTTGAGTCTTATTGTATGGTTTGGAGGTTGCCCCCTCGAAGTGGATAAGTTATTCTAATTGCATATTGTGATCATTTATTTGCAATATTGTGTTCATTAGTGTTCTCTTGCTACTGATAACTTATTTATCCAAGTAATTTCCTTGTAAAGGGAATAGGTCGTGGAATATTAAAACATAGTGAAAAAATAACTCCACGATACTAAAGAAGAAAAATATTCATGTTAAAACCCAACAAATAATGAAAAACCCACACAGGAAAATTTGTAAATAGGGTAGGTGAACACTAACGGCTATAAAACTACTCAACATAGGGATAAGGAAAAACACTTACCCAATTTTTCAAAGAATAAAACCTACCCATCAAGAACTTAGAGCACTAGGGCTATGAAGAGAACAAGTGAAAAATGACAACTCTCGGCATTGTTTTGCAATCAAACTTCCGAAAACAAAATTTTAAAAGAGAATATTAAATTCTATGCTTCCAAACCTAATAGAGCCTTCTTAGATGTCCCATTTAAAATCATACATGCACACGATACACAAAAATACATCCATTCTACAATTTTTAGTATGACCACACCAAGCTTGAACTTGACCACCAATTACTCTTAAATTAGGATGAAACCATAGGGGAAATGGTGTATAAGGATAATGAAAAAGTAATTACTAAATTGAAGTTGGATTTCGGAGCAAGGTCCCAGGACTTATCAATGGTCGAAAATGTCATTAGGGTTCTTCTTAGCTAGTTACATAATGAAATGGTATATTTGGACCAACCCTGTCATATTAATGCAATAATAATGGAGAGAGTAACAAAATTATGGGAACAAGGACACTTGGTGCTGTAATTACAAAATAAGAAGATCAAAATATATAAAGTCACACAATTAATGGGAGTAACAACTAGTAAAATAAGGGCATGGATCGACAACATAAAAATATTTTTTTAATGTATGTTATGAAAGTGATATGTTTGAAAGTTTAGCATACCAAAAATAAGATGATGCCCACACTACAAGGACTATTGTATCCCTATAAATGATCATGAGCCATTATTAATACAATAATTTTGAGGTACTTATGATGTAATTTCATAAAAACACAAGGAAAATCAAGTATGGTAAACACAACTTCTACTATGGATCCTTATTACTATGTGTAGTTATGTATTATATATGTACACTACAAGGAAAAATAGAGAAGGTGCAATGGAGCCAAAATACACCTATAGAAGAAAATATCTTTGCACATATGAATACTTTACCACATGTGGAATAATTTCTTGTATTTGTTGGACCAAAAATATCCAAAGAATGGTTGCAAAAATTCTAGGGTTTGAAGATAGTTGTCGAGTTTGAAAAGGAAGCTTTTTTCATTAATAATATAGATTATACATTCATTCGACCTTCACTCCACATGCCTCTCACATTTATCCACATCCATATGAAGCCTAAGATGAATTGGTGGATACATTGGTGCAAGAAATTCAAACTCTACCCATCGATAATAAGAAGCCGGTGCCACCAAGCATCGATGAGATAATTGAAGAAACTTGGGTAGAATTTATTTTAAAACATCTTGATGACTTCACGAAATCTCACGGAGCTTGTCTAGTCATTAAGACCACTATAAGAGTCATTAAAAGGGTGGTAAAAATAAAAAATAGGAAAAAATAGTGCCTAAGGTATACAAATGAAAAAAACTCGAAAAGGAAACAAAACCTCCTCCATGAGCCCCACACAAGAGAAAAAAGCTTGCATACCCAAACAAGTAGTCATAGAAGAGAAATAAAGTGATGAACTATAATATCTAGGTGAAGATCTAATGGACACTAAAGAATTAGATAGTGAAGAACCCACGAAACCAAGGCTCCTCCTCCACAACAAGAACATGAAGAAGACATTGGACAAGAATTCATAAGGAAATTGAATCATTAGAGGAGTCACAAATAACATGATTAGCTTACAAATTTTATAAGGTATGTCTTGATCATGAAGGTATGACTAAAATTTCCCAACGGTATAAATTCAGATTACGTAACTCAAAAATTACTATAGTAGAAGCACTACTACATATAGACAAAAAAAAATCTATGCACTTGGGTACATTTCTAGGTCCTAAAGCATACTTATACATGATTCCTAAGCAAGAACTAGTGGTTGACAACTCCTTTTGGCATTTTGGTTTCTTTAGCTCTTGCACTTTACTATTTTTGAGAATCCTTTTGGCTTCTGAATATTACAAAATTTTCAGCACTTAATTGATTTATCTTTTAATGACCTTAGACACTAGTGCCCAACTAGGACAGAAGTGCCTAGGTGTTCCTATCCCTCCCGAGTGCTCTTTCCTTCTTTATCTTCTTCTTACAACTTTGTAACTCTTTTACTTATTGGTCACCTTTTAAAACTTTGGGTCGGCCTTTCATTTTTAATTACGAAATTCAAACAAGGGAATCATATATATATTTATTTATTTCTCTCAAATAAGGGGACAAGCACTATAAGAATTATTTATCATTACCTAAGCTTGCATATAAGGAACAAGAGAATTGCAAGGATACATCTAGCACTTTCATACAAGGTATAAGGGTGACATTATTATGCATCTGAGAACATAGGAGGGTAGTTCATTCTATTCCATCACACACATTCTACATGCTTGGTATATTTTATATGTAACCCACTATCATCATGTAAATTACATGAGGGAAACCTAAGGCATCATTAGACACACAAAAATGTATAACTACATGGATTATGAGATATAGTGCGGCAAAGACTCATTTGTAAGTTCACTCTTTGAGTGACCATTGGGTCGATATAATAATTTCCCATTTTGCATCTTCTCTATTAGGTTTGATGTGGTTTGTGGGCATGTGTAGGTAGATATATATTTTTAGGTTACGTGTAATCTTGGTGACATTACGGTGAAATTATAATGACAAAGAGAGATCAACATCGAATCTCCTCCACCTAGAAAAGACCAAAACACGAGCATCCGAGTGGACACAAGTTCCCGTTCCAATCACTATTACTCAAGCACTCATGTCCTCTTGTGGAAAGTCGCACAATTAATGGGAGTAACAACTAGTAAAATAAGGGCATGGATTGACAACTTAAAAATATTTTTTTAATGTATGTATATGAAAGTGATATGTTTGAAAGTTTAGCATACCAAAAATAAGATGATGCCCACACTACAAGGACCATTGTATCCCTATAAATGATCATGAGCCATTATTAATAAAATAATTTTGAGGTACTTATGATGTAATTTCATAAAAACACAAGGAAAATCAAGGATGGTAAACACAACTTCTACTATGGATCCTTATTACTATGTGTAGTTATGTTATGTATTATATATGTACACTACAAGGAAAAATAGAGAAGGTGCAATGGAGCCAAAATACACCTATAGAAGAAAATATCTTTGCACATATGAATACTTTACCACATGTGGAATAATTTCTTGTATTTTTGGACCAAAAATATCCAAAGAATGGTTGCAAAAATTCTAGGGTTTCGTAATGAGATAGTTGTCAAGTTTGAAAAGGAAGCTTGTTTCATTAATAATATAGATTATACATTCATTCGACCTTCACTCCACATGCCTCTCACATTTATCCACATCCATATGAAGCCTAAGATGAATTGGTGGATACATTGGTGCAAGAAATTCAAACTCTACCCATCGATAATAAGAAGCCGGTGCCACAAGCATCGATGAGATAATTGAAGAAACTTGGGTAGAATTTATTTTAAAACATCTTGATGACTTCACGAAATCTCACGGAGCTTGTCTAGTCATTAAGACCACTATAAGAGTCACTAAAAGGGTGGTAAAAATAAAAAATAGGAAAAAATAGTGCCTAAGGTATACAAATGAAAAAACTCGAAAAGGAAACAAAACCTCCTCCATGAGCCCCACACAAGAGAAAAAAGCTTGCATACCCAAACAAGTAGTCATAGAAGAGAAATAAAGTGATGAACTATAATATCTAGGTGAAGATCTAATGGACACTAAAGAATTAGATAGTGAAGAACCCACAGAAACCAAGGCTCCTCCTCCACAACAAGAACATGAAGAAGACATTGGACAAGAATTCATAAGGGAAATTGAATCATTAGAGGAGTCACAAATAACATGATTAGCTTACAAATTTTATAAGGTATGTCTTGATCATGAAGGTATGACTAAAATTTCCCAACGGTATAAATTCAGTTACGTAACTCAAAAATTACTATAGTAGAAGCACTACTACATATAGACAAAAAAATCTATGCACTTGGGTACATTTCTAGGTCCTAAAGCATACTTATACATGATTCCTAAGCAAGAAAACTAGTGGTTGACAACTCCTTTTGGCATTTTGTTTTCTTTAGCTCTTGCACTTTACTATTTTTGAGAATCCTTTTGGCTTTACGAATATTACAAAATTTTCAGCACTTAATTGATTTATCTTTTAATGACCTTAGACACTAGTGCCCAACTAGGACAGAAGTGCCTAGGTGTTCCTATCCCTCCCGAGTGCTCTTTCCCTTCTTTATCTTCTTCTTACAACTTTGTAACTCTTTTACTTATTGGTCACCTTTTAAAACTTTGGGTCGGCCTTTCATTTTTTAATTACGAAATTCAAACAAGGGAATCATATATATATTTATTTATTTCTCTCAAATAAGGGGACAAGCACTATAAGAATTATTTATCATTACCTAAGCTTGCATATAAGGAACAAGAGAATTGCAAGGATACATCTAGCACTTTCATACAAGGTATAAGGGTGACATTATTATGCATACGAACATAGGAGGGGATTTCATTCTATTCCATCACACACATTCTACATACTTGGTATATTTTATATGTAACCCACTATCATCATGTAAATTACATGAGGGAAACCTAAGGCATCATTAGACACACAAAAATGTATAACTACATGGATTATGAGATATAGTGCAAAGACTCGGCTGTAAGTTCACTCTTTGAGTGACCATTGGGGTCGATATAATTTCCCATTTTGCATCTTCTTTATTAGGTTTGATGTGGTTTGTGGGCATGTGTAGGTAGATATATATTTTTAGGTTACGTGTAATACTGGTGACATTACGGTGAAATTATAATGACAAAGAGAGATCAACATCGAATCTCCTCCAGCCTAGAAAAGACCAAAACACGAGCATCCGAGTGGACACAAGTTCCGTTCCAATCACTATTACTCAAGCACTCATGTCCTCTTGTGGAAAGTCGCACAATTAATGGGAGTAACAACTAGTAAAATAAGGGCATGGATTGACAACTTAAAAATATTTTTTTAATGTATGTTATGAAAGTGATATGTTTGAAAGTTTAGCATACCAAAAAATAAGATGATGCCCACACTACAAGGACCATTGTATCCCTATAAATGATCATGAGCCATTATTAATAAAATAATTTTGAGGTACTTATGATGTAATTTCATAAAAACACAAGGAAAATCAAGTATGGTAAACACAACTTCTACTATGGATCCTTATTACTATGTGTAGTTATGTATTATATATGTACACTACAAGGAAAAATAGAGAAGGTGCAATGGAGCCAAAATACACCTATAGAAGAAAATATCTTTGCACATATGAATACTTTACCACATGTGGAATAATTTCTTGTATTTTTGGACCAAAAATATCCAAAGAATGGTTGCAAAAATTCTAGGGTTTGTAATGATAGTCGTCAAGTTTGAAAAGGAAGTTTGTTTCATTACTAATATAGATTATACATTCATTCGACCTTCACTCCACATGCCTCTCACATTTATCCACATCCATATGAAGCCTAAGATGAATTGGTGGATACATTGGTGCAAGAAATTCAAACTCTACCCATCGATAATAAAAGCCGGTGCCACCAAGCATCGATGAGATAATTGAAGAAACTTGGGTAGAATTTATTTTAAAACATCTTGATGACTTCACGAAATCTCACGGAGCTTGTCTAGTCATTAAGACCACTATAAGAGTCACTAAAAGGGTGGTAAAAATAAAAAATAGGAAAAAATAGTGCCTAAGGTATACAAATGAAAAAACTCGAAAAGGAAACAAAACCTCCTCCATGAGCCCCACACAAGAGAAAAAAAGCTTGCATACCCAAACAAGTAGTCATAGAAGAGAAATAAAGTGATGAACTATAATATCTAGGTGAAGATCTAATGGACACTAAAGAATTAGATAGTGAAGAACCCACGAAACCAAGGCTCCTCCTCCACAACAAGAACATGAAGAAGACATTGGACAAGAATTCATAAGGGAAATTGAATCATTAGAGGAGTCACAAATAACATGATTAGCTTACAAATTTTATAAGGTATGTCTTGATCATGAAGGTATGACTAAAATTTCCCAACGGTATAAATTCAGTTCTGTAACTCAAAAAATTACTATAGTAGAAGCACTACTACATATAGACAAAAAAATCTATGCACTTGGGTACATTTCTAGGTCCTAAAGCATACTTATACATGATTCCTAAGCAAGAACTAGTGGTTGACAACTCCTTTTGGCATTTTGTTTTCTTTAGCTCTTGCACTTTACTATTTTTGAGAATCCTTTTGGCTTTACGAATATTACAAAATTTTCAGCACTTAATTGATTTATCTTTTAATGACCTTAGACACTAGTGCCCAACTAGGACAGAAGTGCCTAGGTGTTCCTATCCCTCCCGAGTGCTCTTTCCTTCTTTATCTTCTTCTTACAACTTTGTAACTCTTTTACTTATTGGTCACCTTTTAAAACTTTGGGTCGGCCTTTCATTTTTAATTACGAAATTCAAACAAGGGAATCATATATATATATATTTATTTCTCTTAAATAAGGGGACAAGCACTATAAGAATTATTTATCATTACCTAAGCTTGCATATAAGGAACAAGAGAATTGCAAGGATACATCTAGCACTTTCATACAAGGTATAAGGGTGACATTATTATGCATACGTAACATAGGAGGGTAGTTCATTCTATTCCATCACACACATTCTACATGCTTGGTATATTTTATATGTAACCCACTATCATCATGTAAATTACATGAGGGAAACCTAAGGCATCATTAGACACACAAAAATGTATAACTACATGGATTATGAGATATAGTGCAAAGCACTTGGCTGTAAGTTCACTCTTTGAGTGACCATTGGGGTCAGTATAATTTCCCATTTTGCATCTTCTCTATTAGGTTTGATGTGGTTTGTGGGCATGTGTAGGTAGATATATATATTTTAGGTTACGTGTAATACCGGTGACATTACGGTGAAATTATAATGACAAAGAGAGATCAACATCGAAGCTCCTCTAGCCTAGAAAAGACCAAAACTCGAGCATCCGAGTGGACACAAGTTCCCGTTCCAATCACTATTACTCAAGCACTCATGTCCTCTTGTGGGCACTTCCGTCCCTAATAATTTTAAGGTTCCAAACCCTCATCGAGTCTGTTTGACGTTATTTCTAGTTTATTATAGAAGTTACCGTATGATGAAAATTGACATGCAACCTTCAACCGCACTTGACCCCTCAAGGTCATGCCAAAGTAGCCGGTGTTGAATGTGTGTGGATAATTATAGGAGGGTCGATGACTAAGATCCAGTAGTGTGATTTCCTGGTAGTTGAGTTGGAAAAGGGGATATTTAGAGCCTATGAATGAGTAGCATAAATTCCTTATGGCTTGTTTGTCTAACTTGGATCCAAGCATTAAACTAGTTTGAAGTGTCCATGTAAAATGAATGAAATTAACAATATATGCTACTTGTTGAAAGGGAAACTAATCTAAACACATCAAAAAACTAAAATATTACAATGAAAAACAACAATTTTCTTTTATCCTAAATAATCAAATCTACTTCTACACTAAAACTAAACAAGAAAAATAATCGGTGTGGTTATTCACCGTGTTGATCGTATGGTAACATAAAATAAGAAGCTGCTCCAATTAATCTATGATATGTAGACAACCTCCTACAAATATTCTCTCCTTTAAATCCATAGGGATAGGAAGAAAATGATCGTCATCTCGGGGTTGTTATGAAATATTTAACTCTCTTGGAAATTGACTAATTATTTCTAAATGAAAGGAAAATGATTTTTACTCTATTTTATATGATATAACAATGATAAATTATAGGAATGAAGGAAATCAAACAAAAAATCCAACCTGGAATTCATAGAATAGAGGTAAATCCAACCGTGTGATGAGTTGTCCCCTTAGTTTATATTTTCTTTCTCTTTATGTCCATATGAATCCAAGGAATTGGGAATGAAAAGGAAGTAGTTGGAGAATGCACATGAGCAATGGCATCTTGAAGGCGGCTTGGTTACAATGCAAGTGGAAGAGAGATAACATAAGTGAATAGAGCTTGGCTATGCAATTTCTAGTAGGATTGTGGCAGCAATACTATGCAAGATACACAAAATTCTCGGGCTTTTTCTTGAATAAAAGCATGGAATGTATAAGAATCATTGGGATGTGCATTTATGCACAAGGTAAGAAAAGGCAGTTGAAAATAATTAGATCTATTTAAAAATAGAAGAGGGAAGGAAAAATAAGCAATCAAGACTATGTTTAGGAAAATTGGTTCACAAACGCATCATAAAAGTTAAGCTAAGTGAAGCATCACATGTCAAAACATGCAGGATGGATTCTGGAAAAGTGCTCAGACCCCTACCTTGCACAGTGGCAGCATTCCTAGTACTAAAGACCAAAACATGCATAGAATGAAGCGAGAAACTGGAAATAAAGCATGAAAAAGCTAAGTAAGGATGTCTAGTCTACAAATATACATTGTGAATGGGTTTAGGAGCTCGAACATCTTTTGAAAGGATATGAATCATCATTGGGGACCTTTGTAACCATTTTTCAACAATGTAGCACATGTAATTTTGGGTGCGTACATATTTCCCCCTCGAAGAAGCATCTTATCCATGAAAAGGCATAAAACATAGAGTTTGAGTATGGTATTCCCAAAATGGGGAGTTAGAAGCTATACCTAACATGCTCGTGTGTTGGAATGTCATCATCCAAACTCCTGCTACCTGCAAGACGAAGAGAAGACTAAAGTGCAAATAGATAAAATATTGAAAAATAAACACTAAATTAAAATGACAAGAGGACTTACCATTTGTGCATGGATATAGAAATATACCTACACTAGTGCTCCATGTGAACATATGTACTCAAAACAAAATTATAACAACATATATATATCTAAACAAACTCATTTCAAAATTCATTTGCGTGTATTGAATTGGTGAATTTTGAGTTCTAGGCCTATGGTGACCATTTCATTTGTGATTATGGTTGAATTGGAATGGATTTAGGAATGGTATTTTATGTTAGGCTTGGCCCTTTTTTGTTTGAATGATTTTGAGAAGAACTCCTAAGAAATTCATAGCTAGAGTGGTCAAAAGGGGCCTCAAAGAGGCGGATAGGAAAAGTTCCTTTATTGCTTAGTCTCCATTTTTTTAGGCATATATGATTTTTTTGTATATTTCGAGCTCATTGTAATAATTTTTACCATGTCTAGCACATGATGGCATTGTATAAAAACTTGACCTATTATGATATATACAAACTCCTTTGTTTGGACTGGCTTATTACTGTGCATAGAGTTGACTTCCATTTATAATTTGATTCACGTGTGTTCTCTTAGATGTTTAGAATTTCCATTTTTAAATGCTTTTCAGAATGTATACAATGGATATGAATGCTAACATAATGATTTCTTTGTGTTTTGTAATACTGATATATGATAATGCAATCACATTGTAATGTTGAACTTTAGTTTATATAAGCAACTTTTTGGTACTTCGTATTGTTTTGGAAAAACGTGGCGAAAGAGTGATATGATAAGTGAATGAACTTGCCCCGCTCCTAACTCCACGCAACCAATAAGATGTGAGGGCTCAACACCAAGAGCTAGAAAGGGCACAAGTTATGAAATTTGTTGAATGGTAATGATGAGAGAAAGACAAGGATTTGACAAAACCAAATTGAGACACTACAACCTCACTCTACTCAAGTTTGCTTCATAGTTTAGAATGTGAATTGATTTCCAGTTTATCTAGACTTAGATCTGTAGATGGCCACTTGGTTGAAAAAAATCTGATTTTGATGTTTTAAACTCTTTTGGAATTCTGGACATCTAACTCACTTTGTTTTGATTTATGATTTCATAGTATTTGAATGAACTGTTTCTAATTTTCAAGTTTGTTAAAGAGACCCCCTACACCTTGCCCCATGCTACCAGTAGGAAGTATGGGATCATCACCATGGATAAGGAATAGGTGAGTAAGGGCACTTATCTCCTTTCCCAACCCTACATCAATAGTAAGAGACGCAGGCTCAACTCCAAAGGTTGGTAGGGCAAAGAAATGTGTAAAATAAAATTTTTATGCGGATTTGCATTTGACTTATTTATCTAGACAAAATGTCTATAATGTTATTATTTCTAAAGATATGTATATGGGATAGATGTGACACCATGAAGCTTATAGAATAGACTATAGGTAAAGAAACCTAATCTAAAAGAAAATATGAGTAGAACTAAGTATGCAGGCCTTGGTATGGTTACTATCAAAGTTGTGTCTTATCTTTTCGAATTGATAAAATGATTAGAAATAAATTGATGATACCATGAATATTTTTAGAGACATGATTTTGGGTTGATGAATTCAGCCTTGAATGTCCAGGTGATCGGGACTAACTCTTTTGATGGAGGTGGTTTGTTCAATTGATTCGCAGGAAGTTCATACTTTGTATGGACTCATTTCTTCTTCTTAAGGTTTTCTAAGTGTATATCAAAGGGCTTAGGATCCCCTTGAGTGATGAAGACCTTCCCCAAATGGAGGAATCTAATATCTTGGAATAGGGTAGAAGGGATAGCCTTCATTCGATGAATCTAGGGTCTCCCAAGGATCATGTTATAACTTGTTTCCATATCAATAATGTAAAAATCCATCAAGATGGTTTTTGGACCAAGCATGACTAGAAGAACTATGGTTCTAATTGAGGTCACTTTAAGATTGTCATACCCCGTAACGTGTTTCTTGTAGAGGAACAATTTGTCTCTCCATATCCCAAATTCTCTGAGAAAGAGAAAGGAACTACATTTACAGCAGCCACATTGTCAATCATGGCTCTCTTAATGTAATTGTTATAGACCCAGACTTGCAAAAATAAGACAGGATCGCCTCTTCAGGATATTTCAGCATCATATGGCATCTTATCTATATCAAAAACAAACCTAGTATCCCTATCATTCTATCTCAGAGGATGTATGTCAAAGTCAATATTCTTTATTTGAGTGCTAGGAGGTGGCGTAACATGGATTAGATGACCAATACCTAGTGCATTGAGCAACGCAAAATGATACGTAGGTGAATTATTCAATAAATCTAGAAATAAAATGTGAGAAAAGGTCTTGTTCATATCCGATATTAAATCATAGGCTCTTAGTGGTTTTGCGATTGTAAGAACGTCATCCTACAGGAAGGAAAGAGTAGGTAAGGGTTGTGAAACATAATCCCTTGTCTCGAGTTATCAGATTAATTTTTGGTTCGACCTCTACCTTGACTAACCCCAAAAAATTTGTATTGTCACTTGAACCAAGGCCGGGAGTAACCCGAGAGTTGTCAGAACTTGAGGCTTCATGGTCATTGTTTCCTATAGGAATACCATTATTTATATTCGATGATTCACTTGCAAATCCTAAGAACATTTAGGGTTTGAATTTTGGGGTGTGACAGTTTGGTATAACTAGGTTGCAGGTTTGTTTCAGGATTTGCTAGGAACATGTCTACAAAGAGTTGCCTTTGGTTTTTAGGAAGTCTTTGCGAAACTTGTTGCAATCACAGCAAGTCCTATCATCATGACCTTGAACCTTATGGAAACCATAGTATAGGTTAGGGTCATCGTCTCTTGCTATTTGATAAACGTCTTGTTGTTGTTGATTATAACCTTGATTGTAGTTTTGGAAATGATTTTTGTAACCATGGTTCATTGCCCCTCGCCGAATTTTGATATTGGTTTGGGCCTGGGTTTGATTTTGCTTTTGAGAGGGAGGGTTTATGTCAAATTTTTGAAGATGACAAAATGTTAGGGCCTCTTTGATTGTGTAATTTTTTTATTGTTATTATTTCCATTGTTTGGAAAACCAATGTTATTGGCTTGATGAGTAGCACTATTCATGGCAGCACCATGATTGTGATTTAAACCCTTAGGTCCCTAGTTTTTGGCACCATTGTTTTGATAATTTGTATTATTTTGATTTTAGGATATCAATTTCCCATTGGGACCATAGATCTTACGCCCACTATCAATTACGTCTTGGTCAATTCAAAGCGCACCTTTCAAAACTTCCACATAACTACGGAAAGGAAACTTTTGGACTTCCTCCCTAGTCTCTCAATTGAGTGAGTGAAGGAAGATATCACAAAGTTCCATCTGGTCCATGTTGGATGCACTTGTAGAGGAATAGAGAACTTGGTGCCATCTCTAGATGAAATGGACAGCCAATTCATTTTACTCTTGTCTAATATGCAAGAACTCCCTAATCCCTATACGCAACAACTTATTCATATCAAACACTTTGATGAACTTGGAAACAAGCTATTTAAAGGAATGTATAGAAACTTTCAGAATATTGTAATGCCAATCCAAGCAGTGTGATTCCTTCAAGAGTATTTAGAAAGATATTAGCCATTATAGCATCCCAAGGAAGCAATTCCTTAATAGCAATAGTGTAGGCCTTAATATGAGCATTTGGGTATCCTTCTCCCTTAAATTTTGGAAGATCTCGGTAATGGGCATGGAAGCATGACACCACGTATGGTGAATTTAAGAGGCTCCTTTAAGTACTCGGTGTATGTACCCATTGTGTAACATTCCACCATTGGAGATCCTTGATGATGAGGTGGAGGAGAAGGAGTTGTATGAGAAAAATTATAAGCATTCAAGAGAATGTATAGGGTCCCTTAGTATGGCATGTAGGGATCGGGAATGGTATAAAGGTCTATCTCGGGATTTTTTGAATACATCTTAATATAAGGTGAGATAGTACCAAGATATGGACTAGCGAGCGTAGAACTGTGGAATGTCACATTGCCTATTATGGAGACATTTGAGAATGCACTTCGGCTAGCCCTTGTGTAGGATAAGCTTGAGAAGGGTGAGGACCCATCCCTAATGTTTCTAACCCTATGATAATATCACCTAGATTTTAATGAACTAGATAACATTGTTGTGTAAGATATTACATTGGTTTCTCATTGGAAGGGATGTGTCCTTTGTTGTCAAATGGATACCCCATTTTCTGCCCTACTACATGTGTTGGTTGTGAAGTCTTGGCACATTATAGTTCTCTAATCCTCCCTACTAAAGTAGAAATAAGATCGTTGGGGCAGGATTGAGTCCCTTGTTGGGGTGCATGTGATGTAGGGTTTAATTGTGCAAGCTCATGATACCTTGTTATGAGTTGTTTAGTGTTATAATTCTTTTCTTCCTCATAAGTAAGAATCTTAGGATAGGCATTTGAAATCTCAGAGGCTATGGAATTCATTCTATTCAAAGACTCATCTATCTAATGAAGAGGATTTTTTATTCATGCAAATGTATCATCTTTTGTTGATTGCATGGAAATGTGAGGTCTTGACAAGACTCTACGGTAAGAACCTGTTCCGTTTGTGATAACAACATAGTTTGCATTGGGTTGACTCTATTACACACTTAACAATTGATCAACCTCCTCCATCCTTACATAGCTAATGGGATTTGAAGTGTAACTAGGAGATTTTTGGACGTTTCTTGTGTAATTGTCACCCCATCTCAAAAGAGAAGGGGATTGTTATGGTTGCACGTTGGTGTAATATCTATCAGAGCCAAATGGCCCACAAAAGTCTCTTCTAGAAATATTTTAGAATTATAAAATACCTACCAAAATAGGGGAAGAAATGGAGTGGTGAGGTAATAACAATTAAAGAAAAGGAAATAAGAAGGAATCAATCCTTCATGTCAGGTTCACCAATTTGCAGATGAAAATTGACATGCAACCTTCAACTACACTCGGCCCCCAAGGTCGTGCTAGAGCAGCCGATGTTGAATGTGTGTGGCTAACTATAGGAGGATTAATGACTAAGATCTAGTAGTGTGATCTACTGGTAGATGAGTTGGAAAAGGGGAGATTTAGAGGCTATGAACGGATAGCTTAAATTCCTTATGGCTTGTTTGTCTAACTTAGATCAAAGTGCTAAACTAATTTGAAGTGTCTATGTAAAATAGATTAAATTAAAAATATATGCTACTCTTGAAAGGGAAAATAATCTAAACACGTCACAAAATTGAAATATTACAATGACAAACAACATTTTTCTTTTATTCTAAATAACCAAATCTACTTCTACACTAAAACTAAACAAGCAAAATAACCGTTGTGGTTATTCACCTGTGTTGAATGTATGGTAACATAAAACAAGAACTTTTCAAATTAATCTATGATATGTAGACAACCTCCTACAAATATTCTCTCCTTCAAATCCACAAGGATAGGAAGAAGAAGATCCATCATCGGGGGTTGCTATGAAATATTTAACTCTCTTGGAAATTAACTAATTACTTGTAAATGAAAGGAAATCAATTTCTACTCTATTTGATATGATATAACAATGATAAATTGTAGGAATGAAGGAAATCAAACAACAAATCCAACCTCGAATTCACATAATAGAGGTAAATCCAAGTGTGTGATGATTTTTCCCCTCAGTTTTTCCTTTCTTTCTCTGTATGTCCATATGAGTCTAAGGAATTGGAAATGCAAAGGAAGTAGGCTGGAGAAGGTGCTTGAGCAATGGCAACTCAAGACAAACTGGTTGTAATGTAAGTGGAAGAGAGATAACACAAGTGAACAGAGCTTGGCTATGTAATTTCCATCATGATTGTGGTAGCAATACTATGCAAGATACACAAAATTTGTAGGCCTTTTGCTTGAATACAAGCATGGAATATATAGGAATCAGCTGGGATGTGCCTTCATGCAAAAGGAAAGAAGAGGTAGTTCAAACTAATTAAATCTATTTAAAAATATAAGAGGGAAGGAAAACTAAGAAATCAAAACTATTTTTAGGAAATTTTATTCACAAATGTATCCTAGAAGTTAAGTTAAGTGAAGTGTTGCATGTCAAAAACACGCATTATGGATTTTGGAAAAGTGCTCATGACCACCACCCTACCCGGGTAGTGGTTTTGTAACCACACTCGGGAAGGGTAGCAGCCCCCTAGCACTAAAGGCCAAAACATGCATAGAATGAAGCGGAAGCTAGAAAAAAGTGTGGAAAAGCTAAGTAAGGATGTCTAGGCTACAAATATACATTGCGAATGGGTTTAGGAGCTTGAACATCTTCTAAAAGGATATGAATCATCATTGGGGACTTTTGTAACCATTTTCTAACAATGTAGCACATGCAATTCTGGGTGTGTATAGTTATCACCCGGATCATCTCCAGATTACATGAAATTAGCTAAGTCATCCTCCCTCTTTCATTTACTTAGGGTTTCATATCTTTGAATTTTTGTTTTGTGTCCATTATTGTATACAATTATTTAGAGTACGTTACTTTTAAATTATATTTAATTCAATTTAGATTAAATCACTAGATTACTTGAAAATATTTTTAGTTACTTCAAGACATAATCCCCTTCTTTCCACACTCATTACTAAAGACCTATAACTCCAAATAACATTAGGTGAAGAAATCGTATTGGAAGGGTTTGATATAGAAATTTAAGAGTTCAAGAAAAGAAAAAGAAAACAACTACACGTATGAGATGTATCAAAGTGTAGACACTAAAATTAGGTCACTCTACCTTTTGGTCCCTCAACGTATAAACACCCTTCATCACATTCACCTAGCCATGGCCCCTTTCACCCCACTAATATTAATTTAATTAATTTAATTAAATTAATTAATTATCCTCACTATATCTATTATTTAAATATATTATTTTAAATAATATCCACACATACGGTTCACTTAGACACCTCACCAAGCCAACTCAACCTAAGACCGTTCTTAGTAATTTTCTATAACTAACTAAGACTTACCCAAACCCTAAAAATCAATTCCTACATTCCCTTAAACCACATTCCCACATGATCACAAGAAGCTCCCATTCTAATCCGTGAGTTAACGACATGAGATCCAAAGAAATCAAGAGGATATCCCTAATTTAGTAAACCGAGGAAATCCCACCTTGACCGAGCGTCGGTTACCCCTAACCCGTTAAGCTAGAACCACCATCGAGTTACCCTTTTAACCTCAAAACAACCTTATTCTCAAGGTTGGAAGTTGGAAGTTGGAAGTTGGAAGTCGAAAGCGAAGTAAAGGTTGGCGAGCATTAACACATCTCAAAGAGATAACACATCTTTGGAGAGTGAATTCTAGTGAGACCAAACATGCAAGGAAGGAGATCAAGCATCTTTTCTTGTACAACCATCCCAGCCAAGATCTGATCTAACCAAGAAAAGAGGAGTGCACATTCAGTCCGTGCGAAGCTTTCCTTGATTGGTGATCACTTACGGCCCTCAAGCCTCTCATCGCACCTCCATCCTTCACACAGGCATCCAAGACCAGAATCTAAGTAAGTATAATGTCATACTTTTATGGTTTATTTCATTTCATCATCATTTTATCATCTATTGTTTACCTAGCCACCTATTGACCTTCTCCGATGCTTCCACCTCCATATTCCCATTAAAACCTCACCGAAGCCTACCCCAATCACCCAATACCTCATCCCAACCAACCAAAGTCCTTTGTGCAATCACAAAGGATACCTAAAGCTTGTTTTGTGACATTTCCATATTTCACAAGAACTCAAGACCGGTCACACCTGACCGCCGTCGGTTACCCCTGATCGACATTGGTCTCTGTATTTTCCCATACGGCCCAGAACAGAGACCTACCCACCTAATTTCATCTCACCCTAATCCACCTGTGATCTACCCGAGACCTCTATCAAACCTACAGAACCCAGAACCCATCATTTGACCTTTGGATTCTATTCTAGCTTAGCATGTTAGATTATATCTATTTCTTATTGTGTTTTAAGTGAGATACCTAAATCATTTCAAATTACAATAGGATTTACTTTGTTTACAACATTAAATTGTTTAAAATAGTGGACTGATAACCATCTAGGAAGTATCACACTTCCTGGATCTAGCATACACTAGGCAGTTCACTGCCCATATTGTTTAATTCCTTCTGGTGGTCTTGCTTTGGATTATAGGTAGTTCCTCCTAGCTAAAAGGAATTTCTCACAATCAGATGTGAATTCAGAAGTCATACATGTGAAACAACCCATCAACCAGCATTTGAACAGGTATTCCTTCTACGCCTGTTACCCTATTTGTTTCATCAACACTTCAAATAAACAATCTAAGAAAAAGGTGAAACATTTTGGAACCCCCGATGGGACCCATCCGGGGTTCCTTGCATTTCATTCATTCGTAGGAAAAATTTTGTGTTTTTTTCCCTTCTAAAAATTGTACACACTAATTTTCTTCCTTGGTAACCCACCTCTTCTTTCTATTTTCTCTAAAGGAAAATTTTCTTTTAGTGTAATTAAAAAGAATCATTTCTTCATGTTTTCTACATTATAGTGAAAGATCATCCCTCTTCCTCTTCATCTTATTGTTTCATCAAATTCCACGTCTTGATTTGGGCTTAAAAATAAGTGCATTACATTCTGATTTATCGCACTAGCTCACATTAATTGAGGGCAACCTATATGTTGGAAGTCATGCCTAGCTGATGGTTGACAAATGAATCATAGAAAAGCACTTCTTTCCTTTTCTCTTTCTTTGAGTCTTACCAAACCTCAAAAAATTTCAAAATACACACATTCTTAAACAACATATTACCTAGAAGAAGTTGTAGGTGATCACATGATCACGACACAATGGGCACCCATCTCTCTACTCTGTTGAGTCATACTTCATAGCGAAGCCCGCCCCCACCATAACATACCTAAAACCTCACATTTTAGATCTCCTTCTTTGTAGGAAGCCATCCTCACCAAAAACTCTATTTCATAATTCATGTGTCAGTCCCTAAATAGCATAAGCTAAACAAACATAATAGAAAAGGGAACTCCTAGGATCACATTTTTCTTAGTGTTTCTACTTGGCTTGTGTTTTGAGGTGAGAGATCACGTTCTTCACTTTTTTGTTCATCCTTGCATGC
The DNA here is from genome assembly GCA_018340775.1 of Taxus wallichiana var. yunnanensis. Lineage (NCBI taxonomy): Eukaryota > Viridiplantae > Streptophyta > Pinopsida > Cupressales > Taxaceae > Taxus > Taxus wallichiana. Next base: position 364,439,534 of record CM031233.1, read on the forward strand.
TCCTCATCACAGCTGGTGTATTCTGGCTTCACCTAAGTGTGCTGGGCCATATCACCATCATTCTCAAAATTCTAGGTCTAATTCCACACCATATTTTAATTCACAACCACTTTTCTTTCATCATTGTTTCAATTTCACAATAACCATCATCAATTACCTTTGACCACCATCGGTTATACCCAACCGACATCGGTTCTAGGTCCTTTTGCTAACCTACTCAAAAGGAAATTTTTATTCATTTTCTTCCACTTTTCATAGTCCCTGTCACTACCATCATACCCATTGACATTGTAAACATCATCAGATTTGGCATACCTATCAGATTTTACCTTCTGCCTGGGTTTTCACTCACTGTCCATTTTCTATAGTGATCGCCAGTGAGGTTATCCCTGACCAGCATTGGTTTTCCATAACCGGCATTAGTTAGCCTATTTCACATTCCAACCACCATTTGGTACCTAATCCACTTTTTACCATAAAATTCACCTGTTCCTACTGTTCTCTGTGTCATTTAAAGAGAAGCAACCTACTACCGATCAAGACTATTTCACATGGTGTTGACACGAAGACAAGTAAGCGCACTCATATTTCATGCCCGGTTGTCAACCACTCCCACCTAGTCCTTCACCACCTACCATTTTATCACCAACCATGGAGGCCATCTAGCCTATTACTATCGCTACTGTCGAGATATGAGGAGTTCACATGACTCCTTAACCAAAAACTGTTGCCTTGCGCAGTTTTACCTTTCCCACTCGTCCACTTGAGATGCCTTGGGTCAGTTGATATATGGCATGCCCGTATCTATCCCCCTAACTCTTTCTCCCACTCCCGCATCAACCCCATCTGGCTCCATGTTTCCCACATCTACTTTACCCCTAGTCATTTCATAGCTAGGTCATATACCCGTTATAACTATTGCGTTTGTTACCTCCATGGCACCCACTACATCCTCCATACCTGCGATAACTACCCCAAACACAACCTCATCCACCCCTAATGCCTCACACATACCCATAGCTACATTACCACCTCGGTATTGGTGACACCTACCCCATTTCAAAATGTGGTCCTCTCCATTCTACAATCATTAGCCCCTATTACCACTAGGGTTACCATGACCCTTCCACCCCCATATACATACTATCAACAACCTCCCGTTTCATCCATTATACACTCCGGTACATACCCCCTGTTTCACTACCTTCTTCTCAATCAACCTACATGGCAGCCCCATACACTAGAGTGCCACCCCTGTTATATGCCAAAACCAACCCTCTCATGCTATAGGAGGCACCCAATCATCGTAACCCACCAACGACCTAATTAAATTGATGTTGGACAAGATGCATACATTGGAGGCATCGGTTTATATCTCCCGTAACACTCTCACCTACGACGAGATTTGCAACGAGCCCATTCACCCATCCATTCCTATCCACTCATACCTCGTGCATTGGGAAATGCCTAAATTCAATCATTTCAATAGCAAAGAAGACCCAGCAGAACATTTGTGGTCGTTCAAACATGGGTGTTATATGATCGCTCATGATGATGCCTTGCTCTTAAGGACCTTTCACATGTCCCTCACTGGACCTACATTAGATTGGCATAGTGGCTTACCAAGACACTCTATATTCTCATTCAATCAGGTAGCCCAAGCCTTCTTGGATCATTTCTCTATCAATATCGTCAAGAAGGTTACCATGACCGATCTATATTCCACACATTAGTATGAGGATGAATCTATCGCAGATTTTGTTACTCACTAGCACATACTGATAAACCAACTTACCTTCCAACTGCCACAAACTGAACTCATCGAGTTCTTCACATGGGCTTGTGCTAGGCATATCTCATCGACCATACAGGTCTAAACCTTCCAAACATTCGATAAAGCATTCACTATGGCACGAAAGTTAGAGATTCGGGCCATCGAAGAGAAGAAAATCCAATTATGCAATAAGAATTTGGCATTCAAGTCGAATGATACCTCTTCTTCTTCCAAACCACAAACCAATTATTCAAAAGCTAAGGGCACCGCTAACACAATGGTACTAAAGGTCAGCCCACTCATCCACAAATCAAAGCTACCCCTCATCTAATCTCTCACTGTCGGATTTTTACGTTAAGATGAGAGCAGTAGAAATATACCCCAATTAGGGAGCCTTACTCTTCTGTCTTAGAAAATATTATCAAATTCGGATCCATCACCCTTCCACCTATAAAACCACACACTGGTTTTGACCTTGCTCGCCCCATGCCCACATGGTATAAAGAACATGATTTCTATAATTATCATCAAGTAAAGGGTCATAGTGATGAAAAAATGCATCACTTTCAAAAATATTGTCCAAGAAATGCTCGAGAAAGGTGAGTTAACCATGGATAATCCTAATGCACCTACCAACCAAAACCTACACATCTTCAAGAAACCATTTCCCAACCATGCCCCTTCATCTAATCAAACCGGTGAGACCTCAACTCATGATACCCATACCTGCGAGGTCCACACTATCTTTAATGACATACCTGTCACCTCCCAATTACCCCATATTCCTTCCATAGAGGAGATCCTAGCCGAAATCCTCCTTCCATGTTGGAACCAACCTCCCTTGTTCCTTCACCAATAGAGGAACACCTTTCATCTCCTTCATCACCTATGGGGAAGTCTTTCGCTAACATTAATACCATCTCACCCTGGCTTCACCACTTAGAGAGCCTTTAGCTATAGTTACTCCTCCATCCATGAGGATCACCCATTACCTCCTCCACCCATAGAAAAGCATTGATCATCTCCACCACCAATCATAGACCCGGCTTGAGATACCTTTACCTCTTGCAAGCATTCTCCATCAGCTACCCAAAATCCTACAAACCTACTTTCGACTCTCTTACCACACTAAGTCAAGCTAGCCAATTCCCTATCTCTAAGACACATTTTACAGGACTTTCGTTAGGTCCTCACCAACTCCACCTATAGACATTCATTTCTCACGTTTGGCCGATCACTTAGATTATGTGGATAGGGTTCTACTATAGGGCACCTTTTACTTCCGGTCACAACACGGATGCAGAGATCCCTTGCTTTGATACCTCCACTATCACACAACCACCTCTATCAAAACCCCTTCCACGACACCTATTATAGCTCAAACCGCACCCTTACCAATAGCTCAACCTACACCTAAACCCAAACCCATACCTACAACATTTGCCTCGACTAAACCCATTACCACTTTAGGGTTCACACCGACCACCACCACCTTACTCATCCACCTATCAAACCGAATTTAGCCACATCCTCCAAAGTCAACACCATACCTACTCCGACACCCAAACAGAATCACCAAACCCATAGAACTCATACCCGGCCACACCAATCACACCTACACCTATCTCATCCATCTTAGGATCTCAGCTTCCCCACATGGTCAAGAAACCTCCACCCATCAATAAACCAAAAACACAACAACCCATTCCTTCCTCACAAACCTTTGACCTACCCAGATGCCCAACCTAACTTACACCTACACCTATAGCCTCTTTACCACCCATACCTCCAATACCCTCAACTATTGCTTCACTACCCACTACACTTCAGTCGCTGTCTCTCACACCTCAAGTATGACTTGTGTCATCTACCTTCACAAAGACTTCGTTATCCCCATGGGTAACTTGCCATCTTCCTCCATTTGCTTTTCATTCTAGACCTCGTACACCCACATCACCTTTACCGAAGAAGGTGTATCCCAAAAATTAAACTCCACTACCCCATAATAAGGTAGTCAAAACAACCACACACCCTCCTACCCGTCCATCTACTATACCCATACCTAAACAAACACAACCGAAACCTAAAACCACACTAGCACCCAAACCCATGGCTCAACCCCTCCTCTTCTAAAGATCGTTCCTCAACAATCACCTACACCTACACCCAAACCCACGTTCACTTCCCATTGTGATCCACTAGTAGGGTCTTATGCCAAAATTTTAACCAACCTCCTTGAGACCTCTGTCATCACATTACCGCCACTCAGACCTTACGACCCCCTCAAACCCAAGCCAAAAGGGTTTGACGATACTAAAATTTGTGCATACCATCATGTGTCGGGGCACGATGTGGAAAATTGTAAGGCCTTGAAAACCGTCCTTATCCAATTGTGTCCACGAGTAAACCAACTTTGACGACTTTGGCACTTACGACCTTCTCGATGAGGAACCTTATTCACCGACACCCATTCGGACACTTCCCACTCAATGACCACAACCTCCACCCTCACCTCTCCTAGAGCCACCCTCAAGATTTGAAATTAACATGGTTCACATCAGAGAACTTGCCATGCCACCACCCAAATGTCATTGTGCCCAACTCACCTCACAAGGTTTTTTCCCATCGTGTCATTATACCACTCACCCTACACCTTCTCCATTTGCCAATTCCCCTCAAATCAACATGATACACATCACTACACGTGCGCAGAAGGGTAAAGAAAAGGTAACTGACCCACTAACCAATCCTATACCCAACATACCATCTGCACCCATGCCTAAAATAACTATCTGCGGCCCCACATACCCCATTTCTAATGGCGTCACACATTGCAACATGCTCAAACAATTACACCAATCACCCCTCGGAATGTCCTTATATGACCTCACTTAAACCTTAGAATCCCATTGTCAAGCTCTCATGGAGGTTCTTCAATCGATTAAGGTTTTACCTAATGACCCTACACCCATAGCCTCCATTATCACACCCCATCATGTAGCCTCTCTCACCAAATTACCACCTTCATCTTCACCCCACCTTGTTCACCAAGTGGCCTCCCTTAGTTTCTCAGAGGAAGAGATCACACCACACCAAAATGATGACCCATACCTAGCCCTCTTCATCTCTATCCACATCGACAACATATGGGTATGTTGTGTGATGATTGATGGGGGCACTAGCATTAACATCATTTCATCCCATGCATTCGCTCAAATGTGCATACCTAACAATTACATGCATAAACACCCGGTCATGTTGCGTTCATTCAATGATGCTATCACCTCTACACTAGGCACTGTCATCCTCCACATTCATGTGGCCCCCACACTGTTCCCAAATTATTTTACATTTTGGAGGGGGAATTCCAATATAACCTGTTGCTTGGTAGACCCTAGATCCATGTCATGGGTTGCATTCCTTCCACTTTGCATTGTTGTGTAAAGTTTAAACATGAAGGAAACACCTATAACATTCCAGCTGACCCATCACCTTTTAAAACATGCAACATGCTTTACCGACCCAATGATGTTCTTATACCTATCAAGCCATCTACCTCCACGACCACTATCTTTGCTTCACCACCTACCAAGACAAACGCCGCTTCTACCGCACATACCTCCTCCATTCCTACTACTACCATAACCTCCACAGCTAACCCATTAGCTTCCCAATCCATTAACTCCACCTCTACATCGACCTCCAACACATTATCCATACTGGCTACCTACATACCAACCACTGATCCCTTGGAAGGTGTTTTTTAATGCCTCACTCTGGGGAGTACCGCCTATATAGTGTCAACACATTCCTTACTCCGCAGGAGTATGGATGTCTTCACCAACACCCTCATTATGATCACCGCATAGGAGAACACCTCCTTTATGGTCCTCCTCATCTTCGTACTAGTCTCACCTATGCGGGACATGATACTACCACTTACACACCTGAACCACCATCATAAACCCATCCATTTTACGCTGACATCCAATCACTTACCAATCGCCATTTTACCCACACCTTCCTACACCACTGTGCGTGGAAGGGTTTTGGTTTTTTATTTTACAAGCAAGGTTGCCATACCATTATTCCATGTACCACCCGTAAACATGACAATAGTAGTGGTATCGCCTTCCCCAAACCACCTACCAAACAGGCTTGCATTGAACTCATTAAGGACACTAGCCCTTCTCCACCTTCTTCACATGCTCCACATTCATCACCATCCTCACCAACGGAGTTGATGGATCTTGAATCTATCCCTCCTAAAAAAAAATTCATAAACACCATTTCCTTGGGGCCTCTGACTATCAACACGAGGGCGAGGCCCCTTCCACTCTTCCCTTCCTGTATCCTAAGATGATCAATGAAGACACACCTTCAATTAATGTCATTCAATGTTAGATGATGAATCCATACTCACCTACCTTGGTGTAGAAGACTCATATATTCATTGGTTGTTACCCTCTAAGATGTAAACCATGTTTAATGAATCAACTATCGAGATCAACATTCATACTCAAGATGACCCACACATCCTAAAGATCGGACAATCTTTAGATGTTGCTGAATAGGAAGCCATCACTTCTTTTCTCAGAGATCATAACCATGTTTTTGCTTGGTCTTACGCAGACATGCCTGGTATTGACCCCACCATAGTGGTCCACAATATCATAACCGTTCTTGATGCCAAACCCATCAAACAAAAGCTGAGGAAAATGCACCCGCTCATTGCCCTTCTCGTCAAAGAGGAACTTCAACACCTTCTTTCCATTTCCTTCATCTTAACCATTGATTATCCTTGTTGGATTTCTAACATTGTCCTTATCACTAAAGCAACAGGGGGACTCCGCATTTTCATGGACTTTCGTGACCTCAACCTAGCCTGCCCAAAAGATGACTTTCCCTTACCCAAGATTGATCATCGATTGACCTCACCGCTGGTCATAAGATGCTATCACTCATGGATGGATTCTCGAGTTATAACCAAATTTTTCTTGCCCGTAAGATCAACACAATACCTCATTCATCACCCCTTCGGGGAGACCTTCTATTATCGAGTCATGCCTTTGGGCCTTAAAAACATCTGGTGCAAATATCGCAGGATATGACTTACATCTTCCATGACATCATGCATCACATATTGGAAGATTACGTGGATGATCTATTTGCCAAATCTAAATGTTTCTCTAAGCACCTTTCCATCCTCAAAACTATCTTTGACCACCTCACTAAATATTACATCCGCCTTCAGCCTAAGAAGTGCGTCTTCATGGTTCTCTTAGGAAATCTCCTGGGATTTATCATTTCCCTCCATGGTATAGAAGTTGACCCTACTAAAGTCAATGCCATTCCAAAAATTCCTCTACACACTAACCTTAAACAACTTCATAGTCCGAAAGGTAAATTACAGTCCATTTTCCATTTCATTTCACAATTATTTGATCGGTGTCAACCATTTCATCATCTCATTTCAAGAAGTATGTCTCCTTTAAATGGGATGATGACTATCACAAAGATTTTGAGGCCTTAAAACAATACCTTCTCTAACCACCCAAACTCATTCACCCTAAATATGATCAACCTTTTTATCTATACATATCTGCTATTGATCACTCCTTGGGAGCCATGCTCGCTCATCGCGATGAACAACACGGGGAGCAGCCAGTTTACTACATAAGCCACGCTCTTTTAGACTATGAAACCCGATACAACCATCTCGAAATTTTTTTCGTAGCCTTAGTTTTTGTTGCCAAAAAACTGTGTCATTACCTACTCAACCACAAAACCTATGTTGTGACCAACACTGACCCCTTACACTTCATGTACGCCAAACCTTATCAAAATCAGCGTGCCGCATGAAGGCTTATGCTTTTAAATAATATTGACCTTAAATTCATTCATCAAAAGTCCATCAAAGGCCAAACTATCGCCGACCAATTTTCCAATGCACCTATTTCCAAGGATCAACCCTCTAATTTTAACTTTCTAGCTGAGTCGATTTATCCTTTCCCTGGACGAACCTCCTTATCAAATGACACTCTTTTTTTTACGGTTCCAAGTGTCAGCATGGGGCTGGGGCTGGTATTATCCTCATTCCTCTTGATGGATAACCCATGCCTTTGTCTTTCAAACTAGATTTTGAATGTACCAACAATATTGCTGAATACGAAGTGCTCATACTAAGTCTCCAAGCCACCTATGCCCTTGATGTCAAAACAATCAACATCTTTGGTGATTCTCAATTGGTCGTAAACCAAGTCAAAGGTATGTACCAATGTCGTAATGAGATACTTCAAAAGTATAAACATCATGTAGACATACTTTTGACCACCTTTGATCGTTACATCCTTCAAACCATCCCGTGTTCCACTAACAAATTTGCAGATACCATGGCCTTCTTAACTTCCCAAATACCCGCTTCACCGCCTATTCCAAAATCTTTGTCACTGTAAAACACCTCCATTCACCTTCTTATTTACCTCACGATGTTTACTCGATTGGAACAAATACCCCTGACTTGAGTGACCTTTGGTATAAGTAGTACTCCGACTACCTTTCTTTCTCCATCTCACCTCCTGATCTCACCCATAATGGACAACGTGCCTTCCTTAAAAAGGTCTCTCGTTACGTCATCCTAGGAGGACTCCTCTATAAGTGCAACTTTGATGGTATTCTCTTACGATGCCTCACAAGTTATGAAATTCCTTATACCATTAAGGAGGTTCATGATGGCATATGTGGAGGTCACTTTAGTGGCCTTGTTGTTGCTAAGCGTATTCTTCACCTAGGCTATTACTAGCCGACCCTTAACCATGATTGTTGTGACTATGTCAAACGTTGTGTAAAATTCCAACAACATTCCAACCTTCATCATACACCTATTCATGCCTTATAGGTCACTCGTGACCTTTGGCCCTTCTCTCAATGGGGTTTGGATCTTGTCAGAGAAATCAATCCTCATTCTTCCCAATGCCATCAATGGATCATCACTGCTACTGAATACTACAAAAATGGGTAGAAGCCATCCCACTCATTTCCATGAAATCCGAGAAAATATGTGATTTCATTAATCACCACATCATTTGTCACTTTGGTGTTCCTCATCACCTCATCACTGACAATGGAAAACAATTCATAAATAAAACATTGCAAAGACTTTGTGACACATTTGGCATTCATCTTAGCTTCTCATCACCTTATTACCCACAAACCAACGGCCAAGCCAAATCCACTAACAAAACCCTCAAAAAATTTCTCATGAAAGTGGTAGATGATACTAGGAAGGATTGGAATACGCACATTCCTTTTTCCCTTTGGGCATACCACACTAGTATTCGCACTTCCACTGCGGCCACACCCTTTTCTCGGTCACGATGACGCTATTTTACTGTCAAATTCCAAATCCCCTCACTCCGTATTTCTCTCCATGACATGCTCACTGATGATGACTTTGGTCGGGACCATTTATCACAACTAGAGTTATTAGACAAACGTTGACTTAATGCTCGATCACCTTCAAGTTTACCAAAACGTATCAAATGTGCCTATGAAAAATGTGTCCATGAATGAACCTTCCAAGTCGGTGACCTTGTCTTGAAATAAAATCAACACGTAACACAGAGAAAAAAGTAAACGGGAAAATTTACTCCTACATACATCGTAACTCATACTTATGGATCAGGTGCTTATCATTTATCTTCTCTTGATGGTAAACCGAACCTAATCCCCTTAATACCTTACATCTTCGACTAGTCTATTTTTGACTCGCTTTCCTACCTCACCCTTTGTTTCTTTCCGTGCTCATCCCTTGAGTGCTACCCATTCCATACACCTCATCAATGATTAAACAAGAATCATGTGAGTACCGTCACTTGTTATCTTCTCTTGAATATGTGTACCACGGTGTTACACATAGCATGATTCTCATGGATACTTTTCATCTACCTTTGGATGAAATCACATGGTCATTTCACCTTGCCTTTCGAATAAGAGTTTTATACTCCACCTTGGTCTTTTCCATGACTTCAAAGATATCACATGGGAACAAAATCCTTGAGTCAAACTTCTCATAAAAAGATGACATCCTCAAAAGGACATCTTCCTCTAAACAAATTACTACTATAAATAGACTACTCCTCAAGGACAGCTATATGAAGCTCTAAAAAAATGAGAGCAACCAAAGCTTCCCGCATCAATCAGCTTCACAAAGACCTCAAGGAGTTCCATATTATTTATCTCATATAGACTTCCCACATCAATCAGGATCTATCAAAACAATAAACTTTTTAGTCATGGACTTGCCCGTTGTGACATAGGACCTCTTGCCCGAAGGGCCTACTACCTCATACCATATAAAAATTACCTACTCTTCACCCTGTGAACCATGCCCACTCTCATTTCCTACCGCTTCAAGGGACATCTTAGAATTTAGACATTTAGTGATCCTATGACTACTTTTCACCGTAGAACAGTCCATCGTCTAATATCTTTAGGGTCTTATATTCATTACCTCCTCCAAGGTATGATCTACTTCGTATGATCCTACCAAATCAGGTGGCTTTATTGCCCCCTTTTATCTTTTAACGATTTTTGTTTACATTTTGATTACCTTATACGGGACTTGGTCCTTGATGCTTACTTTTGGGGTAATCTCTTTCACCACAATCACGCCCACCTACATCATTTTGCCTATAATCCACCCACACCTAAAAAACCTAAACCCACAACATGCCCAAACACCTACCAACTCATTTTCACACCACCTCATTTTCTTCCCTAGCTTATGGGAGAACTACATCGGCTTGAGGTCCCTTTTCATCGGGACTATGTAGGCAGCAATCTTTAGGCATGGGGCCCTTGGAGGCTAGCTTGAACATTCTTTACCCTAAAAATTCATCAACCATGCCTAACTCACCATTTACATCACATTTCACTTAGTTCCCCTTTTATATACAAAATTGGAAATTAAGCCACATACATAACAATTTGCTACATATTTTATACATTTATTATGCCTACCAATTCTCTATCATCACTATGTAGGGATTATACCACATCTCACATATGACCCATAGTATCATTCATATACAAAAAATAATGAATCACAACTTCACCTACTTTTAATATATCCATGCCTAATCAACTTGACTCAACCATGCCTAACTAACCTAACTCGATCCATGCCTATAACTTGACTCAACCATGCCTATAACCTGACTCGATCCATGCCTAAACCGACTTGACTCCATCATGCCTAACTCACCTAATTTCCATCCACATCAAAGTAACAAATCCATATCTCATCTAACACAAGCCATAAACCAATATCTCATAAACACATCAACAAATCATAAAATACCATGTATCTCATCATATAAATCAATCAATATGTATTCGAATATACATGCTCATCTCATCATGTCCATCATCTCAAAATGTTGGAACGTAGGCTGATATACAATAAAAAATGTCATCAGCACGCAGCCGATCTCATATATACAAAAATAATGAATCAATACAAAATATCTTCAGCACATAGGCCGGTATATGCTCAAAATATACAAATCACTCGTACATCCTCACTATCTTCAAGATGCGAGTGGTGGCATATATATCAAAAAATAACTAATATACATAAATAATCATGTGACAACATATCAAGCATCTCGTGGATGTCCTCCATCTCTGTGTCACTTGTACCCTCAACCTCCTATGTCCCTGCTGGCACCTCACCTAGCGCTGGTCACCGCACGCTGGTGGCCTCTCCCTGATCGGGCCTCGGAGCTCGCTGACCTCTTGTACTCTCCACACTATGAGTGCGGGATCTCATCCTCTCACTGGATGCCTATTGTGCCCTGTACTCAACATAGGATATGAAATCTATCCCGACCACCATAAGTTGGTCCTGATAGTATCTCGACTCACCTAGGGCATCCCATAACCTAGATATAGGCACGGTATGTGGTGGTCCCATAGGTCTTAGCCCCTATACCTGCCCTACAATAACCTACCCTACACTCGCTTGTGAATCGGGACTGCTCCTAGTTCCCGTGGTGGTGCCCCTACCCCGTGTGTGTATATTTGGGCTTGTAAGGCCCCAATATGTGCCTAGGATATGGCCAACTAGCCTTGTAAACCTACCACTTGAGCCTGTAAGGCTGCCACTTGACCATCCCCCTCCTCTCCATCTCCATCTCCTCCACTAGCCATATGGGCTCGGCAGATCGCCACCGTATGATTATCTCTACTACCTCTACCTCGACCTCCACTGTGTATCGTAGTATACCCAACTGGGTAATCAACATAGCTACCTGCCCCTATAGGGCATCTCTCTACACTATAATGGTAGCTAGGTTTGTCTACCCCGGTTTGGGTGGTATGGATCATAACTGAGTCACCCACCACTACGTACTGCCTCGTACATCTCGGTGTCATCTATCCACCGATCCACTGGCTGCTCCTCCTCCCCTTTCGGCACTATAGGCTATGGTAAAGGTAAGGGCCTCTCCACGTCATCTCTTCGATACTATGGGAAGGGTAGAGGAATGTCCTGTAAGAGCCTGAACTTCGTTGGACTCTGTACCGGGATCACCTCATCCTCCCCGACATGGTGACCCTATATCCACCTCTCTAGCTAGATCTCAACTAGCTCCTCATACATATGCTTATATTAGGGGAATCGACATATGGCCTTTAGATAATTTCCACTGGATAACCCCTCAAGTAACTATTGAAAATGGGCCACATCATGTGTCGGCCTATCCGATCTCCACTCTCCTTTCACCGCACCCATCTCCTGTATCTCACCCGCATAAATCTAGGTGGGAATGCATCTGCTCAGGGCATCCCTATAGGTTACACACACACTATGTGCTCATACACCCAACACTACAATATAAATTTATAGAAAGGCTCAACTCGCGCAATTGCCCATATGCCCACAACTCTCGAGAGTTAGCCGCACTCAAGAATGTTGGTGCCCAGGAAAATCATGTCTCATGAACCATCATATCATGGAGTACCCCCATTAGTGATCGGGGAAAGCAACCACCCTCTGCATCTGGCAGTGCATAGTAGCACACTACCTCCATCAACATAACCACTAGCCTCATCTCATCTGGATGGGCTAGGTACATCTCTCTATAGCTCAAATTGGTGCTATAGAATCTCAAATCAGCCGCCCTCACCAAAATCTATCCCAATCAACTCCTCTAAGGCCTAGGAGGAGATAGAGTACACTGAGCACCTAATATGGGTAACCACAAAATCTAGAACACGTCCTCAGGTGGTGATAGTCATCTCACCATTGGCAGGTGAAACGTGTTGGTCGCGGGATCCCATCTATTGATGAGCGTGACCATCAAGTTGGGCTGGAAAACAACATGTCAGTAGCTCAAAAGGGGTCACTATGCCACGTAATGTCACCAGTAGAAGTGGAACCCTGTCCCACATATGTAACTACGCTCTCCCCTGCATCTAATCCAAGCACAACATTAATCTACATTTACCATGACCATATTCACCAATTATCATTACCCTCCACCCTATTTTCACTCTACCCATCTCAACTACCTAGCCCACATCACTTTTGGACCCTTGTGCCTCAAATCAAATCGACCGCGCTTGCGGTTCATCCTAACCGACTTTGGTCACCCTTAAACCGGCATCGATCACCTATTTGGTGATCGATACCGGTTCACCTTTACCGACCACGGTTACCATGAATCGCATCGGTCACCTATTTGGTGACCAATACCGATTCTACCCAATCGACACTAGCCAAACTTGATCGATGCGGTGCCACTGTCGTGGAAAATCCTACGACTTCCCAAAACCCCCATTTTCTAAAAATCACCCCCTTCCCCTTTTACCCCACCTACAATGACCTAAACTACCCCGGAACTCTACCCACCCCACCTATACCATTTACTACCCTTCCCTCCCTCTTTTTCCCATTATTCCCCCCATACCCAAATTTTATTTTTACCCACCCACAAAAACAAAAACCCACAAAACCTAAAATAACAATTATCTAACACTCTAATCTATCTAATCAACAATGTCAAGTTAGGCGCTACTCTCGCACACACTGTCGCCTCGGTGGCACATCTAGCTACCATGCGGTGGCCCACCAAATCCCTCTCTGGCCTCTGCCATCACTAAATAACTACTCGCAACCTCCGCCTAATCAAATCTCTCACCCTGATCCTGTGGACCCACTGCTCACCAACCCAACCTCATCCAATCACACTGCCAACTCACTGTCTCATTTCCTTTGGACACTTTTTCTCTTTTCTTTCTTTTTTTTGTCATTTTCTCACTACGCAAATAACAAATGAATAACAAAAACATAGATTTTTTTGTTATTATAACTAACCCGACCTAACTGATGTCAGTTACCCTTGACCGACATCATTCGCATGCCCTATCGCACTGTCGTCGGTTTTCCTATACCGATGTCAATTATCCATGACCACCATCGGTCAACCCCACCTACACATTTCCCTCAATTTTGTCCTTTTACCCCACCCTTTACCTTGATCCTTTACCCCACCCTTCACCCTGATCCTTTCCCCACCCCACCTTTACCCTACCCATTGGCCTTACCTTTCCCGACCTCATCATTTGCTACCTCCTTTGTCCTCCTTTGGGGACTCATAATTTTACCCCTACCTTGGCCTTACCCATTCCATGACCTAGATATTTGGACCTAGACCATCACTAGTGACCTTGACCTCATGTGTTCATTATACCTGCATGCACTTCCATTACTGTGTTGATTGACTGACCGATGACCTTACCTAGCCTAATGTCATGACTGCTTATCCCGACCCTACCTTGGGTGTACCGGAACATACCTAAATGTTTATTCACCTAACCTACATTGTGTTTCCTGACCATATCCTATACCTTGGATACCGGATTCACTTCCACCTTGTTTGGATAAACCAATCGACCTTAGACGATGTAGATTTTTCCTGCTCTTCAACCTGGTAGTGTACGTAGTTTATTCATGTGAGTGCATTTGACTATTACTACCTTTGACCCATACCCATTACCTAGATTACCCACATAGACCTTTACCTCTTTCTCCCCCACACCCACCTGCCTCTTCCTCCCATTTACCTTTTATCAAACCACTCTCTGATTCTCCCTTATGCCTCATCAGTTCCTAGTTTGAGGAGGATCACCTTCACCCACACATGGGGCAACCACATCTTATTTTTATTAGCATCACTTACCAATACAAGCTATGTAACAAAAAGGGGCAAAATGTAGACACTAAAATTAGGTCACACTACCCTTTGGTCCTCGATGAATAAACACCCTTCATCACATTCACCTAGCCATGGCCCCTTTCACCCCACTAATATTAATTTAATTTAATTTAATTAATTAATTATCCTCACTATATCTATTATTTAAATATCTTATTTTAAATAATATCCACACATACAGTTCACTTAGACACCTCACCAAGCCAAATCAACCTAAGACCTATTCTTAGTAAGTTGTCATAACTAACTAAGACTTACCCAAACCCTAAAAATCAATGCCTACATTCCCTCTAACCACATTCCCGCATGATCACAAGAAGCTCCCATTCTAATCCACGGGTTAACGACATGAGATCCAAGGAAATCAAGAGGATCTCCCTAGTTTAGTAAAACTAGGAAATCCTACCTTGACCGACGCCGGTTACCCATGACTGTCACTGGTTAATCCGAAACCATTGTCAGTTACCTTTTAACCCCAAAACAACCTTATTCTCAAGGTTGGAAGTTGGAAGTTGGAAGTTGGAATTCGAAAGAAAAAAAATTGGTGAGCATTGACACATCTCAAAGAGATAACACATCTTCAGAGAGTGAATTCCAGCGAGACCACGCATGAAAGGAAGGAGATCAAGCATCTTTTCCTGTATAGCCATCCCAGCCAAGATCTGATCTAACCAAGCAAAGAGGAGTGCACGTGCAGCCCATGCAGAAGCTTTCCTTCAGTTGGTGATCACTTGCAGCCCTTAAGCCTCTCGTCAGCACCTCCATTCTTCACACACAGGCATCCAAGACCAAAATCCAAGTAAGTATAATGTCATACTTTTCTAGTTTATTTCATTTCATTATCATTTTATCATCTATTGTTTACCTAGCCACCTATTGACCTTCTCCAATGCTTCCACCTCCATATTCCCATTAAAATATCACTGAAGCCTACCCTAGTCACCCAATACCTTGTCCCGACCAACCAAAGTCCTTTATACAATCACAAAGGAGACCTAAAGCTTGTTTTGTGACATTTCCAGATTTCACAATAACCAAGACCGATCACACCTAACCGTCATCGGTTACCCCCGACCAACATTGGTCTCTCGTATTTGCCCATACGGCCCAAAAAAAGAGACCTACCACCTAATTTCATCTCACCCTAATCCACCTGTTATCTACCCGAGACCTCTCACAAACTTGCAAAACCTTAAACCATCATTTGACCTTTGGATTCTATTATAGCTTAGCCTGTTAGAATAGATCTATTTCTTATTGTGTTTTAAGTGAGATACCTAAATCATTTCAAATTACAATAGGATTTAATTTTTTTACATCATTAAATTGTTTTAAAAGTGGACTGATGTACCATCTAGGAAGTATCACACATCCCATATCTAGCATACGATAAGGGAGTTCACTACCCATATTGTTTAATTCCTTCTCGTGGACTTGCTTTGCATTACATGTAGTTCCTCCTAGCCAAAAGGAATTTTTCACAATCATCTGTGGATTCGGAAGTCATACACGTGCAACAACCCATCAACCAAAGCATTTGAACAATGTATTCCTCCGTGCTAAGCGTTACCTATTTGTTTCATCAACACTTCAAAGAAACAATCTAAGAAAAAGGTGAAACACAAAGAGATACAAGAAATATTCAACATCAAATCCTCAAAAAAAAAAAAAAAAAAAAGAAGAGTAAAATAAAAGAAAGGAGGAAGAATAAAATAAGAGAGGTGAGGAAGAGGAGAAAAATAGAAAAGAATAAGAAGAGGAGAAAAAGAATGAGGAAGAGTAGAGTAAAAGAAAGGGGGAAGCGGAAAATAAAGGAAGGAGGAAGTGGACAAGAAAATAAAGGAGTAAGAAGATAATAAGAAGAAGAGAAGAGAAGGAAGAAAGAAGAGGAGAAGATAAAATTAGAATAAGAAGGAATAAGTGGAGAAAATAAAGGCAGAATAGGAGAGGAAGAAGAATGAAGAAGAGGAGAAAAGTAAGGAAAAATAATATGAAAGAAGAAGAAATAAGGAGAAAAAAATAAGAGAAAAATAAAATAGAAGAAGAAGCTACAAAGCGTAAAGAAGTAGAACAACAAAAGGAGATGACAAAGATGAAAAAATAATTAGCAAAGGTCACGACTACACTAATGCCTCATCCTCCTCTTGTATAGAGCACATTTCCCAACACATTGTTAATATCTTATGGCCTCACTACTTATGAGCCATCGTTGGATCCATTGACACTTATTAAAAAGACATCGACACAACTAAAAAGAGGATCAAAGCTTCCAATTACAACATGGGGTGGTGGAAAAGATAAAGGAAGGGTGCACAATGCACCTTAATAAGTTAGCCCCATGCAAAAATCAAAATTTAGCAAAGATCCTAGAATAAATCTCAAAGAACAATTGGATGTAGTGGTGTGTGGACCTATAAGAAAGCATGGAGTGGATGATAACTCAAATCAAACCATGTTTATTACACTATATAATAGATTCTACATTACCCATAGAAAAAGAACAAAGAAAACTCTATAAGACTTATTGTCACACTCTATGATTGATGAAACAAGGGATCAAAGAATCTGGGATGAGGTAATAACTAACTACAAAGAAAGTGAAATGATAAATGGCATAACACTAAATAAATAAAATCAAATAAATTTCAAAATCCCCTTCAAGCACTAGAGATTGAAATGTCTAATGCAATTGCATACTACACTTTTTCCATAGGTCGGCCATGGGCCACATATGAGGAAAAATAGATTTGGATAAAGCAAATGGGAATTAAAAACATAATCACCCTTATAAGATGTCTCAAAGGATTTAGATATTTTAGGAAGAAATAAACTATCGACTTAGTAGCCAAATGCCGAGAAAAATAGCAAGAGAGATCGGATAAAATAGCTAATATGGAAGAATACAAGTGATAAGATGGACAATTCCTCACACAAATACAAAGAGAATTATCCACAAGAAGAAAAAACTACTCGAGGATTTAAAATAATCAATCTCCAATAGATATCAAATCATTCATTCAGAGAGAACATGAAGTTAGAACTATGGTTGACATCTATAGAAGAACACCTCTCGGCATGGAAAAAAATTAGAACCAAATCACTACAAAATGTGCTAAGGACCTCCATGCAATCACACCATAAGTAAGTTCAAGCACATGTACATTAACCTTTACAATATTCTTCATACCCATCATTTCCTTCCAGCTAGGTGAGTCCAATAAAGGAACAAATTCCTTATGCGTGACATCTAAGTTCGTTAAGTTGGTCCTTTGGCATTCCCATTCTTTTAGAATTGGTATAGTAGCCCAAAATTATGATAAGTAAATAACATTATAGGATATAAGAATTGGAAACAAGATGAAGCAATTAAGAAAAAATGGGTAGGGTTCTTCATCCCGGTTGTCTTGGGGACGATCCAACATTATGAAGTCTCTGGGGATGATGTTAACATGGTTCTATCAAATAGAATATTAAAAGGAAAATACAAGTTACAAAGAACCGCACACCGCGGAAGTAAATAAAAAGTCGTGGGATACTAGAAAGTTTGAAAAACACTAAAAATTCCTCCAACAACAAAAAAACCATGAAATACTAGAAAACTATTAAACCATTGGAAATTCATGGAATATTATATAAAGTGTTGAAACAAAGGGAAAGTCTTGCAAAAATACAAAACCAAAAAAAAATATACATAGTCACCACCAAAGGAAGTGGTTATTGGGTAAAATTTATGAAGTATGTATTTAGGTTAATTCAATTTAATAGAGATGATATTCATATAGAGAGAAATATATGGGAGATATATGTGTGTAGAAGATAGATGTATGTAAGAAAGTATATGAGAAATAATGAAAAGAGAGTGTGTGAGAAAAGAGAGATTGAACTATGAATTGTGATGGATTCAATGAATTAATATAAAGATTGGATTTTTGGATTATGTTATTCCATTATGATATGTTTTGATATTCTTTACTTTACACTAGCAACATCTAACATATCCCTGGAAAAATAACAAACTACTTAACCCTCACATTAACTTCGAGGCTTAGAAATTAAATCGGAGAAAATAAAAACACATTAAGATCCATGTACACTTCATTTAGTTTCTCATCCAGATGGTGTTTTTTAATTTGGATTTTTTCCGTAAAGGATCATGTTGCTAACATATTCACTAAACCTTTGACATTGCCATGTTATCTTCACTTTTATCGATGTTTAGGGTGAATAAATTTGTAATTTAGGGATTTCGTGAGTTCTTCTTTCCTTCATTATTTATATTTATATCTTTGTTATATGGATAAATTTTATCCTATGCATTTTCTCCTTTTATTTTCTTTATGAGGGATCTTTTGTACATGGATACTTGTTGTCTTGCATTTTTCAAGTCCAAAATTCAAACTTGAAACATGATAACTAAGCCCAAGTGTCAAAACTTGTTTGGGTTCATTGCATTTTCTTCATATAGGGAAAAATTTCTTGTGTGTTTCTTTCTTTTCAAAAAATACACATTTAATCTTCTCCTAGAAATATTCCTTTCTTCTAATTTTCTAAATGACATTTTTCATTTGGTGCTTAAAACGAACTACTTCTTCCTTCTTGCATTGCATTAGTGAAAGAGCATCCCTCTTCATATTCATCACTTGTTACATCGAATATCACATTTTGATTTGGGTTTAAAACACTTGCATTACATTCTGATTTGTTGCATTATAGCTCACATTAAAAATGAGGGCAACCTATACGCTGGAAGTCATGCCCAGCTGATGGTTGACACAATTGAACTGTAGAAAGCACTTGCTTCTCTCTCTCTCTCTTTGCCAAACTGCACAAATTTGAAATTTACACATCTTCTTAAACAACATCCCACCTAGAAGAAGTTATCAATGATCACATGATCAGAGGATTGATAGTGGGCACCTAGCTGGTTATCTCTATCCAGTACCCCATCAGAGAACGGCCTGCCCCCGCCAAAACATAACTTGAAACCTCACCTTTAGAATTTCCTTCTTCGTAGGAAGCCTTCCCAACCAAAAAATTTGTTTTGAATTCACATGTCAGTCTTAAATAGCATAAGCTAAAACCAACATAAAATTCACTTTTAGGACTACATGTTTTCTTAGCTTTGTTCTTGATTTGTGTTTTGAGGTGTGAGGATATGATTCTTCATTTTTCTTTTTTCCTTTCACACTCTGCCATCACAGTTGGAGTATTATGACTTTCTTTGAGTGTGTCAAGACCTCATCTTATCATCCCTAGACTTCTAGGTTGATTATTCATCCAATCTAAATTCACAAAAATCCATTTTTCTTCATTCTTTATATTTCACAAGAATCGACACCTCACCCAAATTGATTGTCATCGTTTACATCTGACCATCATCGGTTTACCTAACCGGTGTCGGTTCCTTATTCTTTTGGTTAGTTTACCTAAAGGAAACTTATCTCATCTTCTCTTCTATTTAGAGTCTTTGTGTATCATTGTACTCTATGTACTTTGATAACAGTCATCAAATACAACTTTTTGTCAAACAAACATCAGTTTCTACCTCATTTGCTGAAACTGTTGTTTTCTCATAGTAACTGGTATCGGTTCATGTAACTATCATTGGTCACCCTTTAAGCGCCATCGGTTAGTGTAACCGGCCTCGGTCACTCTATTTTGATTTTAATCAAAACATTTACCAACTTTCCCTCTCATAATTTGTTTTGTCCCATCTTTTTGTTCCCTATGTCATTTACAGAGTATAGTTCACTTGATATACGTTGATTCACATGGTGTTGACTCGTAGCCAAAATAACACCCTTGTACTTCACATCAACTGTCACCACTCCCACCTAGTCCATCACCACCATCTATCCTGTCACCTATGGATTTGACTCAACTTATCCCCATCACTACGGTGACGGTTTGAGTAGTTTGCAAGACTCCTTGACGTAATCCCGCCGTTTCTCCAATACTATCTTTCTTCATTCTTCCACCCGGGATTCCTCAAGATAGTTAATATATGGCATGCCCATATCTATCCCTCCTACTCTCACCCCCACCTCTTGCATCATCTAGCACCAGTTCATGCTACCATCATCCACTTTACCACATGTGGTGTCTCAGCTAGATCCCACAACCACTATAATTGCAACATCTATGTCATCTATCGCACCACGACATCAATTGTCCCTCCAATAGCTGCTTTAAGTATATCCCCATCTGCACCCGCTACCTCACATATACCTATTGCATCGTAACCACCTCTGGTGTCAGAAACTTACACCCCTTTCTAAAACCTTGTCCTTTCTATCCCGTAGTCCTTACCCCCAATCACCACTAGAGTTGTTACGACTACCCCACCCACTTACACATACTACTAACAACCCCGACCTCATCTATCACTTATTCTGGCTATGTGTCACCTACATCTATTCCTCCTGCGTAGTTCTCATACTCAACGCCACCATACACTAGCATACCACCCACCTCATACATTCAACATCAACCCCCTTTTTTTGTAGGGGGCACCCATTCATCCCAACCTACTAACAACCTCATTAAAATGATGATGGAAAAGATGTAGACCTTAGAAGCATCTATTTCTAGCTCCCGTAATTCTTTAACTTATGATGAAATATGTAACGAGCCTATCCATCCATCTATTCCCATTCTCCCTACCATGTGCATTGGTAAATTCCTAAATTCAATCACTTCAATAGTAAAGAAGACCTATAGCAACACTTGCATGGTCGTTCAAACATGGGTGCTACCTAATTTCCCACGATGATGCTTTACTCCTACGAACTTTCCCAATGTCCTTGACATGACCAGCATTAGATTGGTATAGTGGACTACCTCGACATTCCATTTATTCCTTTAATCAAGTAGCCCAAGCTTTCTTAGACCATTTTTCAATCAATGTTACCAAGAAAGTCACCATGACCGATCTCTATTCAAGCTGAAAATATGAAGACAAATCTAACATGATTTTGTTTCCCGCTAAAGGAGTATTATTAACTAATTGACATTCCAACTATCTCAGATTGAACTTATTGAGTTGTTCACTAGAGCTTGTGCCAGAAACATCTCACCAACTCTACAAGTACAAACCTTCCGAACCTTTGATGAAGCATTCACCATGGCACGAAAACTAAAAATTTACACCATTGAAGAAAAGAAAATCCAATTACGAAACAAGAACACCCCATTCAAATCAAACAACTCTTCTTCATCTTCAAAACCCTAAAATAACTATTCAAATCCCAAAGGATTTGCCAACGTGGTAGTCCTCAAGGTAAGACCACCTCATCCTTCTAATCAAGCCCAACCTTCTTCCAATATTTCTCCCATCCAGGCCTTTCAACTCCGGTGGGAGAAGTGGAAGTACACTTTAATTAGAGAGCCCTATTCTTCAGTCTTGGAAAAGCTTCTTAAATCTAGAGCCATTACACTTCCTCCCATAAAACCTCATACATGTGTTTCGATCTCGCTTGTCCTATGCCTGTATGGTATAAATAACATGACTACTATAATTACCATCGCATTAAAGGCCATAGTGACGGTAACTGCATAACTTTTAAGAACATTTTCCAAGAGATGATAGATAATGGAGACCTTGTTGTGGACAACCCAAACGCACCAACAAATCAAAATTTTCACATCTTTAAAAAGTTGTTCCCTAATCATAAACCATCATCTAATAAAAATAGTGAACCTTCATCCAACGACAACAATGTCCGTGAAGTCCACGTGGTTTTTGATATCATACCAACCATTCCTCAAAACCTACCTACTTCATCTATTGAGGAAATTATTGCACGAGCCCCTCTACCCATAGAGGAGCATACCCCTTTTACTCCTTCACCCATAGAGGAGTCCCCTTCATCTCCCCTACTCTCATGGAGGAACCCACACCTCCTACCGATATCATTTCACCATCTACCTCACAACCTACCGAACAGTCAACACTTTTTATTCTCCCATCCACAAGAGAATCATCATCACCTTCTTCTCCACTAAGGGAGAAGTCTACATCACCCTACCTATTATCTCTCCTACCCATGGGAGACTCGTCAGACATGCCTCTACCTATTGGGGGTAGTTCCTCCTCAACATCCTAACCCCATTGACATGATCTCGACTCTTTTACCTATAGAATCTGAGGCTATCCAATTCCCTATCTCACAAACATATTTTATAGGGATTTCCACCAAACCAACTCCATCTTCTTCTTCAACAATCCTATTTTCATGGCTGGCCAATCACTTGGATTACGTTGATAATTCCATGCTCTAGGGACGTCTTCGGCTCCCCTTTTTGACCCAAATGCAAATGTTTCTTGAAGATACTTCCATGATCTACCCAAAGGTATTTTCAGCAACCAAATCAACATTGACCATGCCTATTGAAATGGCTTCTTCTTCATCATCTCTACCTACATCCAAACCTTTACCCGTGACCAAAACCATTTCAAAACCTGAAATCCTACCCACACCTATGTCTTCATCTGTATCTAGACCCATCACTACCTTGGGTGTCATGCCAACATCAATCCTTACTCACCCACCTGTCAAATTAGACTTAACAGCACCATCTCAAACCCACACCAACATTATCCCTCCACCTAAAAATAAAACCCAACCTTCTAGGCCGCATACACCAGTCTCGCCTACCACACCTTTATCACCTTCCCCTTTTATCCATCCTAGGGCCCCATCCATCTACCCTGATCAAACAATCTCCTACCCAAGGCCATTAAAAATATAAACAACCTACTACTACCTCACAAGTCCTCGTTACACCTCATTCACCCAAAACCAAACACCCTCACCCTCACCCATGCACTTTTTACCACCTATACCTCCATTTATTATAACCCCAACCTTTCCTATATGACTTCAACCCATTTTGTCTACCCAACCTCTACCAACCACTTCCACCACAACTTGGTTGTCCCATGGGTAACCCATCCTCTTCCATTACCTACTTTCCTTCTCGCATCTTGTACCCCCATGTCACCTTTACCCAAGAAGGTGTAACCAAAAGATAAGAATCCACTACCCTCCAATAAGGTAGTCAAACCAACAAAACCTTCCATCACCAACTCTTCTACCATGCCTTTACCCAAACAGATGCCATCAAAACCTAAGACAACACCACCTACCAAACCAGTGGGCCAACCCATTCCTCCTCCTATAAAGTCTCTTCCCTCATGATCATCTCGCACCTGTACCCAAACCCACACTCACTTCTCATTGTGATCCGTTAGCGGGATCCTATGCTAACATTTTAACCAATCTCTTAGAGACTTCCATCATCACATTACCATTGCTTCGACCTTATGATCCTCTCAAACCCAAACCAAAAGGGTTTGATGAAACCAAGATTTGTGCCTATCATTGTGTGTCAGGACATGATGTAGAAAATTGTAAGGCTCTAAAGACCGTTCTTCTCCAACTTTGTCCTCCTAAACAAAACTTTGATGATGATGACCTTCTTAATGAGGACCATGTTCCACCTTCACTTATCACCACACATCATCATCCTTTACCCATTCAGCAATCAATATCTCCACCCCCACAACCATTTTTCCCACCTCCAAAATTTGAGATCAACATGGTCTCGTATTAGAGAGTTGGCCAAATCACCACCCAAATGTCAGTGTGCCCTACTCATTTCACAAGGCTCTTATCCACCACTAGGATTTTTCCCCTCATGTTGTTATACCTTTCATGACACACCCTCTCCATCCACCTCCCCTCAGATTAACATGGTTCACATTACTACCCATGCTCAGAAAGACAAAGGCAAAGAAAAAGTAACTAGCCCATCAACCAACCTTGTGCCTAATATACCATCTGCACCCGCACCCAAAATTACCATCTACGGACCTACATGCCCTATCTCTCGAAGAGGCTACCCATCACACAATGATAAAACAATTACATCAGTCTCCTTTAAAGATGTCTTTGTATGATCTCATCCAAGCTTCTAAATCCCATAGACAATCCCTTATCAAGGTTTTATAATCCATTGAAGTTTTACCCAATGACCCCACACCAGTGGCCTCCATTATTACCCCCCACCACATGGCCTCGCTAACCAAATCATCTCCTTATTCTACCCCCATGCCCACTCCTCAATTTTTCGCCTCACTTCTCGGATGAGGAGATTGTACTCTCGGTCGGATGACCCTGGTCCTGCCCTATTCATTTCTATCTATATCGATAACATATGCATATGACGTGTCATGATCAATGGTGGTGCTAACATTAACATCATTTCCTCCCATGTATACAATCAAATGTGCATCCCTTCTAATTGTATGCATAATAACCCAGTTATGCTACGCTCCTTCAATGACACCATTACCTCCACCCTTGGCACCATTATCCTTCACGTTTGCATGGGCCCTCGCACTGTCCTGGAATTATTATATGTCTTAGAGGGGGAGTTCTAGTATAACCTACTGCTCAGAAGACCCTAGATTCACGTCATGGGTCGTGTCCCTTCAACTTTACACCATTGTGTAAAATTCGAGCATGAAGGACATAACTATAACATCCCCGCCGACCCTTTTCCATTCAAAAATTGTAACATGTTGTATCGACCCAATGATGTACTTGTACCGGTCAAGGCATCTGCCACTACCCCCACTTATCCTTCACCCATGACCCCATCCACCAATGATGCCGCCACCTCTCCCACATCTAACCTTGTTATTCCTACTACCGCCGTAGCCTCTATAGCTGCCTCATCTACTTCCCAACCAACCACTACCCCTCCTTCCCAATCATCTAGTGAGTCGTCTATCCCCGCCACCCACATATCGACTACTAATCCCTTAGAAGGTGTTTTTCAATGCCTCACTATGGGTGAGTACCACCTGTACAATATCGATAAATTCCTCACTTTGCAAAAGTATGAAAACCTTCGCCAACACCCTCATTATGACTACCACATAGGTGATGTTTTTCCTTATGGCCCTCCCCACCTTCACACTAACCTAACATATGGGGGACTTGATACTACCACTTATTCACCCGAACCTCCATCCCAAACACAACCATTTTCATCTAACCTCCAATCCCTTACTAACCATTGCTTCGCCCACACTTTCCTTCACCATTGCACATGGAAAGGCTTTGGCTTTAGTTTTTATAAATAAGGCCACCATACTGTCATTTCATGTACCACCCATAAACACAATGATTGTAGTGGCATTGGATTTTTTGCATCACCTTCCAAGAAGGCTCATGTCAACCTCATTGAGGAAGACAAACCTTCTCCACCCCATTCACCAACATCACCATCTTCACCCACGGAGTCCATAGATCCCGAATCTATTCCTCCTAACTTTTTTTTCGTAAACACGATTTTCCCTGGGACCTCTAACCTATCAACGTGATGGCGAGGCTCCCTCTTCCCTTCCCTTCATGTATCCTAACATGATTGATGATGATACACCTTCTATTCACTTCATTCAATGTCAAGACGATGAGTCTATCCTCACCTATATGGGTGCGTAAGATTCTTATATTCACCATTCATTACCCTCTGAGATGCAAACCATGTTGAACAAATTGACTATTGATATCAACATTAATACTCAGGACAACCCGCACATTCTAAAAATGGATCAGTCTTTAGATGTTGCTGAATAGAAAGCTTTTACCTCTTTCCTCCGGGACCATATCAACACTTTTTCTTGGTCCTATGCCGACATGCTTGGTATTGACCAAAAATCATGGTCCATAATATCATAACCATTCCTAATGAAAAATCCATAAAACAAAAGCTACAGAAAATGCATCTTCCCATTGCTCTTCTGGTCAAAGAATAACTTCAACGCCTTCTCTCGGTTTCCTTCATCCTACCCATTGACTATCCCTAATGGATTTCTAACATTTTTCCTATCACAAAAGCAATAGGGGACTCCGCATTTGTACAAACTTCCATGACCTCAACCTAGCTTGTCCTAAAGATGATTTTCCCCTGTGCATTGCCAACTAGTTGATCTTACCATCAGCCATGAAATGCTATCACTCATGGATGGTTTCTTGGGTTATAATCAAATATTACTTACTCCAGAAGATCAACACAAAACTACCTTCATCACTCCTTAGGGACCTTCTGCTATCGAGTCATGCCTTTTGGCCTTAAAAATGTTGGTGCTACATATCAACAAGCCATGACTTATATCTTCCATGACATCATGCATCGCATATTGGAAGATTACATAGATGACCTTCTTTCCAAATCCAAACATCGGGCCGAACACCTAATAGTCCTTAAGGTCATCTTTGACCGCCTTATCCAATATTGTGTTTGTCTTTAACCTAAGAAGTGTGTCTTTGTGGTACTTTCAAGAAAACTCCTTGGTTTCATCATTTCTTTGTGTGGCATAGAAGTCGATCCTACTAAATTGAAGGTTATTCTGAAATTCCTCCACCTACTAATCTCCGTCAACTTTGAAGCTTGCAAGGTAAGTTACAATCTATTCGTCATTTTATCTTGTAGCTTTTCGACCACTATCAACCATTTCATCATCTCCTTAAGAAGGACGTCTCATTCAAATGGGATGATGAATGCCATAAAGCCTTTGACACCTTAAAATAATACCTTCTTCAACCACCAGTGCTCATTCCTCCTAAGGATGACCAACCCTTTTACCTATACATTTCCACCACTAACCATTCCTTAGGTGCCATGCTTGCTCACCACGATGAGAAGCATAGAGAGAAAGCGGTTTATTACATAAGTCATACCCTTTTGGAATATGAAACTAGATACACCCATGCCGAAAAACTCTTGCTTAGCATTAGTTTTTTTTACCAAGATTCGGCATTACCTGCTCAATCACAAAACCTTTTTCATCACCAATATTGACCCTCTACATTACATGTATGCCAAACCCTACCAACATTAACATGTTGCACGTTGGCTCATGCTTCTTGCCAACCTTGACCTTGAATTCATCCATCAAAAGTCTATCAAAGGTCAAACCATTGTTGACCAACTAGCAGATGCACCTCTTCCGAAAATCAACCCTCTAACTTTGATTTCCCATGATGAATCCATTGTTACCCTCTCCTTGGATGATACCACTTACCAAATGATCCCCTTCTTTGATGATTCCAAATGTCAGCGGGGGTGGCATTGGTGTTATACTCATTCCTCTTGATGGTGAACCCATGCCTTTATCTTTCAAACTCGGATTTTGACTGCATAAACAATATCACCAAATATGAAGTACTAGTATTGGGTCTCCGGATGCTTATGCCTTAGATGTTAAGTCAATCAAGATCTTTGTTGATTCCCATCTGGCTGTAAATCAAGTCAATGGTATATACCAATGTCATAATGAAATACTTCAAAAGTATAAACATCATGTATACATACTTTTTACTACCTTTGACTGTTACAAACTTCAAACCACCCCATGTTCTACCAATAAATTTGTGGATACCATGGCCTACCTTGCTTCTCATATACCCACTTTTCCTACCGACTCTAAAATATTTGTCACAATACAAAGTTTATAATCACCCTCTTATTTACCTCATAAGGTCCACTCCGTCGGAACCATTGCACCTGACCATGTGACCTTTGGTATAAGTAGTTTGCAGACTATCTTTCCCTTTTCATTCTACCTCCTGATCTCACTAGTAATGGACAACGTGATTTTCTTAAAATTGTCTCTCACTATGTCATCATGGGTGGTCTCCTTTATAAGCATGGCTTCAATGGTATTCTCTTACAATGCCTTACAAGTTCTAAAATTACCTACACCATCAAGGAAGTCCATGATAGAATTTGTGGAGGCCACTTTAGTGGTTTAGTTATCACTAAACGCATTCTTCATCTTGGCTATTATTGGCCAACCCTAAACCGCAATAAGTTGGACTATGTCAAATGTTGTGTGAAATGTCAAAGAACATACTAATCTTCATCACACATCTAGTCATGCCTTGCAAGTCACACAAGACCTTTGGCCTTTCTCTCAATGGGGCTTAGATCTTGTCATAGAGATCAATCCCCATTCTTCACAAAGCCATCAATGGATTATTACCACTACTAAATATTACAATAAAATGGGTAGAATCCATTCTCTATCAACCACCCCCTCACACCCCACCTAAACTTCATAAAAACCTATCCCAAAACCACCTCCCTCATGTAGACCTCACAAACACCCTCCAAACTCTTTGTGTAATCACAAAGAGGACCCAAAACTTGTTCTACAGCACCTTCCAGTTCCCACAAGTCCACCGACATTCAAGTTAACCCTAATCGTGGTTAGTCCATCTTATACTAACATCGGTCTCCTTAATCGATATCAGTCATTATGACTGTCAACCCAACCTAACAACTCAACCCTTAGCCTACCCCAAACCTCACTCAAAACCTTACCACACCTATCTTGGACCTGTCACCTCACCCTCCCCACAGAGACCTTTCCAACTCTCTATTCCAAGATAGAAGAGAGCCCAAACACCCTCCACCTGACTCCCTGCCACTTTCCATAGTGACCGATATTGGTCACCCTAAACCGGTATCGATCATACCTAAACCGACATTGGTCACCCTGACCGGTGTCGGTCTCTGTGTCTGATAACACTGTTCTAGACCAGCAACCTAATTACCTCACCCAAAACAACCCAAAATCTTACCCAACCTTACCAAGACTCTGTCTGTGATCTCTATACCACCACCTATGCTACCCACAACCTAACCCAAAAACCTTTACCTGCATAGCATTTTAGTATTTAATGGATCGACATTGATAGTAATCTGAGGCACCCAAATCATAACACTAGCACTAGATTATTTTATTTACATGTTTAAGTTATTTTACATTGATTTATGAATAGTGGATTGACTAACTTCTAAGAAGTATCACACTTCCCGGATATAGCATACTCTAGGCAGGTAGTTCACTGTCATATACTATTTAACTCTCTTTTATGGTCTTGTTCTCTATTTGGGTAGTTCCTCCTAGCCAAAAGGAATTTCTCATAGTCATCATTAGATCAAGAAGTCATAATGCACGCAATAACCTCCAACCGCTCATCATAACAAGTATTCCTTTTTGGCCCATACCCTTATCTGTTTCATCAAATCCTTAAAGAAAATGGTGAAACAGTTCAAACGGAGAAAGATTGGATGGTCACTCTCTAAGAGTTTCATAATTTACGTTGTGGTTTTAGTGGACATTGTTTCCATATATATTGACTTACCGTTATCTTTTTTTGCCACCTAAAATATTTTTGGGTCGATGACTTCATCCTTTGGCACGTTCGGGGTGATTAGGACTAACTCTTTTGATGGAGTTCCTTTGTTCAATTGATTCGTAGGAAGTTCATACTTTGTATGGACTCCTTTCTTCTTCTTGAGGTTTTCTAAGTGTATATCAAAGGGCTTAAGATCCCCCTGAGTGATGAAGACCTTCCCAAATGGAGGAATCTAATCTCCTGGAACAAGGTAGAAGGGATAGCCTTCATTCGATGAATCCAGGGTCTCCCAAGGATCATGTTATAACTTGTTTCCTTTCGATAATGTAAAACTCCGTCAAGATGGTTTTTGGACCAAGCATGACTAGAAGAACTATGGTTCTAATCGAGGTCGCTTTAAGACTGTCATACCCCGTAACATGTTTCTTGTAGAGGAACAATTTATCTCTCTATATCCCAAATTCTACAAGAAAGAGAAAGGAACCACATTTATAGTAGCCCCATCATCAATTATGGCTCTCTTAATACAATTGTTATAAACCCGTGACTTGCAAAAATAAAGTAGGATCACCTCTTCGGGCAATTTCAAGTGTCAAATGGCATCTTGTCTATATCAAAAATAAACCCAAAGATCCGTATCATTATGTCCTGAGGAAGCATGTCAAAGTCAATATGATTTATTTGAGCACTAGGAGGTGGCATAAAATGGATTAGATGACCAATACCTAGTGCATAGAGCAACATAGAATGATGCACAGGTGAATTATTCAACAAATCTAGAAACAAAATATGATAAAAAGGTCTTGTTCAAATCCGATATTAAATCATAGGCTCCTACCTGGTTTTCCAATTATAGGAACATCATCCTATAGGAAGGAAAGAGCAGGTAAGGGTTATGAAACATACTTCCTCATCTAAGTTGTTGTATTAATTTCTAGTTCGACCTCTAGCTTGACTAACCCCAAAAAATATGTATTATCATTTGAACTAAGGTTGGGAGCAACTCGAGAGTTGTCATAACTTGAGGCTTCATGGTCATTGTTTCCTATAGGAATAACCTTATTTATATTCGACGATTCACATGAGAATCCCCAAGACATTTAGGTTTGTATTTTGGGGTGTGACACCAAGATAACTAGGTTGTAGGTTTGTTTTAGGATTTGCTAGAACATGTCTACAAAGAGTTACCTTTACTTTTCGAGTAATCTTTGCAGAAATTTGTTGTACTCACAAGTAAGTCCTATCCTCATGACCTCAAACCTTATGGAAACCAGAGTATAGGTTAGGTCCTCTTCTCTGGTATTTGATAAACATCTTGTTGTTGTTGTTGATTATAACCTCGATTGTAGTTTTGGAATTGATTTTTATAACCATGGTTCATTGCCCCTTGGCCATAATTTTGATACTAGTTTGGGCCCTGGGTTTGACTTTTTTTTTAGAGGGAGGGTTTATGTCAATTTTTTTGATAGATGACACAATGTTAGGGCCTCTTTGATTTCCTGAGTTTTTGTTATTTTTATTGTTTCCATTGTTTGGAAAACCAACGTTCTTGGCTTGATCAGTAGCACTATTTGTGGTAGCACCATGATTGCGATTCACACCCTTAGGTCCTTGGTTGTTGGCACCATTGTTTTGATAATTTGTATTATTTTGATTTGGGGATACCAATTTCCCATTGGGACCATAGATCTTATGCCCACTATCAATTGTGGCTTGGTCAATTCAAAGCACACCTTCTAAAACTTCCTCATAACTACGGAAAGGAAACTTTTGGACTTCCTCCCTAGTCTCTCAATTGAGCGAGTGAAGGAAAATATCACAAAGTTCCATCTCATCCATGTTGTCATTTAACTTTTAAAGGAATAGAGAACTTGGCACTATCTCTGGATGAAATGGGCGGCAGATTCATTTTGCTCTTGTCTAATATGCAAGAACTCCCTAATCCCTATACGCAACAACTTGTTCATATCAAACACTTTGATGAACTCTGAAACAATATATTTAAAGGAATGTATAGAATCTTTCAGAATATGGTAATACTAATCTAGTGTGATTCCTTCGAGAGTATTTAGAAAGATATTAGCCACTATAGCATCCCAAGGAAGCAATTCCTTGATAAAGAATAGCAAGATAGGCCTTAATATGAGCATTTGGGTATCCTTCTCCCTTAAATTTTGGAAGATCTGGTAATGGGCATGGAAGCATGACACCACGTATGGTGAATTCAAGAGGCTCCTTTAAGTACTTAATGTATGTACTCATTGTGTAAGATTCCACCATTGAAGATCCTTGATGAGGAGGTGGATGAGGAGGAGTTAGATGAGCTTCATTATAAGAATTGATGAGAATGTATGGGGTCCCTTAGTATGGCATGTAGGGATTGGGAATAGTATATGGGTCTATCTCGGGGATTTTTGAATACATATGCATTTAAGGTGGGATAGTTCCAGGATATGGACTAGCGGGTCTAAAACCAGGGAACGTTGCATTGCCTATTATGGCGACATTTGCAAACACACTTTTAGCCACCCTTGTGTAGGATAAGCTTGTGAATGTGAGGACCCATCCCTAGTGTTTCTAACCCCGTGAGAATATCACCTAGATTTTTAATGAACTGGATAACCTTGTTGTGCAGTGATATTGCATTGGTTTCTCATCGAAGGGATGTATCCTTTGTTGTCAACTAGATACCCCATGTTCTTCCCTACTGCATGTGTTGGTTGTGAATTTTTGGTAATTTATAGTTCTCTAATCCTCCCTACTAAAGTAGAAATAAGATCATTAGGAGAGGAATCGGTCCCTTGTTGGGATGCCCGTGACATAGGGTTTGGATTGAGTAGGCTCATGATACCCGTCATGAATTGTTCAGTTGTTATCATTCTTTTCTTCCTCGAAGTAAGAATCTTAGGATAGGCATTTGAAATCTCAGAGGTTGTGGCCTTCATTCTATTCAAATACTCGTCTATCTGATGAAGAGGATTTTTTATTCATGCAAATGTATCATCTTCTATTTATTGCATGGCAATGTGAGGTCTTGACAAGACTCCATGGTAAGAACATGTTCTGTTTGTGTTAACAACATGGTTTGTATTTGGTTGACCGTATTGCATGCTTAACATTTGATCAACCTCCTCCATCCTTACATAGCTAATGGGGTTTAAAGTGTAACTAGGGGAGGTTTGGATGTTGCTTGTGTAATTGTCACCCCATCTCAAAAGAGAAGGGGATTGTTGTTTTTGGCGAGGAAATTTATCGGTGGAAAACTTGTGGATTCCTTGCCAACACTGGGAATCTAAGTCCCTCTACTTAACCGGTGCATCTTCCATGTATGCATGTGTGAGAAAGCATGGATTTATGTGGTGGCCTTTCGGTCGGGGATCTAATAGGGGCACTCCACTAACCCTGTGGAAAATGATGTAGTTATCTGCAAGGGGAGAATTTGCTATGAAGGTGGGAAAGGGAGTGAGAAAAAGGTAGGAGAACTAATGTTGTAGGTAGAAAATCAAATTCCTACAC
Organism: Taxus wallichiana var. yunnanensis; assembly: GCA_018340775.1. Lineage (NCBI taxonomy): Eukaryota > Viridiplantae > Streptophyta > Pinopsida > Cupressales > Taxaceae > Taxus > Taxus wallichiana. Next base: position 364,473,322 of record CM031233.1, read on the forward strand.
ACACTAGTTAGAAACTTCAACACATGCATTTATGAGAAGAAACAACCCTACAAATGGCAACAAGACAAGATAAGATTGTGAACTCAAAGTTTCTAAAATCTCCTCATCAAAGAGGCTACAAAATCCTTCTTCTTGTATTAAAATGAGATTGTACATAATGTGGGAATGGAAGAAATTTAAGAATGGAGGAAAGTAGAAGAAAATGGCTATCTCCTTTATTTTCTCTAAGTACAATTCACTCGTGAGTTTACAAGATCAATTACCAACCCTGTACAATGGCATGAAGAAGCCATTAAATATCTTGCAAGAAATGATTACAACTTCTTCGTGTTAACAAGAAATGGTTTACAATATTTTCAGTCATTTGCATCCGTTCAGATTCTTGATTCGTGAAGAAACGCTAATGGTAGAAAAACTAGGCTTTTCATAATGCAGTCATTACACTTGTTTTGTAACTTTGAATTTGAACCATTCATCTTCCCTTTGAAACTTTAAACCAGAGCCGTCCACATGGGAGAAATTTATTGGAGTGGGCGCAAAGGATTCCTTTTGCATTTTTGCCTTTTGGAGAAATGGCATTTTGGAACATTTTGGCCCGCTCACCCACTTTTGATATGGTCTTGACACGTGGCCTCATTCGAGTGGATACAAAGTCGTGGGCCACTTTTATAATTTTACCTTTTTCAATATGGGCTCAAAAACACAAATTGCTCCACCAACCCGCCTACCTGCTTTGACCTTCGATGTGGGCTTAATAGTTGATTTTTTCCTTTGCATGGGCGGGGTTGCAGGTCACTTTATGACTTTTATCCCTTTTTACAAAAAGGCTCAAAAACAAAAATTAATCTACCTATCTACTTCCTCACTTTGACTTTCCAATGGCGGGATCAAGATTTGACTTTTTCCTTTGTGTTTGGTGGGGTTGGGTCACTTTTTAACTTTAAGCCCCTTTAATGAAAACAAGACTCAAATTCTCAAATCTCCCCAATGATTCGCCTCCCCGCCTTGACTTTCTATTCGGGCTTAATATTTGAATTTTTCCTTTTTGTTTGATCGGGGTTGTGGGTCACTTTATGATTTTTCTCCCTTTTTACAAAGAGGCTTAAAAACATAAATTTCTCCATCAACCCACTTTGAATTTCCTACATCGGGCTCAAGCTTTAACTTTTTCCTTTGTGTTTGGTGGGGTTCGGGTCACTTTATTACTTTTATCCTTTTTACAAAAAGCCTCAAAACCTCAAATTGCTCCTCCGACCTACTTCCAATTAGATATTTCCATGTACTCATGGATAATTGAGCCAAAATTTGATGGGGATGAAAACGCATGCCATTCACGACGTGTAAAATGTAGAGAAGAAGAAAACTCCACTGCTCGCTTCCAATTTTCAAATTTCTTTCGCAAAACCAAGGAATTGAAAATAATACAAGGTTCGTCGATCCATGGCCATAGAAAGATTGACAATTTCATTCAAATGAGGACAACAATAAAAATTTCATGCGCTCATACAGAAAACAGAAAACTTATCAAAACGCAGATGGAGAGTTGAAAATTACTTCAAAGCATGAATTTCTCTATCTTTTCAAACTTCCAACTTTACTTGAACACTTTTAGAGGGTGTGAGCTCAAAATTTTTGGATTTGACTTAAAAATGAGGGGGATTTTTAGGCGACAACATTATTGTTGCACGTTGGTGTAATATCTATCAAAGCCAAATGGCCCACCAAAATCTCTTCTAGACATATTTTAGAAGTATTAAATACCTACCAAAATAGGGGAAGAAATGGAGAGGTGAGGTAATAACAATGAAAGAAATGGAAATTAGAAGGAAACAATCATTCACATCGGGTTCACAAATTTGTATGGATGAAAATTGACATGTAACCATTAACCACACTTGACCCCGTGAGGTTGTGAAAGGGAGCATCCAATGTTGAATGTGTGTGGTTAACACAGCAGATCAGTGACTAAGATCTAGTAGTGTGATCTACTAGTAGCTGAGTTAGAAAAGGGTAGATTTGAAGGCTATGAACGGGTAGCGTAAATTCTTTATGGCTTGTTTGTCTAACTCAGATCTAAGCTCTAAACTAGTTTGAAGTGTCCATGTAAACTAAATGAAATTAATAATATATGCTACTGTTGAAAGGGAAACTAATCTAAACATGGCACAAAACTGAAATATTACAATGACAAACAATAATTGACTTTTATTATAAATAATCTAATCTACTTCCACACTAAAACTAAACAAGAAAAATAACTTAGTGTGGTTATTCACCTGTGTTGAGTGTATGGTAACATAAGACAAGAACTTTTCCAATTAATCTATGATATGTAGACAACATCCTATAGATATTCTCTCCTTCAAATCCATAGGGATAGTAAGAAGAAGATCCATCATTGGGGTTGCTAGGAAATATTTAACTCTCTTGGAAATTAACTAATTACTTGTAAATAAAAGGAAATCAATTTCTACTCAATTTGATATGATATGACAATGGTAAATTATAGGAATGAAGGAAATCAAACAAGAAATCCAACCTGGAATTCACATTATAGAGGTAAATCTAGCTGTGTGATGATTTGTCCCCTTAGTTTGTACTTTCTTTCTCTGTATGTCCATATGAGTCCAAGGAATTGGGAATGCAAAGGAAGTAGTTGGAGAAAGCGCTTGAGCAATGGCAACTTGAAGGTAGCTTGATTGCAATGCAAGTGGAAGAGAGATAACACAAGTGAACAGAGCTTGGCTATGCAATTTCTATCATGATTATGACAGCAATACTATGAAAGATACACAAAATTCTCATGCCTTTTTCTTGAATACAAGCATGGAATATATAGGAATCGGATGGGATGTGCCTTCATGCACAAGGCAAGAAGAGGCAGTTTAAACTAATTAAATATATTTTAAAATAGAAGAGGGAAGGAAAACTAATCAATCAAGACGATTTTTAGGCAATTTGGTTCACAAACACATCCTAAAATTTAAGTTAAGTGAAGTGTTGCATGTCAAAAACATGCATGAGATTCTGGAAAAAGCACTCAAGACCGTCGCCCGCCTAGGTGGCGGTTTCGTAACCACCGCCCATGAAGGGTAGTAGTCCTATCACTAAAGGCCAAAACATGCACATAATGAAGTGGGAAGCTGGAAAAAGTGTGGAAAAGCTAAGTAAGGATGTATATACTACAAATATACACTGTGAATGGGTTTTGGAGCTCGAACACCTTCTGAAAGGATATGAATCATCATTGGGGACCTTTGTAACCATTTTTTGACAATGTAGCACATGTAATTTTGGGTGTGTATAGTTACTCACCCGTATCATCTCTAGATTACACGAAATCAACTAAGTCATCCTCCTCTTTCATTTACTTAGGGTTTCACATATTTGAATTTTTATTTCGTGTCCATTACTTTATATAATTAGTTAGAGTACGTTACTTTTAAATTAGATTTAATTTACTTTAGATTACTTGAAAATATTTTCATCGCTTGAAGACATAATCCCCTTCTTTCCACACTCATTACTAAAAGACGTATAACTCAAATAACACTAGGTGAAGAAATTGTATTGGAAGGGTTTGATACACAAATTTAGGAGTTGAATAAAAATAAAAAGAGAACAACTACATGTATGATATGTATCAAAGAGATACAAGAACTATACGAAATCAAATCCTCAAAAGAAAAAGAAAATAAAAATAAAAAGAGGAAAAGAAAAGAAAGGAGGAAGAATAAACGAAGAGAGGGGAGGAAGAGGAGTAAAATAGAAAAGAATAAGAAGAGGAGAAAAATAATGAGGAAGAGTAGAGTAAAAGAAAGGGGGAAGAGGAAAATAAAGGAAGGAGGAAGAAGACAAGAAAATAAAGGAGTAAGAAGATAATAAGAAGAAGAGAAGAGAAGGAAGAAGGAAGAGGAGAAAAAACATGAAGAAGAGGAGAAGATAAAAGCAGAGTAAGAAGGAAGAAGGGGAGAAAAGAAAGGCAAAAGAGGAGAGGAAGAAGAATTAAGAAGAGGAGAAATGTAAGGTAGAAGAATATGGAAGAAGAAGAAATAAGGAGAAAAGAAGAAGAGAAAAAGAAAACATAAGAAGAATCCACAAATTAGAAAGAATTAGAACAACAAGAGAAGATGAGGAAGAATCAACAATAATTAGCACAGTCATGACTACACTAATACATCCTCCTCCTCTAGTACATAGCACATTTCCCAACACATTGTTAATATCTTGTGGCCTCACTTCATCTCGAGCCATCGTTGGATCCATTGACACTTATTAAAAAGATACTAACACAACTAAAAAGGGATCAAAGCTTCCAATTACAACATGGGGTGGTGGAGAAAATAAAGTAAGGGTACACAATGCACCTTAATAAGTTAACCCCATGCAAAAATCAAAATTTAGTAGCAACCTAGAATAAATCTTAAAGAACAATTGGATGTAGTGGTATGTGGACCTAGAAGAAAGCATGGAGTGGATGATAACTCAAATCAAACCCAATTGACTACACTATATAGTAGATTTTACATTACCCATAGAAAAAGAACAAAGAAAACCCTATAAGACTTATTGACATACTCTCTAACCGATGAAACAAGGAATCAAAGAATCGGGATGAGGTAATAACTAACTACAAAGAAAGTGAAACGATAAATGGCATAACACTAAATAAATAAAATCAAATAAATTTCAAAATCCCCTTCAAGCACTAGAGATTGAAATGTCTAATGCAATTTCATACTAAAATTTTTCCATAGACCATGTCATGGGCCACATATGAGGAAAAAGAGATTTGGATAGGCTTGAATGAAAATTAAACACATAATCAACCTTATAAGATGTCTCAAAGGATTCGGATGTTTTAGGAAGAAATAAAATATCATACTTAGTATCCAAATGCTTTGAGAAAAATAGCAAGAGAGATCGGATAAAATAGCTTATATGGAAGAATACGGTGATAAGAAGGACATTTCCTCATACAAATACAAAGAGACTTATCCACAAGAAGACAAAACTACTCAAGGATTTAAAATATTCAAGTTCCAACAGATATAAAATCATTCATTTAAGAGAACATGAAGTTAGAACTATGGTTGGCATCTATAGAAGAACACCTCTCGGCATGGAAAAATTTTTAGAGCCAAATCACTACAAAATATGCTAAGTACCTCCATGTTATCACACCATAAGTAAGTTTAGGCACATGTACATTAGTATTTACAATATTCTTTGGTACCAATCATGTCCTTCCAGATGGGTGAGTCCAATGAAGGAAAAAATTCCTTAAGCATGACATCTAAGTTCTGGTAAGTTGATCCTTTGGCATTCCCATTCTTTCAGAATTCAGATAGTAGCCCAAAATTATGATAAGTAAATAACATTGTAGGATATAAGAATTGGAAACAATATGGATCAGTTGATAAAAATGGGCAAGGTGGTTCTTCATCCGGTTATCTCGGGACAAGCCAACATTATGAAGTCTGGGGATGATGTTGACATGGTTCTATCATATTGAATATTGAAAGGAAAATATAATCCACGAAGAACCGCACACCGCGGAAGTAAATAAAAAGTCTGTGGGATACTAGAAAGTTTGAAAAACACTAAAAATTCCTCCAACAACAATAAAAACAACGAAATACTAGAAAAACTAGCAAACCATTGGAAATTCGTGGAATACTATATAAAGTCGTGAAACAAAGGAAAAGTCATGAAATAAAGAAAAAACCAAAAAAAAATACAAATTTGCCACCAAAGGAAGTGGCTATTGGGTAAAATTTATGAAATATGTATTTATGTTAATTCAATGTAATAGAGAGAGTATGCATATAAAGAGAAATATATGGGAGATATAGGTGTGTATAAGATAGATGTATGTAAGAAATTATATGTGAAATAATGAAAAGAGAGTGTGTGAGAAAAGAGAGATTGAACTATGAAATGCAATGGATTCAATGAATTAATATAAATATTGGATTTTTGGATTTTGTTATTCCATTATGATATGTTTTGATATTCTTTACTTTTCACCGGTAACATCTAACATATCCCTGAAAAAATAATGAACTACTTAACCCTCACATTAACGTCGAGGCTTAGAAATTAAATCGAGAAAATAAAAACACATTAAGATCCACATACACTTCATTCAGTTTCTCATCCAGGATGGTGTTTATAAATTTGGATTTTTTCCTATAGAGGATCATGTTACTAACATATTCACTAAACCTTTGGCATTACCATGTTATCTTCACTTGTGATCGATGTTTAGGTGAATAAAGTTCTAATTTAGGGATATCTTGAGTTATTCTTTTTCCTTCATTATTTATATTTATATCTTTGTTATATGGAGAAATTTTATCCTATGCATTTTCTCCTTTTATTTTATTTATGAGAGATCTTTTGTACATGGATACTTGTTGTCTTGCATTTTTCAAGTCCAAAAATTTAAAATTGAAACATGATAATCGAACCCAAGTGTCAAAACTTGCTTGGAAATCCTCTTGAACCCCTCTCCAAATCAGTTTTTACTTTGTAACATGCTCATCCTAACCTTTCAAGTCATATCAATGTGTTTAACAAGCTTGGTCTAGTGTTTATAAGGTTGTGTCAAGGTCATTCATCTCATTCAAGAAAGTGCTTTGTATGACTAGTCTTCCAAAGAGGGCTGTAAAGGCAAGTTTTGGCCATTTCCAAGAAGGTGTGCATCCTCAGGATTGATTTGAAATCACATACTCATCCAATGGTGTTATTGAAGATTCATAAAGGTGTTGAAAATTATTCAGGAAGATTTAGGGAATTTTTTGAGGTTTAGGGATAATTTGTACAACAACGGGTTTTTTAGGTGTATGGAGTATGGAGGAAAAATTGTACATGAACTTCACGGGGTAATTTCAAGAGTTCTATATGGAGTTAGAAGGAAAAAAATAGCCATTGGAAATATTAATTAATTCTCTACATTTTGGAATCATCACATCTTTCACAAGACCTGATGGATTCTCAAAGCATCTCATTCTTTGAAAACATGCCTTGTTTTCCGAAGAAAAAGAGATCAATTTTTGAATATTTAAGAGAAATTTAAGTATGAAACTTATCCCATTGTTCTTGAAATTTTATTGGGATTAAAAATAATATAAAACTTTATGAGAAAATACCTTTTAGAGCCCCAGTAATCATGTCTACAAGTTCTCTCTGGTGCATGTACACTTCTCATACTTAGTCATTTTTGGGGTTACACATGTCACCTTCTAGTGAGGGCACAATTTTATGTCCCTCTTGTCCCTTTCCCAAGGGTAAATATGGGGCACAAAAATTTGACCCACCTCATCTCTTCCCTCTGGTCCCTCATGTGACCCAGGTCAGCCCAGCGGAGTGCTAATCAAGCCAAACCCATCTCCCTCACAACGCATCACAGAGTGACACTTGGCATCAACTAGTGAGGGCACATTTTCTTGTCCCTCTTGTCCCCATTCCCAAGGGGATATAGGTGTGATCCAAACATGGATCAATAAAATCCCAATTCTATTTAATCTTTATATCATGCACTTGGTCTACAGGTTCTGTCACATTTATATCTTCACAAGATGGTCTAGTCACACTGGGGGTGATCTGGACACCTCAAAATGACACTTTGGGCCATATATGTTTTATTTTATGATGGATATGTCATCAAAATCCAAATATAATTAAATATTTATGTTCCTCTCAAAAAATCATGCAATTTTAAAACAAACGTCTCCCTATTCTGAGTTCTTATGCAAAAGTTATGACCTCCGGAAGGTAGCAAACTTTGTATGATGACAAAACCGCCCCCCAATGCAGGGTGGTAGTTTTGTATCCATCGGTCTTCAAAAGGTGGTAGTTTTGTAACCATCGGTTAAAGTGGTGGTTTTGTAACTAATGGTCTAGAAACGTTGGAATCTCAACAGCTTAAAAATTTTTGGCTTCCAGGGTGGTTTGTTTCAGCTTTCCACACCTCCTTGGAGTTGTACATCTATAAATTCGAGCTTTTACAAGGTTTCAAGCAAGTGATTTTTAAGGAATTCAGCTGTGGGTAGAGTTTGAGAAGTGTTTTTCTTCTTTTATATGTTCATGGTGTATATTTCTTAGGATCTGGAGAATATTGAGCAAGTAGATACAATTTAGGAAGTTTATTAAACTTTCTTGAAGGCCAATTGGCAGTATTTTGTATCAGTTTGAGATTACATAGTGGAAGGGGAGATAATTTTCTCACCCAACTAGAGTTTTCCCACATTGGGTTTCTCCAGGATAAATCATGTCTCAATCTTGTTTTTGTTCTCTGTTTTTGCAATCTAATGGTGTGAATAATCTACACATTAGTTTGGTTAAAATAACTTAAGCAATTTTCCTTTCATATTCATGAGCATAGTGATATGTTGATTGTTAAGTTAGGAATTTTAAGGATCGGGTTGATATCAAAGCGGTTAATATTTCAATCTTTGTGTGGTTAACTTGTGTTGAGATTGTAGTTAGATTCCCTTACCCGGAAGGGAAAATAAAGCAGTGAAGATAGTCTTATTCCTTTTGAAGCAGATATTTCTACAAGGAATTGGAAGCAAGGAATTTGAGAGATGGCTCGAAGAGATGATGTAGAGGATAATGATGAAGAATGTTTCTACAAGTTGGAGGAGAATGTGGAAAATATGTCCAAATATGTGGGAAACATTTCAGCGTCCTTGGGGAAATTGGATTCCATCATGGGACTGCTCATGGAGAAGCTTGGTGTTTCAAAAGAGACCAGGAAGACCATGAAGAAGAGGTTTGTGAAGAAGAACCATCCCATGCCATTCTCATACCTCCTCCATTCAAAGAAAAGGAAAATAGTGAAATTGAGCATTATGGTGGAGATGTGAATTTTGAGAAGCTAGACCATTGGCTAGCTCAACTGGAGGTATATTTCATTTTGCATCAAATTAATGAAAGTTAATAAATTTCCTTTTCTCGTTAAAATTGACCAATCATGTTTTAACTTGGTTTGAAATTTATGTTCATTCTTTGGTTATTAAGAAGCGTCCTCCTATTACTAAGTGGGATGAATTTAAAAAGCTAATCAAAAATCAATTCTATCCTATTTGTTATGAGGAAGAGAGGTCCATGTATTGGTAGTATCTTAGGCAGAAGCAAGGCCAGATTGTGCAGGAGTACACTAGTGAGTTCGGAAGAAAGATATTCAGATGGGAAAGGATATAGTAGACCAGGAATTGTTGATGAAATATGTTGGTGGAATCCATAGAAAATTAAGGATACTTGTTCTCTTGGCCAAGCCGGCGGATGTAGATGAGGCTTGTACACAAGCTCACTATTTAGAGATGGACAATAAGAAGGGTTCATCTACCTCTCAATATGCTTCAGACAAAGAAGATGACACCAAGTAGAAGGACAAAGGAAAAGGGAAAGGTAAGAAAAATGCTACTTATATTTCTAAAAAGGATACTAAAATTCATTTTGGGCATTATGATGTTGACACTCATTCCAAGGAAAAATGTTGGAAGCTCTACCCGAAATTACATCCGTTCAAAAATAAGAACAATAAGAAGTCTATGGCTGCCCTATAGGGAGAGGAAGTATTTTGTAGTGAAGAGGTAGATGAGACCATGTTTTGTGCCTCCATCTCGTAGAGAGGTATGTTTGGGTAATAGTAGTAATGCTCAAGAGAATGAACTTACTAAGCTCTTTCACATAAAAATTTAGTTGAAGAAGACCAAAGTGGATGCTCTTTTTTATTCTTGTTTGCAAGCTAATTTGGTTAGTAAAGAGCTAGTTGATAGACTGATGTTGGAAACTTACAATCATCCAAGTCTTTACTCATTGGGTTGGGTAAAGAAAGGTGTAGACATCAAGGTTACTAAACAAAGTGTAAGATTATTTTTGGTATTGATAAAAAATTATTAATGAAGTCATTGTGGATGTTTTCCCCTTGATGTGTGTGATGTGGTGTTTAGAAGTCTATATTTTTATATCGTAGAATTCATCTTCATAATAAAATCTAACCAATATCATTTGGTGAAGGATGGTAAGAGCTATGTCATTTTAGCCTTTACAGGAGACTCGAATATTTCATTGGTAAGTTCCACTGAAGTCCGGAAACTTAATGCTAGTGGAATATTTTATTTACTTCTTCTAAGGGATAGAAAAGTTGAGGAAGTTTTCATAGAAACCACTCATAGCATGATTACTAACAAAGAGTATAAGAAAATAGGAGATTTTATTCAATAGTTCAGGGAAGAGCCTATGGGGCTGCCCGAAATATGCCAATTGATCATGTGATACAATTTTTACCCGATGGTCCACTTCCAGACTTGGGATTCCACAAGAAGTCCATAGAGGATGCCTATGAAAAGAAACAACCATTACAATATTTTTTTGAGAAAGCATGCACTTCAGGGGTGGCTAGTCACTCTGGTGTGATAGAGACTGTTGAGCACTTATACAAGTATGATTTTTTGGTCAAACATGTAGATAGCAGTTGTTAACCTTGTCAGGGGTTTTGAGACATGTTATGGTTATTTTCCTAGGAGTGCAGTTGATGTTGTTTTCCGATTACCATATAGAGATAACGAAAAATGGGACTGAAATTCCACAAAGAGGATATGTTCATTAGAACAATCCAATGAGATACACCTCTAGATGCAGGAGTGGTATTCTAGAGAGGATGTGAGGAAGAAATTTCCTCACCTCATCAATCCTTGAAGATTTTAGGGACTTAAAAGCCTCAAATTGGGGAGGTATGATCCAAAAATGGATCAGAAAATCCCAATTCTATGTAATCTTTATATCAGGTACTTTCTCTACAGGTTCTCGACACCTTTATATCTTCACAAGATGGTCTAGTCAAACTGGGGTGATCTAGACACCTTCGAATGACACTTTGGGCCATATATGTTTTGTTTTAGGATGGATATGTCATCAAAATCCAAATCTAATTGCATATTTGTGTTCCTCTCAAAAAATCATGCAAGTTAAAAAAATGGCACCCGATTTCGAGTTCGTATGCAAAAGTTATGACCTTTAAGGTAGCAGACTTTGTATGATGAAAAAAATTGGCCCCCAGTGTAGGGTGTTAGTTTTGTATCTATCGGTCTACTAAAAGTGGCAGTTTATTAACCATCGGTCTACATAAAGTGGCATTTTTGTAACTAATGGTCCAGAAACATGGGAATCTCAACAATTACAAATGTTTGGGCTTCCAGGTGGTTTGTTTCAGCTTTCCACACCTCCTTGGGGTTGTACATCTATAAATTTGAGCCTTTGCAAGGTTTCAAGCAAGTGATTTTGAAGGAATTCAGCTGTGGGAAGAGTTTGAGAAGTGTTGTTCTTCTTGTATATGTTCATGGTGCATATTTCTTAGGTGTTGGAGAATATTGAGCAAGTAGATACAATTTAGGAAGTTTATTCAACTTTCTTGAAGGCCAATTGGTAGTATTTTGTATCAATTTGAGATTACATAGTGGAAGGGGAGCTAATTTTCTCACCCAGTGGATTTTTCCCACATTGGGTTTCTCCAGGATAAATCATGTCTCAATCTTGTCTTTGTTCTCTATTTTGCAATCTAATGGTGTGAATAATTTGCACACTAGTTTAGTTAAAAGAACTTAAGAAATTTTCCTTTCATATTCACGAGCATAGTAATTTGTTGATTATTTAGCTAGAAATTTATGGATCAAGGGGACATTAAATTGTTCCCCTATCTAGACCCTCTTCAGTGTTCTCCATACGACCCCAATCTAGATCCCAAGTGTGTAGGCTTGTTTTCTCCATCTCTCCCATCTTGCATTCTCATGGTGACAAGTGAAAATATATGCTTGAGGAACATTTTATTGTCCCCTTTTCCCTATTCCCAAGGGGAAAGGGGGGAAATAAATGTGTCCCATAATCAGCCTTCAAAACCCTAACTTTAAATTATCTGCTACCACCTCACTCATGAGTAAATAGTAAATGTCGAGTAGTTAGAAAACAAAAAATAACTTGTTTCAACAACCTAATTACACAAATTTTTAATCAAAAACTTGATTACTCTTCATTCAAAAAAACCTCGATTACACAAAGTTTCAAATTGATTTATATCCTCCCATAATTCCTTATAATCACAGAATCTACAAGCCTCCAATAATGGATACAATCACACAACAGCAGGCCTAAAACCCTCCATATTTAAATTTACCTTTTTGATTTGTAATAATTCTAACAGGCGGAACATGACAAAAATTTAAGCACGGGGATCGCAGTGTAGAGCCAAATTTGATGATGATGTTTTCATTGTATAAATACATTTTTAAATGCACATTATAAAAATAGAAATTTTTTAGTGTTTCCACTTACTAAAAATAATAACCCTCAAGAAATTTCAAGCTCGATCACTCAGCGTATCTCGGAAATTGTGTAGAATAACAAGCATGGTAAAATAGGCAATTTTCCCAAAATAGTAGGTTCTAAAAAAGTAACTTACTAAAAATATAAACTTACTAAAAATATAAACTCACTAAAAATGGTAAATCATCATCAAAGGAGTTGAATTGAGTGTAATATATGATTCGTAATATCAAATTTGAGAAAAATAGGAAAATTTCTCAAATAGCAAACTCCTGGTCCCCTCGCTAAAAATAGAGAGTTTCATTTTTCAAAGTGCGAGAAAGTTGTAATTGGATCCATTTTCACTCATCTCACTAATTTTTTCCATCCTCACATGGTTATAAGGTTACCTTTTGGTTTAAACAAGATAATTCACCCTTCACAAGGATCTGAAGCATCATTCTAATCATAATTGTGTCAAGAAGTGAGATAGAACATAGTGAGGCTCATCAAGTGAAAGTTAGGGACATTGTGTAGTTAAAAAGGATTTGGAAGGTGTTAAGAGCCACATTAAAAATCCAATATCATCATAGGAGATCATCATAGTCGAATTAAAATGAGGAACTCACTAAAAGCACTGAGCACAAAGGTATGCAAGCATCCCAAGTTTGAACTCATTCAAGTACTCTAAAGCAAAAAGGATAAAAAGGTGATCTTCATGTGTGGAATCATGAATAAGGAATCATCCCAATTTCATTTGATGTCATAGTGTTCTTAAAAAATCAATCAAACACCTAATAACATGGTCAATCCATCAAAGGAGGTCATTGTGACTCATCAAGAAAGTTGGAAACATTGTGTCTCAAATCCATCATCTTCTCTTTGAAAAGAAAATCAAGCCGGCTAGTCAAATCATTTGAGTATTCAGTCCACCTGTTTGAAGAATAAATATCCCATCCTTATCTTGGGAACATCCAGGTATGTCTTCCCAATGGCGGATAATTACCACAACGAACAAGAAGTGATCCTACATCAAGCTCCTAAAAATGCTCTAGTAACCACAATCATGTCGATTCTGAAGATCCATTCCCATGCATTCAAGAATTGGTTGAAAATTGAACCAAGAACAACACAAAAATATGTCATGCCGACCTCATAGAAATATTAATAAACTTTAAATCCAAGTAAAGGAATAAGGCCCAAACAACTTCATGCTTCTTAGTGGGGCCTTAGTAACTAATATGTAAAATTTGTTAGGCCTAAGAATGTAAAGCCTATCGAGGAGATGACTCCATCAGACTATGAGTTGATCTACATCTCATTGGGTCAAGATTCACATGAGGGTGATTCTCATTTGTTCAAGGAATCCTCTTCCCACCTCCTTTCTCGAATGAAGAGTATAAGCGAACAATTGAGCAATTAGAGGAACATGTAAAAACTATTAGTGCTCACATTCAACCTTTCTTAGATCCCAATTCAGCACCTTCACTCCCCATGGAATACATTCCTCTAATCACTATCTTTGACCCTGAGGTGATCAAGAAATCACAAAGCTATATGATGTAAGGAAAGGCTAACGAGAGATGGATTGAGAAGATCATCGAGAAAGGTAAGACATTGTTTCCAGAGGTCCTCTCTCTAATCAAGTATATTCTTACCACTTTGTCATAAGTAAAGAAAGAAAGGGAGGAGATTATAAAAGAGAATATCCACTTTGGGATAAGGTTTTCCCACATATGTTAGAGATGAGCTCCTTCAACTCTCACACCCTCATGAGTAAGAATGTGTTTGCATCAGCTGCTAAGAAATTGTCTCTAGTTTGGGTCCGCATCATAGATGAAAGATATAGTATGATAGAAGATGTCATCTCTAAACTTGACTCTGGTGAACAAGAGGATTTTGAGATTTTGAATGAAGTCTGCAACTATGTTTAGAGACTTGGATTTCCTCCACTTAATAAGAATTCATCATCAAAAGAACTCATTGTTTCCTTCCAAGAGTTGATCAAGAAAGAGGCGGGTGACTCTCTCTCCTTTAATGAAGATACCTTATAATCTATTGCCAACATCAGAGACTCCATTTCTGAAATTGTAAAATATCACAAAATATGGCTCAGTCAATGCAAGAAGATAAATGATGTTCCTTGGGCATGGATCAAATTTTTGAGTTGCGTTTGCATTCTGAAGAAGGTAAGTTGACACACTGTGGTAGCTTAGTTCAACAAATAATTCAAAAGACAAGAGCCCATTCTAAAAACTCTTCCTTGAGAATCATGAATTAGAAAGTTCTTCATCATAAGGAGATTCTTCATTAGATCATCCAATCCTTTTCCTTTCTCTCTTCTCTCTCTCTCTATATATTATAATTTTCAATTGAGAATTTACTTTTTGCTATTTTATCTTATTCCTTTATGTGAGAAAAAAATATTTGTAAAATGTAAAAGTACTCTCTCAAATTATAAGAGAGGTACTTAATTTTTCTCTTCTAAGGGAAATTGAAAAGTCAAAAGTGGAATAGGAACATAAAGAGTCATGTGGGGGATAGATGAGAGGAAAATCTACAATGCTATAAGTTGGAATGGCTTCTCCATTCCAGAGAATCCTGAAAGTTAATTTTTCTATAGAAATTGTGGATTGTTATAGGTTACATGAGATTTGTATTAATCACTCTATAAGAAATAAGATATGCATTTCTTTTATTTCCTCTTATTATGATTTCCTCTATTCTCTCTTGTTTCTACAACTTTGCAAGCATAGTGATCTTGAATAACCAAGAAGGAACTTGGTGTCCTTGATTGATGAATCTAAAGAATTGTGTGTCTCTAGTTTGTTAGTCTTGCTAATTGCTTACATTATTGTTTTCCTCTAATTGAATGTGGACCTACTCTGGTTATTGTGTGTGAACTATGTTAGTGCCTACTCATAAAAATGACCATCTCTCTCTTAATTCCCCAACTCTCATTTATCCCTCATTGTTGTAAATTCCTCCCTTATACCCTATATAAGCACTTTTCCATAGGATTAGTGAAGTGGTGTTGTGTGATCCTTAGCCTACTGGCCACCCCCACAACATTTAGATATAATTAGGATAGTTTACATTCAATAATGGGAGCCTCCCCATACACAAGGAAGGGTGTAGCCCTATGAGTATTAGTGGAAACATATAATTTGCAACATGATAAATTATTTCACCAATAATACCTTATCGGCCTAGTTTTTAGGGCCCATTTATTTTTTACTTTGGATTTCTCTAAGTATAACTTAAGGGAGGGTTTTGGTAAAATATTTTTATATATGCACATTTTATTTTAAGTTTACTTATTTTATTTAGCTTTATTTAAGCCTTGTTGACTTAGTCTACTTTACACATCTCATAGGCTTAGATTAGGAAACTAGCACGAATAGCTTGACCACTTGTCTCACATGTGATTTTTCATGTGGAGGTTGTTTCACACGTGTTTATTGTATAAGAAAAAGAAAATTTGAACTACAACTCTTTATTTTTCTATAAATAGACCACTTTTATTTCTAAATTGTAAGCTTGTTGATATCTAATTTATTTGGTTAATTCACTAGCAATATCTCTGCATTTATATTATTGTTTATTATTTTTTGTAACTTCTAACATTTCTATAGTGAGTATAAATTGAGAAGCTCCTAATGTTGATTCCATGTATTGGCCCATTATATCACAAATTATAATGTTTTGTTTGCCAAAACACATTGATTAATGCATGGGATGGTTGGAATTGATTAAGTCCAAGTAGGAACTAATGCATTTATCCTTGTTGAATATTATGGACTAATGATTATGGTTTTTCCAACTAAATTTCAAGAGGTACATGGTGATGTGTACAAGGTAATGAATCTATGATAACCACTAGTTATTGTTGTCATGGACTAGATTGACATGCTCTCCTCCAATATAAGGATCAGTTGAAGAAGTTAATGAAGGATAGAAAGCAGGTAGCTTGGTTCCCAACACTCTTTTATAAGTTTTAACAAACTTATAAACCTACCCTCATTGTAGTCAATTTTATCCACCTACTAACTTCTAACCCCATGTGCATCGGCCTATCACCTAAGCGGACGTTGGGCACTCACCCGAGGCACACGTAAGCTTTGAGCCCCTCCTTTATGTGAGCATTGTGAGAAGATCTTGCCATTGTTAGAGGATTAGATGCAGAAAAGTAAATGTTCATGCATTCATTTTAAAAGCATAGGATGAGCTATCACATCTATATACCCATGCACTTAATAAAAAGGGAAACATCATGGCATGAAATACAAATAATAGATTTACCTTATAAGTATGAGGAAATAACACTAGGGTTTGCACCCATGAACTAGATGTTCAGAACAGAGCCATATATTTATATTAATCATAGTCTCAGTAACCACACTACATTCAAAAGGGTTGTATCAGACCGAACATATCAAGACAGAGATCTAACCCATATATCAAAAGTCCTAGCAATGTTTCCCTTATTACAGAAATTTTACAAATTCATCCCTTGGATGTGATAACATTCCTACATTCCTCTAATGATAACCCTAGATCCTACGGCCTCCTAATATTTTTGCAGAGCTTCGCTTTTATCACACTATATGTCTTCCATATATTTCTTCCTCGGTGTCTCTTCTTTGCTTCCAAGCATCTCTCTTTATAGCACCAACACCCGCCACTATGTCTTTTCTCAGGAGTAGATCAGATGCCAAGTGTCCATGTGGTCCTTCAATGGTGCATGTTTATTCTGTTCTGAGCTCTCCACTTTCTGTAATGATGTCTTCTAAGAATATTCCATGCATGGGATATTCTTTTCTTGACCTCCAAGGTTCTAGGCTGGCACCTTATCCACTCGGCACACCTAGATGGGTCACATTTTTCCTCAAGTGCCTTTAGAATGCCAAATATGACTAAGTCCTTAGATCTTGTTGTTACGCCCTACGCATGCCCTGGTTTCTCCAAAACCCTTCTTAAAACTTTGTCCCACATGCTTATCTCCACATTCCCTTCTTCTCTATTGGTCCTACATGCTTACACACCCTTTGGTACTTAGCCAATATTTGAGGCCCAACATCACCCCACACTAAGCTTGTTCTCTGTCCTCGAAACATCCTACTTCCCTAAAGAATAAAGAATGGTGGGATCTGAACAAATTGAATGAAGAATGAAAGAATGGAAGAATGGAGGAATTAATTATTGTTGCAAGAGGAGTGGGAACTCCTTCCTCATTGTTGCCTCAATCTTCTCCCAGGCATCCACTTCACCCTGTGCTTGCTGGAGTAGGTCACCCACTAGAGCACTCACCTCTTCAAAGCTTAATTCATTTCCCTTAGTGTTTAACATATCTATAATCCCTTCCAGCTATTTGCTAAGGTTGTCCAGTACATCCATTCTGTGAGTGACCTGGGGGTACAGTTCCTTAAGCTGATTTTTAACCAAACCTCACAAGGTTTCGATTGCTTCCATTTTCTTCTCAACTTCGGCTAGGATTTTATCCTGCTCTTCCCTATTTCCCTTATTCTTATCCTAGAATTATTTTAGATCCACCTCATGTGTAGAAACTAGTATACTTGTTACCCTGTCTCTATTAGCATATTTATCATATATGGCCTCAACCATTTGCGTGACAATATTCACAGTGGCAAGGAGCTCAAAATATTGAGTGATTATTTCCCCAATCTTCTATTTCTCTTCCTCCTTTTGGCATGTTAATGCCTCTTCTATTGATTCTAAGCTGATCGGAATCCTTTCCATTGTGATAATGTGAGTTAAGTCTTCCAAGAATTGCAAGGTTGACTTACTATACGCTCGGTGGGGCAGTGTGGATGCTTCAAGATAATAGCATTTGTAATCATCTCTATCTTTTTGTAGACCTCATTCACCTTTTCCTTTTCCTCCCTTAGTTCACACCTTAACTGTACACTGATTAGCTCCTCCTTCTCCAAATATTTTCTTTTCTCAATGATTTCTTCCTTCTTCTTTTCCAATTCTTCCTCCAATAACCTTATCTTTTCATACCTTCTGAAGAGTCTCACCTCAACCTCCACCGATACCTTGTTGAGTGTGTCGGATACTTTCACATCAGATAATTGTTGAGCATTTATTGGGGGTTCACCCCCTAAGTCTTTGGTATCTTCTCCAGTGCCCATTTTCTTACCTCGAACTTGGGCTCATCGACATGGGACTCAAAATCCCAAGATAGCATCTTCCTTGTTCGTGGGTACGCACCTTCTTCTTCGAATGAAGACCATGCAAGGAGTTGGTCTGTAGGCATGGTACTTTGGAAGCGTACGTGTAGTACCTTATTTGGATCATTGATATAACTCATTCCCTACTCCTATGCCACTACCACACCTTTCCCCCATGCACACTACCTTAGGAAAGCTCACCACCAAGTTGGGATCTCCACCCATGCTTCCATATTCCTTTCCCATGCTTTCCTCCTCTATCTCCTTGAGCACTTCATTAGCGCTACGCTCTACCTCTTGTTCCACCAAATCCTTTATTATTCCCATTACTTCCCTTTCTACAACATCTTCTATATGTTCCTTGGTGAGGCTTGGGGTCCTCTAATATTTGGTGTTCACCTCCTCACTCTCCCCTTTGCCTTGGGTGTCTTCTTCTTCCCCATCCTTTTCTTCATTTCCTTCATCTGAGTCGTGTACAATATACATGGGATGGTCCTGAGCTTCTTCATTCTTGTAATCATCCTTCTCTCCTTTCAGAGGCTTCTAGGCTCTCTATTTCTCATGGTCTTCCTTCTCCACCACCCATCACTTCTTCCTAATTGGTGACTCCAGTATAGGGATTCTTCCTTCTCATCTTCTTCATCAGGTGACTCCTTCCTTGGCAAATCTTCTTCGAAGAGGGGATCTTCTTACTCGGCACCCCTTCCTCGAGTGTCTTTTGTTTTTCCTTAACGGGGATTTTTTCCTCCATGCATATGTGCTTGGCCTCACACCTAACTCTTGTGTTCCTATAGAGTGCACTTTGGTTTTGCACTTGGTACCTTTTTCTCAAGGGTCTCCTCTCTCTCCCTCTTTCTTGGCGCAGCCTTCTTCCTCCCAGTGGGGTCTTCTGGGATGGAGGCACCATTCTCCACATAGGTTCCTTTCTCATACTTGGGCATAATGTGCAAGTATACCCTCATTGCGGTCATTCCAAAATTGGAAATATCACAAGTTTCATTATATATACCTCATTGGAGACATACTTCTCCACATAAGCGCACTTCTTGGGGTATACTAGCTTTCTGCATAGCTCACGGTAGTCTTGGTCCACCTCACTGAGGTTGAACCTTAGTATTTTGGCCTCCTTGAAGTGATTGAACCCTGCTTGGAAATATTGAGCAATGAAAGAGAATAGAAGTTTACACCATGGGCTCTTAGTCCCATCTAACAGAGTGAACTGCCAATGTAAAAGTGCTAGTAAATAGTGAACTTAGCCTCTCCTTGCACTAGTGCTGGCAATTGTTTGGGTATCCTCCACTCATCCCCGAATGTGTTACACATCCTCTTGTACCATTTCTCTAGGCGTGCCTTGTGGGTGGCTTTCATGGTATCACAAGTGTATTTTTCAAATCTCTTTGTAGGGAAGGGTCTTCATCTGGGTATTCCCATAAAAAAATTTCTATCCCATCGCACTCCAATCTCTAAGAAAATGATGGTGAGGATGACATTTCCAAACATGATCTTTGGCATGGCACTGATGATTTCTTCTACAATGAAGATAGACAGGTTATAGATGGTTCCTTCCAAAATATTTTGGCACACATTTAACCAAGCCTTGTTTATCTATGTCCACCTCTCTTGCCCATTCAGCTTGGATACCAAGAACATGGCCATCCTCATCACTAGGTCAAAGATATCTGAGATATCAAAATATCACAAGCCTTTTTTATAATCATAATCCAAGACTATCTCCGTAATGGCTTCCTTGTCCTTCAAGTCATCCTCTAGACTCTCTCCTTCGCAAATAAGGCCGGTAAACTTAGATATAAGTTGGGGAGTTATTTGCATCATTCACCTGTGAAGTAGAAATGGTCCTCATGTAATCGTAACATCAGTTATTCATAGATTTTCTCGGGTTTTCCAAAGTAGGGAAACTCATAAAGTTACAATAACCCATCCTTCTCCAATTTTACCTTCACTTCATCACTGTAGATTGGCATCCCTTCTAGTGTCCTTTTGTCTATCGAGAAAACCATTTCCAATGCCATCTCTTTCTCGGTGGTGCTTGTGCGATGGTTGTAATCACTCATTGTCATCTTCCTTACATGGGATACCCATTCCTTTCTAAGAAACACGCCATCTGGGTATTGCATCTCCACATACCACTCCTCATTGAAACTGGTGGAGATAGTTTGTTTCCCTTTGCCCTTGCCCTTCTTTGGTGAAACATTTGCCTTCTTTGGTGCCATCTTCTTATCAAGTTACTAAAAAAAAACTATTCCTTACTCCTCTTCCTTACTCTACTCAAATATGTGGCTTACCTTCACAAAAATCCCTTTACTCTCGTGCCCTAGCTGCAAAACCCTAACTGGACAATCCTTCCACAAGATGGCGTACTCTCGAAACCTTCCTCCCTATGCCTGTGTACTTTATCCACTCTAGTTTGAAAATCACACTAGTCACGCACTCAAATTTTCACACTTTTTCCTTCACACAAATCTTCTTCGTGGATGCCCTAGTTCGTAAGAGCTCTTCGCTATTGTAATTGTACGTAAACAATAATGTGTCCGACCTTCTACTTATATCTTTTCACTCATCTCCCGTAGTAAATGTTATGCCAACTACCAATGTACTTTTGCAATAAAAGTGAATTTTTCCTCTAAAGCCCACCCTTAAGCACTCTTACCCCCGTGCCCAATCCTGCATGAAAAATCCTTACAACCTTCTAAAGACGCAAAATCCTTCATCGACCAAAGATCCTCACACGCATGCTTGCAGTGCCGAAGGAACTTCTTTTTCCTTAACCTGATTTTTTCCCTTGCCTACCTCATGTTGTTCCTACACTTCTCATCCTTTGTACGTGGTCTTTGTAAAGCTATCTTGACACCAAAATTCCTTATGTCCACATTTTCTACATGTGCTCTTCTACACTATTCACTTTTTATCCTTCAATCCAGGCCATCGAAACACAACTTCCACTACTAGCTTCCATTTTACTTCACATTACTCCACCCCACACAAAAAAAGATGCATGGTCCTCTACATACATAACCTTTTGAAAATAATAAGTGGCTACCGGTGCACAAGGCATGCAAAACAACAACACAAAAAGAAAGGAACAAGCAACAAGAAAGGGAAACACAAGGAAAAGAGATGCATAAAAGGAAATCCTAGGATAAATGGCAATACTACCTTATTTATAAACACAAGGAAGACTTATTTATAGTAGGGCTTTAGCCTACTCCCATTGAAATGGCCTAGTAACCGTGTTCCATCTAGCACTTGTAATTGGCAAGTGCCTGAATCAAGGATGTACAAGATGATATATGGCCCTAACCAATGGACTTTGAGTTTCCCAGTAATGGCACGAAACTTGGAATCATATAACAAAACCATCTACCCAACATCAAATTATTTGTTTTTAATATGGTAATCATGTCATGATTTTTGTCATGTCTTTTCAGTCTTCGACTTCATCTAACAAGTGATCACTTCTCATCCAACTATATTGATTTCTCCATGCGCTCTTGAATTTCTTGTTCATCGCTTAACCCTCTTGCATGCGCAATACGCATCAATGGTAGCATAAATTTAACTGGTAAAATAGCCTCCATGCCAAACACCAAATGAAATTGTGTGACCTTATTCAATCTCTTGTAGGTTATCCTGTATTCCCATAGAATGGCTGATACCTTGTCATCCCAATATTGTCTTCCCACATCAAAAATTTTGGTCAGTGTGTGGCTTAATATCTTGTTAAATGCCTCACCAGTTCCATTTTATTCGGGGTGATAAGGGGCGGTCTTGTGATGGGCCACCATGAATTATGCCAATAAAATCCCGATCTGTTGATTATGTTCTCCCATAATAATTTATCGGTTGTCACCATTGTGCAATCCCTTATAGGTGTTGCCTCTCGCCCACCTTATTAAGTAGTCAGTGAAAGTGATGATATAGTGTGAACCATTCCTTCACATGGTAGGTTAAATTGGTCCTACAAAATCAATGGCCCACTTTTCAAATGGTTTTGTGGTGGCTGTAGGTCTCAAGGGCATCTCCTCTATTTTTCCTGGCTTGCCAAGGTGCTGGAAATGGTCACAAACCTTGCAAAATTCAATGCAATCCTGGTAGATACTTTCCCACCAAATCCCTGCGAGTAGAATATTCCACGCTATGGCATTCCCTACATAGTGCCCTCCTGAAATCCCAGCATGTGCTTCTTCCATGATTACAATGCACTCATGTTCTAACATGCATCGACACAAAACATCATCATGGCCTAACTTGTATAAGTATCCACTAATTATCATGTAGGGCACAACACGTATAGCTAACTATTTCCTTTCCAAAGTTTTCATTCCTTTTGGCACCACACCTATTTTGAGAAACACAACAATATCTTCTAAGTTAGAGGGAGCACACCACAACCTAAATAATTATGCATCTGGCATAGCATCCTCAATGCTCTGTGCATCCTCCCCGAGTCAATTCTTGATAAATGGTCGATCTCGAGTTACTCTTTCTTGGTTTCACAACAACTATAAACTCAAATTCTTGAAACAACAGGACCCACCGACATATGCACCCTTGTAAAATGGGCTTGTTCACCAAGTACTTCAATGCCATGTGATCGTGTAAAATATGAAGGGTGTTGCCAGCAGATAATTCCTAAACTTATGTAGCGTGTAAATAATCAATAGTGCTTTGTGTTTAGTAGTGGTGTAGTTTTCTCTACTGGTGTTAACTTCCTACTAGCAAAACACAAGGGGTGTTCAACAATCCCTTCTCTAGGTTATGCTAATACTGCTCTAATTGCCATCCCTGAAGCATCAACATGTACATGGAATGGCTTATCCCAAGAGGGAAAACATAATATGGGTGCAAAGTGATGAGCTTATCCTTTAATGTGTCAAACATTCTCGTTATGCCTCTCCCTAGTGAAAGGCACTCTTGTGTTTTAGTAACTTCTCCAATGGCGCGGTGATCTTGGAATACCCCTTGATAAACTTCCAGTAGTACCCTATATGCCCAAGGAATCCATGCACTATGCTCTGACTGGTAGGCTCCCCCAATCCCACAATAATGGAAACTTTTGCGGGATCTACCAACAAGCCTTCCTTACATATGATGTGCCCCAATAGGGTTCCAAATGGAGTAGCAAAGAGACACTTCTTGATGTTGATGGATATGTGCAACTACCGACATATTTCAAACATCAACCACAAATTGTCACAATGGTCTTTCACTAGTCCATATACTATCTAATAATCAAGGTAGACTTGTAGAAACTTATGGATTAAATCCTAAAATTCCTATACCATTATGCATGAAAACACAGCAGGAGTGTTCTTCAGTCCAAAATGCATGACCCTATACGAAAAAATTCTCCATTCAGTAGCGAAATTTTTCTTCTCTTGGTCTTCTTTAACAATTCTAACTTGATGGTATCCTGAAAATCCATCCATGAAGGAATATATTTCATGCCTAGCCACTCCTTACAGGATCTCCTCGGTAAAAGAGGTTGGAAAAGGATCAATTACACATACCCCATTTAAGTACATGTAGTAACCACAGATCCTTATCCTTCCATCCTTTTTAATATTGATGACCATGGGGCTTACCCACCTATTCTCGATTCTTCCATAGCTTGATGATTCCTGAAGCAATCATCTTGTCTATCTCCTCCTTGACTTTGACGTAAAGATTTGGATTCATTCGATAAGGCCTCTTCCAAATCAGGCACACACCCTCTTTTAACTTGATTTTCATTTCTCCCAAGGAGTGGTGAATTCCTTTAAGCTCATGGTATCCACGTGGAAATAAGTCCTGAAACTCTCACAACATGTCAATGATATTTGAAACCTCCTTTGACCAATAGTATCTAATAGTTTCCTCCTTAGGTTTTTATTTATGAACCAATGTTAACCTTATTTGTTTTGAGGGGCTCATGGTAGGCACATGCTTTCTCATCAACACTATCAATAACTTCACGCGTACCTTCAGTATGGTTAACATCCAAACTCTCCATCTCTTTATCATCTATCACATAGACCATCTTTCCCTTCTCTTTCTCCATGCATGTGCACTCAAGCTACACCTCTTCTAAATATTCCTCATCAAAGTGTGGTTCCAAGCTAGGTTCACCCAATAACTCTAGTATTATATCTTCTTCCATGGAACTATCTCCCATTGTTAGGCACTTAATAACCTAAATGCCCTATCCACCGATGGTTTAGTACTCTGATACTCAAAATCTTGAAGGAGGTCAATCGTCAACTCCTATCAATTTCCTATCTGAAAGTGCATCTCGAAGTGAATATACCATGTGTGTGCACACCTTGTAAGGTGGAATACAACTTATGCACCCATAAAGAAGGTGGCAAGGCCTCCACACCTTCCATCCATGCTTTTTCACATGCTTGGATGTGAAACGAGGCGGGTTCCTTCCCATGGTAGTCTCATATTACAGTGGTGCATTACTTCGGGAAAACCTAACAGAGAACGTGATTCTCACTTCACACCACTCTAGAAGGCTATCATGATGTGTCGCCCACCAACACGCTACGGTCCTAAATAAGTTTTAGTTGAGCATCCTTCTTTTATCGATCTCATTTTTCCACTGAGCCTCCATTTCTTGTAAGAATTCATTAGGGTTGGCCCCTCCAGAGTAACTCAAACAACTTCTTCCCTCCCGGGT
Organism: Taxus wallichiana var. yunnanensis; assembly: GCA_018340775.1. Classification (NCBI taxonomy): domain Eukaryota; kingdom Viridiplantae; phylum Streptophyta; class Pinopsida; order Cupressales; family Taxaceae; genus Taxus; species Taxus wallichiana. Next base: position 364,498,504 of record CM031233.1, read on the forward strand.
GCTTGATCGAGCGTGCATTTATCACCCTTGTAATAGAGCCTCTTCACTATCATCCAATTAACTCATAAGTATCGTGCACCCAATTTTCCCATGCCACACTAGATGTATCACTCATGGACTGAGAATCTTCAAACTTAATAACTCCCTTTGTAGGGTGAATCAGCTCAAGGTCCCTAATAGAGCACACATAGATTCTATCAATAACATCTTATCCTAAGGGCTCGGTATAGGGTGTTGACTTCTCATTGCTTAAGGATATGATGACTTATTCTTCCTTGTTCTAAAATCCTTGGCTAGAGCTAAGACTTTGAAGTCCACGGTGAAATTTTCCCTTGGATAGTGATAATAGCATCTTTCAAGACACTAATGTACATTACCTTTGTCTTTTTAGCCATATACAGGACATTTGAAGATGTCTATAATCGGGGCCTTCCCATTTGATGTCATGCATCTAGAGTGATAACATTGACTTCCACGCCCATGTCAATCAAAATATTTCTTAGAAGCCACCCATCTACAACAAACATTCAAGGTAATCTCCTTATCATAGTCAAGGTTGTGGGGAGGAAGGTTAGAATGTAGAACCTTCCTTTCACATTCTACCCCGGCACATGGTACCTTTTACCATAACCATTCTCCTAATAAAGGAATGATATTATCTTGCCTTAACATTTTACATACTTCTCTAACCTCATCTAGATCCTTATGTGAAGCCTCAACATTCTTCCTTTTCTCTAATTATCTTGATTGTTCTTTTAGGCACTCGATCTCTCCTTATAGGCTTCGAATCACATCCATGGTTTCTTGATACACTTCTTTCTGATGATTAGGGTTTGGATACTTTCCATGCACCACATCTTCTCTAATAACTAGCATTCTTTGCCTTGGTACTTCCCTAGAGTGAGCAACCTCGGCTCATGTCGTAACTAATCTGACTCTAGTTTTGACCCACGCACCACCCTTGGCATCCATTGTGAATCATCCTTCCTCACGCTTACCATCCCGGCACCTTTTTCCTTTCGGTGTTACTAGCTCATATGTTCAAACAACTCTAGACACTCCTCATACTTATGCTTTTTCCCACACCAAGATCATTGTAGCAGATCAAGGAATTCATGCTTATAATGCTCTATAGATCCTGATTATAACGAGTTCCATGCGGGAACTCACTTCTTCCTCCTCCATGGTTTCCATGACCATGAAATCCTCCTTGAAAACCTCTTCCATGCACCCCTCCATCCATGTGCCCTTCATAGTGACAACCATCATCCTTGGAATTGTTTGTGAGGTGAGTGCAGCGCGCACACCAATATCAATGGCATCATGTATCTAGTCAATCAATCTATAATCCTTGGTGTCGTGAGTAGTAAAGGTGTAAATTTTACAATAGAAAGAAACAATGTTATGGATCACACATTGTAGCAGTGGACATCTACTTTCATCATGATCTCCATGGAAAATTTCACATTCCACCATCATGGTGCGTACCGATCTCCGAGGACAACTATCCTTTATATGCCCTTCTACCTCACAATCCATGCACCATAGACCATTCACGAGTCTCATGCACTAAGTTTAGATAGATTTTCCAGTTGTTTGGCCATTACAATAATCTAAGCCTCAAGAAAATGGATAACACCAGTATCAATGCTTCCAATAGCCTCAGCATGCACAGTAGATTCCAATGCCTTACACGGGTCTGCTGTGAAATTCTTATTCGAAAGTGCTCTCACGAAGGTGTTATTAACCCTCTAACAAACCATTGAGCATGTTGAGAGGGGTGAATATCATAAGACAATTTTGATAAGAGAGTCTTGAAATGTGCATCATACTCCCACACACTCTCTGCCATACCTTGTTGAATCTCCTTTAGTGTGTTAATGATCTTTTGTTAAAACTTAGGGATATGAAATTCAGCCAAGAAGACATTCCATAGCGTGGTGTAATCCACCACCGCATCGATGGGGTCATACATCAGGTACCAATTATGTGCGCGTCCTTACAATGTTCTTGCAAACTGACTTGCCTTTCACTCTGGGGTAGTGATCCCATTTGTGTGCCATAGCAGTTCACACTTGTGTACATGCCCTATAGCATCCTAAACACCTTTGTAGTCTGGTAGGTACAAAGACATCTTAAAAAATACTCACTAAGGTGGTTGAGATCCTTGTCCGCTTTGATCCAAAACCTTGATTTCCCCTTATGGTACCTCCACCATCAGATCCACTGAGTCTGTCCCTCGACACACTAGATCCTCCAGATTTTTGGGTCCACCAGTCCTCCATCTCCTATACCACAAAATCTACCTCCTATATCCGGTAAAGGTCTGAAGTGGTCATGCCTAGCGTTCCCAATGTCCCACTCAACTATGTGCCAATAATTTATGATATTTCACCGCTACTAGATGTGTGTCTCGCATCAGCTTCGGATGTAATAACCAAACTTTGTGTACTCACACTTTTCCCAAACTTCGTTCCAGACAATATTCCTCAAAATAAAAGAAATTATTGTGCATCCATAAATGTACCAAATGAGAAATTATATCTCCTAGGTGCAGATCAATCACTCCCACTAATACCAACTAGGTTGGTAATACTTATCTCTTGATTTGGAAGACTAAGTGCCAAAGGTTTGCGCCAGGTGGATTCGGATGTGTGCCAATGCCTCTCCTTTCTCTAAGTGACGTACTTTCATGAGAAGTTGAAGGGGTCTCTCTCCTGCGCTTTCCAAGATGGGGTAGCACAAACTTATTACGCTCTACGTCCTCTACATGAACCTCAATTCCTTCCTACAATGTCTACCTACATAGATCCATCACTCCTGCACCTAGTGTTGTCTAGCCAACTCCCTTTAACAAGCCTCACTATACTTGAGTCGTCTCTCCTCCCTCTCCTTTTCAGCTGCAAGGTCTATCGTCTTCCTCCACCATAGCTTCCTCATCCAACACTCAGAGAAGCTTAGCCGGCCATAGGAAATGCTTCCAAACTTAGTGCAATGATCAGGATTTTTATGGCTAAAGGGATAGCATGCAAAAATGATCCTCTAGGTTCCTTTAAAAAATCAAACTCAACAACCTTAGGACAAGAATATGTAGAAATAACACATTCAAGGTATAAGCTGGTCAAGACTCTCTTCCACCAATGATCAACAACACGCATCCAAGTTGGATCAACATCCTACAGCCTCTGATATTCCTCTTGGGTCCAAACACGAGATCTATAGTACTAGCTTGATCTAGATGCATATGTTGAAAGCCATTCATACAAATCCACTAGAAAACAACAAAATAAGGTCTCATACAACTCATGATACAGGTGTTCTTCTACCCATCTGTGTGTATCAAAATCAGGTCCAATACTAAATCTTTGAGAAAACTCATCCTCCATGCTCTTAAACCATGCTTTGACACTTTCCAAGGTTAAGCGCTCTGTCATCACGCATCATTCTCACAACTTCAAAAAGAGGTCCTAGAAATGGAACCAAGATGTAGTCAATTTTATCCACCTACTAACTTCCCGGCCCCATGTGTGTCAGCCTATCACCCGGTGGGTGCTAGGTGCTCACCCAAGGCATATGTAGGTGCTAATCCCTCCTTTATGTGAGAATTGTGATAAGATCTTGCCATTATTAGAGGATTAGATGTAGAAAAGTAAATGTTCATGCATTCATTTTAAAATCATAGGATGAGCTATCACATCTATATACCCATGCACTTAATAACAAGGGAAACATCATGGCATGAAATACAAAGAACAGATCTACCTTATAAGTATGAGGAAATAACACTAGGGTTTGCACCCATGAACTAGATGTTCATAACAGATCCATATATTTATATTAATCATAGTCTCAGTAACCACACTACATTCAAAAGGGTTGTATCAGACCGAACATATCAAGACAGAGATCTAACCCATATATTAGAAGTCCTAGCTATGCTTCCCTTATTACAAAAATTTTACAGACCCATCCCTTGGACATGATAACATTCCTACAGTCCTCTAATGAAAACCTCAACTTCTAGGGCCTCCTAATATTTTCCACAGAGCTTCACTTTCCTCATACTATATGTCTTCCATCTATGTCTTCCTCAACGTCTCTTCTTTACTTCCAAGCATCTCTCTTTATAGCACCAACACCTTCCACCATGCCTTTGCTTAGGAGTATATCAGATGCCAAGTGTCCATGTGGTCCTTCAATGGTGCATGCTTATTCATTCGAGTTATCCACTTTACTCGCAATGATGTCTTTTAAGAACATTCCATGCATGGGATATTATTTTCTTGACCTCTAAGGTTCCAAGCTGGCACCTTATCCACTTGGCATGCCTAGACGGGTCATGTTTTTACTCAAGTACCTTTAGAATGCCAAATATGGATAATTCCTTAGATCTTGTTGTCGTACCTTGCGCGTGTGCCCTGGTTTCTCCAAAACCCTTCTTAAACCTATGTCATGCACACTTATCCTTATGTGCTCTTCTTCTCTATTTTTCATGCATGCTTACGCACCCTTTGGTAATTAGCCAATATTCAAGGCCCAACACTCCTATTCATCTACCTAGATTCGTGGGTGTGTGTTGGAGGAATGAGCTATAAAACTATAGCCTTGATTGTTTTCTGTATATATGGATAAGAAATTGTAATAGGAAATAGGGATAGATGTATGTAAGAGAAGGAATCTTCTCAATAAAGATATGTTGTTATGAGAATATTTTTTTAACAAAATAAGCCAAGGAAGAGCAAGGGCCCACTCAACCAAGGACTTGGCTTGCTATGTTGGTATTTATGTCCCTATTTTCTTACAGTATTGAATTCTGAGTATGCTTGATGACAACTACTTTCAACTTTACAATATTTGGCCCGACATTTATTTTTTTGTATTTTTTATATTGTACTTTAAATTCTTACAAATATCATTTATGAGTATTCTCAATTATTTTCAAGTATTGTTTATAAGTAGTTTCACTTTGCAAATGCATTTCCTTTCTGCATGTTGATTTCAATAGATTAAAAGTTATTTGGTTTTGATTTAAGGAGATTAGAAGTTTCTTATTTCTGGATAGAGTAGAAGTTTTTTTCCATTAGTTAGTTAAATTAAGAAAAAAAACCCAAGCAAACTAAACAACCCCCAAACACAAAAACTACACTTATCAATTATATATTCATTTTCTTCTCTGTATACTTCCTTAGGCACATCCTTGGTTAGAATGACAACTACAAATTAGACCAAAGATTATATCATTGAATCAAAGAGCATATAACTAGTAATGATCCCAACCTCTGTTTACAGGATAAAAATTGATGTACAGGCCTCAAGACTCTAAGGGAAGATACATACATAAAATATCTCAACTAATAACATCAAGTGAAGAACCCTTAGAAGAATTCAATAACAACAGGAAATAAAAACGGATTTGAAATTGAACTTGAAATTCATGTGTTGCATAATCTCTTCACAGACATGGGTGATCAGGTAGAAGACCCTCCCAAGGGAATAGACCCATGGGATGAACTTTCACTTATCCAATTCTCCTAGATGAAGAAGAATATTCCCCTATGAAAAACATTTCTCCATCTATTCTACCCACCTTTAGAGGAATGACAATGCAGAAGACCCAGATCAATTCATGTTTGAATTCAAAATCTTATGCCAAACATATGACTATAAAACTGACAACCAGAAGCTCAAGCTCTTTCCTTCCACTCTCAAAGATTCTACCATGAGGTGGTTTATGGGGTTGGAACCTAACTCCATCCATTCCTGGGAAGAAATGGAAACTAGTTTTCTAGAAAAATATTAGGATTATTATAGGGGAAGGAATGGGAAGGATGAACTATTTCAAATCAAACAAAAAGAAGATGAAATTTTAGAAGACTATTTAGACAAATTTATTTTTATCCATAGAAGAAGTGGATATGAGCTAAATGAAGAACTAAGTAAAATAGTATTTCTCAAAGGACTTGATGAAGAAGCAAGAGAGTCTCTTAATATAATGGGAAGAGGTGATGTGAATAAGCTTACCCTCCAACAAATCATTGAGTTATGCATGAGTTACTCTAGAACAAGGGGAAGTAGTAGGAAAATTAGAACTATAAAACATTCATATGATACTTTACAGTTCATGGAAGAGATCCCCAACATGAAAACGATATCCTAACACAACTTACCTCTACCTTGGAAAAGTCAAAAAAAAAGAAATGGTCCTAAAGAACCTTTGAACATGTATTGTCATAGGTGTAGGAAAATGAATCCCTTAAAGGATTGTCCTTTAAACCACATAGACATGTGTTTATTTTGTGAATTCAATGAAAAAAATCTAATCATTGTACCTTTCTTCTAAAAGAAAGAAAGAAATATTGAACAAGACTCGCTCAACCAACAAAGAAAGACAAACTATGTCGAAAGACAAAATAATAAAAATTCCTTTCCTCTAATACTTACTCCAATTCCTCCAAACCCTTGGTTGATGTAGTGGCCCAACCAAACCTTTCCATCTACTTAGGGCCAACTTGATTGGACACAACAAAATTGGATGAGTTTCCCAAATCAATAGTCATGGATGCCTCAATTCAATCAACAAAAATGGATGTCACTAGTTAACCCACACCCATGGACAAATAAATAATGGTATCAGTAACAAACCTTCAATCAACAAAGAAAAATTCCTCAACAACAGGATTTTATAACACCACCACAATTAAACCCTTAGAGAGGACAAGTAACTAAAACCCAATTGTCAGACCAACTAGTCCCAAATCCAAAAAATCAACAAATAACCTCAATTAATGAAGTTGGACAAGAGGGGAAAATGCAGGTAAATTCCATTAAGAACCTATAGTTGAAATTCAGAAAGACATTGAATAACCCTTTACTAGTTATTTCAGAGATATCTGAAGAAAAATGGAGGATGATCCTATTGTTCAAAAACAAACTAAGGAAAACACTAAAGCTAGCGAAAAGAATGTCCACACAACCCCCTTCCTTGAGAGGTTAAAGGAAACTTTTCCTAAGAAATAATCCACATTGATGCATGAATTAATGGAATTAAATAATGATATTACACTCTTAAGATAAATCAAAGACATTCGGAACTTAACCAAGTGATTAAAGGCATCTGCATAAAAACACGAGAAAGAAATGTAACACCTTGAATTTTTGTAAGCTAGCATAGTAATCACTTTTCAAGATGTTGTAACTACAGAAATGAAGATAAATAGGTTAAGACACATCTTTTGATCTTAAAGGAATGTGTTGCTAATCTGGACCCTTGTTTTCTTTAATTTGGTTACTTGGGACAGAAGTTATTATTGCTTGTATGATTGCTAGTGAGACAACAGACTTGTCGTATGCTTGATGAACTCTTTTTACTGATTGATAGCACACCTTGAATTGATTTCATTGATCCAAGGTATGCTGAGGCCTTCTTGTGATCACCTTGTCAATTTACTTCTAAACCAGAATGAAGTCTAAAACCAGACTGAAGGTTGATATAAAGGTTGCAGCACCTGATTACAAGTATGAATATCTGGTACGTAGATGCCAATGAAAAAGGTTCGATTCTCGAACCACACACCATTGTAATGCTAGACAGCGTAAGACGATAAGGGCCTGGATGCGAGTGGCACAGGTATGTGGAACATAGGACGAAACGTCCTGCATAGTGTTGAACATGAATGCCAGTCAGAAAGACTTGATTTGAAACTATTAATTAAAAACTATGGGATTAAACACTAACCTACTACTAAGTTTAATCCTATACCCTAACTACTACCCTATATGGATTTTTAAATTTCATAAGGATGAAAATAGATGTAAATTCTATTAACCTATGAACTAGGCGAATAACCTAGATATGGACTATTAAAAATCCTAAACTATTCCTAACCTATGGAAGGGGACGTATGGACCCATGTGGATGGAAAGGATAAGGAGGGAAGGTTAGAAATTTAATGGGACAGTAAATGAAGTCCTTACAGTTTCAGCGCCAAGTTTGGTGGGAACATGGGAAAAGTTGGAGGCATCCAAATAGCTATGAAGCTAAAATGGAAATTACATGCAAAATTTGAAATTGGAAATTTGCCAACCTGAGTCGGTGGTGGCGTGAGGAATGAGGAAAGGTAATGCATTCAATGCATTCAATTACCTTGGTCTTAGTGACCAGCTCGCCTTGGAAAGAGGATTGAGAAAGAATTGTTTGTTGTTGTGTGCATCGGGTTTTTAGTTGCTCTGCATTTTGTTCTTCCATGGTTCTGTCGAACCTGCTGTATTTTTGGTTATTGTTTCTATCTTTGGAGAAGCAAAGGCTATTTTTTTGAGCCTGTGAGAGTTAACAGACTGTTGGGAAAGCTTGGCTGTGGACGTCGTGGAGAGAAATAGCTCCCGTGGATGCGGTTTACTTCGAACCACAAAAAGAAATTCAAGCATGTTAAGCCCTTCTCCTTAAACCGCTTGCTTTTGTTTAATCGTCTCATTAAAACAACCCTGCTCTTATGATGGGGGTTTTGGTTATTTGATTTGGTTGTTATGTTGAGATGATTTTGGGTTGAGTCGTTTTCTTTTGCTGTATGCGACTTAAGCATTCTTTGCATAATTATTGAGTTGAATATACTGCCCATGCTGTGTGGATTCATTTCGACAGTATTGGGGATTCGTTCTTTATTTTATGAGTTTGTGCTTATGAATACTTTAGTTGTGCGTGTATCAATTCTGAGTTCTACGCATCCTTGTGAAAATAGGAGGATGAGATGATTTTTTTGTATGTCTGGTTGAACTGTCATTATATGGGTGAATACGACTTGGGTATTCTTGTGCGTTTTGAAGAAAATGAGTGTTTTTCTTACTAAAACTATTAATGAACTAGTTTTCTCTTTTGCTGTTGGAAATCTGAAGCTAATGGTAAGTGGATTTTATTGTGTATTATGGATTCGGTCTTATGTAAACAATACTGATAAGGAGATTGTTTTCTGAATGCTGTACGTGAACGGTTTTTGAAGAACCGTGAGAATAATAGATGGAACTATTGGGTGAGTTATTTTCCTTGAGGGTATACAGCGCATAGAATATAAATTCTTGGGAACAGTGGGCTTGTTTCATCATTTTACTCTCACTTCCTTTTAAAATGATTAAAAGCATCCGTGTTTGGTTGAAATCCATGAAAGATTTTGTTTAAAAGAATTATTTCTTGATTCTGGAACTGAGTATCTGGATATTTACCAGATAGATTAGAGTTTACTATTTCAGTCTTCTTTGGATTGGATGATGAATTATTTGCATAAATATATGAATGTATACCTATACGAACTACCCTTTAGACTTCTTGTTGTTTCATCAAGGCTAAACTGAAGTGGAATTCTTACTTTGAATGTTTGGAAAATGATTCTTTTTACTATTATGAGGAAGCTCATAATTTCGTAGCTGGTTGTACATTCATGTTGTTCAGGTCTAGCTGAAATGCTGGTTTTGATGAAACGATTGCTGATAAAACTAGATGTGCATTCTTGCTTGTCTATATCTAGACGTGAATGTCTGTAGAGTGAAATGTTTAAAAGGAAATGATTGCATTTATAGGTTCTTTTGGTATTAATGTTTACGGACCAGTTGCAATGAACTCTGGTCAACTTTTTGGAAAGGTAATTGTAGTTTTGAATCTTTGAAATATACTATTCGAATGAATTACACTATTGGAATATGTTTGTTCTAAATAATGGGTATTTGGATAGACACGGAGAAGAGATGATATGATCTTTCTCCCTTTTATTCGATTATTGATTTTCATTTATTTCTCTTTGACTTTGTTATCATTTATTGATATCACGATTGGATTAAAATTCTGAAATACAGTATGAGGAAAGGAAAGAGAGTGTGAATGGATAATTTGAATTAATGATCATTTTCTCTCATACGATTAGAAATCTATAATTGTTATGGAGCAATTTTTATCTTTGCTTGGGTTAGGCATGCATTTAATTGTTGTTTGATTTTCTCTTCGGTGTTTAATTGCTTGAAATCAGATGAGTTATATGAAAGAAGGGACAATAATTCGGTTTAGATTTTAGTTAAGATCTATCTTTTGAATTTACAACTATTGTAAGGGAATGGAAATTACAGCATTTATATTGGAACAACAGTATGCATGATTATGTTTTAGTTCTTACAGATGTTAATTCTTGGAACTATTTAAAGGAAATTACTTCTTGTAATAATTATTTGGGAAAGAGGCGGTAGTCCTTGTGCGATTAGGATGGTAATTAGATGATTGAGTTGTTATGTTGTTCATTCTTATCGGTACTTAATTCTTGGATGATGTTTATTTTAACGTTTCATAAAAGCAGGGTTCTTTTATTGAGACAGTTAATTAGAAGCACCTCATTTTAATGACAAGTGCTTAATATGCTCAGTTCAATGAACTGACCGTGCAAGTAATTTTGCAGATGGAAGTTGAGTATAAATGAAGACATGGTTGTTTTCCTGATACTTCCTTTGATTAACTGAGGATGGATTGTATTGATAGCTATTATTCCTCTATGAGGAAATGAGAAAGGAAGAAATTACATTCTTCTATCTTTATGAGTTGTAATGTTGTTTGATATAAACGAAGTCCAGTCGTTTGGGCTGGCAAATGTATAGATTGTGAACTTGTGAATGAATACAAGGAAAAGTGTGATATTTTAATGGCTGTATCAATTTGATATTGTTGAATAAGATTGAGAATATAATAATATTCCTTGATTTGGAATTATGCAAATAATAGTGGATAGATTTAAAAGGGAATAAACACCTATTCTTTACCTGAATACAACTTTTACGTTGGAATGTGCAATTAGTTCATACTTGGGTTAAGATGAATTTTAAATTGACAGTAAGATGGGTTTAGGTGAATATGAACTCTTAATTGAAAGGTATTCGGGATTAGGTTATAAGCTAAGGAATATCAAATAACATAGGAGCAACTAAACCTTGTGTTCGGACTCTGATTATAGCTCCGAATGTTTAAATTCAGAAAATATAGATATGGGAAAAACATATCTAATGTTAACAAACCTTAACTGAAGTAAGGTTATGGAGAATAAATGATTAAACTCATTTAGAATTAGACCTCGTTTAAGGATGTCTAATAAGATGGAATTCTGAATTTATTTATAGTTGTGGGTAAAAACTTGGTTAAGTTTAATAGGTTAAACTTATTATGTTATCTGTAATGAACAAATTAGTACAAAGAGTAAAGAAAGGAACCAAGAAGAGAATATATGCAACCCTTCGGTATGAAGAAGGGGATGTATATTAAGCTTGAAGACAAATTAAGTCTCTCTCTTAGCTACATACAACTGCAGCGAGAACGAGGTTTAAGGATCGGTAGGGTTGCTTTGAAAGTCGATCTTAAATATTAAGATTATAATCAAAACACGCATGAGTGGATGTGTACTTCTTGATGAGAGGATTCCGTAGAACCTTGGCACACGCCATTTTCTACAATATGGTGTCTTCATGAAGACGGGCCCTTCATGACGACGCAATGTTGTGGGCTGACATGTTACAATGCCCTCTCGAATCAAATCATCAAGTTTACATAAGTTGGATACTAAGTTCTTAGATGGGGATAGGAATGTGATCACGTATACGGAGTGACTCCGGAGGACTAAGGTAACTAGACACACGGAGTCATCTAGGGACGACACCGCATGTCTGCGTACCTTTAGTTACCATGAGTAACTTCCTATACTTGTTTATATTGCTAGTTGGGGTTAGAGCTTGACCTTAGACGGAAGGACTGGCAGAGGCCAGGAAAGACCATTCTAGATAACAGATGAAGTGAGGTGAAGGACGTATTCCAATGATGTGTATCACATCTAGGAATATGATCATGCAAAGCATGTGAAAATATTTGGCCAAAGTATCGCAAGTTGCTTTGGTTGTGTTGTCCTAATCACCTAGTTTAAGATGCAGGATGTCGGATGAATATCGATATGAGATATTCGAGATAGGCTTCTTAAATGGATCACTTCGATAATCGGAAATGGTAAAAGAACCTTGTATATTTATTATACAATGCATGGAACAATATGAAGGATTGGTAAGTCGTCGAGTCATGAAATGAGAGATCACTGAAACTCCGAGTCATAAAATGAGAGATCGTTAGTTCTTTGAGTCATTTACAGCAGCATTGGTATCTGTTATATGATTGAATGACACTAAATGTGTGTTCCATATTGCAAAATATGCGAACAGAGAACATTGGTTTTAAAAAGAAATTGTGTGATCCAAATTGCATTAATTGGATAGAGAACAATTATTAAAACTTGAACGTGTGTTTGAATTGTATAATTCAATACAGAGAATGTTGCAAAAAAAAATTCCCTTGTTCTAGTATCTTAAAATGGGGATGTTACGAGAAAAATATAGTACCCAAAAATAGTGCAAGTTGATGGAAAATTAGTTGATCTATTGTTAAGGAAGTTTCTCTTACCTAAGTATGGGGATCCAAGGAGTCCAATCATTTCTATCACCATATATGGTCAAACCATATCTAATGTTTTGGTAGATCTAAGAGTTTCAATTAATGTAATGACGAAAAATAAACTAAACCTACTATCCTTGTCAGGATTGTAATCAACCAAAACTATCCTCCAAATGGAAAACCATTCCACTCATGTACTAGAGGGATTCATAGGAGATGTAATGGTTACAGTTGAATCATGGGAATATCCAGTAGATTTCATGATCTTGCAACCTAAAAATCAAAAATTTGGCTATCCAATTATTTTGGGAAGACCTTGGCTTGCTATTTTCATTGCATTTATTGATTGTAGGTCTAGAAATATGACTATCTCAAATAGGTCTAAAGCAAAGAACATTTCCCTTTACCCTCTTACTCATCCATACTTTGAAACTTATGAACATATGTGGATTGATGGACTAGATTAGGATTGTATGAGCCCTTCTTATTTATCAATGATTGTAGTAAAAAACCATGTGAATGAAATTAAAGAAACATACAAGAGTTTTGATGAGAATTCTATTGTGGATCTGGAAAGAACCATTATGGCTTTAGAAATAAATGTTGCAGCTATAGAAAGAACCATTTGGGATACTAAAAAGGATATGAGGGTTCTAAAAATATATGAATATGCTCCTTTTAAACCACATGATTGTCACGAGAAGCAAATACTAGAAGATTTTCGTTGTCCTTTAGCTAGATTCATGTCTATTGAAGATCTGATAATCTACCACATGTTACAACCCCATTTTTATCATTAAATTCTCTGGTGAATGAAAACAAACAAGAAAACCTACCTAAGATTAAAAAAATATCTATTCAGCTAGGGAAATAATTGAACATTGGTACAAATCTAAATGGTGATCAAGAAGTTGAACTTATTAATGTCTTGAGAGATCATTCCATGGCATTCACATGGGATTATATTGATATGAGAGGAATACACCCTAGCATATGTACTCACCACATTTACACTGAAGATGTTAAACCAATCAAACAACCACAATGTAGGATTAATCTAGCACTCAAAGATATTGTTAAAAATGAAATTGAGAAATTGTTGAAAGTTGGCTTTATCTATCCTATATCGATAGTCAGTGGGTATCCCCACTTGTTATAGTTCCTAAGAAGAATGTTAAATGGATAATATTTGTAGACTATAAGGAACTTAAAAAATCTATAAATAAATACTATTTCCTCTGCCATTTATAGACCAAATTTTGGATAATCTGGCAGGTAAGAAATATTTTTCTTTTTTGGATGGATTTAGTAGTTACAACTAGATTTCTATAGCTCCATAAGATCAGGATAAAATAACCTTCACATGTCCTTGGGGAACATTTGCATACAGAGTTTTACCATTTGGTTTGTGTAATGCACCTACCACTTTTCAAAGGGTGGTCTTAGCTATTTTTGCATATCTCACTAATGATTATGTTGAGGTATACATGGATGATTTTTTAGTCCATGGGGATAATTTTTGAGTAATGTAAAGAAATTATTAGTTGATAAAGAAAAATATTGATAATGAATATATGCCTAATCTAAAATGTAACAACGCAAATATAGATATACAATAAAGTATGAATATGACCTAAGTAATAAGATCGATAAAATTGAAACCCTAGGTGCAAGAGAGAGAGAGAGAGAGAAAGAAAGAGACTTAGTTGATTTGTGGTTATCCTAGAGGTGTGCAGAGCTAGAAGACTGATAAAAAGGAAGGGAAGATTTTTGTCACTTTGCTTAGATAAAATTATATATCTCACATGATGAGGCTAGTCACAGTGCCTATAGAAGGTCGGGATTGCCCGTAGGCTCTACTCACCCATTTTTGTCACTAGTGTCCTGGAAGGTCCTCAGGATATGAATTTTTCTAGGTCAGAAGGGTGTCGTAAATATTCACTTTTGGTTTCTTATATGTCACAATATGATCACCAAATTCACATATAACCTACAATGAATAAATGAACTACAAAACCACAAAATTACATCAAATCTTAAAAATAAAAAAATGTAAATGAGGTGTCGAGACAGGTCCTTGGTTGCCAAATTAGTGAACTTACGATGTAGTGATACACTACATCTTAGACCCAATGTATTTATGTATATGTGTGTGTCAAAATTGTGCCCTTTGTGGCTCTTGTGCGTGTTGCGCTTGATAGCGAACAAGTAGCTAGATGTAAAATATGTAAATAGATGTGTGCATGAAAGAATGAACTTCCCCTCTTATGAAGTGTATGTAGAAAAATGTAGTCCCTTACCCTTGTGTGGATGCTTAGATGGATTTTTGAATGCTCTTGTAAATTCCTTTGGATACAACCTTAGGTGGTGATAGCTAATGCTTAATTCTTGGTCCTTTATTATAATCATATAGCTTTATATTTATATGATTCCCTTGCTTGAATTTCATAATTAACCTGAAAAGGTTGACTAGTAAGAAATTAAGATGCCTAGACATATATAAAGGACCCAAAAGATGTGAGAAAAATACCAAGAGGTTAGGGGCACCCAGAGGGGATGGGGGTGCTTGGTGCTAGTGTCTTGGCTGGGCACTGGTGTCTAGAATGAGAAATGCCAAAGTATGAAAAAATAGACTAGGAAAGAAGGAGTGTAAGACCAAAAGAGGCAACAAAAAAGCAAGCAAAGATTAGTACTTTTCTTGCTTAGGAATCATATAAATAATAGTATGTGATCAGGACTAGATAGATACCCAAAGTGTGTGATTTAGTGTTTGCATTTACCCCCACTTTATGTTATTGAGTGAATTATTGATAACATAAAGTAGATAAGATATGTGTACCGATAATAATGTAGATCGATGGCGAAAAGTGTCTTTGAGAGAAAAGGAAAAACATGGAATGATAAAAATATGAAGCGTGGAAGCTAGAGAAGAGGAAGTAAAATAAAGTGATGATAATGGTGACCCTAGGGCAAGAGCATATGTGTAGATTTCACGATTGTACCTATTTTTGATGTCATTTGATGTGTGTGATTGAAGTGTGATTGATGTGACTATTGCTTCTCATAAGGATGGACTTGCAAAAGAGAAGAATGAACAAGTTATCAACTACGTGTATATGAAAAATTCTATAAAAATGAGTAAAAAGTATGTAAAAATGTGAAAAGGAACATGTGCACATGATCCATGATGTGTGAAAGATATAGAAAGGATTTTGAATATGATGTAGAAGACCAAGTTTTTTGGGTGATCTCACGCTAGTGAATGCAATTTTTTTGGGTGATCTCACACTAAGAATGAAAGAAGTGTAGGAGATAATTCTAATGTCATCCTCCAACCTTTAACTTCTTCCTAAAGTGTATAACATCACTATAGATGGTGTGTAAAAATATGAACTGGTTCGATCCAATGCAAAAGTAGAAAAGAAAGTGTAGTGCATGCATGCCGAGTGTTGAAGGACAATATGTCCTGTAAAATTTGGTTTGTAAGCTACAGAAAACTATGTTGAACTTTAAAATGTTGTGTAACTACCCCTGGTCACAGGCATCTAGGAAGGGTCAAGGGTTCCTAGGTGCTACTATCTAGGTCTAGGTTCTAGTGTCTATGTTGTGCTAAGGACCCAAATCAGGTTCTAGGTTGTTCTTTGAGACGGAAGATTGTGTTGAATGTGTGTTGAATTATGCCCCCTCATTTGTGGTACATGTGATGTCACTAAGGATTATACAGCTGAAATGAGGACTGACGACTTACTCACCGACACACAAGCCCTATAGGAGTTAAGGAGTGTGCTTGGTATAAACCAAATCACACACAAATAAAGTGGCTAGAAACAAGTGTTAGTGCAAGAAATATAAACATGCATATAAAATACAAGATGTAAGCTAAGAACGTAAGAAGACAATATAGACAAGTAGGAGTGTAGACAAAGTAGACCATAAAAATTGGGTTTCAAACATGGAACATCACTCACTATGTTGCAAGACAATCAAGGCCGACATGGAAAAAATTAGGAAAGTAATCGAGAGGACAAACAAGATATAGGCAAAGCCCACAAAATGGCATATAAACATAAATAGTACCAAGAAAAGAAACATACAACCATGGTAGAAAATAGACTAAAAAATAAAATGTTACACATGAAGCACCCGTTAACATGTTAGAAAAATAGAAAGTATGTCAAAGCATGTATAATCTGATATAGAAATGTGCTATGAAAAATGAAACAATAACACTTGTAGTGAACGAAAGTGGATGCCCCAAGAGCCATTGTGGGACTGGTATGAGGTATTGTGCCAAGCATTGATGTTGCATGTATCGATCTGTGTAGAGTATGGGATCAAAAATAGAAAGAAAGTGAATGTGCATGTGTGTATAGAGAGATAATGACATACGAAATATCTTACTAACATGTGTAATAAAGTATACATGTAATGAGTAAATGCAAACAAGAATAAATGCGACCAAGATACATAGTATGTTGTGAGTGTGAGTGTGAGTGGAAAAAAATGAAAAGTGAGTGTGATTAGGAGCAACGTGCCCCCGAGAGAGTGTGAATGAGTATGCATGTGATGAGGTTCATTTATATATGCCCCCTCAATAGTCAATAATGAACCATAGAACAAGAGTATGTCATCGGGAATGGTTTGAATTTTATGTGCAAGAAAAATATGATTGTCAAATCATAGAGAGAACATGAGAAATTGAGTGAGTGTGGTGAGGTTCATTTCAAATTGAGATCCTCAACAGTCAAGTATAAACCGTGGAACTAGAGTGTGTCATAGGGAAGTGTGTTGTGATCAATGTGTGTTAGAAAGATATGTCATGAATGCACCGAGTGTGAGATGTGTCATGTGATGTGAGTTTCATGAATCTAGTGAGCCCTCAACAGTCAAGTGTGAACTGAAGCATGAGAGTGTGTCATCTGGTAGTGATGATACAATAGTGTATCAATTTGTGTAAATTTTCTCAAAGATGTGAAATATGAAGCATGTAGCGTAATGGTAGAAAATGATAGCCACCTGGTGAGGCTAGAAGGGGGGAAGAATAAGCATGATGCCCCCAACTATCCGAGTAATGGAGATCTATGCAACAATGACAAAAGGCTCTTACCATTGTGAAAAATTTTGAAATGGGTTGTTAGGATCATAATAAGGAGTAGTTTGCTTGACAAAATGAATTTGTGGTAGCCTATGTAGGATTGATGACGTTGCAAAATACTTGATAGGTGAAGGAGTGGACTGAATTTAGGATGTGTTTTTTTGTTTGACTTGATATTTCTTTAGATGACTTGGGAGGAGGTGGAGTGAGACTAACTTTGAGAGGTGGTTGCTTAACTTGAGTAGATTACATAGGTGGTCCTTGAGTGATTAAAGAGGGAACATGAAAAGTGATAACATGATGCTCATTAGACATAGATGGATCATATTTAGGAACCCATTAAGATGTAACAAGTGGAGAGGACCATGTAATAGAATGTTATGCGGTGAATGAGATAAATCCTTAACGCTAAAGATGTTTTATTCTTTTTTGTAGAGCATAGAAATAATTTTCATTATGTCCATTGATTCGATGATAATTATAGTATGGACGACTTTGGTATTTTGCAAGTTGATAAGGAGGATAGTGATCAGTAGGTGGAAATTTAATCGAGTGATGAGTGAGAAGCTACGGAATCATGTCTTGTTTCTTAGCATTGAGATCAAACTCGAGAGGCATGGGGAGTGGCAGGATTTAAGACATAAAAGTGGGATGAGATCTAGTAGAGGAACTAACATGAGCCTAAGAAATATCCTTAAGATGCTGGATTTCAGATTTAAGAGATGTAATCATGGATTCCATGGCTTGAAATTGGTCTTGAAATAAAGAATGCAAAACTTGAAGTGATGCCAACATAGGTTGATGGGAATTAGAACCAAGAGAATCATTATAAAAATGGTTAAAGATAGCATTAATTATTAGAAGTAAAATGGACTAAGAGGGGGGGTGAATAAGTCCTTATAAAAATTCCAAATTAAACTTCAGATCTGAAACTTAAATTACAATATCCAAACAGCCACAATAACCACTTATACAACTTTTAATGTGTGCATACCATAAACCATTAACAATGCATGAAACCATGAAAGTACAAGAACACCATGAGAACACAAGATATAAGTGGTAACTCTCAAGGGAATAAAATCTACTGAAACAAAATCTTATATTTATATGTTTCAAAATTTAGTGAGGCACCAACCCCACAAGGAGCACCAATCCCTAGTTTAGCAGAGCACCAACCCTACAAGGAGCACCGACACCTAATTTTGTTAAGAACCAACTCCACAAGGAGGATATAACCCCCCAAGATGATAAATCACCCACTCAACCACATTATAATGTGTAGATATATGATTTGTTTCTGCCACAACTGATGGAGATCCAAAATTCAGCTCACACTTCTTCACTCAAACCCTAGGTGATCAATCTTCACAAAACAAGCTCTTCAATCACTCTAAAAAAATCACCAACCCCTTTATCTCATGTTCTATTATTTTTATAAACCTATAACACACTTGAATCAGCCTTAATTCATTCTCTAATTTATGTAAACAACATCCACCTAGGTTGCTCCACCTTGCACACACTCAACTAGTTCATAAAAGCACCCAAAACATGCTTTTTATATGCATTTCATCTTTCAAACTTAGGCCAAAAAATTTCCCTCCAATTTTTTCAACTAATACATCAAGGAAAATTTTTAAATTTGAAATATAACAGCTACAAGTGACCAAATTAGGTCGGCCTAGCCAAAAATCTCATTACATGTGCCAAACATGGCTCAAAACCCCACGGGCACAATCTTAAAAATGCCCTAACATGAGTACCATAATTTTCCATGACCCATAAATCCTTAAATATGATTGAAAATTCATTAAAAATTCATACATGGTTCAAATTAATATCAACCAATCAAATTATTTTATTTATTGGGCCATGTTTCCTTTACAATTCTCAAAACAGTGTTTCTTGCACCCTTCAGCACCTTGGAAACTTCATCTAATCACCAAATCACTTCTACTAAACCAAAACATGCCATGTGACCACTAAAAATAAATTTCATAACCTTTATAACACTTCTAATCATGTTATAAGTCATTAAACATATTTCACTTCAAACCACAAAGCAAGATTTGCCTTCACCAAATCAACCTTGCCAAAAATATGTTTCCAAATGTTAGCTCATAAAACCATTTATAAAAACATTAAATACCTAAAAATGGATTCATTGGATTCCCAATTCATCAATATTGACATTTCAGGTGATATGAATTGTCTCCCAATCCATCTCATGCTTCAACCAACATCAAACTTGCACAAAAATGACCCTCTCTTGAACTACCAAAAACCTTCTTGCTCAAAGAATTCCTGGAAAACTTGTCATATGAACTCATCATGAGGCAAGACATATATCACTAAAAATATATATAAATCCTATTTCCAAAACAACTTGAATCATCTTATGCTTCGCTTGTAGCTCAAGTTATAGCCAAAACATTGAACCCTATTATTTGAGATCCCAAAACTGCCCTTTGACCAGTCAACATGTTTGGACCTCAAAACCTCATGAACCTACATGAACATGTCTTGAAACCTCCATGGACATCAATAAAAACTCACATTCATCACACAATTCTAAATTATCCATTACCTTCTTTGGATAACTTTTCCTTAAACTAAAACTCTTTAAAAACTAGAATTTTTAGGTGGGGCCCACATATGGTCACAAGCTCAATCATACCTTTCTGGAAAGATGTAATATTCCTCTACAACATCCAATCATAAAATTTTCACTTTCAATAAAAATTGGGTCAATATACTTCATCTTTTGCAAACTGCTCCTAGCTAGGGTTTAACTAGGGTTTTGACCTCTTTACCTTCTTAACATTCGTTCATAAAAACGTGATGATCAACTGACCTCATTATTTTTTTAAACCTTCTATAATCACCTTATAATATTCCTTGAAATACATAAGGTCCCATGCAAATCACACTATTCACAACGAGCATCAGAAGTTCAAATTCGAGCTTGATTTTCACCTATTCTTGACCCTATCTCACATAAACTATCATAACTTGAAAAATTCACATCATGGGCACTTGAATTTTTCTGAGATCATAATCAATCATCCCTATAACATCTCCAATCATCATAATTTCAATTCCATGGCTCAATCTCTCCAGTCACTAAGACTTACCTATGTTTGCATGTTAGATCCTCATCAGTAACAACTAGGACCAACTGAAACAATGCAAGAAATGAACAAGAAACCTCTAAAAATTGCCCAAACATACCTCATATGACATGATATACCTGATAGCATGAATCCATGAGCTCAAATGGCTTCAATATAATATGTCACACCTCCAAGTTGTCATACCTGCTCCCAAAGAGCACATGTAACATGGAGAATCACTGTACCTACACTATGCCACTATTGTGAGTGCAAAGAACTCTCAAATCATGTTATCTAGCATGTCATCATGCTTCCTAAGCATCCAAGAATCTCACACTGTCAAGAAACACCTCCTAGGCACCTGTATGGGCTTGCTAGAGCAAGCATGAATCACTGAATCCCACTATAGTAGCTGATAAAAATTTGAGTGAGTATGTTAGCACCATAAAAAACATCATGACATCATCCTCAAATAATAAATTTGTCATTAATGTTGTTTTTCATAAATGACAACACCTACTAGGATGGCATGCCAACAATCTCCCTCTTTGTTATTGATGGAAAACACCCTAAACTTCTCCCCCTTTTTACATTAATGACAAAGGATTACCTGTATCTTACCTTCTTCTCCTTCTTTGAGATTCATACCTGCATTTTTGGTTAAAAACATCAACCAAAGGTCTCAATTTGACTCTTTCTCTTGATTTTTCCCAAAAATCTTATTCTTGCCTCAATTCAAGCATGCAAACAACAAGCTCCCCTAAAGAAGCACTTCAAACATCTGAACATCATTATTACACCATAAAAAGGCATAATCTCAATTGTTAGGGGCACAAAGCATCATTTCCAACCTCCTAGGTATGAAAAAACACCAAATTTCTCCTTGACCCTTGTTCTTGCCTTCTTGGAACTACTGTAGTAGCTTATAGTCTGAGTCAACTTCATCATGCCCATGTCAACAATGTCAAAGATAACAATGCTTCACAATTATTCCATAATTCTATATTGATAACCATCATTTGTAGGTCTAAACATGCAAATCAAAGCATATTCATTCTTCTACATATCATGCCAATGGAGTGAGACCAAAACAAACCCTTTAGTGCAAATTAGGCCAACTTAGACATCCTCCTACATGACCACCATGCTTGGACTCATACAATAATTTCTCCCCTAGCCTTAAGACCTCTATTCCTAGCTCCTAGGCATAAAATTGACCAACCATCAATGTTACTAAGTCTTGTAGACACCATTACAACATTGACAAGGTCCTGAACCACATTTTCAGTCTTCTTGAGCCATTTCAAGTTGAGATAAGCAATAACATACCTTTGCTGAGATTGAGCAAGGAGTATACATCAACTTCTTACCTTTAATGGTCTTAAGAACACCCTTTCACTCCAAGGAAGGTAAAATACACACTCCCCATGTTCTTGTAGGCATAAGCAACCTTTATACCAGCCATACCCATGTTCCTAAGTTATGTAGCATTGTCTTAGTCTTGCTTGAAGGTCAAGGATCAACCAAATGACTTAAAGCAACAACATTCCAACCCATAAATACATTCCTCCATACATATTCATTCTAAATGATGTCATCCAAAACATAAGAAATCACCATTTGACTTCCATACCATTGTAACCAAGCACCTACATGCATGTAGAGTGCTAATCTTGAAGCTAAAGAGTAGATCCTTCACTTTTGGCAATATATTTAGGATCACCACCTACCACAACTACTTGCAAGACATTGAAATATGACTCATTCATACCTATCAACAAGTTTATAAGCCTTTGAATCATGACACATACCATTGAAATCATCTGCCACAACCTTCTTTACCCGTAGGAACATATTTTAATATTGTAGCACAATCTTGAACTGATAAGCGACTTCATTTATTTCATGGTTAGACATTTTTCATCCATACTCATATACCTTTCAATACAATTCTTCAAATAAATTTTTCAAACATCAAAATGCCTTCATTTTCATCTTGACACATCCATACTTGTGTCATTTAAATACACAACATTTCACCATATACATTGTCGTGTAGATGAAAATGTGAAGTAAGACTAGTTTTTCAACTCTTATGACCACCATTTGCTACCATTTCATGCACATAATTACTATATGAAGTAACATACTATTTCAAATGAGTTGGAACTTTGAGACTCATTTCATACCTCTGAAACCATGCACCTTTTCCTCCTAGGCATGTAGGTGACCATTCTTCTCAACGAGCACTAAGATACCTTCAAACACATGTCAATCTTCCAAAAAACCACTAAGTGCAAACCAACCAATTTGAAGAGTGTACATACCTTTCAAGATAATTTTGAGCATTGTATAAAACATGGCATACCTTTGTAATTGTACAACTCTGATCTTTAGGCTTCTAAATCACCCGACTCTACTTCTATACGGTGTTATGCAACTTTTACATGAAATATGGTGAATACACCACTTAAACTTCTTCACATCTATTCAAAATATATAGAGGATTGTATAATATATCACTTGAGTACTTCTTACACCATCACAACATCTTCAATATCATGTCACAACTTGAGAAGATCAGGAAGTAGGGTTTTAACAATCAAACCCTCAAAACTATACTGTTAAAACAAGTCTCCAACTATCGTCGGGAAATACATGAGACTTAAAACCACTTAAATCCTTGAGTTCTATGAGTCTACATGATTATTTCAAAAATTCATGATCTAACTCTTCCAATTTGGCCTCCAAAAGTGAGTTTCCATGCAAATTGCCCATGATAACTGTGAGAACCCAATGAAAGACAATGAAGTAACAATTTTATTTGAATCTAGTTCATTTCATAATTCACAAAAACATGATAACATTGAAATAACTCACTTTACCTTTCTATGCACCTTCTTCAATGATATTTCATTATGATCAGCTACCTTACCTACCTGTAGCTCTTCATATTTCTTGCAAAAAGCCTGATTTAGAGCACCTTTTACTCACAATGATCCATTTTCACCATAAAAACTGATCAAGTTGGAACTTTATCACCTTCATCATCTTCATCATGATAGTCCAGTTGGTTATATTGATGTAGAATCTTGAGAAACACATTAGAGTAGCACAAGAACCTTCACAGTCTTAGACTTAGACACAAACCTCTTAAGGACTGACTACACACACATTGTGAAAGTTAGGCACCTTTTGAATGTACTGAAAAACTTTTTGACTCCATAAGTATGAATGACATCATTTACCATCTATCAAGACCACTTATAACTCATGACAACTCCTCAAGAATATCTTATGACTCAGACATGACAGAGATGGTCAACACAAACTCAATGATACACCTAAGACCAACATATCAATTAAAATGACATAAGCAAGATACTTAAGACAAAATACACCTTTTAGAATTTTCATAGGGATATGTGAAGATGATATTAGACCATATAAGACTCACAACAGATGACTTACACCCCATTAAAACTCATGAACATACCACATAGACCATTTTCAAGTGTAACTCAGAGATTCAAGACACATTGACAAAATAGTTACACAAGAACCATCAAAATGAACCACAAAAATATTGAGAGGAGAAAGTACACTCATACCTTAACTTTGTAGAGATGGCACACATGACATAGACAGCTTCTTCTCACCTAGATGCTTCATTTTCAATGGTATACCTTCAAGAAGCATAGTGAAGGTATACATGATCCATAGAGACCTAAAAGAAGGTCTTGAAGATGTCCCAAGCCTTCTTGGGCACCTAAAAAATACTTTCATCTTCCCTTCTTTTCTCTAAATTCTTAGATTCACTCCTTATTCCTCAAACATCTACACTTGAATATGCACTAAGATCTTTCCTAGGTTCCCAAACCCTTCTAGGGGCATACTCATGCATTCTATCCCTCTGAACACCAAAATTTTACACTCTAGGACCTCAGTAATCTCTTATTAAACCTGATGAAACTTGGAAACAATTATTTGTCATATGCCTAGCCTTGTTACAATTATAACATACTACTACATTTCTTTTGTTTTGCTCAAACAAATGTCTAGATGAATCATTTATGCACTCACTAGCTAAGTGACCTATTTGATTGCATTTGAAACATTTAACCTTCTTGTCATGATCATCTCTAATGTTTCTCCATGATTGAGTGTCTCTAGGAGCTCTCCTACACTCCTTAGCCCTATGACCAAAAGCATTACATAAATAAAAACACCATTGAAAGATCTTTCATACCTTGAAGCTTGGGGCTGTCTAATTTGCTTTCTTTTCTCCATGTCCTTGACTTGAGGCTCCTTCTTTTCTTCCTTGGTGCTTGATTCTCCCACTTATTTTCTGCTCTTGACTTCATATTTGAAGCCTAAACCAGTCCTATCACAAGCATCCTTTTGAATTTTCAAGAGATCATCAAGTTCTTTGCTACTCTCCTCAAACTTTTGATAGGTATTTTCCTTGCTTGTAGCATCTGCAAGTTCCTTCTTAAGTGTCTTCACTTCCTCCTCTTTGGATTGAAGATTGAGAGTCATGTTTCTCATCTAAAATTCTAGCCTTATTACTATTTCTTCAAGTTTCTTAGAAATTTCCCAATGTTTCCCTTCAAGTTCTTGTATTTTTGACTCATATTCCTTGACTTGAGCTACTAACATTTTGTTTTTTTCTCATAATGTTCAATTTCAAATTGCACACATGCTAATTCAACCCTTAGAACATCATCTTCTCCTTCTTCTTCCTTTCGAGTCTCGGGTGAAATGTCACCCCAAGGAATAGATCCACCACTAGAGGATCTCATAGCCTCTTTTTTCATGAATAGAACTTCATCTCCAACATCATTATGATCAGATTCAATCTCAAAATCAGACCTCTCTTCTTCACTCTCATATTATTCCTTCTTAGTATAGAGACTCTTTTTATTCTTTCTCATAGGTTCATTCTTCTTGAACCCTTTGTTCCTATTATCAAATTTCTAATTTTTCTTTTCATTATCACCATCATTTTCATCATTCTTTTTCTTATTATTTCTATGAGGACATTTGTTAGCAAAATGACCAATTTTACCACAAGAAAAACATTTGAAAGGCATCTTACCTTTGTACTTACCAGTCCCAAGTGTCATTCTCCTAGCAACCATAGCAAATAGCTCCTCATCATCAAGCTCTAGAGTAGTATCTTCATATTTCTCCTTCTTTTCTTTAGTCACTTTCTCCATCTTGAAGGTTATCTCCTTCTTAGTAGGCTTAGAATCCATTACCCTCATTTCATAGGTTGTTAGGGTGCCATGTAACTCATCCATATTTATCTTAGTAAGGTCCTTAGCTTCCTCTATAGATGATACTTTTGAATCAAACTTAGGAGTCAAAGATCTTAGTACCTTTTGAACAATAACTTCCTCTTTTAGATCTTCTCCTAGCCCTTTCATATTGTTAACTATCTTGTCAACTCTAAGGAGATAGGATGTAATGTTCTCATCATCATTCATCTTAACAAATTCAAATTGATTTCTAAAAGTTTGAAGCTTAACAATTCTTACCTTTGAGTCTACTTCATAGAGCACTTGGACTTTGTCCCATGCCTCTTATGCATTTTTGCAATGCATCACCTTTCCCATTTTAGATTCTCCAAGACCACCTAATATAACACTAAAAGCCTTTGAGTTGTTGGTATATTCCTTCTTCTCATCATCAGTAAGTGTAGAAGATAGGAGCATTATATCCACTTGCAACTGTGTTCCAAACATAAAATCCTAGAGCCATGATATAGGCCTTCATTCTCATTCTCCAAAAAGTGTAATTCACACCATCAAACATTGGTGGCTTTCCAACCATAGTGTTTCCTGCCATTTTGTGCTTCAAGGATATCCTTTCAAGCTGTCAAACTTCTGCAAAAGGACCTACTCTGATACCAATTGTTAGAAGCACAATGGACTAAGAGGGGGGGTGAATCAGTCCTTATAAAAATTTAAAATTAAACTTCAGATCTAAAACTCAAATTACAATATTCAAACAGCCACAATAACCACTTATACAACTTTTAATGTGTGCATACCATAAACCATTAACAATGCATGAAACCATGAAAGCACAAGAACACCATGAGAACACAAGATATAAGTGGGAAACCCTCAAGGGGAAGAAAACTCACTGAAACACAATCTTATATTTATATGTTTCAAAATTTATTGAGGCACCAACCCCACAAGGAGCACCAACCCCTATTTTAGTAGAGCACCAACCCTACAAGGAGCACCAACCCCTAATTTTGTGAAACACCAACTCCACAAGGAGGCTACAACCCCCAAGATGATCAAGAACCCACTCAACCACCTTATGATGTGTATATATCTGTTTTTTTTCTGCCACAACTAATGGATATCCAATATTCAGCTCGCACTTCTTCACTCAAACCCTAGGTGATCAATCTTCACAAAACAAACTCTTAATCACTCTAAAAATCACCAAACCCTTGCTCTCTTATTATCTGATTTTTATCAACCTATAACACACTTGAATAAACCTCAATTAATGCTCCAATTCCTATAAACAACATTCACAAATACATATGACCTCATCATGCAAGAAATACATATATCACTAGAAATATATCTGAATTATATTTCCAATACAACTTGAATCATCTTAGGAATCCACCTGTAGCTCAAGTTATATCCAAAACACTGAACCCTACTATTTGAGATCCCAAAACTACCCTTTGACCAATCAACATGTTTGGACCTCAAAACCTCATGAACCTACATGAATATTTCCTGAAACCTCCATGTACATCAATAAAAAATCACATTAATCACACAATTTCAAATTAGCCATTACCTTCTTTGAATAACATTTCCTTAAACTAAAACTCTTCAGAAACTAGCATTTTCGGTGGGTCCCACATATGGTCACAAGATCAATCATACCTTTCTAAAAATATGGAAGATTCCTATATAACATCCAATCATCACATTTTCACTTGATTTCAAAAATGGGTCAATATACTTCATCTTTTGCAAATTACTCCTAGTTAGGGTTTAACTAGGGTTTTTACCTATTTACCTTCTTAACATTTGTTCATAAAAATGTGATGATGAACTAACCTCGTTATTTTTTTAAAACCTTCTATACTCACCTTATAATATTCCCTAAAATCCACAAGGTCCCATACAAATCATACTATTCACAACGAGCATTAGAAGTTCAAATTCAAGATTGATTTTCACCTGTTCTTGACCTTGTCTCACATAAACTATGGGTAAGTGCAGCAAGTTGGGGGACAAAAAGGGGTCATAAGTGGATGTCATATTGCAAATAACAACATAATATCAACTTGTAGGGATTATTAGCAATACATACACTCAAAATTAGAAAAACTTATATTAATATGAATTGTAGCATCCGGAATCTAGTTTCTAAAATACTAATTTTTAAAAAAATGGACAAGATTAGCTATATTAAACACTCAAAATTCAATGACTTGGTATTTTTTAAAAATGCCTATAAGATTATAGTCTGTTTGCCCACAATTTGGATGACCAATAATTGATATATATTTTTCTCCTTTGGTGAGAAGTTATATGCCACTATCTATCTTGGGATGGATTTTATTTTGTATTTTTTTGAGCTATATTTTATTTTTTATGATTTTTTCCGTGAAAGTGGTATGAAAATATAAAGAAAAGAGAGCACTTTCCGTTTGCCTAACATAACTTCATCAAAAATATTGAAATCAAATAATTTTTTTTTAACATGTATATAATTTCACCATGGTTGGGATGGTATAAGTTTTATCACATTCGATAAGTGAAACAAAATCTGAGTCTTAAACGTAGACATAAACATTCACGGAAAAAGTGTCTTAAAGACCTACTATTAGTAAAAATTATAAAATGATATTTATCCAATTCTATTCACTTTAAAATTAGTATTTATACAAAGCTATGAGTCTTTCACTTTTCAGCATGGTTCAAGTCCGTGGAAGACTAACTTTGATGTTTTGTTGTTTTTAATGTAAAATTCAGGATTTGATGTCCACTTAATTGTCCCCCAACTTGGTGCACTTACCCCTATCATAACTTGTAAATTCCATATCATGGGCACCTAAATTTTTCTAAGATCATCACCACTCATCCCTATAACATCCCCAATCATCATAATGTTAATTTCATGGCTCAATATCTCCATCACAAAGACTTACCTATGTTTTCATGCTAGATCCTCATTGTAACAACTAAGACCAACTAAAACAATGCATGAAATTAACAAGAAACCTTTAAAAATGGCCCAAACATACCCCATATTACATTATATACCGATAGCGTGCATCCATGAGCTTAAATGGCTTCAATACACTTTGTCACACCTACGAGTTGTCATACCTGCTCCCAAAAAGTACCTGTAACATGGAGAATCACCTATACCTCCACTATGCCACTACTATGAGTTCCCAATCACTTTAAAACATTCTAGAAAACATGCCATCATGATTCCCAAGAATCCAAGAAGCTCACTGCTGTCAAGAAACACCTCCTGGCACCTATATAGGCTTGTTAGAGCAATCATGCGTCATTTGAATCCCACTTTGTAGTAGGTGATAAACACGAACCAGTATGTTATCACCATAAACAACATAATCACATCATCCTACAACAATAAATTTTTCATTAATGTGGTTTTCATCAATGAAAAAACCTCTAGGACATCATGCCAACATTAATTTAAGCGAGGCATTGAGGTGTATCGCATTAGGAAGATATATAGTGTTTAGGGATTTAAGAAGAACACCTTTACAAGATGGGTGAATTCAAATTAATTGATGAAAAGATAATTGAGAGACCTTATGAGGTATGATAGAAGAAATATGAGGATCCAAGCATATTCGAATGAGGCGAGTTCACCAAAATGATTAAGCAAAATATTCACAATGAATATATGCCTAATCTAAAAATGTAATAACAGAGATATATATATGTAATAAAGTATAGATCTGACCTAAGCAATAAGATAGATAGAAATTAAAACCCTAGGTGCAAGAGAGAGAAATATAGCTAGCCAATTCGAGATGATCCCAAAGGTATGCGAGTTGGAAGATTGATAAACAAAGAAGGGCATATTATCATCATTTCTCACATAAAATTCTAGATCTCACTAATGAGGCTGGTCACAGTGCCTATGGAAGATCAAGAAGGCCGTGCCAGGCTCTTCTAGCCCGATCTGGTCATTAGTGTCCTCACAGTCCTTAGGATCTAAATTTTTATGGGTCGGAAGGTTGTCATGCAAATATTTGCTTTTGGTAGTCTATAAGTTCTGATATGATTGTTGAATTTGCATGTAACCTATAATGAACAAATGACCTACAAAACCCCAAAAGTGCATCAAATCCCAAAAATAAAATAATGTAAATGAGAGGTGGTATTGTCCTTGATTGTTAAACAAGTGAGATTATGACCAAGTGTTGCACTATATCTCATACCCAATGTAGTTATGTGTGTGTGTGTGTGTGTCAAAATTGTGCCTAGGTGGCTCTTGTGCATGTCACACTTGATATCAAGCACGTAGGTAGATGTAAAATATATAAATAGATGTGTACATGAAAGAATGAAATTCCCCTCCTATGAAATGTATGCAGAAAAATGTAGTCCCTTGCCCTTGTGTGGATGTTAGATGGATGCTTGAATGCTCTTGTAAATGCCTTTAGATGAAACCTTAGGTGGTGATAGCTAATGATTAATGTTTGGTCCTTTATTATGATCACATAGATTTATATTTATATGATTCCCTTGCTTAAATTTCATAATTAACTGAAAAATACAACTACTAAGAAATTAAGATGCCTAGATGGATAGAAAGGACCCAAAAGATGTGAGTAAAATAAAAAGAGGTTGGGAGCACCCGGAGGATGGGGCCACCTAAGCCTTTCAGTGTCTGGTGGATGTTGGTGTCTAGAGTGAGAAATGATAAAGTATGAAAAGACAGATTTGGGCAAGGAGTGTAAGACCAAAAGATCTGACAGAAAGTAAGAAAAGATCACCAAAGACGGTGATCAATTAGTACTTTTCTTTCTTGTGAATCATATGAATAGTAGTATGTGATCAAGACTAGATACATACCCAAATTGAATGATTTAGTGTAGAAACACTAATTCTCCTTGATTAATGAGAAATGTTTAATCATGGTTAATTAAGGGATTATTTTGGGTCATCATATCTTTGCTAAAGGTATTCAAGTTGATACTAAAAATATATAAATCATTACTAACCTTCATGTTCCAGCAAATCAAAATAATGTTAATAGCTTTTTAGGCTATACAAATTACTATAGAAGGTTTATCAAAGATTTTAACAAATTGTTGCACCTATGTTCTCTTTACTTACAAAGGACTATGTTTTTGAATGGAAATCTCAATGTCAAACAACCTTTGAAGCCATAAAAGATAAATTGACTACTGCTCTAGTTTTGAGAGGACCCAATTGGGGAAACCTTTTCATATCCATATAGATGCATCTAATACTACAATGGGGGTAATACTTGGTCAAAATGATGAAGAAGAAAAAATGTATGCAATTCACTTCATTAGCAAAGACTTAGCACCTACAATGAGAAAAAAATTACGCCACAACTAAGAAAGAATTTTTGGTGGTTATTTATTCTTAAAAAATTCAAGCATTATGTTATTGGCTATAAAATCTTTGTATACATAGACCATTCAACAATAAGGAATCGATGAATAAGCCGGTATTGGGGAAGTATTATCATATGGTTACTCCTTTTGCAAGAATTTGATCTAACAATAATTGATAAACCAATGAAAGATAATGTTATTGTTGATTTTCTTTCAAGATTGAATGTTTCAAGAGAAGAAGAGCACGTTAAAGAGCACTTTCCGGATGAACACCTTGCAATTTTAGCACACTCACCTTGGTTTGTTGATATTCCCAACTATCTAACCACAAAGAAGTTTTCAACTTATTTTACAAATAGAGAAAGGAAAATATTAGTTAAAAATAGTGTTACTTATACATGGTGAAATGGAATTTTATTTAATTTTAGTCATGATATGGTTCTTCATAGGTGTGTTAAAGAAGATGAAGTGTATGACATCATCAGAGCTTATCATGATGAATCGAGGGGATGACATTGTTCAATTAATAGGACAATTCACAAAATCCTTGGAGCTGGATACTATTGGCCTTCATTGCACAAGAATGTCAAAAAATACATCTAGCAATGTGATGCATGTCAAAGGATGGGGAAGCCTACTTTGTCCATTGAAATTCCTCTTAATCCTCAACTAGTTTTAGGACCTTTTGAGAAGTGGGAATTAATTTTGTTGGACCAATAGACCCCCATCTTATGGAAAAGAGTACCTGTTGGTGTGCACTAATTATGTTACCAAATGGGAAGAATTCCAAGCCCTTCCTTCTACTAATGAAGAAGTTGTAATTGATTTCTTGTACCACATTTTCATGGAGATATTTAGAGAACCTAGATCTATAATGTCTAACCAAGGACCTTAATTCATGTCTAACATGATTGAATCCTTTGTAGGACTCTATCATATCAAACACCGAAAATCATCACCATATCATCCTCGACCAATGGAGAAGTAGAGGTTACAAACATAGAACTAAAAATATCTCGACAAAAGTTGTTAATGCAACTAAAAGTATTGGGTACAAAATTTTCCTGAAGTAGTTTGGGCTTACATTTAGCATGGAAAAATACCACTAGTTTTTCTCCATATGAACTTGTGTATGGGAAGAAGCCACTACTTCCTATAGAATTTGAATTGTAGACCTTAAGGACAACATTGGAAGTAGGAATTGAGATTGATGCAACTCAAAAGATAGGATTCTCTAGTTGAATGAGTTAGATGAGATGAGGATGGAATCCCAATAGTAGTTTTCCATCATCCAACATCAAATAAATATTTGGCATGACTCTCACATCAAGACTAGGAGGTTCAAATAAGGATATTGGGCCCTTTTGTTTGACTCAAAGTACCAATAGTTTAAAGGGAAGTTGAGGACTAGGTGGTTGGGGCCCTATCAAGTACAAATAATCTATGATAATAGATCATTCAAGCTACTTCCCATTGATGGAGACGAGAAAAAATATATTGGTGACCGGACATAGAATGAGGTTGTACCAAAAGCCTCAAAGTAAAGATGAGTTTACAAAATAAATTTGATCCGTGTTGAATTTAATTTCATGAAAGAATGTGATTCTTCCACCTTGGTGTGTTAGGGAGTTTAGAACTCTAATAAAGGGAGAAAATTAGAATTTCAGATGATAGTATTCTCCCACTTTATTTTAAAAATACATACATATGTGTGTGTGTGTGTATTATGAAAACTCAAAGTAACATGACATGCAAATAATAACAGAAGGTATGATGGATTTCCTAACTTACACACTAACCATAAGTCTTTTCAAATGCAAGGGTGGAAAACAAAAAATCAAAAGGACACATATTCAGTGAGGTAAGGTGCATTTATTCCTCCTACCTATGACTTTTTTCCTTTCTAAAACATCCCATGCATTTGATTTAATTAATTAGTAAGCAAAAGGAGAAGAAGCAAATCAAAGTAATCATGGTATGATGACAAATCTATTAGGCATAATGATTGGCACAGATGACTAAGGGCAATGACATCTAGAATAATCATTTCAAGCATGTCGTAAATAAATCCAATATCCTAGAAGCATGTCAAATAATTACATAAAAATTTGCTGGGACATCACTCAAGAACACTTGGAACTATTAAGTAATCACCTTGGAGTGAACGAAGAGTCGAGTGGAAAAAAATAGTGCTATAGAAAGAATTGGTTGTTATTCTATGCAAAACTTGCTGATATTCAAAGACTTCCCCATGAAAAATTTAATAAGTTGGGACAAAATAAAAAATTAGAGCTTAAGTCATCGTCATTGCTCCTCCAAAATGTTGCGGTCACAGAAGTCTTCCAGGAAGCAAGTTGGTTAAATTTTCTCAAAAAATTTGAAGGCTATGACTTTGAGTTAGTTGAAGATCTTTTTTTAATTTTGAAAAAATCCACACAAGGGTTAGATGAATGAATATTGAAGTTAGCAACACTATTATAAGTTCCATAAGTGGTCTCCTAACTTCAGAATCAAAGTATCAAATCATTCTTCTATTAAGGACCTCATTCAACTCTTTCTTAATGATGATGAGTCGTTACCTAAAATTATACTTAACCCCAAGGGATTCAGAAGGGGATAAAGAGGGAGAGCCTACCTAAGCCATGGAAATATTTTGCTTCATGGATTCTCAAATATTTCACTTGTGATGGTTAACATTCTATATTAGGTGGGGATGCGGTGAGACTTATAATTCAATTGAAACATGGGAAGAGGAAGACTTGTCTTAAAGTTATCCTTCCGGGGTTTTGTTTGCTTTCATCTATATCATGGTCACAAAATATAGTCGGGGAAAAGCCTTATTAAAGCACCATGGTCTAATTCAGTTAATTTGCAAACATCATTTCTTAAAGAAGCCAAGAGGGGAGAAGGCATGGGAAGCCTTCATGGGAAAAATTTAGGAAAAATCATAGGAAGGTCCTTGCATGCCTCTTCCACCCCTAGGGTTGCTTCAATGATTGTTGACACCCCATGTCAATCCAGTCACGAACCTCAAAAATCAATAAATGAAGAAGCAAGTCGATTTTTAGCAAAAGACAATTTTGGTTGAGGATTAAGAGGAAGAACAAGAAAAGAAGGATTTCATCCCCATAATCTCAAGGAAAATAACTAGGGCATATGTGTCCTCTTAAACCTATATAAGAAGAAAGAGAAAACATGTTACGAATGATAAAAGGTATGCTTAAATCTTGGAATAATTAGCCCACACCGAGACACTTGAAGCTCTAGAACCCATGTATCTAGCTCTATAAATAGAGGGGAAAGCTCGAAAACAAATAGAGAAGCTCCGAGAAATAGAAGAGTCATCTCCAAAATAGAAGAGCCGACTACTGGAAATAGAACGACCAACTCGTAAATAAATGAGAAAACTAAAGAAATGGAGAAACAAGCTTTGGAAATAGAAGGTAAAGCTTCAAAAATGGAAAAATTTTCCCCTAAAATCAAGGAACAAGCTCCATAAATTAAAAAAACAATATAGGGAATAAGAAGGATGCCCCTCTTCTTCTAAACACAGTTTTCTACTCTAAACAGAAAGGATCTAGTTGTTTTTTTAGGAAGAGGCTAGTCCTTCCTCTCATGATGAAGGAAAAGAGGAAGAACAAAGATAACTTCAACATCTAATTATGTTTTCAAGAGCTGAGGCCACCATCAGAGAGCAACATCAAGAGATTGAACCGCTAAAGATAAAATTGAAAGGTATAGAATAAGTTAACTCTTCTTTGAAAAATGAACTTTAGCAGACAAATTTTCAAAATCTAGACAAAGAAAATAACATTTCTGAGTTGAGTCTAAAAGTTGTAGATTTAAGAAAACAAAAACATATTGGACTAAAAGCTTGGACTGACTTAACTGATGACTAGACCAAATTTTGTGAAGAAAATGAGAAACTCCTGTTGAAAATAAGATGTTACAAGAGAAATTTGATTCCATTCAGGAGTCAAAAACAAAGTTAGATTATAAGATTGGAATTATTTTTGAATTAGTCTAGAAATTATAACATGCTTAAGGTCAGCTTTAGTTTACAACCTATTTCTTCAAGAACAATTATATTTTTAATAGCTCAATGATTTTTTCATGGCCTTCATCATGAATCTCATGATGAAAAGATTTTTATGGATGCCTACATAACCAGTGCCAAGGAACACCAAAATCTACTATGTGAACTATTTTCTATGCACCTTGGGATATGATATTATAATGTCTATGGGTTGATGGAGATGTCGACATGCTTGTATAGCGGGACCACACCCTACCCTATATGAGCCCCGAATGAGCACTACAATGTTGGCATAGCCATCTGTGTCGAGACTCGAACACAGGTGGTTTCTCTAATACCAAATGTAATGAAACGTTACACTGAAAACCTATATGGTGTTTCCCTACCTTAAGGGTATTCTTCTACATATATTGAATATTTGGGCATCTGTCCCACCAATATAGTTTGTGTTGTGTTATATTATGCATATTATACATTTTTGATATGCAAGGATCTTATCACTTTGGGTAAAACCCCAAACAAGGATGAGATAATGTATGAGTTACTCCTTCCTTAAGGAGCCTTTGTATGGTGTTTCCCTACCTTAAGGGTATTATTCTCATATATTGAATATTTGGGCATATTGGCCCACTCAATATCTCTTGTGTTGTGTTATCTTCTGCAGATTATTCATTTATTATATGCAAAGATCTTATCAATTGGTATTAGAGCATCGATCTAGGAAATTAGGGGATGAAACCCTAATGTTGGTGATTCACCTATATCTAGAGATCAAATTGATTTTTTCAGAATTTTTGTTTGAAGTGGAGAAATAAATCAAGGGATCTTCCCTCCAAATTTCATATTTTTTGGAGCTATTTTGTGAAAGATATGTTAGTTTTGGGGTTGAAACCCTAATTTTCATGTTTCGTTTGTATCTTCAACATTTTGGCAAATTATTTATTAAATTTTTTTGGGTTGAAGTGAATATAGTTCATGGTGTACCCCTAAATTTTCAAAACCTTTGGATCTGTTTTGAGATAGTTATTGCAGTTTTATGATTTTTCAAAAAAAAAACCACATGCCGCAATATTAGGAATTTTTCTAAAAATTTTACATTTTTGGAAAAATCTCAAAAATACAATTGGGGTTTGTCTTCTGTGTTTTCTAATTTTTGGCTGACCTCTAGCCGAAAGTATAGAACAAGTTTTGATCAAAAGAGTCTATTACTAAAACTCTAGTTTTGTGGATCATGGAGATTAGAATTTTTTATGGAGATGGAAATATTGTTCTAGAGAATGGTGGATTCAGTTTAAGGAACATTATTTTTCATCTGTAATACCACATTTTTCTTACAAAATCAGCTAGGTGGTCTAGCTCTAACATGGTGGTATCAAGTGTAACAAAATTGTATCAATTGGCCTTGGGAGGAAATATAAAGGTTTTCTTAGATCGATGGGGAAAAGAAGATGAAGAAGAAGGGGATGTTGTAGATAAGGATAATATGAATAATATGCGAGAAGATAACGCAACAAAAAAATATGTTGTAGAAGAAGGTGTTATGTACCTTGGGATATGGTATTATAATATTATGGGTTGATGGAGACACCAACATGTGGCACACATACCCTTAGTTAGTTATATGTATATCATATATGGGGTCACATAGGAATTAGCTATATTGGGTAATGATCACCTAAATTTCTCGGATCAATGCTACGATACCAAATGATAAGTTCTTTACATATAGGAAATGAATAATCTCTGAAGATAACACAACACAAGATATATTTCGTGGGTCAATATGCCCAAATATTCAATATATGCAAAATAATACCCTTGGGTAGGGAAACACCATACAATACTCCTTAAGGAAGGATCAACTCATACATTATCTCATCATTGTCTAGAATTTTACTTCCTTACATATCATAAATGAATAATTTGTAGAATATAACCCAACACAAGATATATTGGTGGGTTAGGATGCCCAAATATTCAATATATACCCTTAAGGTAGGGCAACACCGTCTAATTCCAACATGTGGCATACATGCCCTTAGTCATTTATATGTTTATAATATATGGGGCCACATAGGAATTAGCTATATTGGGTAATGAGTTGACCTACATTGGGATAGGTGTTACCCATCTTTTAAGAGTAATGTATGTTTATATGAAGGATGTGAGTATCATTATGAGTATTTCATGGATCTATGAGTTGATTCTTCTACTTGGTAGAGGTATATTAGAGGTGTCCCCCTCGAAGTGGATTCCCATCTTGGGAGATTGCGAAGTTACTCTTTCCTTAAGGAGGTATGGTGTTGCCCTACCTTAAGGGTATTCTTCGCATATATTGAATATTTGGGCATATTGGCCCCAAATATATCTTTTGTTGTGTTATCTTTGACATATTATTCAGCTTGTTCATTTATTACATGCAAATATCTTATCACTATTTTTGTGTAACATGGTTGTTCCTAATGTGCCATATTTCTTGCTCAATTTACATGTGGGGAATTTTAGTTAAAATATTTCCAATCACTAATATATAATAAAATTTTATGGCATAAAAACACTAATGATTTCATGAATAGGGCAAGGACCATTGGGTTCTTCATAAGGCCTCAAGATGCCAATGCAAACTGAATGAGAAGAAGCTTCAAAGCTTATTATTACCAGCCTGAGTTTCTAATCCTGCAACTACAAATTATGGAAGAATGCCTTAATAGTTTCATCTCTTATAGTGGCACACATTATGAGGAGGCTCTTATGGGAAACTCTGAACATTCCATTAAAAATGAGGGAGGTAATCTCTCCACAGAATCTCTCATGGAGCATGAGGAGAGAAAATACAATTGTGAAAATCATTCAGGATTTGACTCAAGAAGAAAATGATGAATGGATGGGAATGAGGACTATACCACCTTTAGTTCTTATTCCTATGACATCATGGCAAAATACTACACCATAACATGAGGAACAATTTAAAGAATGGGAAAACTCAGTCTATGAACATAGAGGATTCAAGAGTACAACTTCAAAGAGATATTCAGATCAATATGAAGAATTCAATATGGCACAAAGACTTGAGCAAAGATTAATGCAACAGTAGTTTGCAAGAGGACTTGCAAAAGGTAAGGTGCAGGGGAGATGATGAGTCCATAAATTGACCCATTATATCACAAATTATAATACTTTTGCTTCCAAACACATTGATCAATGCATGAGATGGTTGGAATTGATTAGGTCCAAGTAGGAAATAATGCATTTTATCCTTGTTGAATATTGTGGACTAATGATTATGGTTTTTTCCAACTAATTTCCTTGAAGAGGTGTGTGGTGATGTGTGTAAGGTAATGAATTCATGATAACCGTTAGTTCTTGTTGTCACAATCTAGATTGACACGGTCTCCTCCACCATAAGGATTAGTTGAAGAAGTTAATGAAGGATAGAAATAGGGAGCCTGGTTCCCAAACTCTTTTATGAGTTGTAACAAACTTCTAAAACTACCCTCATATCCATCTGCCTAGATTCTTGGGTGTATGTTGGAGGAGTGAGCTATAAAACTA
Source organism: Taxus wallichiana var. yunnanensis (assembly GCA_018340775.1). NCBI lineage: Eukaryota > Viridiplantae > Streptophyta > Pinopsida > Cupressales > Taxaceae > Taxus > Taxus wallichiana. Next base: position 364,537,381 of record CM031233.1, read on the forward strand.
TAGTCTTAATTTCTTATGTATATATGGATAGGAAAGTGTAATAGGAAATAGAGATGGACATATGTAAGAAAAGGTGTCTGTTATAAGTTATTTTTAGTTGTATTTAAGAAAATATTTTTATCAATAAAGACATGTTGTTCTAAGAAAATTGTGTTAACAAACCAAGCCAAGGAAGAGCAAGGGCCCACTCAACCAAGGACTTGGCTTGCTATGTTGGTATTTATGTCCACATTTTCTTACAATATTGAATTCTGAGTATGCTTGATAACAACTACTTTCAACATTACAGTATTCATAATAGCATTTATTTCACCATGTTTTGTTTATAATGTACTTTCAATTCTTACAAATTTCATTTCTGAGTATTTTTAATTCTTTTCAAGGCTTGTTTAGAAGTAATTTCATTCTATAAACACATTTCCTTTCTAAGTGTTGATTTTAATAGATTAAAATTTATTTGATTTTGATTTTAGTAGATTATAAGTTTCTTATTTCTAGATAGAGTAAAAGCTACTATTTCTAGTAGTTAGTTAAATGAAAAAAGTAAAAACAACCCTAGCAAACAATCAACCACCCCTGGAAAAAAACACCAAAACTACACTTACCAGTTATATTTTCCTTTTCTTCTCTATTTACTACTGTTATCCCGTAAAATTGGCAAGGGAAATTTTACTGATAACCATACTGAAATTTTGTTTCGATCCCTCGTCGGGGATTCCTTACGTTCGAAGCATTGTAAAATCCCTTCCCAAGAAATCCAGTTTTCCGAACTTAGTCATTTTTGGTCTTTTTGGCCAGGCACATATAATGACTATGCAACATAAACTTTTGATGCGCCCCCTTTAAATAATTTGGTGCATGCTTTCTTGTGTCATCAGTCATTTTGATGCGCTCTCTATGTTGAGTCTTCCTTGCGTGCGCCGAGGCGCATGTGCCTTCTATCAACAGAACATTTGTTGCGCCACTTTTTGGTGCACCAAGGGCGCACATATTCCTCTGTCAACACCACTTTTGGTGTGCCATAAAGCGCACATATCTTCGTGTTGACAAGCATTTTGGTGCGCCAAAGGGCGCATGTTTTCTTGTGTCGACAGCTCTTTTGGTGCGCCACTTAAAAAGTTGGTGGCGCATTTATTGCTACCTCACCTATATATAGGCGCGCCTGCAATGTCATTATCACCAGAGCTATCACGTGATTATTTTTAATATTGTTTTTCTCGAGCTGTCAGCCGCACTGCCCCCTGTCGTTTTCTAACACGTAGTGGGCCCATTTGCACATTCTTCGCTATTTATCGGGGTAAGAGGTCCTTGTCTCTTTTGTGTGTTTTGCGCTTTGGTTATTTGTTTGCTTGTTGGTGCGGATCTAGATTAGAAAGAATGAAATCATGAACTTTCTCCCCCTGCTGCCTTTCCACATATTCCTCCCCCTCTTTCCAGATCTGTTGGTAGAGGAAGCTATGTCCTGAAATAATAGCTTGGAACCCTTTGTTTAAAGCCATTTCTATCACCCCAAGGTACCCTGCAGAAGAAGTTTGAAAGAATGAAACCCCTCTGAGAAGAATCAAAGCTTTAAAATGAACTATATTTTTGTTCTCCTTGGCGCATCATCACCCGTGCAACATCAAGAAAACAGATTACACCAATGGCGCATCTGTCGCCCTGTTATACAAAGAACGATCACGCATGATGGCGCACATTCCCCGCCTCGTTTGCATCATGAAAAGTTACGCCCTCAAGGTGCGCTGCCTTAGTTTGTTACAACCACTTTCTCTACGCCCCCTCAAGGCACACCAGACCCATTTGTTGCATCGTTGAAGCCTGCGCCCTTTGGCGCACCCTGCATGTGTGCAACATAGAAATTATCCACGCCAAGTGCAAAGCTTTAAACGGCATAGGCACATCCATCATTGCAACAACATCATGTTATGCATTCCATCCATGCGCCGCACCAACTTCCCTTAAGCGCACAAAAAGCATATGTTACACAAACCTTGTATGCGCCTTTGGCGCACCGAAGTTCCATGTAACATAAAGAATCCATGTGCCCTTCATAAAACATCCATATGGCGCAAGTGCACTTGTGCTTACAACAACAAAATGCAACATGCAGTATCCATACGCCCTTTGGCACTAATTTAACCCTTGCAACACCCTTTTCCTGTGCACATTGTTATTTAGCCCCAGTAAACCGCAACATTCATGCGCCCTGTGCCCTGAGGCCTTTAAATTGCTAACTCTTTCTTCTGTCAACATTTCAATGGAAAATCAGACAGCTGACATGGCTTTCTTGCATTGGGTTTCACTTCTTATTGTTGCTGATCAGCAACTAAGTTCAGAAGAACATATGTCAACATCAAGCAAGAGACCTACCAAACCCAAAGGCAAGGCCAAGCTCACAGAAGAAGAAATGAAGTATAAGTATCAGAGGGTCAGAATGCCCGAGTCCCAAGCAGTGTGACCTAGACATCAGAGACTCAGAACTGGGTCATATTGACATGGAGGAATTCTGGGCCAGAACCCAGAGGGTCACAAGAAGTCCATGGATGGACAAGCTGATAGGCAGTGCCCTGCACTTTGCTGGTGGGATCCCAGTTAGTGCCGTAAACAACGAATTTATGATGGTGGTAGCCCGATGCTACAACAAGGACACAAGATGTGTTCATGGGGAGAAGGGCGAAGTCATTATTAACCTCACTACCTGCCACTTTGAGATAATGCTCGGCATTCCTCATCACCGGCACTTTGTGGCCGTCGAGAAGACTGCATTAAGGCCTAGGACGACAATGAAGATCGGTGCATGCGGTGATGAATGAAGTGTATCTCAAGAACAAAAAAGTAGTGACTCGGTGGCCACAAATCATCCACTGAGTTATTTTTGAGAGGAGCTCGGTGACACGATCACATTCTGAGCGAGTCTTGGGCTTCGACGCCCATTATTTTCACAAGTGGATGTTGCGGTACCTTAAGACAATGAACAAAAATGTGCCGATCAATGCTTTGAATGGGCGGAAAACATAAGCAACACAAATCTCGAGCAGCTACAACAACTCAACACAACGGGGAGGTTCTATATGAACTCCTACGTGGTCTATGCTGCAGCTTCAGAAAGGGACTATCCAGCTCTGATGCGGTGTGGGGTTTGGCCCCAAGTCAAAATTTATGAATACTATCCAGAGCTGAAGCTGGAAAATAGCATCCCCCAATTCACAAAGATCAACGATGCATTCTTCTACTTCAACATCTACTGTTGAGGTCGAATATGACTCACGGTCGCACGACCAAGAGCATAGTTGCAGTTACTGAGAAGTGGGGGGCCCTATTCACTCAATTCCCCACATTCACCTATCTGAGGGTAGTTAATTTCTTGGGGGAACCGACTAGACTGCCAAGGTATGCCGGGCCCAAGTTGATCCTGTTGGAGCTATCGAGGCAGCTTATTACTTATCACGAAAAGTGCCTAAAGAGAAAGAAGAGTGGAACTCATTTCCCCCTCACAGTGGGTAGGTATACATGTCCCACTCACCATAAGGAAAAAGACATGTTTGCGGAACTCGGAGTGCTAAATCTGAAACATGACTTCCCAGCAAGGCCCACTTTCGATCTGAGAAATTGTCTGCCTAGGGCTAAGCTCGACCCGATCCACATCCCTCAGATCGAAGATATCTACATCGACATATATCATGAGGTTGAGCTCAGGAGGAAGGATCATTCTCGCTTGGCCTTAGCAGAAATCATCCAGTACGGGGTAGCCATTGTCCCCAAAGGCTACCAAACTACCGAGGAAGAAGTGGATCAAGTGTATCTTGACATAGGTGGGGATGATTGGCCTTTTGCAATAATTGATAGAACTAAAGCCCCTCAGACAATTGAGGAAAGGGTCAAGGAAACTCTGCGTAGAACAGAGCATTGGTGCCGAATGAACGGGCTCATCTACCTCGGAGTCGATTTCACAACCTCTCCATTGGGTAATGCACCTCCTCGATCAAAACAGCAGCCAAAAGGCAAGGGTAAAGGTAAAGAGGGTGAATCCAGTTCCACCCAAGAGGAAGCTCCTGAAAGTCCTCCTTCCGCTGCACCCGAACAAGTTGTAACTCTGGCTTCTCCAGAGAAAGAAGCAGAAGAAGATGTTCCAATAGGCCCATCCACTCAGGATGTCGCCACTTTGTTGTAACAACTGAGGTCCCTTCTGTCCCTTCTTCTTCTCCTCCTTCCCCTCCTCGAGTGACTCAAACGACCATTCCTTTGGTCGTGTCCTCTCCCCCTTCTTCTACCGTTCCTCCTGCTTCTTCATCCATCTTCTCTTCTCTCGCGGACCTGTCCCCCTCCATTTCTTCCCTCATCTCTGAGCTCCCTTCCCTTCCTATGTCTTCCTCTCCTGCAGTATCCCTTCCTCCCATGAGCACTTCCTCGGCCTCCTCTCGATTCCCGCCGCCACGTGTCTCCACGTTTTCCTTCGACTCTGCATTTTGCCTCCTTCTCTGTTTCGGTCCTTCTCCCATAATTCTAGCTTGGATCTCCCAACACCCGAGTCGTGAGAAAGGAAAGTTCCCATCACTCGATGGACTTCTCCGTGATCCCGTCAAAAGGGGTAAAAGAAGCGAAGCCCATCACATGCTTCTCTCGAGTGCTTCGGAGAGAGGGTAATGGAGATCGCATACCCCAATCCTTTGAAGGATAAAAGGATCTGTCTCAACAGTTATACAAAGTGACTCAAGTCACAATGGGTACATCTTTTGAATGCCTTCGGTGAGAGGCCCTATCTGCAGTTGACGCCCCTCGCAAGAAGCTTCAAGAAGCCAAAGAGGAGAAAAGGCTACCGAAAGAGAAAAATAAACATCTCGCTCCAAGCCTTACGAGAAGATGGGCAAAGTGCACCTCCCCACAAGCGCCGAGACTCCTGAGCCTCTCGGCCGGGATAAAATTAATGAATATGCAAAGATCGGTGAGTAGAGTATGGCAATTTCCGCCTGGAGGAGCCAAATCCTCAAGGACAGTGAAAAAGTGATCACCAAGTTCACCGATTTGTACTTGAATATCAACAAGGCGAACAAAGAACTCCAGCATTAGCAGGACCCATATCAGAAAGATTTGGACCACACTAGGGTGCGGCGTGAGACCTTTCAAAGAATGTTCGACTATTCAGTCGAAGATCTGGTCAAGTTCAGCGTCTTCGGTCATCCCAGGGCCCTCAATAAAGTCCTTTCTACTCTAGACTACCGAATGGATCAACTAGAATTTGTCCTTGAAAAGATCGATAAGGTAAAAGAAGAAGCCCTGGATGCGATGCACCAAATGGAACAAATCATTCTCAACATGTCTCCAGGGTTACTTACTCCTTTCGCCTTAAGGAAAGTTGATGAAACCATCCAGATCTTCAAGGAGATCATTTCGCAAGGGCTAGGGCCAGAGGTCACTTTTGACGCAGAGTCCATCAATAACCTGCTGGCCTGTCGGGACTTCATCGGGTTCCTAATAGAAGCAGAGAAAGAATATTCCAAACTCCCAGAGAAGCTCATAGACGAGCGGGAGACTTGCGAGGTAATCAGCGAGTGACACAAGGATCCTTCCCAGGATCAGCTAGAGCCCATGATCAGCAAGTTCATGGAATACCGTGCCCAATTCCACATCTCGTCACCCGAGCAGCAACAGCAGGATATCCCCTTTCAGCCGCGGGATGACGACGATGAATAATTTCTCTCTCTTCTTCGACTTTCTTTTTGTAAAATGTCTAAAGTATGTTGGCATTAAATGATGACATCATCCATGTTGCACCATGGGATGATGTCATCCATCAAGTTGTCAAAAGTCAACATGACTTTGAGATATTTTGTATATTTTATGTAAATAGGTGGTTGGTTCCTTTTTGCCTTCCTTCTTCTCCTTCTTCTATAAATACTCAAATACTTGTTGTATTTGGGTGGTGGATATCTTTCAGATGAAAAATAGAAGTGAGGAGAAAAGACTTTGAGCTTTTTGTAACAAAAATAAATATTAATACAATATTTAGACTTTGTGCTGAATACATGTGTTATTTGCATTGGATCTTTCTTACGTTAGATCTGTGTGTTCGTTCTGTTGGATCTACTTCTGTTTTATTGTCATTTATTCATCAGTATTGTTTTGCTCGTTTATGCAAGTAGGTTTGGCTCTGTTTACTACCAATCCCAAAACATAAACCTTCTGACCTTTCTGCTTTGGAATTCATTTCTTTTCTCCCTTCGGACCTAATCGTTCTTCATCCTCTCTTTCATTCCTTTCTTTTCGCAGTTGGAAACACCCCTCATTGGGATGAGATCCAAAACCCCCGAAGGTAGAATATTGTGAGACTTGCATGATTCCTCTTTGGTAGAATAGCAATAAACCAGCTTTGCTTTGTTTGACTCAAAGAGGGCTATGCCCTGCGCACTGTTGGTCCGTCTATCCATAAATCTGCCCATTCGATAGATTTTCCAACTAACATTTTTTGGCGACTCCACTGGGGAACGAACAGATCTATCAGATCTATGATAGTGGTATGTTTAAAAATTGGAAAAATCAGAAAAATCACTATCTGTTTGCAAACTTTAACTTTTTGTCAAAAATCCAAAATTTTGCAAAAGTGACCCGAATTGAAAATTTTCTTCTGAGATCCATAGATCTGGCCTAGTTGGAGATCTTTAGTTCAGCTGAGTTATTATAAAAATCTGTATCTTGCCATAGATCTGAGTTTTTGACTGTTTACTAAAAATTTCAAACTCTTTGAAAAAGTCAAATTGAGATCTGAAAGTCAGCTTACTAATATTCACTATCATTTTATCCTCGTTGTTATTTGTCATTAAACCGCAATCAGTTTTCAGAAGGGGATAAAATTTAAATATTTAGAAAAGTACATGCTGCTGGTTTTTGTCAGAAAAACTAGAAAATCAGCAAGTCTGACCAAAGAGAAATTTTAAATCTGCTCTTCAACATCACAGATCTGGAAGGTATGCTAGTAGGTGAGCCATTTACGCGAAGCAGGCGAGCTCGTGGAGAAGTCGATCCTACTTTCGATTTGCTTCAAAGGCACAATTTCAGTGTAACACCGGCGCGCTTTTCATCACTAAGCTCAAGCTGATCGGTCGCCGAAGCACCTCGCCCCACGGAAGAACCGGTTTTCACAAGCAGCTTCTACATCCCTTTGTAGCGCCCTTGCTCGGTGGAATTGTGTTCCAGCTCGTGTCCTTTTTCCGGCTATCCGGATGGCGGTACCATGGGGAAATGTTATGGGTCCCTTGGCTTTACCACATCCTGTTCATGTGCTCCCACATGGAAACCGAAAGAATTTTCCCAAATTCGACGGGAGTGGAACCAAAACATGGATTCGCATATATCTACATTCATCATGTCATGCAAAGTATCTGGATGTAACTCACGAAGATGTGTTGGTTCACCTTTTCTCGGAAACTCTACAAGGGCCTCTGTAGAGAATGGTTTCAGCATTTACCGACCGGATCTATTACCAGTTGGGCCACCTTGTGGGATGCTTTCGAAGATAGGTACAAGCCTTCAGAAGATGCATTCACATTACTATCACAGATCACTCACTTGAAGAAGGAGGCCAATGAGACCATGCGTGATTTTATCACCAGGTTCAATGCATTAATCAACCGTGTGCCTGTTGCCATGCTTCCAACACCAGAAAATCAGAAGTGTTTCTTCGTGAACGCTATGAGTTTGAAAGTAAGTTTCTTACTCCTGCAAGAGCAAGTGGTTACCTTGATTCTCACCCAGGCCACTGCCATCCGAATTGAAGATAATTTGATAATATCTGGCGAATTGAAAAGGGAATCATCCAAGCCTAAATCTTCAGGCCCTTCACCCACTACTTCGTCTGATCCGGCATTTCAAAAGATGGCGAATGACTTGCTTGCATTAAAGAAGCAGTTAGCTCAAGCTTCTCCCAGTTCCTCATACCGGGATATCCCATGGAGGAATTTCGCTTCCAACAATATTCCTCAAAGGCCGCGCTTACCTGTAACTGCTCGCGGTTGGCGCTTGAGGCTCCTCTGGTTAACGCCTTAGCTGAAATTGAAGAAGAGGAACAAGATTACGAAGAACCTTCATCTCAAGGCGAAGATGATCAAGACGTCGGTGAGCCGACTGGCGACTCTACTATCGGGTATATGGAATTTAAGGAAGAAGAATCTGATGAAGAGGAGGGTACCCAGGGCTATGCAAGTGGACAATCATATGTTGTTTTTACCCGCTCGCAAGGAAAAGAAGCAGAGGTCGCTGCCCATGTGCAGAAGGAGAAGGCCATGTCAAACGCGCCTCCAACCATTGCTAAAAGAGGTAATCCTCTTCCTACTCAACTCCCTGTTAAGTCTTTTACAAGGAAATCTTTTCCCCCCATTTCTCCTCCAAATCAGCCTTCTTCTATTCCCATAAAGACCAGTAATCCTACCCTACCATCATGAAGTGAGGGACTCATTCCTTCACCAGCGCAACCCTTAGCCGCGTTTGACATCATAGATCATGCTAAAAAGACTAAGATCCAAATGTCTGAAGCCGAGTATCTTCAGTCAAATCCCGAACAACTTGTAAGATTGACCAAGTATATTCAAAGTCAATTTGTCATAGCTAATCGAGTTTCCCAAAAGGAATCCTTTCCACTCCTCCTGCATCCCGCATAAATGTTGCCTCAACGTCTGCATCAGGAAAGATAGAACCTTTCTATCTCTCCCTCCTGATCAATGGCCACAAGTTAAGTAACTGCATAATTGATTCTGGAGCTTCTGATAACGTCATGCCGGCAAAAGTTGCCCATGCTTTGGGCCTCACCCTTACCAAGCCTTTTGGCAGATGTTATTCCTTGGAAACCAAGCAGGTGCCGTTGATTGGTCAAATCACGTGCGATTTGCATTTGCGGTGTTCCCAAAGAAAAGAGTAATGATGACCATCCTTGTTGTCGACATTCCAAAGAGCCTACGGAATTTTGTTGGGAAGAAGTTTTTGCAGCGAAGTTGGTGGGGAGATTCATATGGATTGGTCTAAGGCTAGAATCCCCGTCAAAGGTGTAATGCAGACATTGGAGCCAGAATCACAAAAGAAGTACTTGGTTACTAACTCTGAAGACCCCAAAGCTCAAATTATTTTCAAATCATCAGGAATGGGGAACTATTTCTTGTCTACCGAGTCGACAAAATGGTTGTTCTTGTTCAAGAAGAAGATATTAACAAGATCTGGACTTTGCAGTTCGATGGCAGCTACGCAACCAGTGGATGTGGTGTCGGAGCCATGCTAATATCTCCTAAAGGGGAGGTTATTCCTCTCTCTTTCAAGTTGCAGTTCTTCAATACAAATAATACTATTGAATATGAATCTTTGCTACTTGGCATGCAAGCCGCGAAGGAAAGAGGGATCAAAAATCTGAAAGTGCAAGGTGATGCAGAGCTAGTCGTGAATCAAGTTAAGAGGATATATCAAGTGAAGAATGAGAGGCTCAGGCATTACCGTAATGCGGTGTGGGACAAGCATCGAGGAATTTGACGCTTTTTCAATAGAGGCCATTCCAAGAGCTCAAAATGACATGGCTAATTCATTGGCCGTTTCAGCATCCCTCATGCTACCTCACCCAGGTTTGAAAACAGACAAATACACCATTGAGATGGTTTTCCGCCCAAGCATGCCAAATAATTCCCAGCATTGGCAAGTGTTCAATGATGACAATCAACTCATTGCCTTTCTAGAAAAGGTAGAAAATTTCAAAGAATTACATTTTGAAGGATCCACTTCCATGTGCCGCGAATCAGTCACCGATCAAGACAATGAATCCAAAGGGAACGACGGCATATGTCAGCTCAAAGGAAATAAAATTCCGAAGGGCTTGGTTTCTTTGGAACGGTTGTTCGACAGGCATGACTATTTTGTAAAAAAGAAAAGGCGAGATGATGTTGGATCCTCCCCAGAAACCGAACCAGGTTAATTTAGGTTCGGAAGGACACCCGCATTTGTGAACATTGGAAAATGTTGCACACCTGAAGAAAAGCGGAAGTTCGTCAAACTGTTGAAGAAATACATGGACGTGTTGGCATGGTCCTATGCTGATCTAAAGTCTTTTAAGCCAAAGGATGTCCAAAGCATGACATCCCATTGAAAGAAGATGTCAAAGCCTTTTGCCAGAAGCAGAGGCATTATAACCCTAAGATCTCAGGTACCATCCAGGCTGAAATTCAGAAAATGCTAGATGTGAGAATCATTTTTCCTATCCATCACAGTACTTGGGTGGTGAATATTGTGCCAGTGCGCAAGAAGAACGGAGAAATACGCATATGCGTAGATTTTCAAAATTTGAATCAGGCTTCCTTAAAAGACAACTACCCACTTCCTATAATGGATCAAGTTCTGCAAGCGAATCTGGATCGAGAGATCTTATCCATGCTTGATGGTTTTCGTGCTCAATCAGATTGAAGTTTCACCTGAAGATCAATTTAAAATAGCATTCACTACTCCCTAGGGCACGTTTGCCTACAGCAAGATGCCTTTCGGCCTAACCACCTCGCGCCACTTTTGGCGGGCCATGGACTGGCATTCAAAAGTATGATGGGGAAGGTCATTATCGTTTACCTAGATGACTTAACCATGTTCTCTAAACAACGAAGTGATCATTGTGATCATCGGAGCAAGTACAAAGTGCAAGAACATGGGATTTCCCGAACTGAAAAAGTCCGTTTTTGGAGTCACAGAAGGAAATCTGCTAGGGCATGTTGTTAGCAAGGAAGGAACAAAAATAGATACCGAAAGATTTAAGGCTATTCGAGCCTTACGTTGCCTACAAGAAATACCGGCATTCATTCTTTCTTGAAAGGTGAACTTTCTCAGCGTTTTGTTCCCGACTTTCTTTGAGAAGACTCGTCATATATTGGACATGATGAAACGGTCACCAACTTTCCGGTGGAGTGAAGAAGGGAAGAGGTCGTTTGAGGAAATAAAAGCTTAAAGTCGCTCATGCACCGCCCTGGTATGTCCCGATTTCTCTAAGGATTTTATTATGTATAGTTATGCATCCGAGCATACTTTGTATCGGCCATCTTAATGCAAAAGAATTCTAAGGATGTTGAATCCCGATCTCATTCATGAGCTCTCCCCTCAAGCCTCACGAATTGAAAATGTCTCAATTGGAAAAGCATGCCTTCGCCGTTGTCAAAGAAGTCAAAACTTCAAGTATTACATTTTAAATTCTCATACAGTGGTGCTGGTCCCTGACACGGCAGTCAAATCAATTCTAACTCAACAGGAGTTAGGAAGCTTGCGAGGAAATTGGATTGCAAAGGTCCGGAGTACGACCTAGATATAAAACCAACCAAGCTGGTAAGAGGCAAGGGCCTATGTCAGCTTATGGCTGAAAACAAAGATTCAGAAAACCCTGAGGAAAAGGATGATTGTACCAACGAAGTGCAAAGCTAGGAGAAAGCCCATTCTCTACCTCTGGTCCTATTTGTCGCAACCAGCGATGAGTGGTATTCCGATATTGCTTTCTTCCTCACCTACGGCGAATGTCCAGCTCACCTAACTACAAAGGAGAAGCGCACTATAAAGCTCAGAGCAGCCAAATATGTCATCTGGGATGACGGTTTATACAAACGCGGGATAGATGGTGTCTTCTTGCGATGTGTCGACAAGCCACAGCAGGTAAAGTTACTTGAAAGTTTTCATAATTCAGCCTATGGAGGCCATTTCTCCTCTTCTCGTGACAGCACACAAGATCATCCGGCCAGGTACTATTGGCCGATGCTCTTCCAAGATGCAGCCACCTAGGTAGCAAAGTGTGAACCTTGCCAGCAGTTCGTCGGCAAGCCCAAGTTGGTTGCTTTTCCCCTCAGGCCGGTCATTATCGATGAACCATTCAGGCAGTGGGGAATTGATTTTATTGGTGCACTCAATCCCCAATTGAGTGCCGGACATAGTTATGTCCTAACAGCAATAGATTACTTCACCAAGTGGGTGGAAGCCATACCTGTCAAACATGCCACTTCCGAGGTTGTTTGCAGTTTTATCAAAGAAAATATCATTGTCAGGTTTGGCGTTCCCAACAAGATTGTTGCTGATAATGCTTCTAACTTCTCCTCACGAGAAGTTATTAGTTTTTGCTATGAATACGGGATAACTTTGGCTCATGCCTCAGATTATTACCCTCAGGGAAATGGTCAGGTGGAATCCAGTAAAAAAAACTTGGTGACCATCATACGAAAGCTAGTGGATGAGAATCAACGAATGTGGCACAAGTCCTTATACGACGCTTTATGGGCAGATCGCATTACTCCCAATAGGTCTCTCGGCATGTCACCTTTTCAAGTGTTATATGGCACTGATGCCGAGCTTCCCATTTCCAATGAAATCCTTGCTCTGCACTTGGCACGGGCAATTGAAGATGAAAATTTCCAAAAATCTCTTGAAAAGAGGATCATGTATCGACATGAGCTCGAAGAAAAGAGAGTAAGAGTGGTCGAAAAGATCACCGAACATCGAGAATCAAGTCAAGAGACATTCGATAAAAAATATAAGCAAAGAAATTTCCAAGTCGAAGACCTCGCCCTTCATCGTGGGACAAGTGAAGAGAGCCAAAAGGCATGCACAAAAAGTTTCATTCCCTATGGAGAGGGCCTTTCAAGATCAGTTACTCAACAGAGAGAATAGTTTCTATCTCTCATATCTGGATGGAACCGAACTCCCGCTTCCCTATAGTGAGCAAAGATCTCAAATCTTTAGGAAGTAGAGCTTGCTCTCTTCTTTGTACAGTTTGCTTTAGTTATGTGTTTGTTTTTGTCATGTGTTTGCTTTCTATTTGTTGTGTGTTTCCCTTTCCGGTCACCCTTGTTTTTGACTCTGTTACCCAATGGATAGGCACATGAGATCTGGGATTCTCTACCCCTGAGGTTCGCTCAGAGATAGTCCCCAGAAAGAGCCAGCTGTTATCCCATAAAATTGGCAAGGGCAATTTTACTAATAACCATACCGAAATTTTTTTCGATCCCTCGTTAGGGATTCCTTGCGTTCGGAGCGTTGCAAAATCCCTTCCCATGAAATCCAGTTTTCCGAACTTAGTCATTTTTGGTCTTTTTGGCGGTGCATATAATGACTATGCAACATAAAATTTTGATGTGCCCCCTTCAAATCCTTTAGCGCATGCTTTCTTGTGTCATCAGTCATTTTGGTATGCCTCTTTGTGTTGAGTCTTCCTTGCATGCGCCGAGGCGCATGTTCCTTCCTGTCAATGAGAACATTTGTTGCGCCACTTTTGGTGCATCAAGGGCACACATATTCTCTGTCAACACCACTTTCAAAGTGTGCCATAGGCGCACATATCTTCATGTTCACAAGCGTTTTAGTGTGCCAAAGGGTGCATGTTTTCTTGTGTCGCATGACTCTTTTGGTGCGCCCCTTAAAAATTTGGTGGCGCATTTATTACTACCTCACCTATATATAGGCACGTCGTAATGTCATTATCACCAAAGAAATCACGTGATTATTTTTAATATTGTTTTCTCGAGCTCGTCATAAGCACACCGCCTTGTCGTTTTCAAACACATAGTGGACCCATTTGCACGTTCTTCGCTATTTATCCGAGTAAGAGGTCCTTATCTCTTTTGTGTGTTTTGCGCTTTGGTTCTTTGTTTGCTTGTTGGTCTGGATCTGGATTGGAAAGAATGAAATCATGAACTTGCTCCCCCTGTTGCCTTTCCACATATTCCTCCCCCTCTTTCCAGATCTGCTAGTAAAGGAAGCTCTGTCCTGAAATAATAGCTTGGAACCCTTTGTTTAAAGCCATTTCTATCACCCCAAGGTACCCTACAGAAGAAGTTTGAAAGAATGAAACCCCTCTAGAGATGAATCAAAGCTTTAAAATGAACTGTATTTTTGTTCTCCTTGGTGCATCTGTCATCCCCCTACAACATCAAGAACATGCGCATAATGGCGCATCATCTCACACCCCCTGTTATACAAAGAACAATCACGCCAATGATAGCACACATTCCTACCTGCCTTGCATCGTGCAAAGTTGCACCCTCAAGGCGTGGTGCCTTAGTTTGTTACAAACACTTTCTCTGCGCCCCTCAAGGCGCACTAGACCCATTTGTTGCATCGTTGAAGCTCGCCCTTTGGCACACCCCGCATGTGTGCAACATAGAAATTATCTGCGCCAAGTGCAAAGCTTTAAACGGTGTAGGCGCATCCATCATTGCAACAACATCATGTTATGCATTCCTTCCATGCACCACGCCAAGTTCCCTTAAGCGCACAAAAAGCATATGTTACACAAACCTTATATGCGCCTTTGGCGCACCGAAGTTCCATGTAACATAAAGAATCCATGTGCCCTTCATAAAACATCCATATGGCGCAGGCGCACTTGTGCTTACAACAACAAAATGCAACATGCGGTATCCATACGCCCTTGTGCTTTGATTTAACCCTTGCAACACCCTTTTCCTGTGCACCTTGTTATTTAGCCCTGTAAACTGCAGCATTCATGCGCCCTGCGCCCTGAGGCCTTTAAATTGCTAACTCTTTCTTCTGTCAACATTTCAATGGAAAATCAGACAGCTGACATGGCTTTCTTGCATTGGGTTTCACTTCTTATTGTTGCAGATCAGCAACTAAGTTCGAGAAAAACATATGTCAACATCAAGCAAGAGACCTACCAAACCCAAAGGCAAGGCCAAGCTCACGAAGAAGAAATGAAGTATAAGTATCGAGAGGTCGAATGCCCAGAGTCCCAAGCAGAGTGTGACCTAGACATCAGAGACTCAGAATTGGGTCATATTGACATGGAGGAATTTTGGGCCAAAATCCAGAGGGTCACAAGAAGTCCATGGATGGACAAGGCGATAGGCGGTGCTGCACTTTCTTTGGTGGGATCCCAGTTAGTGTCGTAAATAACGAATTTATGATGGTGGTAGCCCGATGCTACAACAAGGACACAAGATGTGTTCATGGGGAGAAGGGCGAAGTCATTATTAACCTCACTACCCACCACTTTGAGATAATGCTCGGCATTCCTCATCACCGGCACTTTGTGGCCGTCGGCACCGAAGAAGAAGACCGCATTAAGGCACAGAACGACAATGAAGATTAGTGCATGCGGTGATGAATGAAGTGTATCTCAAGAACAAAAAAGTAGTGACTCGTTGGAGACAAATCATCCACCGCAGTGATTTTTCAGAGGAGCTCAGTGACACGATCACATTCCTGAGCAGAGTCTTGGGCTTCCTGACGCCCATTATTTTCACAAGTGGATGTTGCGGTACCTTGAGACAATGAACAAAAATGTGCCCGACCAACGCTTTGAATGGGTGGAAATCATAAGCAACACAATCTCTGAGCAGCTACAACAACTCAACACAATGGGGAGGTTCTATATGAACTCCTACGTGGTCTATGCTGCAGCTTCAGAAAGGGACTATCCAGCTCTGATGCGGTGTGGGGTTTGGCCCCAAGTCAAAATTTATGAATACTATCCAGAGTTGAAGCTGTAAAATAGCAGTCCCCAATTCACAAAGATTAACGATGCATTCTTCTACTTCAACATCTACCTGTTGAGGTCGAATATGACTCACGGTCGCATGATCAAGAGCATAGTTGCAGTTACTGAGAAGTGGGGGGCCCTATTCACTCAATTCCCCACATTCACCTATCTGAGGGCAGTTGATTTCTTGTGGGAACCGACTAGACTGCCAAGGTATGTCGGGCTCAAGTTGATCCTATTGGAGTCGTCGAGGCAACTTATTACTTATCACGAAAAGTGCCTAAAGAGAAAGAAGGGTGGAACTCCTTTCCCCCTCACAGTGGGTAGGTATACATGTCCCACTCACCACAAGGCAAAAGACATGTTTGCAGAACTGGAGCTGCTAAATCTGAAACATGACTTCCCAACAAGGCCCACTTTCGATCCGAGAAATTATCTGCCTAGGGCTAAGCTCGACCCGATCCACATCCCTCAGATCGAAGATATCTACATCGACATATATCATGAGGTTGAGCTCAGGAGGAAGGATCATTCTCGCTTGGCCTTAGCAGAAATCATCCAGTACGGGGTAGCCATCGTCCCCAAAGGCTACCAAACTACTGAGGAAGAAGTGGATCAAGTGTATCTTGACACAGGTGGGGACGACTGGCCTTTTGTAATAATTGATAGAACTAAAGCCCCTCGACAATTAAGGAAAGGGTCAAGGAAACTCTGCGTAGAAACAGAGCATTGGTGCCGAATGAATGGGCTCATCTACCTCGTGAGTCGATTTCACAACCTCTCCCCTCGATCAAAACAAGAGCCAAAAGGCAAGGGTAAAGGTAAAGAGGGTGAATCCAGTTCCACCCAAGAGGAAGCTCGTGAAAGTCCTCCTTCCGCTACACCTGAACAAGTTGTAACTCTGGCTTCTCCAGAGAAAGAAGTGGAAGAAGATGTTCCAATAGGCCCATCCACTCAGGATGTCGCCACTGCTGTAACAACCGAGGTCCCTTCTATCCCTTCTTCTTCTCCTCCTTCCCCTCCTCGAGTGACTCAAACGACCATTCCTTTGGTCGTGTCCTCTCCCCCTTCTTCTACCGTTCCTCCTGCTTCTTCATCCATCTTCTCTTCTCTCGCGGACCTGTCCCCCTCCATTTCTTCCCTCATCTCTGAGCTCCCTTCCCTTCCTATGTCTTCCTCTCCTGCAGTATCCCTTCCTCCCGTGAGCACTTCCTCGGCCTCCCTCTCGATGCCGCCGCCACGTGTCTCCACGTTTTTCCCTTCAACTACTGCAGCTGCCCCCTTCTCTGTTTCTAGTCCTTCTCCCATAAGTCCAGCTTGGATCTCCCAACACCTGAGTCAGCAGAAAAGGAAAGTTCCCATCGCTCCGATGGACTTCTCCGTGATCCCGTCAAAAGGGGTAAAGAAGCAGAAGCCCATCACACGCTTCTCTCAGAGTGCTTCGGGAGAGAGGGTAATGGAGATCGCATACCCCAATCCTTTGAAGGATAAAAAGGATCTGTCTCCGATAGATTATACAGTGACTCAAGTCACAATGGGTACATCTTTTGAAAGCCTTCAGGGAGAGGCCCTATCTGCAGTTGACGCCCTCTGTAAGAAGCTTCAAGAAGCCAAAGAAGAGAAAAGGCTACTGAAAGAGCAAAATAAACATCTGCTCCAAGCCTTACAGAAGATGGGCAGTGCACCTCCCACAACTACCGCCAAGACTCCTGAGCCTCTGAGCTAGGATAAAATTAATGAATATGCAAAGATCGGCGAGCAGGGTATGGCAGTTTCCACTGGAGGAGCCAAATCCTCAAGGACAGTGAAAAAGTGATCGCCAAGTTCACCGATTTGTACTTGAAC
Organism: Taxus wallichiana var. yunnanensis; assembly: GCA_018340775.1. Lineage (NCBI taxonomy): Eukaryota > Viridiplantae > Streptophyta > Pinopsida > Cupressales > Taxaceae > Taxus > Taxus wallichiana. The sequence continues at coordinate 364,554,710 of CM031233.1, forward strand.
ATCAACAAGGCGAACAAAGAACTCCAGGCGTTAGTAGGACCCATATCAGAAGAGCTGGACCATGCTAGGCTGCAGCGTGAGACCTTTCAAAGAATGTTCGACTGTTCAGTCAAAGATCTGGTCAAGTTCGGCGTCTTCGGTCATCCCAGGGCCCTCAATAAAGTCCTTTCCACTCTGGACTACCGAATGGATCAACTAGAATTTGTCCTTGAAAAGATCGATAAGGTAAAAGAAGAAGCCCTGGATGCGATGCACCAAATGGAACAAATCGTTCTCAACATGTCTCCAGGGTTACTTACTCCTTCTTTCACCTTAAGGAAAGTTGATGAAACCATCCAGATCTTCAAGGAGATCGTTTCGCAAGGGCTGGGGCAGAGGTCACTTTTGACGCAGAGTCCATCAATAACCTGCTGGCCTGTCGGGACTTCATCGGGTTCCTAATAGAACCAGAGAAAGAATATTCCAAACTCCCAGAGAAGCTCGTAGACAAGCGAGAGACTTGCGAGGTAATCAGCGAGTGACACAAGGATCCTTCCCAGGATCAGCTAGAGCCCATGATCAGCAAGTTCATGGAATACCGTGCCCAATTCCACATCTCATCACCCGAGAAGCAACAGACAGGATATCCCCTTTCACCCGCGGGAGGACGACGATGAATGATTTCTCTCTCTTCTTCGACTTTCTTTTTGTAAAATATCTAAAGTATGTTGGCACAAATGATGACATCATCCATGTTGCACCATGGGATGATGTCACCCATCAAGTTGTCAAAAGTCAACATGACTTTGAGATATTTTGTATATTTTATGTAAATAGGTGGTTGGTTCCTTTTTGCCTTCCCTCTTCTCCTTCTTCTATAAATACTCAAATACTTGTTGTATTTGGGTGGTGGATATCTTTCAGATGAAAAATAGAAGTGAGGAGAAAAGACTTTGAGCTTTTTGTAACAGAAAGAAATATTAATACAATATTTAGACTTTGTGCTGAATACATGTGTTATTTGCATTGGATCTTTCTTACGTTAGATCTGTGTGTTCATTCTGTTGGATCTACTTCTGCTTTATTGTCATTTATTCATCAATATTGCTTTGCTCGTTTATGCAAGTAGGTTTGGCTCTGTTTACTACCAATCCCAAAACATAAACCTTCTGACCTTTCTGCTTTGGAATTCATTTCTTTTCTCCCTTCGGACCTGATCTTTCTTCATCCTCTCTTTCATTCCTTTCTTTTCGCAGTTGGAAACACCCCTACTGGGATGAGATCCCAAACCCCGAAGGTAGAATATTGTGAGACTTGCATGATTCCTACTGGTAGAATAGCAATAAACCAGTTTCGCTTCTTGACTCAAAGAGGGGCTATGCCCTACACTGCTGTTGGGTCTGCCGTCATGCATAAATATGCCCATTCGATGATTTTCAACCAACACTACCTTGGGCACATCATTGGTTAGAATGACATCAACTACAAGTTAGTTGATTAAATGATTGGAACCCACAAGGACCCATCACCTAGGGTTTCACATATTCTTTTAGATCGAGAGGTGTAAGTTGTCTAGAAGGAACAAAATTAATCTTATAGTTGTATGAGAAGAAAAATAGGAGAATATGAAGTGTTTGAAAGTCTTAGGAAAGAATAAGATAATACATATAAGCTCATTGTGCATGTAAGTCACGACTAAGGGATATGAGCTTACTAAATTTAGGTTTCGCACTATGTTTTCAAATTTAACAATTTTATTGATAAATAATAATAATAGATCTAACAATTTTTTATACAAAAGGTGATTATGTGGAAAATATAGCCAACAAGACCACTAATTTAAGATGTATTATAAAAGGGAGTCATGTAACAAAAACCCCAAAGACAATTAGAGTTTCAAATGGTTAATAAAACTTACATTAAATCTTGGATTTTATTTAAGATAACTAAGTTGAATATTTAATTTGACATTAAAAATTTATTGAAACAATTTTTAAAATAAATAAGTTAAATTACACCACTTTGATTAACTTAGTTTAATTTAGTGGGATATTGTACACTCTAATTTTAGTACACGACATGTTAATTGTAATGTTATTAATGCACTTGTGTGTTTGTAGATCATTGGTCCAAATTAAGCTCTTATTGGTGTGTACTCCCAATGTTGTAAAAACCAACCATAATTCTTTTATCTTGTGGTCAACAACCCGTACTAATATGTCTTTTGTATAATAATACTTTATATTAAAAAAATCTTCTCATATGAAAATTGGGAAAACTATAATATAAAAATTCTAAATTCTTTTGAGTCAATTTCTAACGATTCATTTTATTCATAAACAATAATATCCATAAACATTATATAAATTTCACTTTAATAAATGCATATATTAAACAAGGTCATGATATGACAAATCCTCTAGAAGTTCATGCATTTAGAAATAAAGAAAAAACTAGTAAATACAATATGTGAAATTGATTTGTATTTTAATTTCTGAAATATATACATGGTTTGCAAGACCATTACCACTTAATGATAGGAGCAATATTCTAGATAGAAGATATGATATAACCATGTGAGTAATCCCATATGCATCTATGAATGCTATACTAAAAACACTTTGTGTTGTGAGAAGGAGAAATTTCATTCAACAATTAGTAAAGTAAATGGTTAGATTTCATAAACAAGATAAGTGATTTCCATTTTAAGCAAATATGGAATTTTGTTTACCTTATATAATTTTTTGTTAATAAAATTACACATTTAATATAAATAGATATAAAATTGTGTTATGTGTCATACAAATTTTTTTAAGAAAATTACAATTAAGTTTTTAACGAAATCTTTTTTCATTTTTTTGCTTAAGATCCCTAGGGAGAAGGCCCTAGCATGAAAAAAAACTTTCGAACCAGTCCATGATATTTCCAATCATCACTAGACTCTCAGAAAAAGTGTAAGGCACTTTATCGTGCTTCCATATATTAAAACTTAGATTCATACATATCTATTTAACTACTATATACATCATTTCCCAAAATACTAGAAAAAATTGGGAAGCCAACAGAATAAGACAACCAAAGAAAGAAACCAACCATGGCCCAAAAAAACTTCATCCACACTCATGACTCCATGTCAGCTCGAGACGACATCCGGTGATAATTTCCACATCGAATTCCCGAGGGGTGGCGAGGAGGAGGGAGAGCGAGATACACAACACTCAAACATCTTCACTTTGGCCTTCGCAGGAAGCTCCCGCAATGGCCTCAAGTCCATAGGAGAGAGCCTGAATTCCATGTGCCATAGTATAAAAATGGAATTACAAACTGATCAACCTCTCCTCTAAATTCCCAAGTTCTTTATGCAAAATGAACTGGCCCGACGAGTTTAATGGTATATTAGCAACGTCTACAAACCCCGTGTTATATCAAAGACATTGTGATGCCCAACCAAATTCCCGTGATCCAAACATAAGCTTCCACATCATGTCACCCTCTTCATCTTCTTTTACTAATGTCACCATCTTCATCTTCTAATTCAAAACTATTCTGCGTCCAAAATTTATCCAACTAGAAGTGCATCGTTGCATTCTTAATTCTCCCACTCATCCAATATGTAAAAGAATCACCTGTAGACTCCCTAGTTTGAGCCCGATGCCTCTTCCAAATCAGCCCGTTGCCAAAGCATCCTTTAATGTCATGCGAAAGAACAGTAAGCAACGCCTAACTAGAGGGGAAGGAAAGCAAGAAAGCATGGTAAGAATAGAATGTGAGGGATAAACATCACCTCACCACCGACCGAAATTTAATATGCAAACCTCTACCAAAAAAAAAATCACACATGTCAAAGCCCTAAATCTCTGTCACAATATTTCAACTCAACTGACATCATACCAAGAGGATAGGAAATAATTAGAATACATGGCCTTCCTAATCATATACCCCCTTCCACTAACGCCATACGTGCATCCCCTACCAAAAGCATCTGAATATCATTTGGGAAGCTCAAATCCCAAGATTGGTAACTTACATGAAGATTGGCCCATAAACCAACCCCTCTATTTGCTAAACCATCCACCACCTTATTACCTTCCCTCAATGTGTGTGAAAATTTAACCTCTGAAAAGGAAGGAAAAATTTCCTTAATATTCGACCATATAGTCTTCAAACGTCAGGCCTTAGGAGAACTCCCTTGGGCCATATCAATGATAGCCTTAGAATCACCTTCAATCCATATGTGATTCCAATTCCTTTTCTTAGCCTCCCACAAGCCAAATAGAAGAGCCATACCTTCTGCATAGTTATTAGAAGAAAAGCCACAATCAAAGGCCAGGGCCACAATAGGCTAGCCAACAGAGTTCCTAAAGATACATCCACACCCAAAAATACCTAGATTTCCTTTTACCACTCCAAAATTGAATTTAATCCAACCATCGAGGGAGGAATCCATCTTACCATATTATTCCCTTTACTCCCATTATCAGGAGTGAGAGCATCAAACTTCCACAGAATAGAGGGCCACTTGCCGCAAAGGAGTCTGTCCTCTCTGGTTTTGCAGTCCAAATCTTTGCACTAGGTACTCATTAATTCTGAAAGAAGGCCTTCAATTCTATTCCACACCTGACACACTGAAAGCTTGATCCCTTTGAAAATTATTTTGTTCCTTTCTAGCCAAAGGCTCCAAATTACCGCAGCCAAGATCAAATTCCATAAGAGGAGAAGGCCTTTGTGAGCAACATTCCTCTTCCATTGAGAGATGAGATCAGTCACCAAAAAAGGAATAACCTAGGTTATATTCCATTACTACCATACATAGGACAAAATCTAGAGAGAAAAGGGGCAATGAATGAAGATATGATTACCAGTTTCCTCCCCTTCTTCACACAGAAAGTAGAAAGTCGGGCCATGAAATCCTCTCTTCATTAAATTATCATAAGACAAACATCTACCAAGCGAATCCAACCACAGGAAGTAGTTCACCTTTGGCAAGCCCTCCTTAATCCAAACCGAGGAAGACAAAAAATATCTTTGAGCAACATAAGTTCTTGAACTAACCCAAATCTTGCAATACAAGTCCTTAATAGTTACATCTCCTGAGCTCGATCCTGTCCAAACCAGTTTGTCTTTCATTAACCCAAAAAGGCATGAAGTACTGCTAAGAATTCTGACAAGAGATAAGGTGCCATCCACATCCATAATTTCCTCCAATTTGGGAGTGACCCAACATTTGACTCCATTTTCCTCACAAATGTAACCTTTTACTTTGGATCCCCAAATTGAGCTAGCTTCATCTTTAAAACCTTTTACTGAATCAACCGCAGCTAGGGGGACATAGGAAAGCCATGAATCATTCCAAAAATCAACCTTTCTACCATTGTGGGGCTGCCATATCAAGTCAGGAACCATCACATCCTGACAACCTTTAATAAAATTCCAAACAACAGAGCCATAAGAGAGTAATTGTTGGAAAAAAATATCTTCGGGTCAAAGTGATTCCAAATATTTGGCTACCAAGATTCTGCTCCATGGACACTCTATGTCTTCATACACCTTCCAACAAGCTTTCCCCAAGATTTTTATTCATTAGCTAGCAATTTATAAATCTCAGACCTCATTCCTTCTTGGGACAACACACATCATCCCAATCCACCAAACAAAACTTCATCTTATCCTTAGATCCACTCCACAAAAATTTTCTTTGTAGACTCATAATACACTTAGCCACTTTTTCAGGCATCTTAAAAAGTGACATGAAGTAAGAGGGAATAGCCTAAAGAGACGACCTTATTAATTCAGCTCTTCCGCTAGAGATAACCACTTACCCTTCCAAGATGCTAATTTTTGTTGAATTCTTTCCATAATTTGGTTTCTACAAATCCTTCCCACCATACCCCTATTTTCAAAAATTTATGTATAAACATAATTACAATTAAATTTTATTATCATATTATAAAAAATCAAAGATCCTTTCCATACAAATATATATTAAAAATAAAAAATTAAAACTATAAATATTTACAACAAACACAACGAACATGTTCAAGAGTAAACATTCTCAAAATTTCTTGAACCTAAATCCTTCAATGCTTTTCAAATCATCAAATTAATAAATTTGTTATTTGTTTTTCCATTCATTAAAATAAAATAATTTTATTTCTTAAAAGAAAGTAATGTGACAATTTTAGTATCTTATTTAAGTTTGATTTGAAGGAAATAATATTTAAAATGATTGGTTGGTGGCATGTAGGCCAACTTCTATTCATATGTAAAATTTGTTAATTGTTTTTAAAATTTTAAAAAAATCAAATCACTTTATTTTTATTTTTTGAAAACTGTTGGTCTTAGATCGTCATATCCACGGTTGAGGTAGGTAGACTTCTTCGGCTAAGTGTCCAAGGACTCAGGGGTTTCCATTTTTCTAAATTCGCTGGGAATGATCCCGCCTCATCCCTTATTACCGTATCTCCGAATTCACTTTCAACAAGAATTGAACCCTGGTGGGCTCTTTAAGAGCCAAGCATATTCACCATTGAGTCAAACGTCATTTGATAAATCACTTTATATTAAGAAAAATATCCGTAAAAATTAGAAAATACATAAAATAAAAAGTAAAAAGCATGTGATTTTCTTCTATTCTCAAATAGTAAGTTTTCTTTGGCATTTTATTTAAAAGGATTGAATTTCAATTTTCAAACACTTCCAATATTTTGATTGGTTAAGGTTAAAAAAGAAACTAACAAATGAAAAATCCTTTGTTCCATGAGAAACAAGGCCATGATATGGCAAATACTACCGAAGGGGGTGCATTAAGGGGTACAAAGAAGAAAATTGTATGTAGTTGTTTGCAGAGTGACAAGTTGTACATCGATTTTGATTATACAAATGTTAACATAGAATTAGAGTATACAAGTGTTAACATAGACTTCAAGTATACAAGCATTATGTTGTTCATTTCTGAAATAAAGAACATTGTTCGTCTCTAATATTTTTAGATGAAAGGGGTTTTGAGCTCTTACATTTTTTGACCCCAATTCCTTGCTTCATCGCAACCTTCATTAGAATAGGCTCTTGTGTGAACTGCACAAAGTAATCAAGTTAAGTTCCCATTTTCTTCATAACCATGAAAAAAATAATGAAATTAGTAAGAGGTGTGGTCTCATGGATTGCAATGGTTGCAGGCTACACATAAATAATGTGATGGAAATATGATAATAGTCTCTATTCATCAAAACCAAACACAAAGAAATAAATAGTGGTTCAAGATAATTAGCAGGAAAGGTTCAATATTATTTATGACAAGCATCCAACCCCCAGTGAACTGAAAATTCATTCAAAATAGTGAAATGCAAATCACTGCAAGGCTCGTAAGATTCGTAAGATTTGACACAAAAATTTAGACCATGTATACAGAGAATGATGACATCAAAGATATCTTTCTGTAAAACCACAAATTTTTAGATTTCTAAAGTGCCAGATGAGATTCAAAGCATGGATTCCTCACAACAAACCATGCAAAGCCCATTTTGTTTAGTGTAAACTTTGCTTCTAAGTGGCTCAAAAATGTGGTTGAAATACGATTTGAGTCAACCTGAGGGATTGCAAATATGCCATGATTTTGCTACATGAAAGGAACATTGGCCTATGTCATTGCCGTTGCAGATGCCATTACTAATAATACCCTTCAAACACTGTAATAAAAAAAATAAAAAATCATCAAACCCTGGCCCGACCAAAATGGATTCAGACTAGGATGTTTTGAAAAAAATAGGCAGAAAATATTGAAATGCTTGCCCAAATAAAGTGCAATAATTACAGGATATGGATTGCATGGTCGCAGTGAGGATGTCCTGGCTCTCTTCAATGAAATGAAAATTCAGGTACAAATCCAGACCACGTCACCTTCATCATCGTACTCTCTACTTGCAGTCATGTTGGCCTAGCAAGTGAATCCTGACGATACTTTAATCTCATGAGTCATGACCATAACATGACTCTGGGTTTGGAACATTATGCATGCATGGTTGACCTTCTCAGTCATTGTGGGTGCTTGGATGAGGCATATAATTTTATTACATCTATGCCATTGGAACCTAATTCTGGCATATGGGTAGCGTTGTTGGGTGCCTACAAAATTTATTGCAATGTGGAGCTTGGAGAATGTGTGACTGAATATCTCTTTAAGTTGGATCCCAGGAATGAGGGTTACTATGTTCTATTATCAAATATTTATGCCACAACAAGGAAATGGGATGGTGTAGCAAAGGTGAGGAAAATGATGAAAGATAGAGGACTAAGAAAGAAGCCAGGGTACAGTTGGATTGAGGTGAATTGCAGAGTTCATGTATTTCTTTGGAGATGATAGGTTACATCCAGAATCAAAAGAAATATTTGCACATCAAGAGCTTATCTAAACAAATTAAGAGTATAGGTTATGTTCCCGACACTTCCCATCTCCCCTTGAGCCCCGCAAATGCATGGGAAATTCCTTAAAACCTGTATATTGTTAAATATCTAAGAGGTATTGGCCATCACACTTTGAATTTTATATAATGCTCCATAGAAATGGAGATGGCTTGAGAAGGAAATTTTTAAAATTTAATATCAAAACTAGGTATAGTCTCATCCAAAAACAAGCTATCAGTTACCTACTACAACATTCCTTAGAATTTTAGTCTGATTGCACCATCCATCCATCAAATCCATGTCTTGTTATTGTCTTTTTCAATTTAATTTTTTTGAACAAAACTATAGAAAGAAAAGAAAAAAGAATATTCTTTAATAAAGGGAAACAAAATATTCCCACAAATATTTCATATAAACTTTACAAAACACAAGAAATATGATAGGTGGCATATTGTTATTGATTTATGAGAAAACAATTAATAGCTATGGTGAAACCAATATACTTGCCTTTGGCAAATATAATAAAGCTCTAGCCGATTGAATTATAGAAAAAAATCTAAATATATATAGATCAATAACTTTAGTCAAAATGTATTAAATTACAAATGATGTATTTTGATTTACTATTGCAAAAGTGAATATTTGTTTTGGTGAATACTATATGTCGCCTTAGGCAGGACAATAATAATATCAATTCATTGACAAATTTGTAAGTCGTGAACTTTCCACATCAAATCATATTTTCTATGGAACCATTATATATTATTTAGTATAAACTTACAACTACAAATTCTATAACAATTTATTCAACACAAAGGAGCACTTTTGGGTTGATTACAAGGTGAAGTTGTCCTAGAGTTAGAATGCACCTGACACCCTTATGCCTATACACTAGTGGCTACGCTCCACTCAATTCACACCTATGTATGGTGCCCCCTCCACCATGGTTCCTATGGACCATTCCACATGTTGGTCCCCACAATCCTAACGTCAAGCCGAAAACCATGACAAGGACCACACAAAGCTGAGGAATACATTCTAAAAAATGACGTGGCAGAAGTGACGGGGATGCCAATTGTTTGATTTTGAATCATTGATGTTTGTGGCACTAGTCCCTCCACACCAATGCATCATACCACGTATTTTGAATCATTTCCAATCCTGCATCAATTCACGAGGAGAGGGAAGCCCAAAACCAAATAACGAGGCCAGGGAAAGAAGAAGACCACAGTGGGTTTGCTTTGCATTTGTGTTTCTGAGGAAGAAGCAAGAAGTCCGGGTTTCTCTGCGTTTGTGTTTTTGAGGAAGAAGCAAGAAGGGTAGCCATCATCGTCAGTGGAGGGAGCCATCATTACACTGTGAGTGAGCTAGAGGAGTTAGTTGCAGAGGACATCATTTCTCTCCATTCTACCGTAAGTTTAAAATCCCCTATCCCATCTACCAGTAACCATACCATTTCTTAGATTCATGGTTTCATATTGTTTCGTAATGGAGTTATTTTGTGTATTACTTCCATATCGTGCGTTTTTTTTACTTCCGTGGTTTTGCTAGGCCTACCCAATAGAGATTATGTTGTTTTATGTTTATGGAAGTTCTATTTCCAAAACATTTTTTGCTAGTGGTAAATATAGACTGTAAAATATGGGTATCTATTTTATCGTTTCATGCATTGTAGTCGCCATGGAGATAACTATGGTCTATGCTTTGACCATAATAACAAAAAGTTTAAATTATTTATCTTTTGTTTACATTTATTTTAAATTGGGCATGATTGTCTTACATGGGTGTTTGAAAACCATCGCTCCACCATTGTTTTAAATTGACCTTTGTCTCTGCAAAAGCATTTCCCAAAAACAAAGCATGTGAACTGTTTGACAAAATGTCTCTACAAAATTGTTGGAAAATATGGTCTGCAAACTATTTGACAAAATGTCTCTGTGAAATGTTTGACAAAATGTCTCTAGTGAATTGTTTGACACAATGCCTCAAAGCATCTCTTCAGAATGTTTGACAAAATATCTCTAAAAATGTATGGTTTCTGTTTATGTAGCTAGTCCCATCTTGCCAAATGTTGTTGTTAGTTATAAATGGTCTCAATGTTACGATAGTATGCTTGTCTTCTTCCTACTTTGTCCATCATATTGCATGCCAATGGTTTGTAGAGGGTTCTTTTCTTTTCACTTATCTTGTAAACAATTTCTTCCCAATTATATATTATAGCGTATGGGTTTTTAAATTAAATAACATATGTTTAGATACAATTTACCTCTTTTAACACCATGTTCCTTTGCCACCCATGTCATTATGTGGGAGATTTATTTAAATGATTAGTTTGTATTATGTTTTTTCCCCAAATTATTTATTAATTCCCAAAAATATTCCATATTGTGGTCTTATTGAAATAGTTATTATATTACTATGTTATTTATTGTAATTATCTAATGCATTCATCTAAGTCTTGATACTTTATTTTTGTAAACTCATAGGAGGTAAGTTGTATAGGTGTATTAGATATCTTACCCAAGAACCATCAGTATTGATTCCCTTGATCACAATGATGTATGCAATGATCAATATTGACTGCAAGTCAACATTTTACTATACGGAGATATATGCCTTGAAACTACAACCACTATGAGAATTCAAGTCAACATGGTTGAAAAACACACCGTGTTTTTCAACAACGAATTTTAAACTAATGTCGTACTATAATTGAATTTATAGTCTACATTTTTTATACCTTCAAACAATCTCTATTGTTCAATTGTTTTCATACTACGGTTTCTTTATTTTCCTATTCTTGTTTTCGTAGTAATCTAAACCCACTTGCCATCCAAGTAGATCCATGGTTAAATTTTCTTAATTTATCATTAGTATATTTTTTCTTTTTCAATAATAAAAGCAAGTTTTGAAATTTTTGTATCTCTTAGTATAAAAGAAAATTTGCTCCTCTAGGTATTGTCTTCGTTGGCAAGTTAATGTAGATGATAGTAACTTGTTTCAACGATGGAGAGTAGAAGAACTTGAGAGGTCATCTTTCCGTAATGTAGAATAACTTGAGTGATGAAACCACATTAAAATTCATGACTGCTGATTCGAAAAGGTGGAGGAATTGATTCCAATTGAAATGTAACTTATTTGAGATCTTGACATTGACTTTTAAGGGAATTACAAATAATTCTATGACAAATGAGTTTCAACTAGGGTAATGTATAAATTTTGATTCACACAATGACAGAATCCTCTAAAATTTGCAACAAATCTCTGCCTTTGAGCTAAGAGAGCATGACCATGAAGTTTTAGAGAATATCATTAAGTGAACACAAAGAATTCCATGACAAAAATTTTGAAGGAAAATGGAAGAACACAATGAACAAAGAAAGAGGTGAGTGAAGCAAATTTGACAACTTTTTATGTTTCAACATCCAAGAATAGGTCGCATTATGTTTTAGGGGAATAATTAATATGTTTACAATGATATACAAGGTAATAAAAGGATTATGTATCAGTTGATCCCAAAACCAGTCTTAACTCAAGATTAGTATCTTTGTTTATCTAAATTTGTCTCTCAAATTTGTAATTCAAGATATCAAAGATAGAGGATACATTGTATTGATTCAATCGGGATATATCTATATTATGGAAGAATCCTATATCAAATTCCTATATAAAGGCAAGAGTTCAAGCCATGGATCGATACCTTGTTTTAATAAGTTTAATTTCAAAACCTCTCTTCAGACTTTCTACATTAATGGAATATATTCCATGGATAGGTGTGTCTTGAATTCAAGGTGAGATCTAGAAAGGAAGGTCATTAATCATTAATAATCAAGAGTGTACTCTTAAGCATCATTCACTATGATGTGATCCCCTCAATAGGATACCTAAGCATTTTGATTGGATTGTTATGATATGAATGAGAAAGAAAACAGAGTATATAGCTCCACTCCAGATTGAATATCAATGTAGGTTGAAAATAGTGAAGAATATTGTACAAGGGAGAAAGGGAAAATATAAGGTAAGTTATCTACTTAAGGTGTTGATATATATACAAGCACAAACATCAAAGAAGCAAAAAGAGACCCTAGAGAAATCTTTACATACCTAGAGAGAAGTGTAAATGATCATTAATTGTCATGAATGGGTAGTATTCTTGAGATCAATCATGCATATTTTTGGAGAAATGCTAAGGTAAGCTTGTTCTTGAGTCACATGATAGACTACATCATTGAGTATATAGATTTGATCAAATGAGAATAAATCAAGTATAAAAGTACAAGAAAAACGAGTTGGTAATTTCAATTAGGGCCTCCGTCAAGTAAAAATGAGATTGTGGATGATAGGACTAACAATACTTAATGTGAGGCATATCAATAATGGTTATGATCTGAATAGAGTTGAGCTAAGGTGGCATCAGTTTGTGGTATCAGAGCACTAGAAATACCTCTATATTTATGTGAGCAAACATTGACCTAAAGGCATTTAGAGTTATTCATATATACTATATGTAGCAATGATATTGTGATAAGTCAACCTGAATAAGTTATGTTACCCCTCAAACCAAAATTATACTCTTATTTTCCTTATCATTTTAGCACACTATGATATGATATTTTCTATTATTGAATTGTAAATGAATGTGGTCTGAATTAATGAAATTCATATACAATTTATTCAACTCTATATAAGCTAATTAGATAACTCCATTAAATTATATAGGGTTAATACACTATGTGATGAAATGTACAATTTATTCAACTCTATATAAGCTAATTAGATAACTCTATTTAATTAATTTAGGGTTAATACACTATGTGATGAAATGTGGATGTAATAACTAAAAAGAGAGTTAATTAATATTGAAGAAGATTAGGAAAAGGGGAAGATTAAAATAGGTTATTTATTGTCTCAAATTAGTTGGAAGTGGGGGAAATGGGGTTGACATATCGTGCATGTGTAAGCATTTTTTAACTTCAAGACTACAGTAAAGGATGCACATAGATAAAGAAACCATAAAAGAAACACAAATATATGGAAGTGTTAATCTAAAATAGTACTTTGAATCTTAGTAACGTGAGTAACATTTTATTTCATGGTTGGAATTTTCGCTTCACATTTTCCCCAAGGCGTCTCATTAAGAGTGTGTATCCCTTTTTAAAGAGTTAAAGACCATTGATTTTGGGAATCATGAGCAGAGGAACATTTTGCAATTTGAAAAATGAGGGACCACCTAGTTGTGTTTGATTTGAGGGAGAACCCACTTATGATTTCATCACAGACCTAGATAATATGGGATTTTACTATCTTCGCAAATTTTCATAAGCTTCTGAAAATAAAGGAACCTCTACTATTGATAGAAATAGGAGTGAGGATGAGTGTTTGAAGGTCTAATACTGTTGGATCCTTATTCATTTTAACTCTTGTCTACATAAAGTAAATATTAACTCTTGTCTACTTTAGTATGGTTGTTTTTTATGTTAGCTGATTTAGTATGTTTATCATATGTTAGTTGATGTTAGTTGATTTAGTATGTTTATCATAAGTTTAGTATGTTTTTTGATATAATTAATTGTAAACATTTAGTAATTTCTTAATATGATTGAGAGAACTTAGTTATGTTAAATGGAATAACATTAGAGTAAGTTTGTTTTTTTACTAATTATATTTGTATATAATGGTAATGTGCATATATAATTTGTATATAGAAAATTGTTTATTAGTTATATTTTTTTATGATGTAAGTTGAAGCTATAAAAATTATGTGATATGATACTCTCACTCTCAATTTGGCATATGGGGGCAAGTGCCTCTGCAAAGATAAGAATTGTGTGTGTTGAAGGGGCTTTCCCCTTAGGATGCCACATCAATATGCCCAACTATCGTTGTGTGATGAAGGGGCTTGCTCCTTAGGATTCTCGCGTTGATATTTGGGTGGTATATTGTGCTAAGAAGAGGTTTTTGAAGTCATATGGTGACCCTCCACTCAAAAATGCACCTTCCCATAATATCATAATTGTCCCTTTTGGAATGGATGGTTGTGATATTATGGGAGGGTGGATCTTGAGTGAAGGATAGCCTTGTCATTTATTGGGTGGATATTGGATGACGTATATTAGATTTGTCATGTATCGTACTAACGTTAATTGTATATTTTTGTATGCATGTGTGTTGTTGTATTTAGTTTCTCTTCTGTCTGGAGAAAATGAATACATGCAATTGTATTCATCTGAATCCCATCGGAATAACATTGACTACTCCCAAATTTCAGAGGGAGGAAACTTTCAAGAGGTCCACATTTGTGGTCTACATAGACCACCATCACCAAAATAAACCGTCAAAACCAGAAATTGCAAACATGGTTAAAGCCCGACTCAATTTGCCAAAAACTTTAGTGATTTATTTGTCTAAGTTCCGCACTATAGATTCTCATTCATGCAGATACGGTTTATCTTATGACATGATGGAGGAGGCCCAAAAGTACGAGCCTCCCCATAAGCTGAGGAAGATGGGAGTTCTGGTCATAAAACCGGTGATAGATCCAAAAAATTGTGCAAAAATATTGCACATGGAAGCAGCTCCAAGTTTGCTACTAAAAACAAAAAAAAAAAAAAATAGATATTGCTTTTATATGTTTTGTACTAAAAAACTTATGACATGTTTGAAAAAAACCTATATAAATATTTAATTTTTGTCGAATGTTGATTCACACGAGCTTAAATATATTTTATTTTGTTGTTCGAATATATTCTTGATTCACATGAGCTTAAATATTAAATATGTTTTGCATTGGATTAAATATGTTTTCCATAGTATGAAAATGTGTTTCTACGAATTATATTTTTAAAATTACTAATGTTTATATATTTTAGAGAAAGTTTAGATTATTAAAATTCATTTATGTTATAATTATATTTAGGTACCAAATGCGTATTGGTAACGATTTTCTAAAATCTTCACAACCCCAAAAATGAAATGTCTTCAAGGCTTATTTGAAACCAATCAGTGAAGTCTAGTTAAAAAAGGAAAAATTAACAAGGTCTAAAAATATTTAAATATTCATGTCAAATTCACTAAGTATGGGTTATGATCATTTGTCCTATTTAAGATTGTATTGGTGCAAATATCATTTCCATTTATTTATTATCTTGTGTAGTTCTAATTCTTTTCTAGGTCAGTGCACTTGACAAGGAATTTAAGTCCAAAAGGTTTTGGTAAACTACATGTTTATGAGAAAAGAGTCCCCATTCTCTTTGAAATTTATCCATGTGACCCTTAGTCTACCTTATTCTCATTTTTGATAGTCATATATCAATTTTTTTATTTGTGTGTCAATAGTGTTCTAATATGAGTTCAACTCATCTAGAGATGCACATGTACCCTACTTAATCTACATAATATAGAAAATCAATATTGTTTGAAAATGAGTTAATTCTAGAGAATTCAAGTACTCATTGAAGCATGTAATTTTAATACTAGATATACATTACAATGGTTTTGTAGTGAATAAACTATAACAATTATTGGAATGTCGTTCACATTATTATATGTTATTGATGGACTTGTTAAATATCAAGAAAGATTAGTATATTTGATAAAATGAAAACCCCAAAACATATTATTGTTTCCTTATGGTTTAAAATTCAGCATCCCATTTAGGGAAAGCTAAAGAAGTACATTTTACCATTGATTGTAATGAAGTTTTAGAAACTTGAGAGAGTTTTTGGAAAATCTACTCATAATAACATATTTTGAATTAAAGTGCACAATATTACTTGGAATGTCAAGTGTATGGTTTAGGTATGCTTGAAATGTCAAGTGTACAGTATACACTTGTTGGTTCTGATAAATGTAAGTTTTCTAGTTTTCCGTGTCTCATAAAAATCAATTGTACTACAAGATTTGGATGATCATCTTCTTGTCACTTCCCAAGAACATGATAAATATAAACTCTATATTGGATGATCATCTTCTTGTCACTCCTACGAACATGATAAATCTAAACCCTATGTACTAGATATTTCTTTATTGATTTGGTTTTGAAAACTAATCAAATGTTATTTGTTGTTCTACACCCATTTTAACCCTAATAAAATGTTTATAGATATTGATATTGCAAATAGATAGAAATATATCTATTCATAATACTGATCAATTTATTAAGTGATTTACTCTAATTTAATATTTACCCATTACATTTATGAAATCATAATTATAGGAAAAGATATTTTTAAAATTATTCTAAATTGTTTCCCTAAAAGAAGTCGCTCACGAACACATGATGTTAACTCATTTAGAGTGTATGTCCCTAGACAAAGTACTAACTCCATTGAATCTCCAATAAGAAATCATTATTAATGAATGAACTCGGGAGAAAATGTTTTAGGGCCTTGTCATATGTTAAATTACAAATGTTTGTATTGAAAAATTCAAATTTGAAGTGTTCATTCTATTTTTGTATGTTTTCTTACGATATATTTTTGTCCATTATAAAGGTAAACATGGTTGCCATTTGGAGATTGGAAATTCATGGAGTTTTAAATACCTCTAAAAATCTTGCATGTTCATCGTTCATATTATAAGACCACTGATGGAAGCAAGATAGTAGAAAGAGGTACAATTGTCAGAAATGCCACTATGACCTTCCACCAGGCTGAGTATAGGGCCTTGATATTGGGTCTTGAGGAAGCAATACGCCACGATGTTTGGAACATTTGTGTGTTTTCTCATGATATGCTTGTTGTGAAACAAATGACTGGTGTATACTAATGTAACAATGTAAATCTTTCAATTCTTCGAGTTCAAGCGTTAGAAAGTGTATCTCGCTTTGTGAAATATTCAAACATGCATGTAAAAGTTAACAGAGGTAGGTTAGATGTATGTCAAGTGTCTAGAGACACTATAAACCAAGAAGTGGTAGTTTTGCTAGCACTTGCCATGGAAGACATTTCAATATGATATATGTACACATTGTATTTCATTTTTATGTAATGGTAGACATACATTATTTATTAGATTGTGAATAACTAATATTAAGTGAATTGTATCCAATGTATATATTATATATTTTGTGGATAATATAATGATACATCATATAGTGTTGGTTGATAAACCAGGCATGTTTGATACATCATGCTTTATCCTATCTTGTCTTTTAACACACTTGCAATTCACATTTCATGTTTACTTCGGAAACATCTAGAGTCTAGTATCCAGTTTTGAAAAATAATGTGTATAGCTAATTTTGTCACAAATTATTTATTGTGTACGATTTTCTCAATATGAATGCAAAATACGAATAAATAAGTTTGTGCACCATTTGTTTCAGTTTAAATTGTTTTACAATGCATCGCTTCAACGATGGTTATGACAATGCACATGAACGAAACATGCAGAAGCTTGGTGACATGGGTCGATCCATGTTCACAATCCATTCTTATGTTTTCAGGAAGACATAAATAATGAGACAGTAATATATAACTTTGTGAACATTAATTTTTTATCGTAGCAATGTACCTAATGTCATTTGTTGGGATAACAATTATGAAATTGCTGTCTTTTCACATAGGTTTCTTCACATTCCATGATGGTAATATTCAAATATGTGAACATTACTTCTTTTGAAAATACTTAATATTTTATGTTGGGCTAATAGTTATGCACTTGGACTCCCTAGATACAAGAACCTTCACATCACATGGCGCGTACGCGTTTCACAAGCGTCATAGAGGAAGCAAAGGGAGATGATCCTCCAATAGTTGATGGTGATACGTCATATGGTCCTTCTCGAGCCCATTCACTCAGATATCCATGAGCCACCCATAGAGTATATAACCGAATATGTTAATGGTCGTATTCATTATTTCTACCAGCATGGATCATGTGTTGTTAGTGGGGATGTTAGATTTTCGAGTTGCATAGACTAAATTGACATCACCAAGTAGAACACAATCTTCCCTCCATGGAACCTCATAAGTGTGGTCATAAGCATACGGGAAACGTCCACCTATCTTTCAAGATAGAAGCAAGGCATACGTGTAAAAGAGGGAGGTGGATGTGAACTATGTCTTGAGGCAACGATTCTACTTGCAGAATGGAGGAGGGTTATCGATTGAGTTTGTAAAAAATAATGCAAATCTCGATTTGAGGAGTTGAGCCAGGAAGGAAAGAGGGAGGTGGATGATGTAATGCATGCCTACGATTCAACGAAGATGTGAAAGGTGAGAGAGGAGCATTGGTTGAGAGCGAGAGGAAATAAAAACTCAAATATCGAAACAGAGGTAAATTTAAGATTAGTATAGTATTTTATATATTATGTTTGGTTGGAAATCAAAAACTTAATATTATGTCATGAACAGAAGCTAGAGAAGAGGGTGGAACAAGTATCGAAATGTTGACCCCCTACGAATGATAACGTAAGTAATTATTGGTCTTTCGTAAGTAAGGATAGAATGTAGTTTTTGTTTATTTTTGTATATACTAACTGTAGGCGTGCATAGGATTATGACATTCCCTTGTGTCAACTCCTACGCCAACAGAGAGACTCAATTTGTAGTGTAAAATAGAGAGAGGTAAAAACCACTTAACACGCACTTGAAAAATGTATGTTGCCTTATGTTGTTGATACTTAAATTGTCTTGATGAATCGATTGTTGTAGGTGGATGTTTGTGATAACACACCCCCTTAACAATCAGCCCGTGGTCTTGATCTTATTGGAAAGATAGCTTCACGTGAGGTAAGAGAGGTGGAGATGAAAATCCTGAAGTTGCAGCATTTTTTCTAGTTGAGGAGAGAGAGGGTGACGAGGGAGGCACGAGGAGAGGGGCATAAACTTCGTTGTTGACAGTACGAGAGAGGGTGGAGCTAGACTGGTAAATTATTGAATGTTCTCATTTGATTTTATGTATTCTTTTTTGGTGAAATTAAGAAAAAGTTACTAATGAAATTGAGATTATTGTTATTCTATGCTTTTCCTGATGGGGTCGAAGTCAAGTTAATGTCAGATAATATGGTTTTCGCGAGAGGAGTGGTTTGTGATAGTATCCCGCATGCAAAGTGTCATTGAATCACACTCCCCAAATTTACTATCAAAGTGATTATTTCTGAGGCCATTGTTCCCACTGCTCCATTGCCCTACCCTAATACATTTACAAACACTTTGGCAGAGTGTGTCAAAGGGTTTGTTATTTGGGATCTTAGCGATATCAGACTTGACACTCGTGAAGAGGAAAGTAGATGTAATGGATGATTTAATTTAATTATGTGTTTAACTGAGAGATTCATCTACGTTGACTTATTTACTATATGGTTGGCTTTCAGGATGATGTGGTACAGGTTGAGACAATGCACCATACTCGAGATAAAGACATCGGATGCCCCACCCGTTCTTGGCATCACACCAAATTCTGTTCATAGAAATGAGAAGAAACGTATTAGATTTTATGATGGATTATTGTCTATCGCTAACACTAGGCAGTGAAGGAGATGAAAACATTTATTGTATAACATTGATTGCGAGAATTCGGATTACTATATGTGTGTACATGATGATGATGTTACTTTAATGTGTTTGAGGTGTACGATTTATTATTGCATTATTGATATATTGAATATGGTTTTTGGTTATGGGTCATATATAGTTCTCCATTTACGTTTTGTTTATAGTGCATTAGATGGTTTTTATTCTTGTTATGTGACATTCCATTTATTGTATAAATGATGATGTTGTCATTGTGTATCTGGTTAATGTATTAATGTGACTATGGATTGTGGATTATGGTTTATGGTATGTGGTTACATAGTTGTTTTCTTCTTCCTTGTATGTCTACTTGGGTTTGACGTGTTTAGTAATTTATCGTAGATAATTCATAATTTTGCTTTCAAATTTTGTGTATTATGGATTATGGTTTGTGGTTTATGGTTACATAGTTGTGTTCTTCATCCATGTATGCGTACTTGGGTTTGATGTTCTTACGAAACTTTTGTATATATTTCATCCATGATAATATTTTGTTAAGTATAAGTTAAGTGCATTATTTCCTTTCCAATTATGTTGAATGGTAACAGATAATAATCAATTGTTTTAATACAAGTTTATTTAGATGGAAAGGAAAAAAAAGTCTAGAAAGCACAAGGATTCACCAATGTAAGAACCAAATTATTATGAAACATTCGATAGTGAAACTTATTCGTTCAAATATAATGCAAAGAGCTCTACAAACAAAGATGTCGGTGTTACTACAGACAAGAAGATGAGTCTTCCCGTCAGTTCGTATGGATTTAGAAATGAAACTTGTAACAAAGAAGACAAAGATGTATCAAAACCGAGTGTGAAATATTTGCATTGGAAAATTTATATTTTATGAAAAAAAAGGAAATATTGGATGAAATAGGAGAAATTTCCTCAAGGAAGATGGAGTTGGAGCTCGAGGTTCAGGAGTTAGAACTAGAAATTAAGAATTGGGAGACAATGCATGAAGTGGATAAAAAAGTGTTTGCAAATCAAGTAGCAAACTTTAATACCATTCTTAAAATACACGAAGATCAGAAGGAAGTATGGAAGAAGATGTACATGCAGGCCAAGGTGACAATTGAGGAAAAAACACCAGGCACTCCCACCCAAGACAATGATAACAAATGAATATACCAGTCATATAGCCTTTGAGATGAAAATATGCTTGTTAAACACATATTGAACTTACTTATATATTTGACATCAAGTGTGTTATTGTACTTTTATATTTCACTTACATATTTGACAAATTTTACTTATATATTTGACATATATGTATAGATATTGATTATGTGGTATGCAAAAATTAGTTATATTTAATGAATTTTGCCTTTGTAGCATAATAGATGATATGGATAGACGTATGTGGTTATATTATAATTATTAGATGTATGTGATTTTACACTAATATGGTTATTTTTCGGTTGATGTTATGATGTGCACATTAATTAGTATTTAGATCATGTATATGAATTGCTATATTTGGTATGCGATGTGATGAATAAGGAAGAGTAATACAAGTGTGATTAGAAGACAAGTGTATATATGTGTGATGAGGTTGTTACTTTAATGTGTTTGATGTTTACAATTTAGTATTACATTCTTGTTAAATTGAATATGGTTTGTGGTTTTGTTTATAGTGCATTATATGGTTTTTATTTCTTGTTATGTCACATTCCATTTATTGTATAAATGATGATGTTGTCACTATGTATATGGTTAATGTATTAATGTGACTATGGATTGTGGATTACGGTAAATGGTATATGGTTACTTAGTTGTGTTCTTCTTTCGTGTATGGTATATGGTTACAATTATGTTTGAATGTTAACATATATTAATTGGTTGTTTAAATACATGTTTAATTAGATGGCAAGACAAAAGAAGGTTGGAAAGCGCAAGGCCTCACCAGTGCCGGAACCGAAAGATTATGCAAAATTCTATAGTGTCAATACTAATGTGTTTGGAAAGACTATAAAGAGCCCTACAAACGAAGATGTCGAAGTTGGACAAGAAGATGAGTCATCCTCGTCATTTTTATGGAAATAGAAATGAAACTTGCAATGAACAAGGAAAAGTTTTATAAAATCGAGCGTGAAAGACTTAGATTGCAATATTTAAAATTGTAAAAAAATAAGGAATTATTGGACCAATTACTAGATGCTTCCTCGAGGAAGATGGAGTTGGAGCTTGAGGTTCAAGAGTTGGAATTAGAAATTAAGAATTGGGAGACAACATGTGAATCAAACAAAAAGTGTGTAAACTTTAATTGTTGTTAAAATTCATGAAGGTCACAAAGAATTATGGAAGAAGATGTACATCCTGGCCAAGGCGTCGACTAAGAAAAAAGTACCAGTCGCTCACACCGAAGACTATCCAAGTGACCTTTGACATAAAATATGACTTTGTAATAAAATGACACTATCCATGTGACCTTTGACATCAAAAGATGTTGGTTAAACATATATTTTAGTTTTTAAAAGAGTAAATAATAATTAAACCATCAAAACATAATAAAATATTAGAAGGTTTTAAAATCAAATAACAAGATTTAAATTGGAATAAGATTTAAAATGTGCGAGTATTGTGAATGTTACTTCTAGTTAATGTACATATTATAGAGAATTTGAATTTCAAGTACTCATTGAAGCATGTAATTTTCATACTACATATACATTACAATGGTTTGATCTTAGTTTAAATGTGTGTTACCATTCATTAAGACTACAAAATTGTTTTCATTGCTTCAAGTCTAACTTCTCATCTTCTCATAGTTTTTTTGCAGTGTTATACAGATTTGATGCGAAGGATTTTCCGTTTCAAAAAAATGTTTTGGTTTTCAAGAAGTTTGCAAGAATAATATTGGTTATTTCAATGTAATTCATTATTATCATCCAGTCTTATAAGAGATAATTAGTATTTTCTATGGTTACTATAAATTTGGTGTAAATGTATAAATGGTTTGTCTAATATTATGATTTTATCACATTGTATCCACTGTAATATGGGCTCCACACATGGGTTTAAATAAAAAGGAGTGGAACTTGTGTTATTTTGGTTGTGTTAACATTCATATAAAAACTATTGATTATAAATTAATCATGCATGTTATATCTACAAACGATATCTCTTATGATTTCATGTTATATCTACAAAGAATATGATTTCATCTTTTCATTTTGTTATGTGTTTTAACGTGTCAAAAACTCGCTCTATTTTTTCATCACTTCGATAAAACAACCCTTGTCCACCTGATAATTATTTGATGTGGATTGCATTGTTAAAACAAGGAGGAAATGCATCGTGGGTTGCACCTTGTTATAAACCGAATTACGTTTTCAAAGTGCTGAAAAACACTGTGTATTTTTCAACGTGTCGAAAAACACACTATTTTCCAGCACTTCAAAAAAAATCGACCATTGTGAACCTGATAAGTAGTTGATGTGGATTGCATCGTTACAACAAGGAGGAAATGCATCGTGGGTTGCACCTTGTTATAAACCAAATGTGTTTATCAAAGTGTTGAAAAACACAGTGTGTTTTTTAACGTGTCGAAAAACACACTATTTTTTTCATCACTTTGAAAAACTTCAACCCTCGTCCACCTGATAATTATTTTATGTGGATTGCATCATTAGAACAATGAGGAAATGCATCACGGGTTGCACCTTGTTATAAATCGAATTACATTTTTAAAAGTGCTGAAAAACACCGTGCATTTTTCAACGTGTCAAAAAACACACTATATTTTTTAATCGATTTGAAAAAACCAACTCTTCTCCACCTGATAAGTAGTTGATGTGGATTGCATTGTTTCAATAAGGAGGAAATGCATCACAGGTTGCACCTTCTGGAGAACTAAACTGCATTTTTCAAAGTTTTGAAAAACACCGTGTGTTTTTCAACGTGTCTTAATACTCGCTTTATTTTTAATCAATTTGAAAAAACAAACCTTGTCCACCTGATAAGTAGTTGATGTGGATTGAATCATTACAACAAGGAGGAAAAACATCATGGGTTGCACCTTTTGATAAACCAAATTGCATTTTTCAAAGTGTTGAAAAACACCGTGTGTTTTTCAACGTGTCAAAAAACTCGCTCTATTTTTAATCACTTTGATAAAACCAAATATTCTCCACCTGATAATTATTTGATGTGGATTGCATCATTACACCAAGGAGGAAATGCATCATGGGTTACACCTTTTGAGAACCAAACTATATTTTTCAAAGTGTTGAAAAACACCATGTGTTTTCAACGTGTCTTAAAACTCACTTTTTTAAAATCAATTTGGAAAAACCAACTCTTCTCCACCTGATAACATATTTTATGTGGATTGCATTGTTACACCAAGGAGGAAATGCATCATGGGTTGCACCTTTTGAGAACCGAATTATGTTTTTTCAAAGTGTTGAAAAACACCGTGTGTTTTTCAACGTGTCTTAAAACTCGCTCTATTTTTTCATCGATTTGGAAAAACCAACCCTTTTCCACCTGATAAATAGTTTATGTGGATTTGCATCATTACAACAAGGAGGAAAAAACATCATGGGTTGCACCTTTTGGAGAACCGAATTGCATTTTTCAAAGTGTTAAAAAACACATGTGTGTTTTTCAACATGTCTTAAAACTCACTCTATTTTTTAATCACTTTGGAAAACCAAATCTTCTCCACCTAATAATTATTTTATGTGGATTGCATCATTACAACAAGGAGGAAATGCATCATGGGTTGTACCTTTTATAAACCGAATTATGTTTTTCAAAGTGTTGAAAAACACCGTGTTTTTCAACGTGTCTTAAAACTTACTCTTTTTTTAATCAATTTGGAAAAACCAAACCTCTTCTCCACCTAATAATATTTGATGTGGATTGCATCATTACAACAAGGAGGAAATGCATCGTGGGTTGCACCTTGTGATAAACCGAATTACGTTTTTCAAAGTGCTCAAAAAACACCAGTGCGTTTTTCAACGTGTCGAAAAAACTCGCTCTATTTTTTCATACTTTGAAAATTCAACCCTTATCCACCTGAATAATTAGTTGATGTGGATTCAATTTTTATAAAAAGGAGGAAAAGCATCGAGGGTTAAACCTTTTGGAGAACCAATTATGTTTTTCAAAGTGCTGAAAAACACCGTGTGTTTTTCAACGTGTCTTAAAACTTGCTCTATTTTTTCATCACTTTGATAAAACCAACCCTTGTCCACCTGATAATTATATGATGTGGATTCAATGTTTCCAACAAGGAGAAAATGCATCGTGGGTTGCACCTTGTGATAAACCAAATTGTGTTTTTCAAAGTGTTGAAAAAACACAATGTGTTTTTCAACGTGTCTAAAAACTCACTCTATTTTTAATCGATTTGGAAAAAACCAACCCTTGTCCACCTAATAAATATTTGATGTGGATTGCATTGTTCAAAAGGAGGAAAATCATCGCATGGGTTGCACCTTTTGGAGAACCGAACTATGTTTTTCAAAGTGTTGAAAAACACCATGTGTTTTTCAATGTGTCTTAAAAATCACTCTATTTTTTAATCACTTTGGAAAAACCAACTCTTCTCCACCTGATAATTATTTTGATGTGGATTGCATCATTACAACAAGGAGGAAAATGCATCATGGGTTACACCTTTTTGGAGAACCGAATTGTGTTTTTCAAAGTGTTGAAAAAAACTCGTGTGTTTTTCAACGTGTCGAAAAAACTGCTTTTTTTTTTCATCACTTGGAAAAACCAACCCTTTCCACTTGATAAGTAGTTGATGTGGATTGCATCATTTACAACAAGGAGGAAAAGCATCGTGGGTTGCACCTTTTGGAGAACCAAACTGCATTTTTCAAAGTGTTGAAAAAAACCGTGTTTTTCAAAGTGTCTTAAAACTTGCTCTACTTTTTCATCGCTTTGAAAAAAACCAACTCTTCTCCACCTAATAATTATTTTATGTGGATTACATCATTACAACAAGGAGGAAATGCATCATGGGTTGCACCTTTTGAGAACCGAATTATGTTTTTCAAAGTGTTGAAAAACACCGTGCATTTTTCAACGTGTCGAAAAAAACTTGCTCTTTTTTTAATCAATTTGGAAAAACCAACCCTTGTCCACTTGATAATTAGTTTATGTGGATTGCATCATTACAACAAGGAGGAAATGCATCGTGGGTTGCACCTTGTGATAAATCGAATTGTGTTTTTCAAAGTCGTTGAAAAACACTGCATGTGTTTTTAAACGTGTCTTAAAAACTCACTCTATTTTTTAATCGATTTGA
Source organism: Taxus wallichiana var. yunnanensis (assembly GCA_018340775.1). Taxonomy (NCBI): domain Eukaryota; kingdom Viridiplantae; phylum Streptophyta; class Pinopsida; order Cupressales; family Taxaceae; genus Taxus; species Taxus wallichiana. Next base: position 364,580,870 of record CM031233.1, read on the forward strand.
AAAAAATTCAACCCTTGTCCACCTGATAAGTAGTTGATGTGGATTGCATCATTCCAAAAAGGATGAAATGCATTGTGGGTTGCACCTTTTTGATAAACCGAATTACGTTTTTCAAAGTGTTGAAAAACATCATGTGTTTTCAACGTGTCTTAAAACTCACTCTATTTTTTAATCACTTTGGAAAACCAACTCTTCTCCACCTGATAATTATTTTATGTGGATTGCATCATTACAATAAGGAGGAAAATGCATCGTGGGTTCATGTTGTTATAAACCGGATTGCGTTTTTCAAAGTGTTGAAAAATACAATACATTTTTCAACATGTCGAAAAACAAACTCTATTTTTCAGCACTTTGAAAAAATTCAACCCTTGTCCACCTGATAATTACTTGATTTTCTTTACATTGTTACATAAAGGTGGAATAGAATCATGGTTTGTACCTTGTGGAAAACAATGGTTCATTTTTTATAGTGTTGAAAAAGGTTTGTTTTTCACTTTGTGTGCTTTAAAAACACTTTGAAAGCAATAAAAATTGACATGATAATTTGTTACTATTGATTACATCATTTCATCATAATTACATCATCTTTCTGTTTGTTAAAATATTTTCTACTATCCATATATTACATGAGCGGTTCTACGTTGGCTAACACCAATGAGCACTTTTTTAAATACTCTAAAAATAATCAAAGAGTAGGTCAGTTGTACACGTTCCATATTTATGTATTTTAAATATACGCAATGTACAATCTCATATACATGAATTTTAAATGTTTACAATTCTAATATAGGCCCACTCAACATGCCATACATTTACTTTCCAAAGCTCAACCTGCTCATTCCGTAAGATACATCTCTCTGCATATCCATTGCATCTGCAACACAATGCATTAAATATTAGACAAGATATCAAAGGATTTTTACCTTACATATAGTAAATAAATGTATTGAAATTAAGGACATTCAATACACACCTTGTGCAGATGCTAAATTTTTAAAAGATAAAATGCGGGGATATGTTTCATCTGCATTTGAACCACCTACAAAATAAATGATCAATATGTTAGTCTTCACCTCCACAATTAAAATTTCTTGCGAATTCACAATCACACCAATAATTCAATGTTTTAACCTGTAGGTTCCATTTGTGTGGTTTCTCTCCTCTTTGCATGATTTCGTGGGAAATTGGAAGCATTCGTAGTCTTCAACGCGATTGTTCAAATCTTCTACAATGACTGGCCTCTTAGTCACACTGTGGTGGCATTTTTACTCACACTAAACCATGGACATGCATGGGTGGTGGTTGTCTCATTGACATCTCCTTTGAAAGTAACATCCAACATATTTGATGCTTCTAGGTCTCTCCTAAACCTTTGAACACATTCAAAGAATGTTTTTTTCTATTCATTTGTACTCAATCGTGTATCAAGACTGACTTCAAGAATTCTTTAGATGTGTGTTCCATAAAATTTGAATCTTTCTATCATCAAACCACCAACCCCAACTATTTTAGGAGTTCATGTGACGTATAAGACATTATAGAAAGTTATTTATTTATACACTAGGTTTTTCAATATCATTGTACACATGAATACACAATGTCACCTAATCATAAATATGTGTGATGAACATTATCATTGACATCAATTAATTGATTGAAGGCATTAACAACTAACCATCAACTATCAGTGATTGTTGAGGTGGTGAGGAGGGGCCATCCCATAACATGCCATCATTTACATGTTTGTCTCTGCATAGGTATTGGTTCACTTGCACGAGAAATGAAAACAATTTCAACACATGCTTTTTTCATTACAACTTATGCTTAGCAATCTATATCACTACTTGCCACATACGATGACATTGAATTACCTTCCACTTCTGCTACTGGATACGATGAGGAGGGGCCATCTCGGAACGTGTCTTCATTTATCGTGCTTGTCTCGCATAATAAGTACTAGCTCCTGCACGTGAAAGGAAAACAATTTCAACAAGATGATTTTTTCATTACAACTTATGCTTAGCAATCTATATCACTACTTTCCACATATGATGACATTGAATTACCTTCCACTTTTGTTGTTGGATATGGCGAGGAGGAGCCATCACAGAATGTGTCTTCATTTACCCTCTTTGTCTCCCCATAAGTATTGGCTCCGCACGTGAAATGAAAATAATTTCAACATGATGCTTATTTTGTTACGACTTATGCTTAACAATCTACATTGGTAACATATGATGGCATTGAATTACATGTCACTTCTGGTGCTTGATATGATGACATCGACACATATTTCTTGTGAAAATCCAACGCCTTCAACATGTGCTTACATATGTTTCCTCTGATAGCCCAAGCACATTCGCATACATCCAAGGCTCGCATTGCCTTACCAAATACCATGTGCTTCTAGTTGTTTGGCTCCTCACCCACAATTGATTGCAATCAAGCGTAATTGCAAGGCAATCTGTATCAGGAATACTCTTTGCTCTCTCAACCACTATCAATAGTTGTCTTTCTTTTTTGAAATTGGTCAAGAAGCTAGATTTTTGCAACTTCCTCTTGTGTTTGTAAAATGGCTCCACCTTGTACACAAGTGTGTAGAACAAATAGTCCATCCGGTGAGTACATTTTTTTATCTATCACACAAGTATCTAGTCTTCAAAAAACAATGGTAGGACTCGATGGATGTGTTTGTTTCTTGATTTGCATGGGAGAAGTTTCTAAAATTTGTTGCCCACATAGCTATCAAGTGACATGGATTGAAAATCAGTGACACTATAAACCAAGAATTATAATTGATGGTAATTAATAAGGAAACACACAAAGGATCGTACTCACCAACACGTTCTTTCTCTCACACCATGTATTCTGAAGTACTCGAGGAACTTAGTTTCCTCTTTGAATTCATTAAAGAAGTCTTGAATGATTCAAAATGTGTGCTCGTGATGCATTTTCAGAACCATACATGATGGTACCTAGTCTCTCAAAAATATTCCACCTGGACTCCTTGCTACAATACATGTGCACATTTTTCAACCATGCCCATGTGCATGTGCCATAGGCATAACACTACATGACAACCAAAAACACACCTGATGGCTTGGATTTTAGCCGACATCATCATCCGTAATGAATGCATTGATCTGCCAATCGACACGAAGGCATTTTCCTCATTTTTGGACTTCCGCCAACCACCCGTAAATGTCTTCAATTTTATTCCTCGAAGAAATGGCCCATGCTATGGGCACCCCAACCTCTTGCTCGTCAAAAAAAGTAATGTGTATAATTGGTACTGTAAGGAATATGACATCAAATGGTAACATGGGGTTTAATATAACAGAAAGGGAACATTATTAATGATACATAAATTACACATCATTTCAAAATTCATTCCAATTACTTACGCCATATTTGTTGGTAGAAAACGTCAAGTCCATGGAGATTATGGAATTGTGAATGTTGAACCATTCTCTCACACATCCATGGTGTTTGCAACCCCATAATGAATGGAATGGTGGTTCCATTTGGGCATTGATAGTAGAAAAAATGTCTCTTCCTCTCGCATGCCATAAGTTCACGCTCATGGCATCATCGGTGTGCTTTTGAGACCTTCTGCAGTGAACTCTTTTCCATGCATTCACCACATCCTTTCTTGTCATGTATTCATCCCTCTTGCTCGATATACCCATTGGATGGATCCTCTATATATTTATCGTACACCATTTCCATGGTGACTCCCATCAACAAAAGACTCTCGATATAAGTTTTGCATTCATTTGATAAGTACGGGGCAACATTCAAATGAGGATCATTAATGGTATTTTCATTCCTCCCATGACAACACTCACCATTTACATCACAATGAAACAAATTGTTGTATAATATTATGGCCACTGTCGGTCTCCCATAAAAAACCTTCACATTGAAATGACATTGGCAACCCCTTTTAATTATACACCTACTCACTTTTTCACTTGTTATGGCTTATTTCTATTGTCGTTTGGACCATATGAACACCAATAGCTGCATTAAAAATGGTAACATCAAATGTTATACAAATGTTTATGAAAAGAACATACAAAAATAATTTGTTAGAAAATGTCCGAACCTAGTATATGACTTGGTTGTATGATGGTTTAGGATTTTCTATATTTGTTGACTTGTGATTTGTGTGGGTAGAAGGTAGTCTCAAAATTTTTGTTAGAACCTTCCCCTTTAGAAATGCTTGTAGTCTTGTGAGTGGTATGGCGGCACAAATGTCGATGTTCGGCTCATCCCCTATTGGTGTCCATTCTAGGTCATCATATGAAAACTGACTCTTTTCCTCTGTAATCTCTTGGACATGAAGATCGATCATGCTCTGCCATTTGGGCCTCCTTCCCATCCTAAAAATTATTACATGTAGTTTTGCATCGTTAATGAAACAATTATTTCATACTTTCCGAAATAAATTTTGACTTGTGATTGATCATCATCAACATGAATACCATCTTAAAACATTGGAAGCATTCAAATTTTTGTCTAATTCAAAAGCCACGTGTATAAAAGACAGTATTGAAATGCAAGGAAAACAACAATTTATATCACAATATGGTCATCTATAATGTGACAAAGAATGTGACATAATAAATATAATGTGACAAAGACTGTTACAAAATTAATATTATTTCAAATACACTTATTCAATGTTGAGAGAAACTTCCATAGAAAATATTATAATTAACCTTATAAATATAATTCACATCGTATAATAATATATTTTATGGTGCTTATTTTATTTATTAAATAATATTTTTCAAAAATGATGTATATAAAATAGAAATTATTACATTTAGCTAAAAAAATAAAAACTATCGAAACAAGAACATGTTTATTTAAAAAAGTCACAAATAAAAAAAAATTAAAAAATTAAAATATTAAAACATCTTTTATATATACATATTTGTAAATATATATATATATATATATTATGCATGCCAAAACACAATAATTAAACAACAATAACATAATAATCTTCGCAACACCCATATACCCTTCTTTTTGAAAAAATGAACTTACAAACTAAAATTGAGGAATATAGATATTTCAAAAATTTCACACTTTTATTTGAATTTTAGAAATGGTGCTAAAATTTTGAATCGTAATAAAAATTATTTGTTATACATTCTAAACAACTAGTATTCATTGGCATATTGAACTATCTATAATATACATATAATTTATAAATTGTTAATAAATTGAGGACTATTTTTTAGAACTCTTGTAGTTTTCAAACTTTTTATGTGAACACCCTTCATCTTCAGTTTACGTGGAAGCTCGTATTTTTGTATGTCTTCATTTTACAAACAAGATCGGAGAAATTAGGCTCCTGGTATTCATATTCAATACACAAAAGAGTAACTAGTACACAACAAAAATATACAATTAATGTTAGTACGATACATGAAAAATCTAATATACGTCATCCAATATGATAAAATAATCACAACATCAGAAAGCTAATATCCATGACAAATTCAAGTATCAATAAATGCCAACGGTTATCCTTCACTCAAGATGCACCCTCCCATAATATCACAACCATCCATTGCAAAAGGGACGGTTGTGATATTATGGGAGGGTGCATTTTGAGTGGAGGGTCGGCGGGCGACTTTAAAAACCTCTGCTCAAACATATATACCACCCAACTATCGATGTGGAATCCTAAGGGCAAGCCCCTTCATCACACGCAATGATAGTTGGGCATATCGATGTGGCATCCTAAGGGCAAGCCCCTTCACATGCACACATCGATTCCTGTCTTTGCAGAGGCACTTGCCCCCATATGCCAAATTGAGAGAGAGTATGATATCACATAATTTTTATAGCTTCAACTTACATCAAACATTCACAACATTACAATTACCAATATTTAACAACTAATAAAAAATATATATACAAATGATCTACACATTCACAATATTTACAACTATAATGCATCTAGGAAATCAAACTTTTCCTAATATTGTATTTAATTTAACACAACTAAGAGCAATGAAATTACAACTAAGAGCTCGAAGATCACATGCATATTTAACCAATACCAACGTAATATCAACATAATTAACTATTCTCATACCAATGATTAATAAACACAAATTGTAGAAATTACTGAATCCTCTATCATTTATTAACAAATACGTGAATACAATAATACCATAATAATAAACTAGTTCACACTATTATTTAGTGTCTATATACTAAACAAAATATTTGACCACGTCATTCATTTTGAAAAGATACTTCCAAACAATTGTTCGATATATTTGTACTTAAGATAAAGTTTCATGTTATATTTATCCTTGTGTATATCAAGAACATAGATTTGTTCCTATTTACAAAGTATTAGGTAATAGATATGACATCAAATTGCCACCTTTTCTTACAGTTTCAAATATATTAATTAATAATAATAATGAAAACTATAATTATTTTCTAAAGTTTAAGGTTCAAGGTTTAGGGTTTTGGGCTTAGGGTTTAGGGTTTGGGGTTTAAGGCTTAGGCCTCAAGGTTCAGGGTTTAGGGTATAAGGTTTAGGGCTTTAGGTTTAGGATTAGGGTTTAGGGTTTAGGGTTCAAGCTTTAGGGTTTATGACTTAAGGTTGAGGGTTTAGAATTTAGGGTTTATCCTAAATAACATAATTAGGAAAACTTAACACTAATATGACACCGTAAACAATCAAATGATATCTTAAAAACTAATGTGATACCCTAAACACTGAAATATTGATATGACATAAAACACTAATGTGTCACCACCAATAATACATTTGGGACACACTATTCACTAATGTGACATCCTAAACATTGATATGACACCCTAAACACTATTACGAGACCCTAAACAAGTTATAGAGTCATGTAGAAACCCTAAAAATTCAAAATTCATACCTATTCCTAGTCATGCCTATCACATGCACAATGTTCCAAATCAGATCTAGAATACATTTAAACCCATTATCCTCCCACATTCTAGTAGAATTCAATATAAGCCCCATACTCCATTTTTTACTATCATTTGAATAAGAAAAGGGGTTTGATACACATATTGTTGAGGTAATGTACTTTTGAGATATCTCATAAAGAAAGTCCTTGTTGTTCAATATTCCCAATGTCAATAGTTGTTTTCAATCCTAGTGTTTTGCAGGTAGTTAGAACACAATAATTTTAAGGGATTTCACTTGTGCATGTCACATGACACTATAGAGTTCAAGACATGTGGAGCGGAATATATCGACATCACATGTTGAGCTGATGTAACTTATTTAAATTTACTAACCATAGAACATGGCATGTTAGGTTGTTTTGTGCCATCTTTCTAGACCAATATCTTAGGCCATCCTCCACGCGTGCCCAAGAAACTATGTAAATACTTGCCGCAAGTGTTTTCTTAGGCCATCCATGTGTATATCAAGAACATAAATTTGTTCCTATTTTCACAGTATTAGGTAATAGATATTTTTCATCGATCTCACTTATAAACATACTGGTGTAATTCCTACTTATTCTTGGAAAGATTAGATGATCACTAGCTTCATTTAGATAGTATTGTAGATTTGATTTGCATTCCTTCCACATAACAAAACATTCATTTTTTTGCATGATTGTTTATATAAAATGAACAATAAATTTAAAAATTGTTTATAACATTAACATAACATCTCTACAAGTATTAGCTAAAATTATTCTAATTCTAATGATGAATGAAAACATAGTATTAGCTAAAATTATTCTAATTCTATCACCATAAACAATAATAAGTCACCCACATTAAATTAATTTTGGACACTTTAAACACTTATACGACACCTTGAACACTAATTAGTCACCCCACATAAAATAATTGAGATACACTAAACATTAATTTAACACCCTAAACACTGATACAATACCCTAAATAATGTCATGATACTCTATGCACTAATGATTCATCCTCTATTTCATAATTAGGATAACCTAAACACTAATGAAACACATGGTCTCATACAAAACCATAATCATTACTGTAATACCCTATAAACTCATACGACACCTTAAACACTAATATGACACCCTAAACACTCATATGACATCCTAAACACTCAAAAATTGATGCAAAACCTTGGACACTAATGGGTTACTCTTTATAACATAATTTAGACACAAAAAAACACTAATGTTATACCCTAAAAAATTATAAGACATGATAAACACTAATATGACACCCTATACACTATTAGAAGACTATAAACATTAAGGGATCACCGTAAATAATATAATTAGGACACCTTACAGAATAATTTGATATCATAAGCACTCATATTAAACACTAATACACCACCCTAAACATTCAAACATTGATACAAAAACCTAAACACTAATGGGTCAACCTAAATAACATAATTGACAATCGAGATACTTTGAGCATTAACAAAACAACCCTAAACCTGATATGAAACCCTAAAAACTATAATGAGACCTTACAAACTAATGGGTCACTTTACAAAACACAATTGGAACGCCCTAAATATTAATGTGTCATCCTAAACAATCATACGATACCCTAAACACTCAAACACTGATATGATGCCCTAAACACTAACTTGTCATCTTAAATAACACAATTACAACACCCTAAACTATAATACAACACCTAACATTAATTTAACATGTATTAGGGTTCAATTGGTATAAATGATTCCAAATCTAGCCCTAATACATGTTCAATTGTCACATTAGGTGTATTAGGGCTCGATCGGTGGAAACAAGGGAAAACTAATACTCGACACTCAAATAGGCCACCCTGAAAAGATGGAAAACACATTGTGTTTTTCAACATGCTGAAAAACACGTGTTTTTCAACATGTTAAAAAACACAGTGTGTTTTCCATCTTGATGAAAAACATGTTGTGTTTTCCATCTTAACGAAAAAAACATTATGGACAAGTGGATTGTGTTTTCCATCTTAACTGATGTAATTAATTATTATCCTATATAGAAAGTTTATAACGTACATAAAATACAAAGGGTAAATAGTGGACAATGGATTTAATCCTTTATTTTTCACTAAAATCGAGGGAAAACATTTTCCCTAAAAATGTAACTATGCATTTAGTATGATATGTGGTCCCCTAGCTCATGATTGGTGATAATCCAAATATGAATGTTATAACTATATATCTAGATGTAGATGGAAAAAATAGAGATTGTCGAACATTGTATTTCAAGACATTTATTATTAAGGTTCTTGTTAACAAATATGAATTCAAATATTAAGTTCATACTAGTGTGACTTCATAAAATTCAATTTCATAAATGAAACCGTGTGGAAAACCGTCGTGTTTTTCAACGTGCTAAAAAACACATTGCGTTTTTCAACATGTTTTTGTTTTTCATCAAGATGAAGAACACATTGTGATTTCCTCATGTTAATCACCAAACATTAATTACTGGTTGTCACATGGTTGTAGAAGTTTTAACCACTACTTTTTTATGTTATCATAAGTAATTTGTACTTACATGAATTTGGAGCCCGTTAAAACAAACGTCTGGATATATTTTTAGAAGCCCGAATATGAGGAGGTTATTGCATGGTTGTTGAAATTTATTAGTAAATTCTAAAAGTGCAAATGGATTTGAAATCTCTAATGAAATCCATAGATAGAGAACATAAATTCATGTGCAAACCCTAGTGTATGATATAACATATATATGTGAGCATTGGGTTGTTTTTATGCGTTTGAAGGAGGACGATCTGTGAACATGATCAAGTGCAAAGATAGCTAAAGGGACTAGAGCAAGCAACCACTCCAGCTAATCGAATAAATTTTCCACACATTTTAGTGTTTTGTAAATTTTCCACACATTTTGACTTATGTAATCAATAAAAAATGTATTAAATAAATAATTATACATTATAAATATAATCTACTATTGTTGAATTAGTGTGAGTTATTTAGCGAACAGAAAGTATTATAAATGCTTCTTGACTGTGATACCTCATTGTAGAGGAGTAATAGTTTAGAATAACGATTAGAAGTGGAGATGAACAACCTTCCTTTCCTGGTTTTAGCCTTGTTAGTGATTGCTAGACCATATGCACAAATGAAGTTGCTACTACAAATTATGCCTCAACTTATATTGTCCATATGGATAAATATGTGATGTATAATGAATTCCCCACAAACATTGGTATGCATCGATCATGTGAAGGAATTCACTCCCTTGACATTACAAATCCTCCCTAAAAATATTGTCTAGTATAAATAAATGAAAATTTTGAGAGTTGTAGAGACTATTCAAACATACATTGGGTATAATCTTAGGGTAGTAATCTAGAGTCTTTAACAATTAAAGTGATCAGTTGCCAAACTATTTAACTGGTAACTTTAAATTTTCAATGGAAATTTATAATCAAAATAATTGAAATGATAACGCAATTTATAAATGAACAACTTAATTAAACATCACAACTTAATTTGCATTCTTCTGATAGTTGTCGAATGCAAATATGATCTTAGGCATCGATCATTTGAAGGAATTTTTTAGGGATTCCATGAAGAAACATTGGTATGCATCATAAAGTTCAAATACATGTTTATGCTAGCTTAATGTTAATAGTATTATCAAATACATGTTAACTGGTATGAATCGTGTTAAGTGGAAATTAAACAATGAAATAATGGGGTATTTACCTGAGAGCCGCCTGTTATTCTTGAAATCGTCCTCACTTACCTTATACTCTACAAATTCATCAACACCTTTGGCTTCAGCGATGACTACTCGCCGTATGGCTCGCTTTTTACGAATGACGGAACTATTTGTGTGTTTACTAAACCAATGGCAAACTGTTTGAGTTGTGTTGCAGGGGCAATTTTGCGAAAACAGGGAGTATTTAGAGTTTACGTGGTAAAGCGCTTCCACCTAAGCGCATTAACTGCTTTGCCTACAACATGATCCTCTGAATCATCCTCTGCCCGTCGCCGAAGACTCCCACATACGAAGACGACTATAGAATATGACGAGGATATAACCTGGAAAAAAAAAAAACACATCATGTGTAGTTGATGGGAGCATGGACATGTTGGATGGTTAATTTTATGCAAAATGCACATACATATGTGCAAATTGAGTGGAGGGTAGCCGCTTCCTACCTATACATCATGTACCATACGTACATGCGAGTAGGTAGAGAAAGTCAAACCATTTTGTTTAGCTTCAATGCACAAGTTCCACTCAAGTGTGACTCTCTATATCAATTGGTCACATATTTGCAATGGTGCTCGACAAGTCACAAGCTAAAATTACATGAGAGATTGTGATGACTCTAGGTATAAACACACAATATCATGCAATGCACTCCTATTTAATGCACAAATGTATACATGTTTAATATGCCCACAATATTTATTGCACAAATGTATACATGTTGAATATGCCGTAGGCGGTTTACAATGTAATGTGTTGTTTTATTGGTAGGACCTAAATAACTAAAAAAATGCTGTAAGCCCTAATGTTCGAACGGTGTTACGAGAGCCGGGTTCTGCAGATAGAGCAGGGTTTCGAAGGTTTTGGCTTTGTCGCAGCCATGGGGTTTTACAGAAGGTTGGTAATAAAACCCTAAGCAGCCATTTCTCCCAAACGAGGGGACCTTCGATCATATTTAACCGCGGCATGCGGCAGATCGTAATGTCGCAGGCAGCACTGGACGCAGCGGCGGAGAGGCGGCGGCGGAAAAGAAAGCTGCGGATGGAACCTCCTCTAAATGCCCTGCACCGCAACCGTGACTACGTCCGGAAGGAGCCTTACATTGTTTCCAAGTTCCCGGAGCCCATTTCTGTGCTTGTAGGAGATCGCCTGTGTCTGCATAATCGCATCCAGGCCCTCTTGCGGGATGGCAATTTTGACGATGCAATCCTAGGCGTTCGCCACGCAATGTTTTCCAATTGCCGACCTACCATCTTCACCTGCAATGCTGTCCTCGATCATCTTCAAAAAGCAGGTACCCTTTCAATACTCCGCATCCTCACTTACTTATATTTTCACAACATTACGTACTCATTTTAATGCCATACAACTTCACAATCTCACAGACCAGTAATTCAATAGTCGACACCCTCCCCCACTGTCACTTGCTAATATTTCAATACTTGCTACTTATTCATTTTAATGGCTTTACAACCTCACTCACCCATAGCTTAACATTCCACAACGTGACTCATAATTCAATACTCCAGGACCTCATCTACTTATGTTTCTATACTTTACAACCTAGCTTATATTTTGATACTCCACAACCTCACTTACCCATATTTCAAAACTCCTCCCAGGTAAGCACACAGAATTACTGTCCCTCTATAAATTCATAACACAATCTGGTGTCATTCCCAACATCGTCACATACAACACAGTCGTGAGCACACATTGTGAGAAACTCGACATTGATGCTGCTGTTAACATCCTTAATGACATCTATGCTGCTGAAATGACGCCCAGCACTGCCACCTTTATCCAGCTCATGATGGCGCATTTCCGGTTGAAGAAATATGAGGAGGCCATGAGGTTGTTCAGGAAATGTTGGACAAGTGCCATGGTGCTGATCCATCCACTTCTGCGGTGACCATTGAAGGATTCGTCAATGGGGGTGCCATAGATCAGGCCACGGAACTTTATATGGAGATGAAGCGACATGGCTCAATTTTTAGCGAGCAGGTGTTTTGTATTCTGATCAGGGGCTATTTTGCAACGAGCAGGGTTTCAGAGGCCATGGAAGTTTTCAATTTCATTCCAGAGAAGCTTCAGCCCACAGTTGTATCATATAATGCAATGTTGGATGGGTTATTCAAGGCAGGTAGGGACCAGGAGGGTATGGACTTCTTTGATTCATTCAAATCAAAAATGTGATCCCTAATGCATCTACATATGCAATTATTATGAGCAGGTTAGTTGAACAGGGCAATGTGGATCGTGCTTTATTCCTTTTAGACCATATGGATGAAAACTGCGCGCCAACTACTGCAGTGTATAATGCCTTGCTGATTGCCCATTTCAAGGAGCACATGGATGGTCAGATCTCAAAACAAATTGATTATCTGGTGCAGGATATGTTGAAGAAGAGCTGTGAGCCTGATGCAGTAACATATACTATCTTGATCGATGGATTCTTTAAGGAGGGTAAGCTGGAGGAGGCCTTAAAGATGTTAAGGAAAATAATGGAGTCTGGCTTCAGGCCAGATGTTGATGTCTATAATAAATTATTTGGTCACTTGTGCAATGAGGGGAAACTGGATGATGCCCAAAAACTCTTTCAAGGAATGGTGGGTGGAGGCCAGAACCTGATGTTGCAACTTATGATATATTGAAAGAGGGATTCAGCAAATCGGGAAGAATGGACGAGATCAAAAGTTTTTGAAGATGTTTTGGAGAAATATAATCTAAGTGAGGAACTTGTGGCTCAGCTTGGTGTGAAAACACAAGATATGTAGTTCACAAACACAAGTCTTAAGTGTTGCCAGTGTGTGGAAGCCAGAAATTGAAACAGAAGAATTGAGGTTAATAACTAAGACAAGCCAAAGGTGATGGCTGTTTTGTAGGCTTCTTCTATACGGAGTGTTAGGGGTTTGTTGCAAGTGTTATGAAGCTTATGTGAGTTTGCAACAGTGCGCAGCTTTAGCCAATCAGAATGAACTTATAATTGATCTTATCCTGGATATATTGTTGATTGTAGGACTTTGAGAAAAGGTTATGTAAAGTCCTACAATTGGTTTAGAATTATGTTATTGTAGTTCAGCCAACATGTTGTACTGAATTTTATGCATATTTCCTAAATCAATAATAAGTTTTGCCTTGCTCCACTTTCCCAAACAAGGTGTCTCTTTATGTCACGTTTATGCTTGCTGCTATGACTATGGATGGTTCCTTTCTGTTTTACAAAAGATCAAGTGCAATGTTAGTTATTTGTGTAGCAGAATAGACTGCAACCTTAGTATAATAGAATTGTCTACAACTTGAGTGTTATTCTTTCGGTAATTGGTTTGTGCAAGAGTGGCACTTACACCATGGAAGTTTAGAAGGGATATAACCTCAGCAGATCAACTTTACTGGGGAAGGTAACTAGTCTAACTGAATGGAGTGTATTATAATCTTCTAGTGAAGAGAAATAAAAGATATAGGTTTGTTTATACCATGTGAATTTGTAAGAAATATAACATGGATGGATCAACTTTGTAAAACCTGATCATGTGAAGTGATTATCATAAGAGTACAAATTGTGCGTAATGGATGTGCAGCTCCTTCCCTTGTACATTTTGAATGTAATGTCATGTGTTACCTTCAGATAAACAGCATGCACGTGGTAATATTTCATGAGCGATTTTTTTTGTAAATTAAAATATGTTAGAGGTTACTAAATATTATTGTCATTATCAATTTGACATGTAAAAAGGGTTCTGGATCAAAAGAAGTATAAATTTATTCTTGGATTTGTGCTAGCAAAAGTGCCTTATTTTCAGCTTTAATGGATTTTCTGTATCAAATTAAAGTCATTTTAGTGAATTACTGTAAAGAATTGGGCCTTTTAATGTTTAAAATGGTATCGCTCACAAAGTTTCAGGCCTGTTGATGTTTATGGTGGTTTTTGCTCTGTAGAAAACAGCACTGTGGAGTGACAGTTGTCTATTTAATTTGGTTGAAATTTAAGCAAAATTAAAATACCCATTCTCGTTTCTTTGTTGTATTCAAGGCTTCAAAAATCTGGTAAGTGTCGGGAGGAAGTTGTTCATTTGATCACAGATCTGACCATGTTTTGTCTGTATAAATTTGGTCACACATCTGGACATGTTTTGTTGATATAAATTGATGATTGCATGTGGAGGGTATCACTTCCAAATTTTATGTCTTCCAAAATTTCTCGTAAAATGCTGTTTATTTTTGTAGCTAATTGTTTTAGGGTTAGGAATTTTTTTCTATTAGGTGTTAAGCATATTGGATTATGTGTCTGTGTTATATCTGTTTAACAGGCAAGCATGCAGGAGGCTTGTCTTCACAGATATTTTGCAGTTAAATAATGCTGATAATCTGTAGTTAATTAGTGCCCTTGTATTGAAGGATTTAAATCTACACTTTAGAAAGGCATGCATAGGTTGATCCTAAAATAGCCGGTTCTCTTTATTTTAATGTACAAGACAACTATTTCTCGCCCATAAAGTGGATTCTTTAGTTTTATAACTTTATTTTGTCACATCATTGTTTAGTCTCAAATGTTGTGGGTTTTGTGGGATGTTATTTTATCTTGTTTTCACGGACTCAACAAAACCTAGTTGATAGGAACAAGATAACAACCTAGGTTTCATAAGTTGCTGTGTTGAATTGTAGCTGCAGAAAGGATGCCAGTGGAGGTATTAGGCAGAATTGCACCAAACAGTGAAAAAAAGGTCGAGATGGATATTTGTCTACTTTCAAAGGCTGTATTCCAACCTCTAATTTGCCTTCATTGCAATTTTAATGATTGATATTGCAACAAAGCTATATTATTAGTTCAAAGTACCATGAATTTTTAAAAGATCATTTGGAGAAGGTATTACAGGTTTGATATTACGTTGCATTTTACAGGTTTGATATGGCATTGCATGTATTCATTTACACGCAGTGGTTCCTGTCAGTTCTCACGAATTTGTTAGTGACCAGATGTTCTGAAAATTTAAATGGAAGGTTATCACTGCTGGTCAAGTTCTTGTGTTAAGAGTTCATTTTCTTTATTGAGACTTGAAAATGTTTGGAGGATGTTTCATATCATATAACATTTTAACTGGGGTTCTTTAAATGATTTTCCAGCCAGCTGCTTTGCTATTAAAATCATGTTTGAAAGCAAGAGGGGTAATGGACAATGTTCTCTTATCATTGCATTTAAATTACAAAATATCTTGAGGTTGGTTCTGCAGAAATAGCTATTGTAGCATTCACTTTTATGGTAATCTTTTGAAGTTCAATAGACTACTGCAATGCATGTTTTGGTGTGTGTAGGATTAACCTACATCTTAAGAACCTGCTTTGGTTCTCTCAGCCACATCTATTTATTCAATTATTCTATGTCGCTGTTTAATTCAAGATTGAGGTTTAATTATGGTACCAACATTTCTAGTCAAACGAGTTGCATTTTCAAACAGGGATGATGTAGCAAAAATATATTGCGAGGGACTTGCAAAATAATCCAATCAATTCAAACAAAGCCCTGGAGAAGTGTGTAGAGAATTTGCCAATCCTTGGTGTAGTGTTTGCAGAATTTGAAATGCCCAATATTTTCACCTAATGGGAGGGGATCAATAGTTAAGACCCATAACTTTAGGGCGTGTAGCATCACTGAAAATGAGTTTTTCATTAAAAAAATGACATATTCGTATAGTTTGTCAAGTCGACATTTTATACGGGGCGCAACTTTTAAAATTATGCCAATCATAGTAAATTGCAATTGCCTACCTCTCCATTTTTTTCCATTTTTTCAATTGGACAATAATTGACACTAGGATAACTAAAAGTCCTTGAAAAAGTAAAAACAAGCTTATGCTAACCATACAAAACTTATTATCGAAGAGTGGAAACAAACTTACAAAAGACTAATAACACCAGTAAAGACTTACAACTTTTAGACTCTTGAACAACACTAAAACTCCAATGATCTTCGGATGAAGAAATGAGTCTCAAGCTACTTATTTATAGGGAAAAGTGAGCCTCATTACCGGATCAAAGGGCAAACCTAGAAACCGGGAACCGGTTACCTAGGTGACCGGAAAGATTCCTACTTTATGAAAAGTAGGATGACACGTATGGGTACACGCCACCCATAATAACGCCTTTAATTAGTGGGGAGGTCCACCATGCTTTCGGATAAGATCAAAAGAGAATCTTATCTTACTTTATTGAAAGATGACAACCCTGTCATCATAGGTACTAAGGACTATATACGACACTGGGTCCAACATTATCATCTGATGAGTCAGATGACTCTTCATGCAAATCTTGTAAATATTGTTGCCGGGTGTTATGTTCAAACCATAGACGAGATAATAAGGCAGTCCCATCCTCGTTTCTATTGAGATGATGTCTCGTAGGAAACATATAATGGTATGGTATCTGCAACATGTGTCATGGAGTGGAGGATGAATATTCATGGTGTGATGAAGTATAATTCTTCTCCATAGTTGTCCATTTGGATTAGCATGATGACCCCGAAAACATTATTCTTCAAATAATAATGAACCTTTACATACCAATTTATTTTACAATTGATTAAGATATTTCTGGCAGTATCTGGAGAGACATTTAGTAATGGACTGTCAGAAATCTTTGTAGGCAAATACTTCAAAAGAAAATACTTGAAATGATTAGCTATGTATTGCCTATCACCAGGAGTACTTGGCCGGTTCCAAATATCATTCTGTAATGGATGTCCTTCTGGCCACATTCTGGAAAACTCGAATCTCCATAAAGTATTGAATCTTGGAATTAATTGTCTTAATCTTAAGCCTTCAATAGGCCTATCATCATTTGTAGGTTCAACAAATCTGGAATGTCGCCATTGCCAATGTAGAGTACAAAAACCATAGGATCTTGATCTTGAATGAAATTCAGAAGTAGGAACTTCTGGATCCACAAATCTGCAGGCAACCTCTGTCATTTGATAAGGTGAAACTGATATGATGCCTCTGGAACAAAGCAATTGTTCTGCTTCAAAAGACATAGTGTTATCACACCTTTTCTTTGAATCTAAATAATTTTGACAGGTTTCTGTCTTCCAGATACTTTCAACAAATTCATGAAAGATTTGAGTAACATTTACATTCCTGGTTTGATTTAATTCTCTACTTGCAAAATCAGCAAGAGAGTTATCTTTTCCTTTTATATGTTCGACATCAAAACTGAAATTGTCGAACCATAAACCCCATCTCTGCATTCTATTGAATGCAGTCTTATTTGCCGGATCACCATTGTTTATTCTGGCTTTGAAATCTTTAAGATCCGATCTTAAAATAAAATGTTCATTTTGTATAAAGAATAAGAAAGCTTTAATAGCTTTCTTTGCAGCAAGAATTTCTTTATGAGTTGAATGATATTTCAACTCAGAACCTTGAAAAGAACCAGAAGCATATCTACATACCTTTTCCTTTCCTTCTTCTGTTCTTTCTTTCAGGATGGCACCCCAAAAATTCTCACTAGCATCAGTCTCAATAATCTTATGTCCTTGACTGGGAGGGACATTGCTGGCAGGTTTAAAACCTGTCTCTTTATTCTTTTAACCGCCTGTGTCATGTCTTCATTCCATGCAGTGCATTCTTCTTCAATCTTTTATTTAAAAGAATTCTATCTAGCAACAATATTCTTGTAAAATCCTGCAACATAGTTAACACAACCAAGAAATCTCTATGCAATTGTTCTTTTTCTTTATCTCATCTGGGAATTCTTGGATTTTAGATACTACATGCTTTTGCATCTCAATGGATCCATCTTTGATCTTTATGCCTAAGAAATCCATCTCATCTTTAAATGTTTCCATTTTTGTAGGAGATAGGCATAAACCATTTTTATACACAACATCATAGAATTTTTCTAGATGTTCAAGATGATCTTTAGGAGACTTTGAAAATATCAAAATATCATCAATATATACCAACAAAAATTTAGATAGATCACCAAATATAGAATCCATCATTTTTTGGAAAATAGAAGGTGCAGTCTTAAGACCAAAGGGAAGTACCTTCCATTCATATTGTCCTCCTGGGACAACAAATGCAGTTTTATACATGTCTTCTGGCTTGAGGAAGATCTGCCAAAAACCACTCTTGAGGTCGAACTTGCTGTAGACCTTTGAACCTTTGATTCTGGCTAGGAGATCATCCTTGGCAGGAATGGGATGTTGTACTGCAGAAACAAATTTGTTAAGAGGCTTGTAATCAACTACAAGTCTTTTCTTCTGTCGGAGCTGCTCACTTCTTTTATTTACATAGAAGGCTGCACATGCCCATGGAGAAGTTTGATTCTTGAATGAAACCACCTTGCAGTAGCTTCTTTATTTCTTCATGGCATTCTTTTCTCTTAGCAGGAATCATGCCTCTGTGATGTGCTTTGAACTTTGGCACAATTTCATTGCCTTCTTTATCTTTCTGCATCTGCAGATCAAGAGAGCAATGTAATGCTTTCTTCTAGAAATGAAAGCATGAGGATTGTCAGAGCAAAGATCTTTTTTGATCTTTGAAAGAATATCATCAATGTTAGATTTACATAGAGCAATGGATTTATGAATCCATTCTTGGTTAGGCTCTTTCTTATTGTTAGGCAAGGGAACTCTAGTCTGGAAAGTATACATCCTGGGGATTTGGATATTAGGATGAAACAGGGAAATATAATCTTTATTCAGACTAAAGGTTCCACAATCTTGCAAAGAATCAACACCTATTAAACAATCATAGGATATCATGTCATGCTGGTAGAATCTAAGGGTTCTTTGATATCCTTCTATTCTAACTGGGACATAGGCCACATATTTGGAAATAACCTCTTTTTATCAAAATGTATTTTGAGGTAAGTTTCTTCCCAACAATGCACGGGGAATGGCTCTAGACCTAAGCATACTGATGTCTGCACCAGTATCTATCATTGCATCTATTGTATATGGCTTTATATTTGGGATGCAAATGGAAATAGATATGAAAGGATTTTGGGCACTCTTAATTGTGCATACCTCAGTATTTGGTTCTTCATTTGAAACCATTTCTAGAGCATCTTGCAGAAGTATCTGCTGATAAACTTCTTCAATATCAGGATCAGCAGCTTCGCTTCTTCTTTTCTCTTTCTTCTTCCTCAATGAGTTGTTTATACTCATTGGTGGCCTTTGCTATGACTTTCTGGAGAAATGAGATTCTATTAGTTCTCCATGTTCTTCTTGTTTCTCGGATCGAAACTATTATGTTTGTGCTTCTTTGGGATAGTAGTTGGAACAGGTTCCTGACTTGCTTCTTCTTGTTTCCTTTTCTTCTGGGAAAAGGAATGGGAAACTTCTTTGTGGAGGAGGTGTTATTCCTCTTCCTCTTCCTCTCCAATTTCCACCTCGTCCTCTGACAGGAATTTTTCTTTGACGTATCCTTCCTTGAGATGGCGGTCTGGATGTAGCAGGAGAGGATGACTGTTCAGAACAGAATAAATTTTCTTCTTCTTCTTCTTCTCTATGCTTTCTTTGTTTCTCTATTCTGGACTGCTGCTCATATCTTCTTTCTAGTTCCCGAACTTTGTTAGAAAGGAAGATCTTTCTTGTAGTATCCCATGGGGGACAATCTGCATATTCACTTTGTCTGAGCTGCAATTGCTGAAGAAGAAGTTCTGATAACAAAGGCATCATGGGATGCGGAAAACTTGCATTCATATTTACACATACCACCATATTAACAAATGATGGCAAAGAATCATAACCACTGTTAGTGCTATCACTATCTGAATCAGAATTAGAATACTGTACATTGTTAATCTGAAAATATTCAGAAGACTGATACGAGATATCTGATGAGTAACTGTCAGAGTCACTGACCAGACAATAATCTTGCTCTGTAATACCCTTGGCAGCAAGAGTATTTACTTTAGCTTTTCCTTTTCTTGAACTCTTCTGAGGACATTCAGTGGCATAATGCTTTCCTTTACAAATAAAACATGTAGGAACAAATTTCTTTCTTTTTCCTACATACTGTTTCTTTCTGAACACAAATCTTCTGAAAGGCTTTCTCTGTACAAAAGAATTATTATTCTTATACTTTTTACTATACTTCTTATAACTCCTACGACCCTTCCCCTTTAAAAAAGAAGAACAATCTTTACATACCTTCTTCTTTAAAGATTTTCTTGTATCACAACCAAAGGGATCACTATCATGTCTGGCGCAGTGTGTCCTAAAGCTTTTCAGCTTTAAGAGCCTCCTTTCGGTCATGCTTTCTCTCGCTTGACCTTGCATTAGTTTCATCAATAATCTGATTTATTGCACCAAAACTTAATTCATCTGGAGTTTTTCCATGCATGGCTTTTTTATATTCTGTAGAAAAATATGCAGGAAAAGATTCTACATATCTCATTCTCATGGTAGGGTCATTTATATTTCCAGAATTATAATATAATCTCTGCATGTAACACTGATATTCTTTTATCTTACTCATGTCACACAATCTGGCTTTTAGAAATAAAGTAGTATTTTCCAACTTATTACTATCTACATTTCCAATGAATTCTTTTATTATAGCAGCAGTTAAACCAGATAACCAGATTGTAGAATATCAGCTTGATGTGGGTTAGTATCCCACCATTCTTTTAGAATGCCAACGAATCTGTTAACAATCATCTCAGCTATCTTATGTGGATCTTTGCCATATGCAGTTAGATGAGTATTTCCCAACCAATCATTCCATGCACCATTTCTTTTATTTCACTAATGGAATGACATTCTATTCTATATCAATTTGGTTGAAGTGTTTGAGTTCTAGCCATACCTTGTAATGGTTCTTGATTTGTATGAGATGATTCTCCCAGAATCATTCCTTCTGCCATTACAGGTTCAATCTTCACCATGCCAATAGATCTTTTATCTTCTTTGGTCTCGAGGGAAAAATAGAACTATATTCGGCTAGAATTTCTCAGGCCGAGAAGAAGATCCAGTTGCTTCAGAGACTTGCTTCCATGAAACTTTCTTCGACCAATCTTCTTCTGGTGCTTCTTCTTTCTTTGTATTCTCCAATATTTCTTCAATTTGCGGAACCAAAACTGGAATAGTATTTACAATTTCTTGGACCATGTCAAGCTTATGACTGACTTCAATAGTAGACTCATGTATTTGGCTAAGACTTGACTGGACAAGTTTATGGGTGGTTCCAAGCTTGGAGGATACATCACTCTTAATACTAACAGAGTGATCAACTAATGGCTGTACAATATCTACAACATTTTGAGTAATGACTTTTGGAATATCTGTACATGTAGACACAATAGTAGTAGTATTTTCTATAGACTTTTCTATTCTTTTTACAGATTGACTGACATCTTCTACTTTTGAATTCAACAATCTTAGAGCACCTGATACATCTCCTTTTTGATTCAGCTCTATTGCTTTCAAAGTCTTTTCCATTTCTGCAAGAATAGATTCTTGCGATTGTAATCTATCATGGACATTTTTAACAACTTTATTTGTCCAATTAAGCATCTTGGACAACTCACTTGGATCAACTATCTATCAGATGCATCTCTCGATACTGAATACAACTTTCTGTGACTAATCTGGAGATAGAAATTCAGAACTGTCCAATGATGGAAAAGATGAAGAACTGGGAGACGCTCTTGACGCCATGCTAATGGTTGGACCATTAGATGGGATATATTTCTGCTTAATTAATTGTTGACATTCATTACACCAAAGATAGTCAGTGTTAGGATCATGAACTAGACTATTATGATCACACATATACAATTGTTCTTTAGCAGGGGCTTTAGACGATGACTCTCCTAAAGAAAATATAGAACTATCAGACTTTACAGAACTATTTCTAGGAAGACTAGATATACAACTTTTACTCCTAAAAGACAATGTTACATTATTTTTGGACTCATTTACAGTAGTAGCATTCTCAAGCTTGGGCTGGCTAGTCTGCAAGAATTTCCTGAGATAAGTGTCCATTCCTTTGGCACCTTGATCTGTGACCATGAAATCAACTCTGGCTCAATCTTTTGACTTTCTATATTAACGTGACTCACCACGCTGCTGCCCTTGGAGATACCATGTTTTACTGCAGGATACATGGTATTGACAAGACGATATATGACTTTATAGTGAATGGCTAATGGACAGGCACCGGGTTTCATGTTGAGACCAGTAGTAGCTAGATGAAGTTTAAGGACTTCTTTTAACAGATCATCTTTGGTAAGGCTTACAGGATAATTTGGGTAAACCTCGAAGGAAATGGGACCATTATGGGGACCATTTGGGATACCATTTGATGGTCATGCAAGTAAAGAGTCTTTAAAGTTATCAAAATGTAAATCCATTAAACAACAAAGGAACGATCGCATTAAGACCACGACGGAAAAGAGGGGTAATTCCTATCTGTACACAACCTATATGAGCAAACTTATATGTATTTTGTTTTTTTAATGCTTTTATATCACTTGGGTCTATTAAGGGAATATTGTATTCAAAGGAAGAAGTTTGAGACACTTGGATTGCTGAGACTCATGGGTTTTAAGGTAAAGTGGCTACTACTAAATGAAACTTAGACACTTTAGCATAAACTTGATCATACGAGATCTTAGGTAACTTTCAGGCTGGTAAAGGATCAAATTCTTCTTGGACATCTATAGCAGAATTTACAAGAAATACATCTGATAAAGATTTACAAGGTCTTGTTCACAATCAATTTGAGAAAGAACATTACGATCTTCAGATGCCATTTTAATCAAGCATCGACAAGAAACTAATCCAAAGCAGGCTTACGGTATCGGGTACAATCTAAACTCGCGTGGGTTTAAAGGACTTAGCCATATTTGGCAGCACTTGAGGAAAATGTGAGGACCGACTAGGTGTGATGAGTGGATAAGGTGCCAACCTGGAACCTTGGAGGTCAAGAAAAGGATATTCCACGCAGGGAATATTCCTAGAGACATCATTACAGAGAGTGGAGGGTTTGCAAAGGGATAAACATTCACCAATGGAGGACCACATCGACACTTGGCACATGATCTATGCTTCAAGAGAGAAGGCATGGTGGTGGGTGTTGATCTTATATAAAAAATGCTTATGGGCCAAAGAGAGACAAGAGAGAGAGAGAGAGATAAGAGAAGAGAGAGACAGAGAGAGAGAGAATAGATAGACATAGAGCATAAAATACATAGAGTAATGAAGTGTGCAAGTAATGCTAGGGTTTAGAGCACTTAGTGCTAGAGGGTTGTAAGGGATGCCATAAGCATATGTATGGGTATTGGGATATGTAATAAAGGGATAAAATGGGAAAAGTATAGTTAGGATCTCATATCAGAGAAGTTTTTAGAGACAAGTCTCTCATTTTAATATATATGGTTTGAGATGACCCTTTTGACTATAATGTGGCTACCATAACTCTTTTAAAATATATATATATATATGGGTTATGTTTTTGTATATCTTGTTTATGGGTGTAAACCCTCATGTTATATGACTTATCATGGCTCAGATCTAGTTTATTATACTTCTTACAATGTTATTTAGCTTTTATGATGCATTAATGTGTAGATATGTTAGTTGCATCTTCTACCTTTTTAAATAAGTGAATGTACTTCTATTCTGTAAATAATCCTCCATTAATGGTCGGAACCTTCTCACAAAGCTCACATAAAAGAGGGCTCGGTGCCTGCGCGTGCCTCGGGTGAGCACCCAACACCCCATTGGGTGATAGGTTGACATGCGCTTGGGGTTAGAAAGAAGTATTAAGGGTAAATAAATGACTACATCTTGGTTCCATTTTGGGACCTCTTTTTCAAAGTTGTTGTGAGAATGGTGTGTGATGACAAGAGTGCTTGACCTTGGACAATGTCAAAGCATGGCTTAAAAGCACAGGAGGATGAGTTTTCTCAGAGATTTAGTACTGGACCTGAGTTTGATGCACGTAAATGGGTAGAAGAACATTTGTATCATGAGTTATATGAGACCTTCTTTTGTTGTTTTCTAGTGGAGTTGTATGAATGGCTCTCAGCGTATGCATCTAGATCAAGCTGGTACTATAGACCTCATGCGTATGGACCCAAGATGAGTATCAGAGGCTGCATGATGTTGATCTGACTTGGACATGTGTTGTTGATCATTGGTGGAGTAGAGTGTTGATGAGTTACACCTTGGAGTATGTGATTTCTACGTATTCTGTCCAGAGATTGTTGAGTTTGAGTTCTGAGGGAGCCAAGAGGATCATTCTTGCATGTTATCCCTTTAGCTATAAAGATCTTGATCATTACACTGAGTTTGGAAGCATTTCCTATGGCCGGCTAAGCTTCTTCTTGAGCATTGGGTGAGGAAGCTAGAGTGGAGGAGATGGATGGACCTTGGCTGAAAAAAGGAGAGGGAAGAGAGATGACTCAAGTATAATGAAGCTCATGAAGGGAGTTAGATAGACAATGTGAAGTTGTAGGAGTGATGGATTTATGGAGGTAGATGTTATGGGAAGGAATTGAGGTTCATGTGGAGGATGTGGAGCCTGAGAATTCTATGTTACCCCATCTTGGAAAGTGTGGGAGAGAGACCCCTTCAGCTTTTGATGAGAGCTCATCACTTGGAGAAAGGAGAGCCATTGGCATGCATCTGAATCCACCTGGTGACCAACCCCTGGTGCTTAGTTTTCCAAATCTAGAGATAAGTATTACTAACCTAGTTGGTATTGGTGGAAGTAACCGATCAACACCTAGGAGGTATAACTTTTCATTTGGCACATCTATGGCTGCACAATCATTTCCTCATGTGTTTGGAGGTATATTGTCTAGAATGACATTTGGGAAAAGTATGGGTACACAAAGCTTGGGTATCACATCTGGAAGTAGCGTGGGACACACAATCTAGTAGTGGTGTAAATATCACAAGACTATTGGTGCATAGTTCAAGCGTGACAATAGTGGGGACACAAGGCATGACCACTTTAGGACCTTTACAACTATGGGAGGTGGATCTGGTGGGTCAAGTGGAATAGGAACTAGTAGGACCTAGTGGACTGGTGGATCTAGAGGATCTGGTGGGTAGGAGGGATAGGTCTAGTGGATCTAGTGGATCTGGTGGTGGAGGCAACATCGGAGGGAATCAAGGTTCTGGATCAGGTGGACAAGGGCCTCAACCACCTCAAGCAAGTATTTTTTGAAATGTCTTTGCATCTACCAGATTACAAAGGTGTTGAGGATGTTGCAGAACATGTACACAAATGTGAGTTGCTATGGTGCATGTGAAGGGGATCACTACCCCATGGAATGGAAGGAAAGTTAGTTTGTAACAAAATGCAAGGGCATGCACATAGTTGGTACCAGAAGTATGACCCCCACCAGATAATAGTAGATTATACCATGCATTATGTAATGCCTTCTTAGCTGAATTCCATATTCTTGAGTTTGAACAAAAGAGCATTAGCAGCTAAAGGAGATTCAACAAGGTATGGACAGAGAGTGTGTGGGAGTATGATGCATTTTAAGACTCTCTTATCAAAATTGTCTTATGATATTCATCCTTCTCAAAGCATGCTCAATGGTTTGTTGGAGGATTAATAACACCTTTCAAGAGAGCACTTTCACATAAGACTTTTTCACAGACCCACATGTGAGGCCTTGGAGGCTACCCTGCATGTGCCGAGGCTGTAGGAAGCATGGATACTAGTGTTAGTCCTTTTCTTGAAGCTAGATTGCTGCAATGGAAAAAACTAGAGAAGCTATCTGTGAACTTGGCCCATGAGACTCAGTAGTGGCCTATGGTGCATGGATTGTGAGGTAGAGGGGCATACAAAGGATAATTTTCCTCAGAGATCGGTACATGCACCATGATGGTAGACTATGAGATTTTCCATGGAGATCATGATGCAAGTAGGTGTCTTCTACTCGCAAGTGCATCCGTAAGAATGTGTCTTGTTATTGCAAGATTTGCACCTCTACTACTCATGACACCAAGGATTGTAGATTGATTGACCATAGATACATGATGCCATTGATATTGTGTGTGCACCAGACCAGCATTGCAAACAATTCCAAGGATGATGGTCATCACTATGAAGGACACGGATGGAGGAGCTCATGGAAGAAGCTTTCGTGGAGGATTTAGAGGTCATGGAAATCACAGGAGGTGGAAGAGGTGAATTCCCTCATGGAACTTGTTATAACTGTGGGTCCACAAAGCATTACAAGTGTGAATGTCCTGACCTACTATAATGCTCATGGTGTGGAAGAAGCACAAGTATGAGGAGTTCCCAGAGCTATTTGAACACATGAGCCAACAACAAAAAAAGAAAAGGGTGTTGGGATGGTAAGTGTTAAGAAAAGACTCACAAGTGGATGCCAAGGGTGGCATGAGTCAGAATTAGAACTTAGACTGTACTGTGTGATGATGATGAGATGAGGTGTGCATGCTGTGAGGGAATACCAAAAAGAGACCACATTGATTACAAGAGAAGAGGTGGTGTATGGGAAGTATCTAGACCCTACCCATCAGAAGGAAGTCTATCAAGAGACCATGGATGTAATCAAGAGTCTTCAAGGGGAAATTCAATGTCTAAAGGAGAAATCCAAGAAGTTGGGGTAGAAGAAAAAAGTGTTGAGGTCCCTCAGTCAGATATAGATGATGTCAGAGAGGTATGTAAGATGTTGCACCAAGAGAATATCATTCCTCTATTAGGAGAATGGTTGAGGGATAAGATACCAAGCATTGGAGTAGAGTGCGAGAGGTAGGTTTTGCATGCTAACCTTCCTCCCCACAACCTGACTATGATAAGGAGATTACCTTGAATGTAGTTGTTGATGGATGGCTCCTAAGAAATATTTGATTGACATGGTGGAAGTCAATGTTCTCACCCTGGATGCCTGGAATCAAATGGGAAGGCCCCCATTACAACCATCTTCAAATGTGTTGTATATGGCTAATAAGACAAAGGCAATGCCCATTGGTGTTTTAAAGATGTTGTTATCACTATCCAAGGGGTGAAATTCACTGGAGACTTTGAAGTCTTAGCACTTGCTGAGGTGGACAACTTTCCAAATGTTACTTGGGTGCCCCTGGTGCTATAAGAACAATGTTGACTTACATTTCAATAAGGGGTATATAAGTTTTGAGAACAAAGAGGAACATGTTATCATTCCTTTGATGGATGGGAAGTCAACACCCTATATTGAGCCTTTAGGAGAAGAAGACCTAGATAAAATTTATGTGTGCACTATCCGGGACCCTGAAGTTGTGCAACCAACAAAAGAGGGCATTATTTAGTGGGAAGACACTCAATCTATAAGTGATACAACTAGTGTGGCATGTGAAAATTGGGTGCATGGAGACATATGAGTTAGTCGGAAGGTAGTTAAGAGGCTCTGATGATGAGAGAGTAAAAAGGTGCTCAATCAAGCACCTAGGAGGAAAGAAGTTCCAAGTTATTCTGGGGAGCCAACCTGATGTTTTCCTATGAGAAATGGAGACCCAGTGGAGATGTGAGATCGAAAGGAGAAGGATGCTTAGCTATACCTTCTCGGGACCACAACACGTTGGTGGGTGACCCATCGTGATAACCTTCTAGAGTGGTGTGAAGTGAGAATCATGTTCTCTGTTAGGTTTTCAGAGCAATGCACCTACTATCATACAAGATTATCATGGGAAGGAACCCACCTCATTTCACATCCAAGCATGTGAGAAGGCCTGGATGGAAGGTGAAAGCCTTGCCACCTTCTTTATGGGTGCATAAGTTGTACTCCACCTTACAAGGTTGTGTGTGCATGGTACATTCACTTAGAGATGCGCCATCAGAAAAACTGGCAAGAGTTGATGGCTGACCTCCTTCAAGATTTCAAATATCAGAGTACTAAGCCATCGGTGGATGAGGTGTTGTAGGTTGTTAAGCACCTAACTATGGGAGATAGTGCCATGGAGGAGGATAGAATACTAGAATTATTGGGTGAACTGGCTTAGAAGTGTGCTTTGATGAGGAAGAATCAAGAGGAGATACAACTTGAGCATGCATGCATGGAAAAAGAGAAAGGAAAATTGGTCTATGTGATCGATGGTGAAGAAGTGGAAAATTTGGATGTTAACCATACTATGGGGTACAGTGAAAGTTATGGATAGTGCTGATGAGCAAGCACGTGCCTACCATGAACCCTGAAAACCAAGAAGGTTAACATTGGTTCAGAGGAAGAACCTAAGGAGGCTACTATTGGAGATTATTGGATAGAAAAGGAGGTTTCAAAGATCATGATCTATTGCATGAATTTTAGGATTTGTTTTCCACATGGGTACCATGAGCTTAAAGGAGTTCACCACTCCTTGGGAGAAATGAAAATCAAGTTAAAGGAAGGTGTGTGCCCAATTCGAAGAAGAGACCTTATCGAATGAATGAATCTTCACATCAAAGTCAAGGAGGAGATTGACAAGATGATCGCATCTAGGCATCATTGAGGTCATTGAGGAATCAGAATGGATAAGTCGATGGTCATCAACATTAAGAAGGATGGGAGGATAAGGATTTGTGTTGATTATAGGGATTTGAATGTGGTATGTGTTATTGACCCTTTTCAACCCCCTTCACTGAGGAGATCTGGAAGGAGTAGTCGAGGTGTGAGATCTATTCTTTCAGATGGATTCTTAGGATATCATCAAGGTTAGAATTGCAAAGGAGGACCAAGAAAAGACAACTTTCACCACTGAATGGGGAATATTTTCCTACACATCATGCCTTTTGGACTGAAGAATGCACTGTTGTGTTTTCACGCATTGTGGTGTAGGCATTTCAAGACTTCATCCATAAGTTTCTTCAAGTCTACCTTGATGATTGGATGATATATGGATTAGTGAGGGATCATTGTGACAATCTGAGGCTGATGTTTGAAAGATGTTGGCAGTTGAGGATATCCCTCAACATTAAGAAATGTGTTTTCACTACTCCATTTGGAACCCTTTTGGGGCATATCATATGTAAGGAAGGCTTGTTGGTGGATCTGCCAAATTTTTCATTATTGTGGGATTGGGGGAACCTACTACCAGAGCAGAGTGCGTAGTGCATGGATTCCTTGGGCATATGGGGTATTACCGAGAAATTTATTAGGGGGTATGCCAAGATCATCACACCATTGGAAAATTTTCTAAAACACAAAAGTACATTTCACTGGGGAGAGGCACAAAAATGGCATTTGATACATTGAAGAATAAGCTTATCATTGTGCCCATATTACACTTTCCTTCTTGGGATAAGCCATTCCATGTACATGTTGATGCTTTCAGGGATGGCGATTGGGGAAATCTTAGCACAACCTGAGAGAGGGAATTTATTGACCACCCCTTGTGTTTTTGCTAGTAGAAAGCTAACCCCCCAAGAAAAAACTATACTACTACTGAGCGTGAAGCATTGTCAATGATCTACATGCTACTACAAAAATTTAGGAAAGTATCTATTGGAAACACCCTTTATATTCTACATGGACCACATGGCATTGAAGTACTTAGTAAACAAGCCCATTTTACAAGGGTGCATATGTCGGTGGGTCTTGTTGTTTCAAGAGTTTGAGTTTATGGTTGTTGTGAAACTAGGTAAGAGTAATTTGGGACCTGACCATTTATCAAGGATTGACTTAGGGGAGGATGCGTAGAGCATTGAGGATATAATGCCAGATGCACAACTATTTAGATTTTGCATGTGCCCCTCGACTTGGAAGATATTGTTGTGTTTCTCAAAATGGGTGTGGCACCAGAGGGAATGAAGACTTTGGAAAGGAAGTAGTTAGCCATATGCATCACACCCTACATGTTAATTAGTGGAGACTTATACAAGCTAGGCCATGATGAGGTTTTTTTTGTGTGTGTTAGAACATGAATGCATGTTGCAATCATGGAGGAAGCACATGGTGGAATTGCAAGGAGGACACTATGCAGGGAATGCAACCATGCACAAGATCCTTCTAGTAAGGTTTTTGGTGGGAAATGGTTTACAAGGATTGTATGAGTATTGTAAGGCTTGTGACCATTTACCATGCCTTGGTAAACTAGGGAAAAGAGATGAAATGCCATTAAGACCAATTTCTAGTGCAAAACCATTTGAGAAGTGGGAAATTGACTTTGTAGGCCCTATTTCCCTAGCCACGTGAAGGAAAGTTCACGCTATATCATTACATGCACATATTATCTTACAAGGTGGGAAAAAGTGACACCTACAAGGGATTACACAATGGAAACAACAACTAGGTTCTTGTGGGAAAACATAATCAATAGATATGGATGCCCGTTGAGTTTAACAAGTGATAGGGGTACTCATTTCTTGAATGAGACAATTAGGATCTTGTTGGTAGAATTCATGGTAGCCCACCACAAGACTACCCCTTATCACCCACAAGCTAATGGGACTACTGAGGCATTTAACAAAATTCTGAATCACACGTTAACCAAGATTTGTGATGTGGGAAGAAAGGATTGGGATGATAAAGTTTTTGTTGTGTTATGGTCATACCGGACTACTTATAAAAGACTGAACAAGGCCACACCTTTTCAATTGGTGTTTGGTGTGGAAGTGGTGTTACCTATTGAATTCATGTTACCATCACTATGTGTATATACATGTGTAGGAGGATTAGATGATGAACAAGCACTTGAGGAGAGGATTGATAAGTTAATGTAGTTAGATGAGAGAGGTGGGCTATTTCTCACTGGAGTCAAGAAAATAGAAAAAATCCAGGAAGAAGGCATGACATGATAGACACATCAAAAAAAAGTTTGAGGTTGGGAAGATGGTTCTATTGTATGATTCCAAGTTTTTGTGCCATCTGGGAAATTCAAAGTCCATTGGATGGGCCCATACATTATATCCTATATACTTGATTCAAGCACTTTCAATTACAAGCATTGGATGGAACATGGTTACCAAGGCCATTTCAATGGGAGTAGGCTAAAGCCCTACTATAAATAAGTCTTCTTTGTGTTTGTAAATAAGGCAAAGTATTTCCAATTAGCCTAGGATTTCCTTAATGCATTTCCTTTCTTTGTGTTTCCCTTTTCTTGTTGCTTGTTCCCTTTTTTTTTTTTGTGTGTGCATTTGTGTGCCGTATACCACTTATTATTTCAAAAAAAGTTTTCTATATGTAGAGGACCACACATCTATTTTTGTGTGGGGTGAAGTGATGAAAAGTACTAGAAGCTGGTATTGGAAGTTGTGTTTTGATGGCCCGGGTTGAAGGATCAAAAGCACATAGTTTGGAAGAGCACATAGAAAAGGTGAACATGAGGAGTTTGGTGTCAGAAAGGCTTTACAAAAACCACGTACAAGGGTGAGAAGCATAGGAACAACATGAGGTAGGTGATGTCAAAAATAGGATAAGGACAGAAGAAGTGCCTTTGGTGCTGAAAGCATGCATGTGTAAGGATCTTTGGTTAATAAGGGTTTTTTTACATGCTAGAAAGGTTGTAGAAGTTTTTCACGTAGGATTGGGCATGGGGGTAAAAGTGTTGAAGGTTGGCATTAGAAAAATTTCCTTTTATTACAAAAGTACATTGGTAGGTGGCATGACATTTATTACGAAAAAAATAAAAAAAGCTATAAGTAGAAGGTCGGGGTGCATTATTTTACCTTGTATTTGTGTTATCAAAGAGCTCTTGTGAACTAGGGCATCCTTGAAGAAAAATTTGTGTGAAAAAGGGTTGTGAAGATTTTGTGCATGCATAGCTAGTTTGATCAATGAACCTAGAGTGGAAAAAGAGTACATGGGTGAGAGGAGAAGGTTGTGTGGAAGAATCCCATGGGTGATTACGTCATCTTGTGGAAAAAGGGTTTTCCAAGTTAGGGTTCCATAGCTAGGGCACATGATTGAAGGGATTTTCACAAAGGAGTGGAGCCACAAAGTTGAGAAGAGCTAGGATCAGGAGAAAGGAAGAAATTTTAGTGACCCGATGAGAAATGACACCAAGGAAAGTAAAAAATGTTTCACCAAAGAAGGGAAAGGGAAAGGGGAAACAAGTCATTTCCACTAGTTTTCAATGAAGAATGGTACGTGGAGATGTAATATCCAGATGATGTATTACTTGGAAAAGAATGGGTGTCTCATGTTAGAAAGATGGCCAGTGAGTGACTACAACCATCGAATGAGCACCACAGAGAGAATGAGATGGCATTGGAACTGGTTCACCCTATAGATAAGAGGACACTAGATGGAATGCCTATCTATGATGATGAGGTAAAGGTGAAATGGAGAAGGTCAGGGTTATTGCAACTCTATGAGTTTCCCTATTTTGGAAAACCTGAGTGACTATACCAGTGGTTAATGTCATGCACATACATGAAGACCACTTCTACTTCACATAGGACGAAGGATGTGAATAACTCCCCAACTGATTTCTAAGTTTATTGGTCTTATCTATGAAGGAGAATCATTTGATGATGACTTGGATGATAAGGAGGCCATTAAGAAGACCTGTTGAAGCTTATGACTACAAGAAGGGTTCACGATACTTTGACATTTCTGTAATTTTGACCCTATAATGAGGATGGCCATGTGCATGCTTGGTCACAAAGTTGAATGGGTAGGAGAGATGGACATAGATCAACAAGGCTTGGTTGAACATTTTTCCATAAGATCTTGGAGGGGACCATCTATAACCTATCGGATTTCATAGTAGAAGAAATCATCAATTCCACGCGTGATGGAGAAAAGATCATGTTTGGTAATGTCCTCCTTACCATTTTTTTTGGAGATTGGAGTGCCCGATGGGCTAGATAAATTTTTTGGGAGTACCCAGATGAGAACCCTTCCCCCACCAAAATATTTGAGAAATACACTTGTGACACCATGATGGCCACCCACAAGGTGCACCTAGAAAAATGGTATAAGTGGATGCGTGATGCATTCGGATGCTGAATGGAGAATACCTGAAAGTTACCTATTTTACTGCAAGGTGAGGCTGAATTCACCATATACCAACATTTTTGTATTGGCAGGTTTACTCTGGCAGATGGTGCCAAGGGTCCCTAGTGCAAATTTTCATTCTCCTTCACAACACAATACTTCCAGGCTGGGGTCAATCGATTCAAAGAGGAAAAGAAGCTAAGGTTTGACCTCAAGCATGGTAGACCAAGATTACCATGAGCTGCATAGAAAACATTGATATATCCAAAGAAGTGTGCCTATGTGGAGAAGTATGTCTCCCATGATGTACATATGTTGAAACCAGTGACATTTCCTATTGTTGGGAGGACGCAACAAGGGTATACCTATGTATAAGGCCTAAGTATGAGAAAGGAACTTACATTGAAAATGATGTCTCTATCCAGAAGACCCCACCATAAGGAAGAAGGTCATGCCAAGGAAAAGGGAGAGAGAGGAGGCCCCGAGAAAAAGGCACCAACACACATACAAATAGTATTCAGAGGCAGGTGTGCAGGAGTTGGGCAAAACCAAGCACCTATGCATGGAGGAAGAAGTCCCCATAGAAGAGAAAGAGAAGACACCTAAGGAAGAGGTGCCAGAGAAAGAGAAGTCCCCTGTAAAAGAAGAATCACTAGAAAAGAAAGGAGTCACCTAGGGAAGAAGAAAAAGAAAAGTCTCCTATATTGGAATCACTAGTTAGGAAGAAGAAAAGAGTAATAAAAAAGGTGGACTTAGAAGAAACAGAGAGCATGGAGGCAACAAGGGTGATGAGGATGATGAAGAGCATGGTGAGGCTCAGAACCATCCCATGTGTATGATGTACATGAGTCAAGAGGAGAGAGGAAATGAAGAGAAGGATGAGGATGAAGGAGGCGCTCATAAAAGGGGGAAGTGAAGAAGTAAACATGAAGGATCAAAAGACTCCAAGCTTGACTAAGGAGTAGATAGAGGATGCCATAGAGAGGGAGGTAATAGGAATTATAAAGGACTTGGTGGATCAAGAGGTGGAGTGCAATGCCAAAGAAGTACTAAAGGAGATGGAGGAAAGTGAAAGTGTGGGAAAGGAGTATGGAAGCATGGGTGGAGATCCCAACTTAGCAGTAAGCTTCCCAAAGGCAAGCATGCACATAGGTGGAAAGGCATATAGTAGTGGCACAGAACAAGAAATGACTTACATCAATGATCCAAATAAGGTATTGTACACATGTTTCCAAAGTATCGTGCCTTCAAACCAACTCCTTGCATGGTCTTCTTTTGATGAAGAGGGTGTGTACCCATGCACAAGGAAAATGTTATCTTGGGATTTTGAGTCCCATGTTGATGAAGCCCAAATTGAGGTCAACCATGAGGCATTGATGAAGATACCAGATGCCAAGGGAGTAAACCCTCTGGTGAATGCCCAACAACTATCGATGAGAAAGTTTTACAATGCGCTCAACAAAGTATCGATAGAAGTTGAGGTGAGGCTCTTTGGGAGAAATGATAGAATAAGGGTCTTGGAGGAAGAGCTTGAAAAGAAAAATGAAGAGATCATTGAAAAGAGATAAGGAGATAAAGTAGGAGGATTGATCAATGCACAATTAAGGTGTGAGTTAAGGGAGGAAAAGGAAAAGGTGTGTGAGATCCATAAGAAGATAGAGATTATTTTAGACATGCCATAATCTTAAAGCACCAGACTGGCCCCGCCTGAGAAAAAAATGAGTCAACCATGCAATGCTTGGAAGACTTGACCCACATCCTCACCATGGAAAGGGTGACCACTCGCATTGGAGTCGGTGGAAGAGGTGATGATGGCATGCTAGAAGGAGGAGGAAGAAAAAATGAAGATTGGGGAGACAGTTACTGGTATTCCGAGCTCCTTTCCATTGTAAAGACCACCACACAAATGGTGAGTTGTATATATGAATGAAATGCTTGATGCATAGAGAGATAGGGGTAAGCAATATATTGGTTACTACACATGAGGTGGATCTAAAGGAATTTCAAGAAAAGAACAAAGGCAATAGGGGGAGTGTGATAAGATCCTAGCCGAGGTTGAGAAAAATTTGGAAGCAATCAAAACCTTGTGGGGTTTGATTAAGAATCGGCTTAAGGAGCTATATCCCTAGGTCACTCAAGAATGGACGTGTTGGGATGATCTTAGCAAACAACTAGAAGGCATTGTAGATACATTGAATGCTAAGAGAAATGAATTGAGTTTTGATGAAGTGAGCACTCTAGTAGGTGACCTACTTTAGTAGGTGTAGGGTGAGGTAGATGCCTAGGAAAAGATTGAGGCAACCATGAAGAAGGAATTCCCACTCCTCCTACAATAGTAGTAGATTCTTCTATTCTTTCATTCTTTATTCAGATTGTCCTAGTTCCACTATTCTTTATTCTTTGAAGAAGAAAGATGTTTCGAGGATGGAGAACATGTGTAGTGTGGGGTGATGTTGGACCCTAAAATATTGGCTAAGTACCAAGAGGCACACACGCATGCAGGACCAGTGAGAAGAAGGGTGCTCAAGGGAAAGCACGCAGACAAAGGGGTTTAAGAAGGGTTTAAGTGAAACCTAGGGTGCGCGTGGGAGGAAGAACATGGGTTTAAAGGACTTAGCCATATTTGGCATTCTAGAGGCACTTGAGGAAAAATGTGAGGACCCGACTAGGCATGATGAGTGGATAAGGTGCCAGCCTGGAACCTTGGAGGTCAAGAAAAGGATATTCCCCATGTAGGGAATATTCTAAAGACATCATTATAGAGAGTGGAGGGTTTGCAAAGGGATAAGCATTCACCAATGGAGGACCACATCGACACTTGGCACATGATATTCTTAGAGAGAAGGCATGGTGGTGGGTGTTGATCTTATATAAAGAAATGCTTGGGCTAGAGACACAAGATATGGGGAGATAGAGAGAAGAGAGAGAGAGAGAGAGAGAGAGAGACATGCAGAGAATAAATAATAGAGAGTAATGAAGTGTTGTAGTAATGCTAGGGTTTAGAGAACTTAGTGCTAGAGGGTTGTAAGGGATGCCATAAGCATATGTATGGGTAATGGGATCTGTAACAAGGGATAAAATGGGAAAAGTATAGTTAGGATCTCATATCAAGAAGGTTTGTAGGAGTTAAGTCTCTGTCATTTAATATATATGGTCTGAGATGACCCTTTTGACTGTAATGTGGCTACTAGAACTCTTTTAAATCAATATATATGTGGGTTCATTCTGTATAACTTGTTTATGGGTGTAAACCCTCATGTTATATGACTTTTAGCATATACAAACATTTAAGTGCATTCAATGTTTGCATGCAATGCATTTATTATTTGCTACCATCATCAACTTCATACCTTCCTTCATCGATAAGTGTGAAATGATTTGCATTAACATGCCATTTCAGTATTGCTTTGACTCTTTTACATCGACTTTATTTTCATTCATATATGATGCGGGTTCATTTTGGAGGTGTTGCAGCAGTTCATTCTGTAAGTGCTAGTGTTGGTTCATTCTATGGGTGTTACGGGTTCATTCTAGAAGTGCTACTATTGGTTCATTACTGAGAGATAGTCATCATGAAGGAGAATGTTGTCATGAGGGGGTTCATGGAGTTGTTGTGTTAAAGTAGGTATTTACCTTAGCTCATGTTCACCTAGGTACCTTATTTACCTTTATTGTATTTATCCTCACCCACTTATGTGTGTGGATATTTCTTATATCTTATTTATATATTAGGAGATATTATCTAGTTGTTAGGTATAGTTCTTTCCTTGATCTATGGTATTGACTAGATCCTTGATGTTTAGTTCTCTCCTAAATCTATGGTCTTGACTAGTTCTTTGATGACTAGTTATTTCCTTGATTTATGGCTTGATCTACGACCTTGACTGGTTCTTATATTGTTATTCCTTGCCTATTTAAGCAAGGCCCATTCTCAATGTATTGCATTGAGTTCCATAATAATATATGATATTGCTGCTCATTTGTTTGCAAAGGTTTTATGTAAAGCTATTATGGTGAATTGCTTTCATCTTATTGATCATGGTGTTTGATTAGCATATGTGTTCTTAGATTGGTACAATCTGGTTATCGTTCCTTTCATGTTGGACACAAGGGATTTAGTAAACAATGTGTTTTCACACCATTTGTTTACACCCTATATAAAATAAATAAAGGTTTTATCTGGGTTATTTTTTATTATTAATAGGTGTAAGAATGTTATAGGCATAATATTCTAAAATAATTAATCCACATTAACTATACAAGCCAAGATATATCTATTAATATAGTTAACACTAGAACAACTACTTAAAACACAAGGAGGGATACATACTTAGGAGTGATTTGGGTGTGTACACTAGTAAGAACCTAGGAGTGCTTCATTCCTAAGAATGTGACTGCAAAACGATCCCATATGAGACCATACAAATAATGCTAGGGTGTAGGACAATTTGGCCTGAGATTATATGGTTTCAAATTAGTAAATGTCGGGTTCGACACTTCGGTGTTTTTCGACGATTTGGGAATGTGCTTCATTGTTTGTCACTAGGGTTTACAACCTTCCTATAAAGGAAAAACCCTAAGATGCCCACACTAACACTTCATGAACATGATTAGATAATAAAATGATAAATGGATGTGTGGGTGGAATTAGATTGACCTTGATAGTCAACCCCTGCTAAACCAATTTAGGCATTCAGTAAAGACACCCCCTCGCAAGTGGGAGAAAACTCCATGTAGTTATCCTAGTGTAAGTGCAATAGTGTATGAAAATCTAAGTTAACCCCTTATCATGCCCTTGTGTCTCTTAACACAATGATTAGTGAGAATAACTATAGATAGAATAGAGATGTACCCTACACGGTAGTGATATAGTGTTATTTGCTTTATATGTTAAATTTTTCCCTTTGTCCCTTAATACCTTTAATAATGCTTCATGTGACTTGCTCTTGCTAAAACAACTCTAGGAGCATTGGAGGCTTGGTAATAGAAGAAGTTAGACTCTTGAACTTGGGGTGAGTGCTTATTACATGTGTGTTGACTTCTCTTAAGGATGTGATTTTGCTTTGGGGAAGATTTAGGAGAGTTTTGAGTGCTCGAGGAATGCAATTTGCAATGCATGCTCTCGAGGATTCCAAGTGAGGTCAAATGATGAATCAAACTTGTTTATATATGCTTTACTAAGTTAGGTATCACATTAAGGCCATCCTAGGTGATGTAGAGAGAGAGAGAGGAAATCAATCTTGTTTGGTTAAATTACTTAGAGTTCTTCTAAAACTATCTACTAGGTTACTAGCCCTCTTGACACACAAGTCTTATTGTTGGGAAACAACCACCAAGATTCTAGAAAAAATAAACACAATTTCAGATACCCTTTTGGGCCTTTGTGTTTCATGCAATTTTCTAGACCTCAACTTCCAATAAAACCCCTAAATTCACTAAATTTGTTTTTCCAATTAGGTATTTAGGTAATAGTTCCAAATTTCATGGATTCTTATCACCATAAGCCTCAAAAACTCACAAAACCTTGAAAATATATTAAAATGAGGTATTTGCAGAATATTTCTTGAATATTTTAGTAGTTGAAACAAGGTTTAAAACCACTAATGATAAGTTTAGCCTTAAGCCCCTACTTAAGGTTTTGGACAAACCCGAGAAGGACGAAAAACTTCTTTAAGAAAATATGCACAACTTCAAACCCTAAAATTGATACTATAGGTTTGTAGAAACCTAAAAAAACTTCCTTAGTAGGTATGTAAGAGAAATGTATGAAAAAAATTATGAAGTAACAACTTTACCTTCGCTAAGACAAGGTTTTCTTGCTTCTATAGGCATGTGCATGGTCTAGAGACAAACTACCAACATATTTCGTTCTCCCAAACATTAAACCATGTAATATAAACCTTTATAACACTAAAAAAATAATGTATGCAAGAAGATTCTAAGGTTTAACCAAAGAGCTTTAGTTATACTTCAAACTAGTCTTGTTTTTCTTCCATGTTACACACAATCCCTTTTGAAAACATGGGTTTTCTCCTTTTTCTATTTTCAACAAGATTATTATTCTCTCTTTTTTTCCAGATGGTTGTTAAATAAAATAGCATTCATAACTAACTTTCATCGACCCACATGTTCAATACTTCATAATTTTATGTTGAGGATCATTTTACTCAAGAAAACTAAGAATACAAGATGGAGGAACCATAAATTTTTGATG
Organism: Taxus wallichiana var. yunnanensis; assembly: GCA_018340775.1. Classification (NCBI taxonomy): domain Eukaryota; kingdom Viridiplantae; phylum Streptophyta; class Pinopsida; order Cupressales; family Taxaceae; genus Taxus; species Taxus wallichiana. The sequence continues at coordinate 364,620,695 of CM031233.1, forward strand.
AAAGGATACAATTAACTCTTGTCCACCCTCAAGTAAGTGTTCAAGACATCTAGGCATGATCTTAACACCCTAGAAAAATATCCTAAACTAAAGCCCAATTTCCTAACTAGGAAATCCAAATCAAGTTTAGGCAGAAAACTCCTTTCAACCTGAATTTGAAAATGAAGAGACCTAAAGACCTCAAATCACTTCTATCAACCTATCTAAACCCACATAAGATAAAAAATTGATGCACACACTTGATCTAGTTGATGCTCATGCATCATTAGGGGATAAGAAATGACCCATAAAAGGTATTCAAATTTAGAAAAGAGTAAGGGATGGGATCATGACGGCTAAGCCTTGACCATAATATGACCTAGTCCCACACTATACGGTTCTATACAAACAATTAATGATGTTCAACAAAGGTTTTGAGTGAGATACCTATAAATGATATATTGTTATGGATAAATGAAATTGAGCGAGAGAATGAAAAAGAAGTGTGTACAGATTAGTAAGTCATGTGGTAGAGATAAGGATGTGCCAACTGGGCTCTAATGCAAACACACATCATAGTATAGGAACAAAGCCAAACTTGTCATTTCCAAAGGATCAAGTATAACCAAATTTAGGTGCCTACATTTTCCTCCTTTAAGTGTGAAATTGAAAATTGCATACTTAAAGGAAAAACATACATGAGTGTGCACACATACTTTGTCTTTTCTCAAAGTATTTGTTACATTGGTGTTGGCACGTTCCATTGTCAAACCTACAACATTAAGTGTAGTCAATGGAAATAGAAGAAATTGAACTATAATGCAAATGTGAATAATATATTTGTAACTTTGAATATTTTATTTTGCATGGTAAAGTAAAGAGACAAAACATGGAAGGAATACACTTGTTCATTTTTCCGAGGGAGGAGCTCCCATTGTTGTTGTTCTTGAAGATTTTGATTTGCGTTGAGTTTCCAAAGTATTGAGGGTGATTAATCCCCAAGTTTTTCAAAGGAGAAGCTGAAGTAGGAGAGGGGTTGAGTATGCGTGACCCAACACTAAAGAGGGGTACCATAGGACACATGTCCAAAAAACCCCGCAAAAAGGGAAAAACAGATCTACATAGTATTTAACTACTTTGATATCTTTCCACACAAAGAGAGAGAGTGAGAGAGAGAGAGAGAGTGAGAGAGAGGAAGTACGAACACCCTACAATACTACATATAGTGCAAATAACATCATGAATTGTGTCAATTTGACATCATTTTTTAGTGTGTTTTATACTTGATTTTTGAAACCAATATGTGGCTCAAACGTGACGCAAAAATTCATCGATTTGCACCATATACACAACAAAAAGATACCTTACGTTTCCTATTTCCATTTAATGTTAAATTATGTCAAATATTGTTTTTCTATTATTTCAAAATTTCTCTAATATGAAATCAAATCATTTTAAGCACATAATAACAAATTAGGGTTTGTGGCAATCCATTTTATTTTTGTATCACACTTTACATTTTTATGCAGAAAATATACTATTGAAATTCAAATAAGAAAGTGGAGGGATATTTTTTTGACAATAAGGAGAGAAAATGATTGTTTAGACATGATTTATTAACAAGTATATCTTTTCAAAGATTATAAATTAGTTCTTCCAAGTCTTTTTCTAAATTGTGCATAAAGTTTTAAGGCTAATAGATTCTTTTTATACAAAATGAGTTCTTTGGGTTCATGATGTATGAAATTGGTGCTCTTTTGGAAAAATATGTAGACAATAGAAAATGTTAGGCATTTATACTTGCATGCATATCCCATTGTAACCAAACAATACTTACAAATCATGAAGATAGGGTTTGGTGTTCTCCCTTGACAACTATCTTTAAAATTTTATCTTATTTTCACATTTGCATTTAATATTAAATTATGATGCATCCCTTTTTTGTTATTATAAAATCACATGATACAAAATTAAATCATCTTTAAGTACACAACTATAAATAAGGGTTTGCATAAAGAAACTCAATTTTTCTCTTATTATCACACTTTACATTTTTTCCTAAACCTACAATTGTTTAAATAAGGGGTATACTATTTTAAATATACTATGTTTTCATCCAATAGGTATACATCATCCCCTATACATAGGTCTACTTGTATATTTAACTTCCTCATTTGTATTGAGATCTACTTCTCCAAAAACAACTCTTCATCAATGAGTATAGATGCTACACATGAGCCGACTAGTAATTGCAATTTTGTGTAGAAAATTTTAATTTTGTGTTGATATAAGTTATTTTCATTTCTAGTTATTTTAATTTTATGTTAATATAAGTTATTTTATTTTAATTTTATGTATAGGGAGAGTCATCACAATCTCATGGTCGAGGTAGGGGTCAAAATAGAAGAAGCAAAAGAGGATGGGGCATATATGGTCGAGTGATTATAGAGCCACACAGTTCTTTCTTTGAGGTAAATTTAATTTTTAATATGTTGAATTCAAATGAAACCATCATAATATTGATGTAGTCTATATGGATATTTCACTAATATTAAGTTAATATTCAGCATCCGAGTCCGAGAATTCAAATAGTGACTATGATGTTGAATGAGTTTGACCAAAGAAAATCCAAAGTATATCTTCCCATTGTGTCATCCCAATGATGAAATGCATCTTAAAAACATCACAAGGGCTCATAAAGCTCATCTAAAAAGACTTTTACTCAAAGGAAATGATGGCATGTTGGGAAAAACAAACACCTTTTCCTATGACTTCGATGAAGATGTTCCAATGAAAGAGGGCATTGAGCTTCAAAACATGGCTCACCATTTATTTGATCTGATATTGATGATCATGATGCATGATGATGAACAGATGATGATGATGAAGAGGAAGACCATGAAAAATAGAAGATGATTTTGAAATTTCCTCAAACTCCTATGTTTATGCTAGGAGAGTCCAAAACATCATTATTGAGTGTTATATTTGTGTTGATGGACTTGAAAGCAAGGTTTGGTTGGTCAAACATCAATGTGAATGATTTATTGAGGTTAGATAACAATTTCATAACTATATTTTACATTTGATATATATTTCATATGTTTTACATTATTTTTTTATTTGCCTTTTCTTTGTTTTTTATTGCAGCTTGCTCAAAAGTAGTTTGTTGCCTCAAAAGAACACACTTCCCTCATATATAGAGGCACAAAAATATCATCAAATTTAGGGGTTTTCTATGTCAACTATGATGCATGCACAAATGATTTCATTCTATTTAGGAAGGAATATGAGAATGAGGTCAATTTTCCCAATTACAAGGCACCACGATTTCAACAAGGAGTGAGAGGGCTCACCATTCCAAATAAGGTATTGAGACATTTTCCAATAATTCATAGGCTCAAACATCTTTTCCATTGGAAGTCACTTGTAGAGTTAATGTCATGACATCATAAGAATAGAATCAATAATGGATTTTGGTGTGTTCCTTATGATTCAAATACAATGAGGCACATTGAGAAGTTGTGGCCTAAAAAATTTAGAGATATTTCATGCAGTGTATAATTTGGTTTGGCAATGGATGATGTTAACCTCTTTTCCAATATGTCAACTAGATACTTTGTGTGGTTATTACTATTGATAAACTATAATATTCATCCATAGTTGATGATTCCTAAGAAGAATTTAATGTTGTCATTATTGATATTTGGTAAGCACAAAGTAAAAAATGGTTATCTACCTTGAACCCTTAATTGATGAGTTACAAACGTTATAAGATGACACCGTAGTATATGACCTTTCAAAACCCATTAGTAAAAGGAATTTCACTTGTTATGGATCTTATGCTGGATTATTCATGATTTTCCCGATATGGTTGTTTGTTCATGTCACACCCACAAAAACAAGCACACCAATACAACAATAAAAATACCAAAATATTTTTTTTTACTTACATTGTTGTATACATGACACCACATGGGAATGATTTGGGAAATTCAATTCACACAAGACATTTATACCAACATGGACAAACACTTATTACAAGGTGTGAGGTGATTAGATTCACAAGGAAGATGCCACCTATAACCAAGCCTACCTAAGAGGCTTACATAGGGGAGAGGTCATCATTGCAACTACCCTTATCCCTCCAAGAAGGGATCCTTTCTAGTCTTTCATTCCTCCAAATCACACATAACACATCAACTTCAACATACCCCATTTTCCCTACAACATATTATGCTCTTATACCTCCACTAAGACTAGCCACAAATCCCCTTGTTTCCTCCAAAACAACACACACATTTCCCTTATTCCTCCCTTCACTAGCTACACCTTATTCCTCCAATAAACAATGATGAAACCTCACCCCAACAAGAAGAAAAAAAACCACATGAAACACATGATGCAAATCATAACTACATTTCCCAATGACAAGGAACAAAAATGATCACATTTCCCAAAATGATGAAGCAAAACAATAATGCAATGCCTCTACTGTGCTGATATCTGTACTTGCTTCTTTGTGAGTGTTGGCAAACATTGGCATGTGATTGTGTTCTGAGTTATTGTGCTCTATTGAAATGTTTAATCATGTTTGCTGGAATGATATCAAGTGTTTATAAGATTTGGTTGTAACTCCTTCTTATGGCAGTAAAAGTACTTATGTTTTTGATCATGAAGTACATACTTAACTAGTTTTTGAAATGGACTTAGTGATTCAACTTGTGGAAAGTGAAAATCAGGTTCTTGGAATAGTTAAGTGATCAGGTAATCTGGTAAGTTTTTTGATGTCTTGATATAATTACTACTTTTGTATCGATAGTGGATTAGGATAACACCTTGGATCAATTTCAGTGATCCAAGGTATTATCCTAAATCGATATGTGATTATGAATTTAAATTTAATGAACACTTGGCTTCCTATTGATTCTAGAATTACAATTTTAAATGATGAGATTTTGTGGAAGTGAAGCTAATCTAATGTTTGATTATACTACTGTGATGAAGGCTTACTTTTTCTAAGGGAAGTCTGGTTCATTATTAAATTACTAAATGCTTGAGTAGATATAATCTGTGGTAAGGTCTTGTTATTTTCCTTATTAGCATCAGACTTTGTTATAAAACTCTAAATATTATGAAAACCTAATCTAACCTATGTTATGGTAATGTATAAAGTTTTGAAGGGCTTAACCTAACCCTATGGAAATTTGATCAAAGTTGTTAACAACCTAAGCTAAGGTTGATATAGCTAAGGTTGATATATTGATATTAAATGATGTGGATCCTAACCTACCTAAAGGGGTGATCCTAAGCCCTAACCCCGTGACCTAACTATGGTTGGCATTTAAGAAGGAAGGGTTAGTGGCAAGGTTGAGTAAGTTGGGTGCCACCCATCACGTACTTGGTAAATTAAATTTTTTTAACTGATGGCCACCACCACCCTTTGGCAGAGGACCAAGTCGACTTGGCCATGCACGTTAAATTTGTGACTAATGGTATAATGAAGACTGGTTTAAACTAATAGTTGATTTTCCAAGTTTAGTTGGAAATGAATGGTCATGGATTTTGGAGTTAGTTGACACCTGGAAAATAACATTAATGGCATTGGGAATACCCAAAATCACCTTGGGAGAAGCATGATGGTTTTGGGAGAAAGGAAAGGAATCGGGTTTTGTTTTTCATTTGGTTATTCGAGCTCTTTTGCTCTGCATGTAGACTTGCTAGTTTTTGAACTGTTGTTTTTTTGGATAAAATTTGATCTATCAGTTGCATGGAGGAAATAGTGGAGAAAATTTAATGCGATGGCTATTAAAATAGAAATATGGAGAAGAAAGGGGTTTCTGTGGAATCCATTTTGATTTCTCTATGGATTTTTACGTAAAATTTTGGAGAAAAACTTGGGGAGCTTGGAGAGGAATTACAGGAGCTCTAACAAACATGATAGGCTCTAACTCTTTGAAATATATTGCTTTGTTTAATGGATTCATGAAAGGAACTCTACTCTTGTATGAAATCTAGTTCTCTAGTTCTGGGTTTTAGTATGTGTTCTAAAATTTGACTATCTTGCCTATTTTTGTTATTGGATATCTATGTATTTCCTTCATTTTTGCTTTTGGGTTATGATTGAGTAGATTGCAAAAATGTTAAGGCTATATATGTATCTGCTGAGTCATGTTCATATAAACTTGAAGCTTTATGATTGATCCTATGTGCTATTTCGAGATATTGTATTCTTGTTGTAAAAATTTTCCTTTGTAGGGATTTTGGGCTTGTATTATGAACAATATTAAACTTGGAAGTGGATTTTAGTTTTGAATATGAAAAGGGTGATTATCTGTTCATGAACTCTTACTTTCTCAACCCTATTGGTGTTATTGTTTATTGTTATTATCTTGAATAAATGGTCTTTTAATAGATTGTGATTTTCAAGTCATTTTGACTTGTAGCAAATGCAAGGTTTTTTACGACTTAGGGTTGGTTGGTTTTTCTCTGTCGAGTTGAATCCCTTAATGGGTTTACGAGATAAAATTCTTTGGTGTTTATTCTTTTATAGTTGTATTGGTATCTTTTTCCTCTACTATAATCAAGTTGAATGGTGAGGTATTGAGTGAATAACACTTGGTGTTATCTCTTACTAATAAAATAATATCTACAAATTTGAATGGAAACTTGGTTGACTGCCTGGGGTTATCTGTGGTTGCATGGATGCATTCACTATGTGAATGTGTTATATTTCTTGTCATCTATTGTGAACGATGTAGTTTATTAATACCATATTAATGACCTGGACATTCTCTCTCTCTCTCTCTCTATGAAGTTGTAAACTCTTGTGGTTTCGATTTAAGAGATACTAATTGGTAAAGAGCCTTTGGCTCACTCAGGTCAATAAAGGATTCATCATCAACTATATGTTTTCAAGTTGATATCAAATTCAATTTGAAGACGTATAAAAAGTTGCATTTGTTCTATTGATTGAAGATAGTTGATTTGAATAAATGAATATTGTATTCATTAATTGATGTACTTATGTTATGAAAATAAGAAAGGCCTATGGCCATTTATTGTAATTGTTTGGAAAAGAAGTTGTTGAATTCATTGTTTGAACATGACTTTGATATTGATTTTGGAATGAAATAAAGTTGGTTTACTTTATTATATTGTTTAAATGGAAGTGAATGGTTGTAAAGTGTTGAACTCATTGTGATTTCATTTATAAAAGAAAGGTAGTTTGCAATGATTGCTACTATTATATTAAGTGTATGTATCATCTATGGAAGTACTATATTCCTTAGGTGATTGAATATAAATTTGGAAATAAATAAAAAGGGGTTAAGTACCTAAGTAACTTATGAAATATGACAAGTTATAAGGTTGTTAGATTAAGTCCTTTAGCTTGAATGAAAGCAGATTTTTCTTGTCCATTATAAAGTGACTTGTGATGGTTGAACTCTTTATCTATATGATTGTTTATTAAATAAAACAATTGTGATAACTTAGTGATTATAATTTAGTTATAAATAAGGGGATGCCTATTGGATATAACTAAATTATAATTTTTAAGGAATAATTAATGGTATAAAGATGTTATGCTTTTGATTGGTGTGTTTTGGTTGCTTTGATAGGTTATGTTACTTTGTAAAAGTATGAAAACATACCTAAACACAATAGTTACAAATAGTTAAACTATTCCTAAGGGATTTTGTGTGAAAATGATTAATGTATGATTGTTGTCCTACATTATATACAATTGAAATAGAACAATAACACTTATCTATTTTAATGGAAATTGTATGCTAAAATGATTAAGCATAATGCAGACTTAAATCTGCAATCCTACACTTAAGTGAATAAAATGTTATGATCCTTACATAAAGGAATATTTATTTTCAAACCCTAGTTAATCCTTAGGCACAACACCTAATGATGAGAATAATAAAGGGTGGGATTAACAAGTTGTGAATTAAATGAATTAATGAACTTGTTAAGATACAATGTTTCGCTAAGCATAACTCGACGAACTGTCACAACATATTCGTTGTTGATAGTACCCATTTAATGACTTGAGTCATTAATTGGTTATTATGGAGCAACCACTATGGAGCGATTATCCACTTAGCTCCCTTAAGCGTTGTTATCGTAAATTGTGAATCCAGGTCATTGTTATACACTAATTAGTGATAGCAATATTATGGCCTAGTGCCGATGTCATCTTATGATGAAAATAGGAAATGAAGTGGATTTGAAGTAACGCAAGTCGATTCTAACACTCTTGATTTCCCTTAGTCTCCTTAAGAAAATGATCAACACTAGTCTATGTGAGCTAGCCCTAATTAGTAGCTAACACGAACATGGAAGTGATTGACGTAAGTCAATGTAGCTCTAACTAGATAACAATTTTGAGTGTGGTGAAAGACATATTCCTTCTAATGAGTATGTCATCTAGGAATAAAAGCATGACATACATGTCTTAAAAATTTGGCCAAAGTATTGCAAGTTGTTGATTGCGTTGTCTTGATTTCACTTGGACTAAAGATGCATGATATCAGATGGGTATCTCGTAATAGATAATCGATAGGCTCTTTATATAATTACACTTGATTGAACCTTAATGGAATAAGGGAACCACAAGTATACTTAGTATACACATTGATATAAAGAAACATGAGAGATTGGTTTAATACCGAGTCATGACAGTTGCATATGGTTTACTGTTATGAGATGGATTAGATAAATGAATGTTTGTTCTAAATTATGTGAATTTGGAATAGAGAACATTATGAAAAAAAAAAATCCCTTGTTATTGAAGTCTTAAAATGAGGATGTTACAAATAATCCAACCACCTTACAAACTTATGGATAGGACCTTCTAACGACACGACATTTTTATGATTACACATTTATTACAATCATGTTTTAATAATCAATATTAATGGATTGGAGAGTACTTGATACATGAACATACATTCTTTTTCCTTTTTCTAAATTTTCTTTATATCTTTTAACATTTAACTTAAGGTGTTTTTCATTGAATCTAGATCATATACATTGTTGTAATTACTTGTTTAACTTGTTTGTTAATAGGGTATTTATTTACCCATGAGGCTACTATATCTTATTCGAGGATTTTTTCTAAAGGCATGCTTACACAATAGGGACAAGTGTAAGACCAAAAGAGGAGAAGTTCATAGTTTTAAGGATTAAGGGTCACGATTCTTTCATTAATTTATATTTTAATAATTGATTTATTCCACATTAAGTATTATACGACATGGATTTATTTACTCAAGACAAGAATATTTAGTCATGTTACAAGGAAGGTCAAGTTTCAATTTTCCCATGGAAAACATCTCATGATTACACTCCTGAAGGCAAAGCACTAATTACAATTTTATTATAGTTATGTTACAATTATTAGTTTATGGATTCAGAGACACTTAACATGACAACATACTTTCTCTTTTTTTTTTTGTTTCTAGACTAAAATTCCTTAGCATCGCGTTACATTTAACTTAAAAAGGGTTTTATTGATTAGGTTCATATAACTTTTGAAATTAATTGTGTAACCCATTTGTTTATAAGAACATTTATATGCTCATGAGACTACTAGTCCTTGTCCTAGGGAATCATCTCTAAGAACATGATTACATGGTTTCAAATCATACATTCACTACACAATAGGACAAGTGGGAGAACAAGAGGGAATAGTCCTTCGTTTTAAAGATTAAAGTTCACATTAAATTTTACACGTCATGGATTTCATTTCTCATAACAAGATGGTTTAAACATGTTACATGAAAGATCTAAATTTCTCTTTTCTCCTAGCACATCATCTCATGGTTACATTTTCACAAACTAATCATAAATTAAAATTTTGTTAAGTTCCAAAATTAACTCTTAGTATTGTATTATAGAACCCAACGATAATTAAAATTGGGTATGGAATTCATTTATAACCCCAACTCCTAAAGATGACTTTCAAAGGGTAGTTAACGATATTTTCCACCTAAAGCCTTTAGTGCTCACATTTGTTAGCATTATATGGTGTAAAATTATTCTTAAAACGAGTTAACCTAAAATAAATCATTTAATAATAATATAGTAGTTTAGAATAAATTAATACAATCTCATATTGAGTTGTATTTTATTGTTGTACGTGAGTTGTAGTACAACTCACTAGAGATTCTAGGGAACTAGGAGAGATATTATGGGATATTATGAGAGATATATGGGATAGAAATTGAGTGATATGTGGAGCATGTTGATAAGATGCATTCCTTATTTATAGGAGTTGTATTCTTATATATTTTTAATCAGTGCATATGAATAATATCGAATTTGAATTGATGAATTCAAAGTGTTTTATCTTATGTGAATTCAATTGTTTTCTTATTTTAAACTGATCCAAATGTAAGATTTGGTATCAAAGCAGGTGGCTCTTGGTTGTGCTCTATGGAGTTTTACATTCAAACGATTCTGATTTTTAAAAATACGTCTGGTAAATCACATTTTTCTCCAAAACCTAGAATCCAAATTCTATAAAATTTTGAGGGTTTGTTTATTCAAATTTTGGGCACGATCTGTCAAAACATTGGAAAAACCCAGATTCTTGGTTACAGAGAAATGAAGAAATAAATATCGGAGTAAAAAACGTTGAAGCTCATGAGATAACAGTTGTGTTTGATGCGTTTATTGGATTACGCAATTGCTAAATATATTAAACATCCCGTCAAATTCTCAAGGTAAAAAAAAGTAAGTCTCTATTTTTGTGTTGTCTCAAGTTTATTAAATGTTAAGTCTTTGATTCATCTGTAAGATTAATAATAATAGTGAGGTCTTATGTTCTTATTGTCTCGTCGTTGTATCGTCAAAAGTGTTATTGTATTGTTTTTTGAAAAAAATAAAAATTCTATAGTCAATTTGTAAAGGACACATTTTCGGGGTAACCGACGTCTTCTATTGTTGAGATGGATATTCCATTAGAAAAATTTACTGGTTTTAACTTTCACACATGGAAAGTTAAAATTCAAATGCAACTAATGAACAAAAACTTATGGGGAATAGTCAGTGGTAAAGAAACACAACCCACAGATGCAAGTAAGTTACTTGAATGGCAAAGCAGAGATGATAAGGCCAAAGCCATCATTGGCCTTGCACTTTCGGATTCTGAACTACACTATGTAGATTTGGAAAAGTCATCCACTGAGATTTGGGAAAATTTGAATAAGTTGTTTGGTGCTAAAGTAGTTAATGCAAAATTTTCCTTAAAATTACGCTTATTCAAATTAAAAATGAGTGAAGGAACTACTATGTCTAGTCATATAAATGATCTTAGATCTCTCATGAGGCAGCTAGTGAAGTTAAAGCACCAGTTGATGACGAAGATGCTAAAGCTATTTTATTGAATAGTTTGTCTTCAAAATATAACAATGTTGTTTTCACTCTTGGTCAAATGCCATCTCAGTCCTTGGAAGACATGATCTCAGCTCTCCTAGCAGAAGGAAAAAGAGCAATATCAGAAGATGCAGAAGAAGAAAGTGCAATGTACTCAAAGAAAAATCGTAAATTATTTGACAAAAACAAGGATGAAGTTGAATGTTTTTATTGCAAAAAAAAGGGCACACATCTTGGTTTTGTAAGGTTCGAGCTAATGATATCCTCAAAGGAAAACTCAAAACAAATGAAGAAAATGTAGCTAATGAAAAAGAACCATCCAACAAGGAAGAACCAACAAATGATGATAGTGGTTATAATTATGAGGATTTTCTATACTAAGTGAATAACTTCCATATGGAGGATGGAGGAAATGGAGGAAGGAGGTCAATCAATGACCTCTCACTAGCCGCAAGCGACGAGGTTGCACAATGAAGTTGTGGCATTTTTTCAGTTGTGTGTTTGATTTCCGCTATGTGAAAATAAGAACAGATGGATCATACCTGTTCAAAATTCTAATGTGTGAGAAATTTCTTTTATTTTCCCCTGGATGTAAGAAGGTGATGAGAGCTAAAAGAGTACTTGTTATATCTAGGTTGTTGGTTGACCTTATAAAACCATCATTTGTTATGGTTGTTGGTTAACCACATGTAAAACCATCATTTGTTTGTAGGTTGTTGGTAAACCGAGTGTAAAACCATCTTGTTTGTTTGTAGGTTGTTGGTAAACCAAGTGTAAAACCATCATGGGTATTTGTAGGTTGGTGGTTAGCCGAGTGTAAAACCATCATTGGAGTTGGGTAGCAGTACAAGATAATGTTTTCCCCATGTTTGCACTAAGGGGGGAATGTTAGGAATATTTGCTTTAGTGCTCACATTTGTTAGCATTATATTGTGTAAAATTATTATTAAAATGAGTTAACATAAAATAACTCATTTAATAATAATATAGTAGTTTAGAATAAATTAATACAATCTCATATTGAGTTGTATTTTATTGTTGTACGTGAGTTGTAGTACAACTCACTAGAGATTCTAGGGAACTAGTAGAGATATTATGGGATATTATGAGAGATATATGGGATAGAAATTGAGTGATATGTGGAGCATGTTGATAAGATGCATTCCTTATTTATAGGATTTGTATTCTTATATATTTGTAATCAATGCATATGAATAACATCTCAACTGAATTGATGAATTCAATGTTTTATCTTGTGTGAATTCAATTGTTTTCTTATTTTAAACTGATATAAATGCAAGATTTTCTACTCTTGTGCCGACCCAAGAGGGTTTGCATTAGATTTAAAGTTTGTTTCCCATGGAGTACTATCTTAAGAGAACACATTCTCCTTGCTACACACACGACTACCAATCCTAGGAGGAAGCCACATACTCTAGACAAAGTTTAACCATTATCATTCCTAACTATCAGGTTCATAACAATGTCGCTAAGCATACAGGCTATGATGATAATCTCAAACTTGGGCTCTTATTTCCTTAAGCTAGAAGGTTCCATCGAGTATAATGATTTAGGTTCACCCTAAGGTTTTAGTTTTCTATGTTATGAAGGATCACACGAGAAGGGTAGTCATATAAGGGTTTTATACTAAGGTTGACTATTTTATTTAGATTTCCTTTCTACATTTTCAAGGTAAATAACACAACACACCAGAGATTTAATCATTAATTTCACACTGAAAATGCACTATAAGATGTCAAATTCAATTTTAGTTAACATAATTATTCAATTTTTTTACAATATGTAATTATGAATCAAAATGACACCCATGGTTAAATGCACATTTCCCAAATCATGCTTATCACAAAATTTCAATAATAAACATTTCAATATATCACAAAATGTTAATTTTTCCTCTACAATTTCATTGTTCCAAATAACATGCTAATATGAGATTATCAATAACACTTCACTCCCTCCATGACTCAGTACTTGTAACCACTACATGGTCAGAAAAATGTTGGCATGGCATCCACCTAAATCTAGCATAATTAACGTTATTATTTTTTCATTTACATAATCAAAATAATTCACACACAACCAAATCTATATAATCATTTCATTGCACTTCATTTCTTCACTATGAGAGGAGAGAGAAAGAGATAGAGAGGAGAGAGGAGAGAGAACACTATTTTCCAAAGTTCAAATTTCACACAACAAGCCATGAGATAGAGTTTCATACAGTTATTTATAAGTGTCAATAAGTTTTCACAACAGTTTGTAGACTTGACAAGGGTCCTATGACCTCATTTTACATTTTCCTACTAGTTGCAAAAACATCCAAATTTAGCTCGGAGGAAAAGAAACCACACTAAAAAACTATCCTACGATGGGAAAATGTACAATAGGAAAATTCCTACATGTTCTCATATATACCAAAAATTCATAGGAACTGGCAAAATTTAGAACTGGTGAATAGTTTACAAATGGTGGCTAGTTTTCTGGGGCCATCGGTCATAATTGGACTAGTTACAACAACAACCAATTTTAGCTCGAGGGCTAAGAAACTATGTCCAAAACTAACTTCCGATGGATGAACACTCAATGAAAAAATTCCAACACACTCTCCTATATATCAAGAATTCACCAAAGTCGACGGAACTGGGAATTGGAAAACGGGTTACAAACAACGACTAGTTTTCCAGAGCCACCGATTGTAATTTGTCTAGTTGAACGTAGTCAAACAACACTGAAGGCCTATAAAACCCCTTTTCTAAACTATATAGAAATGTGTTTTTCCATAAACCTGATGATTACAAGTGATTTTCGGGTAAAAATACTAGATTTTGAGAAGGCGGATAAGCATTTTCTTACTCAGTGGTCAAAATGGCAAGTCGAAACGAAACCCAAATTTTCACTTTTAATAGCTTCCTAAAACTGCAAAACAAGGTAATAGGGCTCTTAGAAAGGCAAAGAAAAAGAACGAACAATCAATGGGGTCGATCTAATGCTTGATGCGAATCCCCACATAACAAGGAACACAGTCGAAACTTGACATCTCTTTACCGAGGTTCAAAAGGTTGTTTTTTGAGTCTCCGAAAATCACGATTTACCAAGGGACGTTAACTAGGTTTTAACGTTGAACTCAAACTCAACTAGACAACTAGAGGGGTTGCAGTTATGCAGTTTGGTTATGAAGTTTCCAAAGAAACTCAAAAAGAGGGTTACAAACTATAGTTGGTAACCAAGGGTAGTTCAAATTTGCGTAAGTCACGAGATGAAGGTTTATTGTTTTTCACTTCAATTTCTTTTAAAAATAGCCAATGGTGTAAAAATTTATGGGTTCATATTTTTATTTCATTACAAATGAAGAACCAAAAATATGAGAATTATGAAAGATGAAGGTAAGGGAGACCATGCTTGGAAATACTAGCATCTGCATAGTGTATGAGGTGCTCTAGGTGGGTTCACCCACATTCCACAAGGCTCCAACTCTCTTTTAGCATTTCGTTAAAAATTTCACGTGCATTCGGAAAATCCTCCATTTGAATTTTGTATGCATTTATCCCCTTTACAAAAATTTCTACCAAGGTATGGAAAACTACTACAACTGAGAATCCCACTTTCTGTTATGCTTTGATGGGTACATACCCATTTCAAAGCTCTCCTCTTGGAACAAACTAGGAAATGTTGCTATAGATTTAGGATCTCTTCTTTGCACTTTCCATTGTCATTTGCTTGAAGTTCCCAAATCCTTTTAATGCCTCCATACACTCATATGTATTCATGGAGGTTATGAAATATCTGATATAGCTTACTTCTTTCCATACCCACATATTTTTGGATCCCATTTCCTCATAAATTACAACTTTTCCCACACACATTTATTTCAATAAGAGGCCTCTTTTTAACTCGATTATTTCCTAAATAGAAGGGTTTCATTTCTTCTAAGAAGGTTTAATCATCTATGTTATGGGAAGTAAAAATGTGCAACTCCTCCTTAAATCAACCCTCACTACAATGATGTGAAATGCCTTGGAATTTGCTTTACATTATTATAATAAGAACATGGGAAAGAGCATTATTATTCAATATAACTTCCTTTAGGAAGTGTTTACCTTGCATGAAGCTCCCATTTGACACGCTGGTAGGGAGGATTTTGGCAAATGGTTTTGGAAATAGCTTTACACCCATTTGTGGCTCTCTTGAAATTTCCAAGGCCGTGTTAACACAACCATTTTGTGCTTATCACTTTCCAAGGCACCTATCTTTAGCAAATATCGGGAAGGAGTTGACAATGACAAGTGATAGGTTGGACACAAGATATTTGCATTTGCTTGGAAGCTTCCAAGGTTATTTTAACAAACCAATTGTGTTAATACAAAAATAAACACATTCCACTTGAAACATTTGAAAAACATATGGTTCCACGTAGAGGAAGAGTGAAAAAGACAAAATCTTGCAAATACATATGTGGGATAGTAGGGAAGGCACTTTCAATGTATTAATCTATACCACAACTACTCGAAATAAAAGATAAAGAGAATGGAAGGAAAGAATGGTGTTGCAATGGTTGCAATGCACATAACACATATTCTTAGAAGCGTAAAAGAAAAATCAATACACCTGTGTGTTACACCCAAATACAATGCCTCTTAACCTTGAATCTTTTTCTTCTTCTTCTTATGTATACAACAAAAAAACCAGCGACAAACAATAGATCCTCTTAGAGACATTGATCCCGCCTCAGGTACAGATATAGATCTAGATCAATCAATTTATATGTAGTAAAAAGAGGATACATTAGGGATACAAATTTATCCCCGTGTGCAAGGCTAGTTAAACCCATAATGGTATTGATTTTAGGATGAATTATGTGAGAGCTAAAATTTACAACATTAACTCGATTTCAAATTGGTTTATGCCTCAAGATCTCAAATAAAGTGCTTGTATTATTATGCAAGAAAAATGATAGGTCTAAAGGACATTATAGCTTCCCATGTGCCTTGCTAGGAAGGCCCATGCCTTCACCCTACCACACACCAACCTCCTATCATACACTGCCCCCACTCATCTCTCCAACTCCACCTTGCTCGTGCATTTCAATTTGTTCTCTTTTATATTATATATATATTTATTATATTATATATAGTTATAATATGTGTATATATTTTAATTCCTTTTGTTTTATTCATTTATTTATTTATTTTTATTTTTTAATTTATTTATCTATCTTAGTATTTTATAATGATGGTCGTTGAAATGATCCACCACTCATGGAGAGGGAAAAGAAGGTAGGGGCATTACAATTAATATATTTCTCATATGTTGAAATTAATATATAAATAATCATATATATATATATATATATATATATATATGTATGTATGTATGTATGTATGTATGTATGTATGTATGTATATGTATGTATGTATGTGTATACGTATGCATGCACATACATATGTATGTGTGTATCTACGCATGTTTACATTATACATTGAGTTTGTTGATTACTTCTATATGTAGGTCTCTCAACAAAAGGAAAATATGCTTGCCAAGGTGCAATGATCAACTATGTGGAAGTGTCATCCAAATATCTCAAAAAAATTGTATACAAAGGCCATTGAAGGTTCTTGTTGATGGAGCATGAGTACCATGTTAAAAAGAAAAATAAGTTTGATGGAAAACCTGATATTAGAGAACCTCCAAAACTTATGTCACCTAGGGATTGGTATAAAGCCTTCACACAAGCATGCATAATATCAAATGTGGATATTCCTCCATATTGGTGGAGAGATCGAGGTATGGTTATCTGAAATTAGCCACAAAGTTGAAATGCCTGTAGGAATGAAGAAACTATCTATATTCTATAATCTCCCATATTGGGAGAATTTATTAGTTGGGCATATTTTGGATCTAATGCATATATTTAAAAATTTAGCAATTTTCTATATGTAATCACATCTCTAGCAAAGAGAAAGAAACTCCAAGTTCTAGAGACGATCTGAAAGTCAGTGGGACAAAAAAATTCTAAAAAAGGAAGAAGGGGCTCTATGGATATTATGTAAAGAGTATGTCAATTTGGTAAATCAAACAATGTGAGATGTTCACACACTCAAACATGCATTTACCGATTGATGGGTGCATCACATGTCTAAAAACACATGATTTACATAACATTTTGAAGTTAATTCACACATTTTTTCTTAAATTATACACCATAATCTTCTCTTAATAATTAACCTTTTTAATTTATTTTTGTGGCATATATTTTCCTTGGCTTTAGGGGGTCATTTTGTAATCTTCCACCTGGCCTATTAAATGCAATATATTGAATTTCAAATGTTTTGAGGTAATATAATTTTTGTTTTCAACTACAAATAATCATTTTGTATGAAAACCAATATTATATTGATTTGCATGACTATCATTGTATGTAAAATAGGCGGTTATCTTCAAAAGAGATATCAAAAGCAAGGATTGAGTAGAGAAAGTAAATATTGCGAGATATTGTTTCCAAATCAGAAAAGGAACTTCCTACCTCTTTCATGTATTATCAAACTCATCCATTAATGCATTTGGTGTCACATCCCTCCTATTTTGATTTATTAATTCAATATTTTAGTCATGATGGTTAAAATGAAACGCTCTAATTGGATAATTACATGTTATGATTATTTTTAGATGTGGAAATTAACATGCTTATTATCATTATGTTGAATTTAATGATTTGGACTAACTACCATTTTGGGTGATGTGAGGTGGATGCAAGAACAAGTACACCCTCATTGAAACATGAGGGAGGGCATCATTGGGGAGAGGTTGAGATATCTAGGTATCAAAATGGAAACAACGAAGGTAAATTGATAACCAAAACACATCAGAAGATTGGATGGCATTTAGTTTACACTTGTGATGTGTGACTTATTAATGTTTATCTTGTTTTCGTCTTTTTCGTTGATAGCAATAGATGATGAGCATATTACGCCGATGTGGCTAAATGCCACCGGCATAACCCGACCATCATGCATTGTTATTGTACAATGTTGTGAGAGATGGTTATTTCATTTATTATCAGTTCATTAGACTTATGGAAAGATAAATGGACCATGTTTGGTATATTAAATCACTTGGTTGATAATGACTAGAGTGACAATTATAAGTTTGTTGACATTGTGGTATAAGAGTAAAAGGTTTATATGACATGTTGGTATGAAATAATATTATAATTCCTAATTAAATCTAAATTTGGATTACTATTATTCATATGCATGATGCTTGGTCACTTTGCATTAAAGAAACTTAGCTTTATTGCTAAGAGGTTTGGGAGTTAAGTGTGGTTTTGAATTTTAATTGTTTTTAAATATAAAACATGCACTAAGTGCATACGTAGCAAAGTGGGGAATAAATAATTGTTTGGTTTTAATTAAAAACATGCACCAAGTGGAAAGTTCTTGTTTTGATTTTTAATGAAATTCAATGCAAGGATATAGATACGAAGGATGCCTCTGGAAAAGTGAGAGTTAAAAAAAAATATTTTTATTATGCTTAAGAGGAATTTATTGTTGAAACATGTGGATGTTGGGGAAGTAAGGAAATGGGAAGTGGAGTTTGAACTAGGAGAAAATGGAGTGGACGGTTTGATAACAGGGTATTTCACTTTGTTTTGGGGGATTTTTTTATTAAGTAAACACTTTTTATCAGAGCTATAAACCGGGGGGTTAAGGGGGCCCCACCCTTACAATATTACCATTGATCAAGGTACAGGGAAGATAATACATTTTACATTAATTTCCGCCACCCTTAAGACAAAAATACAAAAAACTATACTATAGATTGATTACAACAAACTACACTATATCTCTAGTCAAACAAATCTATGATTTCCACCTTGACTTGGGCATCATAAAATACCCGCTTCTCCTCACTAAACTCGGCCACATCCATAGAACCAGCTTTCCTTTTCCATATGCTAGATCTACGCCCCACTTCTCTTTCCTTTGTCACTTTTAGGAGGAAAGAATAAGAAGATTTTCTCTTGGCCAGAATTTGGGATAGAAGAGAAGGAACATGACCAATATGAGTGACTAGGGAATCCAAGTCCAAGGGTTGAATGGACGCAGGGCCAAAACCCTTCATTTTTCAAATATTATGAACCATTACTAAAAATCTAGGAGCACCACATTCCTCCTTGCCAGCTCCACCATGTGAGCCACATCATCCAAATTTGCCTCCCCTCCATAGATGCTTGAAAGAAAGCAAAGGGAAAACTAAAATTAGTGACTGCTTCTTCTTACCCTACTGCATGCTTCAAATGTATCATATGGTGAGAAATCAACAACGTATCTTGTTTTCTTTTTCTTATTGATGATAAATTGGAGACAAAAACTTAGGCTATCTCTATGTTAACCCTTGCTCTACCGCTCCCCTAAAGGTATTTCTCCCCAATGATGTGCTCAACGACACTGCATCGAGGTAGAACCTATACAAAATACTTTCTTAAGTCAAGCTTGGGATACAAAACTGTAAAATGTCATTTCCTAGATTTCGATTTCAAGAGGAGGATAGGAATTAGAGGAATCACCATGAGACAACAACCAAACACTTTCCCGACACATGCAGGAAGCCAAAAGAGAGAGGCAATAATGAATAGAAATGAAACAATCTCCGTTTCCTTACAGAAAATAGTCACACAAGCCCTGCTTGGCATGCCTGGGAATTATTGGGATGAGATTCCCTTTTAATGATTGCCTCCAAACCTTGCCACTTTGTTGTGTCACTAGAAATAATTATATCCTCTTCTTGCATCACCCCCTTATTCACTAACAAGTCAGTAGCTAAATTGGCCTCTCGTAGGACATGACTAATATGCCATGATTCCAACTTGGCTAACCAAAAAATGATGTTTGTAATAAAATCATCTAAGAACCAATGCAAATATTTACCATTCTTTACAGCTTGAATAATAACCAAGGAATCACCTTCGATGCAAAGGTGGGAGCTCCCACATTCCATGCCAGCTTCACCCTGAAGAGGAGGGCATGAGATTTAGTTATATTGTAAGTCTCATCTTGCAGATGGAACGAGTGAGAATGAATCAATTCACCTTTCTCATTATGAACTATACACCATGCCCCTAAAAGAACATGGTTCCCTTTAGAAGCCCCATAAAAATTAACTTTGTGATACCTGTGGGGTGGAAAATTTGGTTCCTTAAAAGCTTTTATTATACCAAAGCTACGAACTAGAGTGGTGGAGGGTGGTCCTTAATGTCCACCAAGAAATCCTCATTTGGAGCGCATTGTTATGTTCCACTTGGTCAATATCAAGAAGTTTGACCCCTACCTCAAGGTATCCCCATGGCCACTTATTGAAAACATCCAATGAACTCAATGGGAATGAAACTTGGGTTGATGATTACAAACTACTTGTAACTCACCAATAGCCCAAGACCTTGAGTTCATTTTTGGGGAAATTATTATTACGGTTTAGCTGGAATTTGGAAGCTGGAAGCATTGACATTTGGGAAGGAAATTGCATAAGGGAATTGGGAAAGCATTGTTAAAGGCATGTTTCTCTTCTTACTTTATTGTTTTCATAAAACAAATGAATGGATTTAAACCAATTTCGGGTTTGCATCTTTTGCATATATTGAGTGTGAAAATGTTTTTAAACATACATTTCACCTGAAATTAGGTCTACTCATTATGAGAAATTTTGAATGTGAAACATTTAATTTTTAGGTCGATTTTTACCCAAATCTAGGCTACACGTTTTATGTAATTTATGTGTGAAAAGAAAAATGTACTATTTTTGGGTTTTTTTAACCCAAATATGGGCTTCACATTTTGTGTAAATTATGTGTGAAAATGTTTTAATTTTGGGTTGATTTCATACCCAAATCTGGACCTGTACATTATGTGCTTATTTTTGTGTGAAACAAAATCATGGAGGTCGATCTCTACCCATTTTTGGGTCGACATCACTTTGTTTTGGTTTAAGGTTGTTATATGTTTCTTTGGAGGACGTTTTCATTAGCTATTTTTCTTTGGACTATATGTTATACATATTGGACTATGAAGTTTTTCTTGAGGTCAATTTTGAACACCAAAAACAGGTTAGTATTATTGTGTATAAAACAATAAGCATGATTTTTATTGAGTCGATTTGGTACACCCATTTTGGGTCTGTGCATTTGGAAATATGTATGAACAATTGAACATATTGTTACCCAAATTTGGGGCCTGAATATTTAAATAAATGAAGGTGAAACATTATTTTATTATGGAAGTGATTTTAAACCCAATTGGATCTGTATGTTGTGTAAAAACTTATAACCATAATATGGTTATTGGGAGTAGTTTGTATGAAACCCAAATATGGGTCAACCTAGTTGTATATTTAATTGTGATAAAACATTTCTTATGGATTTTATTTCATACCTTTCTTGGGGTTGTTCAAAACTTGTCAGTTTGTTGGAAATCCAAACCCAATACTGTCTTTCAAAATTATAATAAAACAGTGATTGAAACTTTTAGTTATGGAAAAACTAACCCATTACGGGTGAGAAATATTATGTTGTTTCAAAACAGTGAAAGATGAATGGTTGTAAATAGGTAGTTATGCCAATGATTTGTTGAGTGAATACAACATCTTGATTTATGATGGAACATTGCATTGGGATATTGCTTTGCTTTACTATGATAGTATAAGTTCCCGCTAATGTGTTATTTGGGCATGTGGATATTATATTTTATTATGATACTTTCCTTGGGAGAATGTGACTTACTAGCCACAAGCATGATAACATAAGTCCCCTCCTTTCTTAAACCACCCTTAAAATACATTTTAATTGTAATGAAACAACAAAGGCTAAAAATGGGGAATTTTGTGAAAAACAATAGTTAAATGATTGTTGTTATGTACATTGATAAATGTGTTGATAATACACTATTTTCGTAAGTCTATGTATGCATGTATGTATGACACATTGGAAACCATATAAGCATACATACATATGCTTATAGAGGTTATTTTCTTATGTTTATATAATCTGGAAACTTGTATTAAATTTGGATAGATGGTTGTTTTTCCCTTATGGATATTAAAACAAACCATTGTTTAAAAATGTTAACTGGTTTGCCTCTTGATGAGGATTGTTGATGGATGAAGTGGTGTATGAGATAGTTGTGTTGTGAAGGATGATATATATTATTTTTGTGTGCAAACTATAAGATTATTTTGTATTAGCACAGATGGAAAAATTTGGCCAAAGTAATGTATCTAGTTGTATGCATTATTAGTTCACTTATCCTTATTCTGTAGTAGTCAGGGATCATATGATGGTATTAGTTGCTGTGATCTTATGATGGGACATATTTTTAGAATTTGGGTATATTACACATGGTTCTCAGTTTATTATTCTCTATTGATAGTTAGATATCTCTATATGTCTTCCTTGTGAAGGGTTGGGCCCCTCTTACTTGCAAGAGGTGTTTAGGATAACCGAATGGTTATGTGGCTAGAGGAAAAGAAATTCAATGTTGTTATCCCTCCGATATAGTTGCACATTTGAGATAGACATGTACACATGAACTTATGAAAGGAATAAATTATCGTTGTTATTAATATACGTAACAAACATATGAATACAATGTTGTACTTGGCTAGGGACATGCTTGTTGTCTCATGTATTTGGTTTAGAATATGAAGTAAATCTTATATTAACCATTGTATTAGGAAATGATTATTGATCATAATTTGTAAAAACAATTGTGGAAACAATGTATAAATTTTAAACAATATTTAATTTATCAAACTACTATTGAACTCTTGTATATATGGTAACTATTGGCGAGAAAATTTGTCTTGTGGACAAATTGGTGGGTTTCAAGCCAACGCTATGGGAATCTAAGTCCCTCTACTTGAATGGTGTAGCTTTTGTATGTGCATGCAAAAATGGTGGATTCCAATGGTGGCCTTTCGACCAAAGATCCAACAGGGACACTCCACTGACCCTGTGGCAAAGCTAGCAATTTCTCACTAGAGAAGAACTTCGTCTGAGAAGGGGAAAGGGAGTGAGAATGGAGGTAGGAGAAATTTATGTTGTGAGTAGAATATCAGATTCCCACACACATTAATTAGAAGTCTCGTTTACATGCATTTATAATTGGAAGAGAAACAAATCCGTGGGAGAAGCTACAAGACCGAATGAAACTCATTGATCGCAAAGTACCAATTAATTCCTCAATCAAAAAGGAAAAAAATCCTTCTTTTCTTATTGAAGCTTGGGTAGAGTTTGTACATAGCTTGAGGATGGAAGAAATTTGAGGAAGAAGAGAAGAATAGAAGAAGTGTGGCATTTTCTATCTTTTCCAGGCATAGAGCACTCTAGTCTTTTCTAAAATCAATCGCCAACCCTTGGAATGACGTCGAGAAGTCATTATATTCTTCACAAGAAACCGTTACAACATTAAAAATCATTCATGCCTCTTTGAATTCCTTTATCATGAAGAAAACACTCATGGCGGCTAAAACTAGACCTTGCAAAGCAACCATTACATTTGATTTTCCAGTTTAAATCTAGACCATTTGATTTGCTCCTCTAGCTTTGAATTTGGGTCGTCCACGTGGTAGGAAGGGATTGGATCGAGCGGTTATGGGGGAAGCCCTTTGCATTTTGTGATTTTTTAGAGATTTGGAAATTTGGAACAAATTGGCATGCAACCCCACTTTGACTTTTTAACTAGGACACGTGGCACATTCTTACTGGAAATGGGATCACTTTGTCTTTTTCTCAACATTTTAACCTTTTTACAAAAAGGTTCAAAAACTCAATTTCCTCCGCTTGACCCGCTCCGATTTGACTTTTCAATGGTGGGCCTTTCCTTTAACTTTTTCCCTACGGGCTCAAGCTTTGAATTTTTCCTTGGTAGCTTGATTGGGGCTATGGGTTACTTTTTAATTTTTCACCTTTTTACAAAAAGGCTCAAAGTCTCGAATTCCCCCGATGGCCCGCTCATCCGCCTTGACTTTTCAATGTCTTCCACCACGTGGTGATTTGGCACTGAATTGGTAATTGACCTTTCCTACCCCTGGAGTTGTGCCATTATGACACATGGATCCATCCATTGAGCCTTCCATACTTATCTGATTTTACCTTCATTTTGGACTGGGGCACATGGAGAGCCCACGCTCAATTGAAGACCGCCCCCGGAATTGTGCTTGGAATTGTGCCATTGTGACATGTGGAGCCATCTACTAAGTCTTTAAAGTATAACTGGACCAAACTAATTAGGGATACCCACGTATCATTGGGGAATGCTGAGGAAAATTTTGCGGGAAAGAAACGCCCATCGTTCCCGATTGTGGAAAAATACACAGAGGAAGAGAAGTTCATCATTTTGAGTCCAATTTTTAAATTTTCTTCACAAGCCAGAGGCATGAAGGAAAAACAATGATTCAACGACCCGATACATGGAACAAGTGAACCATTTTGATCAAAAATGGGAGGGGCAAAAGGATATTACGTGCATAGACCAGGAAGAGGAGGATTTCTAATAAAAATGAGCAACATGGAGGTTTAAACAACTCAAGGGCATGATTTTAGCTAATTTCTTATATCTCAAACTTGCCTTAGACACCAACGAAGGACATGAACTCAAAAATTTGGATTTGGCAATGAAAATACAGAGATTTTTTTACGAGACAATAGATGGCTAAATCTTGGGGACATGGCATGAACTCGGCATGGCGAGGGCACAACATGAGGATCTAGAATCTTGAGTTTCAAAACTTATCATATTTGACTAGTGCCTTCTCCATTGGGCCTTGAAGTGTCATGTGTAATTCGAGAAAGAATGGAAGAAGAAGGAAACACACAAGCCAAACCACACATAACCAAAACCAAACAAAACTAAAACCAAAACCACGCAATAGAAAAGGGAAAAACACACCTACACAAATCACCTATGGTACAGGGTAGGGACAACCCACTTTCACTGATGATATAGTTTCAAGTATTTCCCACTTTGAGGAAATTCCAATGGTGTTCCATCCAAGTAAGAGAGGAGAAAAACATTCTCACCACAAGCTCCATGAATTTGGAATGGGCCCAACCACAATGAATCAAACTTTCCATGGCTCCCCTTTGGTTCTCTTCTCTTGTCCCATAGTAGGACCAAATCTCCAATTTTGAAGTTCCTTGCTTTGGTCTTCTTGTCAAAAAATTTCTTCACTTTCAACTGATGTTCTTTAATTCTATCCACCACTTGGCATCTGCTTTCCTCTAGCTTCTCCAAGAAGAGGATCCTCTTGTCAATGGATTCTTTATACTAACCATCTTCTATTTCTTGCAGCAACTTGAGAGCTAGCATCTCAATTGTGAGGGGAATCTCTGCCTCAACTCCATACAACATTTGGAAAGGTGACATACCTATTTCCTTCTTAGGAGTGATCCTATCATCCCACAATGCATCATATAATTTCTTGTGCCAGTTCCTTTGCTTCTCATCAACTAGCTTACGAATAATGGTAACAATGTTCTTGTTGCTTGACTCAGCTTGACCATTTCCCTATGGATAATAGTTAGAGGAGTGAGATAGAGAGATTCCAAAGCCATAGCAAAACTCTATGAGCTCCTTGGAAGAGAAATAGGTGGTATTTTCTACAACAATCTTCTGTGGTATTCCAAAACAGACAATGATATTCTCTTTGATGAAGTTGCAGACCGTTTCAGAGCTAATCTACTTGGTTAGAATGGATTCCACCCACTTGGTGAAGTAATCAGTTGCAATGAGTACATAAGTGTGCCCTACACTTGAATGAGGATTCAAAACACCAATAAAATCTAGCCCCCATTGTTGAAATGGTTCTTCAATCACCACATGCATGAGTGGCAATGCAGCTAGCTACGGATTTCCAACAAATTGTTGGCATGCTTTGCATTTGGAAACCCAATCTTGAGTGTCTGCAAATATGGAGGGCCAATAATATCTTCCTCTGAGGATCTTATGTGTAGTGACCATTATTGAGAAATGTCCACCACAAGCTTGATCATGATAGGCCCTGAGAAACTTTTCTTGTTGCTCCTTATCTACACACCTGAGGAAACAACCATCTAGGCTTGTCTTGTAAAGTGCATGATTCCATATCACAAACTTGGCTACCTTTAGCTTGAGTTTCCTTCTTTGTTTTTAGTCAAGATGAGGAGGGAATTCTCCATAAGTGAGGTAGTAAGCAATATCAACATACCACTCATTAGTAGTGGTGACAAAGAGCACTTGTGGACTGTCTCCTAAATAGGTTGAGAAAACACCATATTTTTCTCCTTGTTGAGCCTTAAGGTCTTCATCTTCCGCAATCAGCTTGCACAAACCATTTCCTCTCACCAGATTAGAGGGTATAATCTCCAAGTCAAACTCTTGGGTCTTTTCCATCCAACTTCCTCTCTTAGCCCCAGGATCTTGTTGAGTCAAAATGGACTTGATTGCACTTCTAGGGACCATCACCATTGTATGGGAATTAAGAATGTAGAATCTAAAACTTTTAACAGCTTTAACCACTACGTAGGCATGTTTCTCTAATTGAATGTACTTTAGCTCATGATTTTTCAAGGAACAGATCATGAAAGCAATGGTTGCTTCCAAACCTTCATCATTTTTGTCAAGTAAGAACAACGAGAGAGTGTATGTTCTGATGCATATCAATACATGATGAACTCCTTGTTGAAATCTAGAGATACAAGAGTTGGAGCTTTGGAAATGGCTTTCTTTATCTCCTCAAATGCTACTTTTCCTTCCTTATCCCACTTGAAACATGTTTGAGGCTTCATCCTGGAAGTTATATGCTTGGTCGGTTCAAAAACTCGGACACAAAATGATGAAGGAAGTTTACCTTTCCAAAGAAAGAATGGACTCCCTTCTTGCTGGTTGGTAAGGATAGTGCTTGGATAGCTCTGATCCTCTCAGGATCAATGTGTGCTCCATGCTTGTTCATAATGTGTCCTAGCAACTTACCTTTTGTGACTCCAAAAATGCATTTCTTACGATTTAGAGAAACGCCATGTATTCTACATCTTGCAAGGACTTGCTCCAAATGACAGATATGATCTCCCCTCCTCTTTGAGAAAACCGCGAGGTCATCCAAGTAAATTAAAATGCAATATTTCAAATCTTTGAAGGCTAAGTCCATTGCCCTCTAGAAAGTGGATCCAGCATTAATCAAGCAAAAAGGCATTCTGCTATAGGAAAAATTGCCCCAAGGTGTTGTGAAGGTTGTTTTGTTGCAATCCTCTCTGTCACCTTGATTTGGTTGTACCATGAGAATCCATCACGTAAAGAGAGCATCTCATATCTAGTGATTTGCTTACAAAATATGATCTATGATTGGAAGAGGGTAGTTGTCCTTTAGAGATGCCTGATTTAGATTTTGGAAGTCTACACAAATTCTTATTTCCCTGTTCTTCTTCCTTACTGGCACAATGTTATCCACCCATGTTGAATGTTGGATAGGGAAAATGATTCTAGCATTGAGCATATTTGTCACCTCTTCTTTGATAACATCAGCAATCTTTTGATTGTATGGCCTTTGCTTTTTCCTTAAGGGCTTGGCTCCTTGCTTCAAAGGAATGGAGTGGTTCATTTCCTTTGGCTGAAAATATTTGAGTTCATCATAGGAATAAGCCAACACATCTGAGTATTTTTTTAGCAGAGCAACAAAATTTCTCTTCTCTTCTGGTGAGTAGCATTTACCAATATTAACCATCCTTGGATTCTCTGAAGTGCCAATTTTTCCTTGATCAAAATAAGATAGACACCGATAAGACTGATTTTCTTTTTCTTGGATGAACCTGTCATGCTTTTCAAAGAGATCTTCCAAATAAACTAGGCATTTAGGGATTTTGTTTCCTTTCAATTTGATTACTCCCTCTTCATCAATACCCTCAACTCCCTCCTCTTCTTTGGGAACTGATTCACGGTGTGGGTTTTCAATTCCTTCAAAGAAAATATTATTGAAGTTATCCCTTTGTTCTAAGAAGGATAAGATCGATTATCATCATTGAAGACCACGGTGATTTGCATTTATGCAGTACGTAGGGCCACGAACACCATCTCAATGGTCACTTATCCTTTCCAAAAGAAGGATGAGGTGTCACTAAGGAAGCGACACTGCTAGAGAATCAACCTTTTCATTTTGCTCCCTAGGGATAGCTTCAATGGAGAATGCATCAAAGGATTCAATGCAGTCCCACACTTTGTTTCTATAGTGCTTGAGTCTGGGGTTTTTCACTTGATATTGCTAGTGGACCTACTTTACCACAACCTCTACATCACCTTTGCATCTCAACTTCTTGATTCCCATGTCCTCTATTATATTCATGCCTAAGAGTAATGCTTCATACTCTGTTATATTATTTGTATTGTCAAATTATAGCTTGTAGGAAAAATGATATACCTCATTGGAGGGAGAGTATAATACTACACCAGCTCTTGAACCTACTCTGGAATGACTACCATCAAAATCCATTGTCCAGATTCGGTCTTCTTATTCATCCATGAGAAGTGGAAAGTCCTCTTCCTTCTGTGATGTAAGGAGGTAATTTCCAAGCCCACAATCTTGAAAAAGGATATCATCTCTTAGATCATCATACTTACTTACCTTTGTGAAATTCATTTTTCGACTAGCAGTAGCTTCTTCATTTCTCCTTTGTAGGATGGTTGCGAGATGAACAATCCATTTTTATTTCTCCACCTATATCTCTACAAAAATTCTACTCAATAACATACCAAAAGATGTTGGGATGTCTGCCACCAAAATGGTCAGGAGTATCTTCTTGTTAGGGTAATCAACTAGTGCAACTTGAGCATCCTTAATCCTTCCTACCAATGGAACTTGTTTGGATTCCATTGAAGTAGCACATGCCATTTACTCAGGTGAAAGTGAGGCCAAGAGAATTTTCAACTTTTGTTGGCATCACATTATCTGAGGCTCAGAATCTATAATGCAATTGTTCAGCTAGAAACCTTTGATGAGAAGTGACAGGTAAAAAGGCTCAACTCTATTAGTGGTGGAGGAACTGAGGGCTAGCATGTTTTGAGAAGATGGTGTGGGAAGTAAGCCTTTAGAATTAGAGATTTGGGATGTAGAGTTACCACCCCGGACTGCCTTGATGAATCTATCAAATTGGGTAGGATGTGTTTGTAGGTATTCAATTTCAGAGAGCTGGAATTTGGTTTTGCTAGCATGCTCTATAAAGTCAAATGAAGTTATGGTAGATGAGGAAGAGGTTCCAGTAGTGGATGAGGACTTAAATGACAAATGCATTGTTACTTTTGGTGTTAGGTTATCCTTTTCAAATGTAGCAATTGGCTTGGAAGGAGATGGGGGTGTAGCCTTTGATTGAAATTTAGATGTTCTTGCAGAACTAGCATTTAGAAGAGAATTACTCTTAACAACTTTTGAGTTGGGAGAAGAACCAAATAACTTAGTTAGTACAGTAGTGTGATCCTTGACAACTAGTGAATCTGATTTCTCTCTAGCTGATTCCATGGAAGGTGGTAATGGTGATCCCCTACTGATGATTTTTTTTAGTGGAGGGTTTGGAGAGATATCTTATTTGTTCTTCCTACTCTCAGTTGCAACTATTGAGGCTGAAACACCATTCTTGGATTGTGCACGAGTGACAACAACACATGAAAAACTTGGAGCTTCTTCATCACCTTCCTCCTCATCATTAACGTATTAAATTAGGCCATTGTGCATGCCAACCTATTCAATTTCAAGATAGTTTTCATAGTCATCCAGGATTTCTTCTTTAGCTTCCTTCTTCATCTCGAACCAATTGGACCAGCGGATCGACAATATTTTGTGCTCTTGAACCTATGTTCAAATGCACTTCTTATGTCTTCCCAACATGTGACATATCTTGGGGAAGCATGTAGAACCATTCAACAACCTTTTCTTGGAGCGAATCCACAAATAGCCTAACTGAAACATCTTCATCTTCAACTCCCAACACTCCACAAGAAGTAATGAATGCTGCTACATGTTCTTCTTGGAGTTGAGAACCACCCCTTTGAATTTTGGGAAGTTCTTTCTTGAGCCTCTTGGGAGGTCATGAAGTGGTTTTGGAATGGTGAGTGGACCAGTATTCCTTCCCCATGGCATGTTAGGCCTACGTACTTCATCTTCATGATCACCCATTCTATTCCTATTTCTAGCCTCCAATCTTGCTAAGGCTGCTTCTGTTGCTGCTCTTTCTTTTGCTTTGAGTTGGAGTCTTTCTATTTCTTCAAGTTGAGCTCTTATCTCCTCTTCAGCAACTGCCTCTCTTTCAAGCTCTTCAAATGTGGGATCAATTTTTCCTCCTTGCCTCAGTTTCTGGGTGTATCTTCTCTCAGCCAGCTTGAAGATTTATGCTCTCCTTTGGGGTGCTGGAATTTGTCTTTGTCTCTCTAATTCAATAGCACATTCCTCTTCCAGGTCCAGAATCCTTATGGCAATGAAGTATTAATTTACACTTTGTCTACTGTGCTAAATGGCTTCTCTCAGATCAGAAACAATGTCTTCTTAGATGTGAAAGAGTAAATCAGGTCTCTCAATAGGAGGATTTCCCTAAATAGTCATGATTTACATCCATGTAGTTCGTGTGATTATTCAATCTCTAGAAAATTTTCACTTAGAATATTTTTTTGTGACCCTGAGGTCATTTTTAGGTGCATATTCTACAAGATCTACCCCACGGTGGGTGCAAAAACTATTGGCGAGAAAATTTGTCTTGTGAACAAATTGGTGGGTTTCAAGCCAATACTATGGGAATCTAAGTCCCTCTACTTGAACAATGCAGATTTTTTATGTGCATGCAAAAATGGTGGATTCCAATGGTGGCCTTTCGACTAGAGATCCAACAAGGACACTCCACTGACCCTGTGGCAAAGCTAGCAATTTCTCACTAGAGAAGAACTTTGTTTGAGAAGGGGAAAGGGAGTGAGAATGGAGGTAAGAGAAATTTATGTTGTGAGTAGAATATCATATGCCCACACACACTAATTAGAAGTCTCATTTACATGTATTTATAATTGGAAGAGAAAAAAATCTGTGGGAGAAGCTACAAGACCGAATGAAACTCATTGATCGCAAAGTACCAATTAATTCCTCAATCAAAAAGGAAAAAAATTCCTTCTTTTCTTATTGAAGCTTGGGCAGAGTTTGTACATAGCTTGAGGATGGAAGAAATTCAAGGAAGAAGAGAAGAATAGAAGAAGTGTGGCGTTTTCCATCTTTTTCAGGCACAGAGCACTCTGGTCTTTTCGAAATCAATCGCCAACCCTTGGAATGATGTTGAGAAGTCATTATATTCTTCGCAAGAAACCGTTACAACATTACAAATCATTCATGCCTCTTTGAATTCCTTTATCATGAAGAAAATGCTCATGGCAGCTAAAACCAGACCTTGTAAAGCAACCATTACATTTGATTTTCTAGTTTAAATCTAGACCGTTTGATTTGCTCCTCTAGCTTTGAATTTGGGTCGTTCACATGGCAGGAAGGGATTGGAGTGGTTAGGGGGAAGCCCTTTGCATTTTATAATTTTTTAGAGATTTGGCAATTTGGAACAAATTGGCACACAACCCCTCTTTGACTTTTCAACTAGGACACATGGCACATTCTTATTGGAAATGGGATCACGGCCTTTTTCTCAATATTTTAACCTTTTTTACAAAAAGGTTCAAAAACTCAATTTCCTCCGCTAGCCCACTCCTCGATTTGAATTTTCAACAACAAGCCTTTCCTATAACTTTTCCCTACTGTGCTCAAGATCTAAATTTTTCCTTGGTAGCTTGATCGTAGTGAGGATTACTTTTCAATTTTTGCCTTTTTACAAAAAGGCTCAAAGTTTTGAATTCCCTCGATGGCCCGCTCATCTTCCTTGACTTTTCAATGTCTTCCACCACGTGGTGATTTGGTGTTGAATTGGTAATTGACCTTTCCTGCCCTTGGAGTTGTATCGTTGTGACACGTGGAGCCGTCCACCGAGCCTTCCATACTTAGCCAATTTTACCTTCATTTTGGACCTGGGACACATGGAGAGCCTGCGCTCAATTGAAGACTACCCCCGGAATTGTGCTTGGAATTGCACCGTTACGACACATGGATCCATCCACCGAGTCTTTAAAGTATAACTGGACCACACCAATCGGGAGACCCATGTATCACTGGGAATCTTTGAGGCAAAATTTGGTGGGGAAAGAAATGCCCATCGTTCCCAACTGTGGAAAAATACACAGAGGAAGAGAAATTCATCATTTTGAGTCCAATTTTCAAATTTTCTTCACAAGCCAGAGGCAAGAAGGTAAAACAATGATTCGACAACCTAGGCCATGGAACAAGTGAACCATTTTGATCAAAAATGGGAGGGGCAAAAGGATATTACATGCATAGACCAGGAAGAGGAGGATTTCTAGAAAATGAGCAACACAGAGGTTTAAATAGCTCAAGGACATGATTTTAGCTAATTTCTTGAATCTCAAACTTGCCTTAGACACCAATGAAGGGCATGAGCTCAAAAAATTTGAATTTTGCAATGAAAATGCAAATCTTTTTTAGGAGCCAACGATAAGAACTAAAAGATGATGTTTGATCTTTGGGTTATTTAGCGATACCTTTGTAATATTTAATTATATGTGTGGAAATTTATTTCTATGTTAATTAATAGAATGTTTAAACAAAAAAATATTTCCATTTTTTAAGCTTTTGATAACGTATGGGAATGCTACATTTTGGTATCAAAGTGACCTTTAACTAGGTTCTTTACACTTGGACCGAATAAGTTCACTATGCTAATAGCTTGCCTAATGCCCATAGGTATAAAGGATCATACCAAAAACAATGCTAATCCCGGATCAGTGATGCTTCCGGAGACCAAAATGAAAAATTGGATTGGATATTGGCTAGCCTCCATGAAACATGGGATCACATCACCGCCTTAAAGAAAAAGGTTTAGGAAGAACCTGAGAAGGAAAGGCAAGGTGGTGAGGGTCGAGAGGGTTTTTAGAATGAATAAGAAGAAGAGGAAGAATAAAGGACATGATCCAAGAAGGTTTGAATAATGGTAGAGGTTTCAAGGGATATGAATAGGATTAGTCCTCCTAAATTAAATGAAGCCACTGGGATATGGTGTTGAATCATGGCTCGGTGAGATGTAGAACTACTTTGAGATAAGGGTTTTATCTATGGAAACAAAAGCATTATGGGGAGATTATCAATTGTCTAGTGAAAATTATTCATAGTGGGACAATAAGAAGATGGATCTTGATGTTTATGTTGTTGATCAAGTTTCATCGCTACATGTTTTAGATTAGTGAAATCGCAATAGGAAGAACAAAAAAATCCAAGTATGAGAGGGTTTAAGGTACCTCTAGATAGGATGATAATGGATACAAGTGTAAAATGAGATATCCTCCTCACGGTGAGGTAGATGACCTGCAAATCAATATAACTCAACACAAAAATGGATTAGTAGATAAATGGGTGGGTTGTTTGACAATGTCAATCCCAAGAAGTGAAAAATTCCTAGGATGGATGTCAACCCATGTTTTGATAAAGATAATATAAAATAATTATTGATAAATTGGATGTAGCGAATCAAAGATAAAATAGAATTTTAAATGCAATAAAAAGTGATAAGATGCGAGATATAATCTAAACAAAATCAAACTAACCCTATGTAGGTTGAGGTGACACGATACTATAGGGTCCGGTTGGTGGCAATTGGAGTAGATCAACTGAAATAATGATAGAAAATGTAGATTTGAAGGTCTTGGAGGTAGATCGAAGGCGACGATGAGGTTAAAATGAAGAACATGAAATCACAAGATGTATGGGGCTGGATTTGATAGAAAGGATGCAAGAAAATTATGAAATCTGATGGTGAATGCAATGAATACTAGTTTGGTCGATGGTGACTGTGAGTCGACAATAACTAAAGTTGTTAGATCATATTTGGGGTGAGAAAGGGCGAAACGGTCATATCGAGGTTTGAGTGAATGTAATATCAAAAAGAGGATGACTAGGGATCCGAGTGAAAAAGAAGCTAACAAAATAGAAGTTGGTTTGATGGTGATCAAGCAAGGTCGACGATGACTAGGGATGATCTAGGGTTTGATGGAAAAGATGGAAAAGAACGAAGATCTGTAGATGGAAAATGAAGACCTGAGAAGGTAGAGACATGAATCTGGATGATTGTTGAACCTGCAAAATATCTGATGAGGAATATGATGATAAAATTGTAATAATAGATCCAAACATGCAAGAGAGAAAAATATCTCCAAATCTCCCAAAGTGAAGCACAAGATCTCCAAGATGATGATGACAATTGCAAGAGAGATCAACAAATGAAGGAAAGATCACAAGAAAACCTGAAGTCTCCAAAATTACATCCTGAGAAAAGGAGGGGTAGGGGTGGATTTATAGGGTCGACAACAACCCATATGGGTCACCGCTGATTGCATAGATCCATCTATTTTAGTGGTGGAAAGGTGACGAGCTTGAGGAAATGAGCCCATATGAGGTGAGATTAGGGTTTTGAGTGATAAGGACAAGTTAGGGTTACTTAGGATGGATAAATGGGTAGGTGGAGGGTGAAAAATATTAAATAAAGGAAAGAGAGGTTAATTTATTAAATGAGGGCCTAGGGAGGATAAAATGGAGGATTTAGGGAGAGAAAATGAATTAAATGAAGGTTTAGAATTAATTAAAGATGATTAGGGATGATTAATGTATGATTAATTAAGGGTGAGACTAAGAATAATTAATATGGGAAATAATGGTAAGTGGGATAAATTGAATTTAGGAGGAGGGAAACATAATTTTGAATGGGAAGAGAGGAATGTATGAAGAAAAGATGACAGAGAGTGAATGTAAGGTGAGGGCTAGCGATACTAAAAATTGGTGTCTACATTTTCCCCTTTTGTTGAGAGGCTTGTGTTGGGCAATCCATGAGATAAAACCAAGAAAGGATGAAAAGATGATTGATGAGGTGCTCCCCCTCAAACTAGGGGTCGACAACATGAAGTGAATTCGATCACAATTTTGAAAGAGATAAATGAAGGAAAGAAGAGTAGAAAGGATGAGAAAAGGATGACAAGGTCATAAGATATCCCAGACAAGGATAAATAAAAACTAAAAAAGTAAACAAAAAGATGGTGGCGATTCCAGAATCACTTCGATAGGGAAAAAATTACATCCTCAATGGAGATGATGATAATGTCCTGTAGACCTATGAGTTAGCAAAAAGCCACTACAAAATGGAGGGAATCTAATGAGAATCAACTCAAATGAATTTGCAATCTGTGGGACCAATGTGTCAAAAGCGAGACATAAAATATGCGCAAAAAAATGTGAAGATGATCGAGACAAGGGTCATGAAAAAAATGGGAAGGAGGGGAAGCAAATGCAATGTCCTTAATAAAGGAGAAATAAAAAATATGCATCGGGTAGGAAAATGATAAAAAGAGTAAAATAATTATGCCCCAAAAGGAACACAAAGATGGACGCAAAGGGGGTTGTTGGATGCAAAGCGAAATACGAGAGAGGTAGTGAAGCCCCATGGGATAAATAAAGGTTTGGTATAAGCAACACACAAGGTAAAAGTGGAATAAAAGATAATTATAAAAGAAGGATTAATTTGAAGGAGACAATGAGTTGTCTTGATCGAAAAGTAAGGTCGGGTCGATGATGACCATGAAAGGTCGGTGGAAAAAAGGGTTGAAGCGATGAGGGCCTAATGGTATCAATGATGAGTGGTTTTGATGGGCTATATAAGCCCCTGGGTCAGCCAACTAAGCTCATTTATACTGTATGAGTTGACAATCGAGAGCTCTAAGAAGAGAAGAGAGTTGAGAATTTGAGAGAGATGTCGACATAGACTAGGGCTAGGATGTGTAATTTTTTATTTTTGATGATGATTTGTGCATGAAAACTAATGAGTGTTGGTTTGATTAGCTTTGCAAGCCAGGGACACCTTATATCTTTGAGACAAATTTTCTTCTTTGTATGACTGGATTAGAGGAGACGTGATCGATGTAGAGTGAGACCACTTGGCCAAAATAGGGTTGGGTGGATTCCAACATTATCAGATCATTCCATGAGATGTGGGATTGATGATTGCTTTGGTGTATAGATGGGATATATGTACTAGGACATTTTGGTGTAGGAATGGAGAGATGATAATGACAATGGAGGATGTATACCACATTTTGAGGATTCTAATACGGGGAGATGATATAGCTTAAATTACTATGGAAAATTTTTTTGGGTGTATTAACATGACTATTTGGAGTCGATGCCCCGTATATTACTTTCACGTTTGGGGTAATTTAATATGAGATCAGATATGAGCTAGGAGTGAAAAAGAGTAGATTGATATGTGTGGTGATGATGGTGATTTCATACTATGAACTTCCAGATTTTGGGGGTACGGTTTCCATGGATGTTGGTGGGGATGCTAGTGGATATTGTAGAGCATTAGATGGTATTTTTATTTAGGCCTTCTTTACTAGCACATGTCTATCATGAGTTATGGATGTATGCGACTGAGATGAGGTTGGGATTATATATAGGATTCTTATTTCATTAGTGGGTGTATGAGCACATTGAAGTGATCAAGACACCGGGGATCTCATGGATTATATGGGACCATATTGAGCTATATGTAGGATTTTTGAGATGGTTATCGATTAGGATCATGGAGATAAGAGGGAGAGAGGAGAGGAGTGGTACATAGAGAGGTTGGAGTTAGAGGTAAATCGGGTGAGATGGAAACCAAATCACTATTTTCCTACATGGCCCGGGTGGATGCAGAGTTATTAGAGATGAGGAGAATCACATGGGTATAAGGGGGAGAGAAGACATGGTGAAGGCGTTATAGTTTTCATGAGTTATGTTCGATTCGGTGTAGTACAGAAAATACTTGGAGAGCATATTAGATATAGGCAAGATGAGGCAGAGAGGGACTTTCCTAGTCCCGTGATGGAATATACACTAGA
Source organism: Taxus wallichiana var. yunnanensis (assembly GCA_018340775.1). Lineage (NCBI taxonomy): Eukaryota > Viridiplantae > Streptophyta > Pinopsida > Cupressales > Taxaceae > Taxus > Taxus wallichiana. Next base: position 364,658,107 of record CM031233.1, read on the forward strand.
GGAGGTGGGAGTTCCATGGGATGAGAATGATGATGTTGGATTTGGAGTTGGATTTGTAGAGTGGATGATGGTAGCATGGGTGGCCCAAGTAGTGAAGGAGATGGTGAGGAAATACTGGATGATAATGAGGAGGAGGTACCAAGTGGAGAGGTGGATGTAACACCCGAAGATGATGAGGGTGGAGATGGAGGGGTGAAAACAAAGATGTCTTGCTTATGCGTAGAGCGTGAAAAATCCTGACAGGAGAGGGACGTGGTTCACCATGAGTGAGAGGAAATGCATCAGAAGGATACAACATTGCACCAACAGAGGGACGACCATGCAATAATAGGAAAATTATAGGAGCTAGAGGGAGGCCTACGAGGTCTGATTTGGAGACCTTGGTCCTATACTTGCTGCAGATTACGAGAGTGGAGTGCAACGACATAATATGGAGATGGGAAAATGGAACTATTGGGTATTGTTCCTTTAGATAAGTACCTAGAATTAACATTAGAGGCACACTATTATGACCACATAATGACATTGAGGTTGCCACAAGTGTAGAGATATGCAACATACCTTATAGAGCGAGGGGGAGTAGGGGGCACGTGACGACTAGTTCCATCCAGAGTACAACGAGTGTGACACATCCACAATGAGATATAGGACTGACAGAGGAGATGAGGTCCCTAGATATGTATAGGAACCTACCCTAGGGTCAAGATTTGAGGCTATCAAATGTACAATTTATAAGTTTTGATGATATATCAACTTTGAGACATGACCCTTAACGGCCTATTATGGATGTATAAGTGTATTTGGATTATATATATGATTTTGTCATGATTTATCATGTGTCATGTGTTGATTTATGGATTTGATGATACGTATGTTATATTTAGATGTTATATGATGATCATGGTGTTTCACACATAAATGCTTCTATTCTGGAATAGAGTTGCTTCTATCCTTTCATTTCTTTGAGAAAGCAGAGATAAGGGTTAGGGCTAGGAGGAATACTGTTGAATGTTGAGAGGGTGTGCGCGTACCGTAGAGAGAGAGAGAGATTGATTGTGAAGAACTCCTTTTTGTCTGGGAAGGACTACTAGTTCCTAATGAAGATGCGAGTTCAAGGATTTGTGATGATGAAGGTAGGGTTCAGGAAGGATGATCGACAATCCAAGATGAGCTATCTTCTCTCCCAATGCTTGGATGAGTGTCACTGGGCTCTAGTTACTCAGTTGCAGTCTTGGGCTTAATGTCCTTCTCTGCAAACTCCTCTCTTTTCTTCACTTATCTCTACTCGGCCAAGTGAAATCCTGATTCTTTCAATGACTTCTGATTCGGATCAATGAAATCCAACCCCTTGTTTTTGGTTGGGGGAGGTCATTTACAGGGAACCGATGGTGGTTACGTAACCGATGGCGGTCGAGTAGGAACCGATGTCGGTTAAGTCAAAGTGGGCTATTTTTAGTAAAATAGCCAACTTTCCCTCCTTTTCTCCCGAGGGATTAGTTGTGGGCTTGGTCAAGTCATTATGAGGTTGGTTTTGGGTGCGGGTGAGGAGTCATTAGTCATGGGTGTGGATGTAGACCAAGTTATAGGTCTTAATTAGGTTAGTTTAGGGTTAGGACTAGGTCATGATGAGGTGGCAAAATGAGGTGGCAGGTTTGGAGATGTGGATTTATTAATTATAAGGTAATTAATAAATAATTGTGTAAGGTTTAGGTGATGAGGCTAGGTTGCGAAATAAGATGCGGGGCACGGGGGGTCGTAAGACACAAATTTGGTGTCTACATTAGCCCCTTGTTGTCGTGTAGCTTGTCTTGTAAAGCTGCACTGACAATAATAAGAAGTGGTTACTCCTGTTAAGGGTATAGGTAATCCCCCTCAAATCTATCACCGATTGAGGTAGCGTGAAATCAGGGATAGGGTTGATAAAGGGTAAATGGTGTTGAGATGATGGTAAGATGGTGGGGTAGGTCCAAGGAAGCAGACACACGTTGAAATGCAGTAGTGCGACCATGGTACATGATTTGAAGAGAAAACAAGCAATTCATAGGCAAAGGTCGATAGTTTATCCAAACAAGGGTGATATAATCCTGGTATCCAAGGCATAGGAAGTAGCTCCAGGGGATATAATGGGTAAGGTACAGGAACGTTTAGGCATGTTCGGTAGTACCAAATAGTTGGTTTGGTTGAGATAAACGTCACGGTCTTGGTCTAGGCAAAGTTGGTCGACTGATCAAGTCAAGTACCGTAATCATGCTAAAACACGAACAGGTGAGCTCGATTGAACAAAAAGCTACATGATGGGTGGATAAAATTGTAATTTGTTGGTTTTGGGTGAGGTATTTAATTGGTGCGGCCTTGGGTCGAGGCCGATTGACTAGTGAGGGCCATGGGTCGGGCCTGATTGGTTGGTTGCGGCCTTGGGTCGGGCCAAATTGGTTGGGTGTGGCCTTGGGTCGGGCCAAATGGTTGGTTGTGGCCTTGGGTCGGGCCAAATGGTTGGTGCGGCCTTGGGTCGGGCCAAATTGGTTGGTTGCAGCCTTGGGTCGGGCCAAATGGTTGGTTGCGGCCTTGGGTCGGGCCAAATGGTTGGTTACGGCCTTGGGTCGGGCGGATTGGTTGGGTGCGGCCTTGAATTGGGCCAATGGAGTCAAAAAAGGCTATTTAGCAAAGGAGGGTATAGGTGATGTGGTGAGAAAGGGAGATTAGTGAATAAGGGAAAAAATTGTGGTAAAATAGGGATTAAACCGATATCGATTAGCTATGACCGGTATCGGTTAGATGACCGATACCGGTTGTTTAGGGCATAAGATAACCGATATCGGTTATAGGTCAAAACCTATAAAAAGAAAAATACGGCCTGTCATTGTCACATTGTCAATTTGAAAACCACATTTAGTTGTCTGAGGTGTTTTAGTGGTATTGTTGAGATTGTCGGCTGAGGTGGCATTATTTGAGTGGAGAAGTGAGTGGTTGGTAGACCCCAGTGAGTAGGAGGCAGAATTTGATTGGTGGAGGACCCAGCAGAGGAGATTTGGAGCCATGGCACAGCCAGGAGGAGCAGGAGGTGTTGGACCAGCTGGACCACCACCACCTATCCCACCACGACGACGTGTAGTCGTACCGGTAGGTTCTAAACCTCTCATTATGTGAATTTAATGTTTTTAAGCTAGATTTGGGTTTTGGGTAGGAATCCAAGTTTTTAATAAAATAATGAATAAATTGAAGTTGTTTGAAAAATGGAGAGGGTAGGTGGGTTAGTTAGGCTAAAACGGTAGGGTGGGTAGGTTTTTAGGGTTTTTCAATGGGTAAAAGGGGAGTAATAGGCAAAAATGGGTTTGGGGGCCACGTTGGGTTCGGCTCGCGTGGACAGTGACCGATGTCGGTCACTAGGCGACCGACATCGGTCACGAAATTTTTAGGGAGACTAGGTTGTGGGCGGACCGGCGTCGGTCGTATGTCGACCGGCGCAGTGTATATCATGTGCTGGAGGGGACTGGTGGCGATCATGGGTGACCAGATCAGCCATTAGTTAGGATTATTTATTTTTGGTTTGGTTTTGTTGTTGTTTTGGGTTTTTGGTTGTTGTTTGGGTTGTTGTTTTGTTGTTTGGTTGTTGTTGTTGTTGTTGTTGTTGTTGGTTGTTGTTTAGGGTGAAGAGGGGGGGGGTAGAGTTGATAGGAAAGGTGATTGGGGTGGGGAAATGGGGTGGTTGTGTGGTTGGTTCGGTTAGGATAGATTAAGTGTTGCGTATGAATTAGGAGGTGTTAAATTGGGAGGGCATAGGTAAATGGCGAGAGTAGATCGGGTGATTAGTAGGGTGCGAGATAAGGAAAGGGGATATCGTAGATGTTTTAGGGTAAAATAGGTGGGTGTAGGTGTGTGTTATAGAGTCGGGGTGTGGTCGGGTGGGTAAAAGGGGGTATAGAGGGTTAAAGTAGTTGTTGTTGTAAAGGGTGGGTCTAATGAAGTGGGTTATTTGTGCAGCACGTCGCAAGAATCGACTATGCGGGATCGGATGCCCCCGCTATTGAGACGGATGTGGCCACATGTGTCCGCAGCATGCATTGGGCCATTATGCATGAGGTGGGACTCGACGGAGTCCAGCGGTATAGGGCTATGGAGAGGGACCACAACCTTATGGTTGCCCTCATCGAGAGATGGGATCCGGAAACCAATGTTTTCCATCTCCCGACTGGAGAGATGACTATTACCCTGGAGGATGTGTATCACATCCTGAGACTACCGATCGTAGGGGAGGCAGTATTCCAGGTAGATGCGGAGACGGCTATGGACAACATTCTGCAGGTATTTGGGGATGCAGCCATGTTATTGACTTATCACAGTGTGAGCATTGCCTATGGGGACATGTATCGTGCCCACAGACATGAGACATGGCTTGCCGTGCTGATGATGATAGGTATCACCGCCGCCCTCCCGCACTCGAGGGAGGCCGCTTCCCACGGGCTTTGATGAGGGTACTTGCACGAGATGGTGGAGGAGCATACGTGTTATGCACAGGCACCGTATACCCAGTGCGGCTATACTGAGAGCTATGGGGTTATCACCGAATGAGGCGATTTGGGATTTGTTCCACATTTTTGTTACACTGTTGGGCATATGAGCACATCATATGTATTCAACTTGAAGAGGGTTGCCCCAGCTTGAGCCACAAGTTATATACAGTATGGCTTTTGAGAGGTGGTTGGGGTCGTGGGCCAACCACACAAAGTGCTCGTAGGATGGGATGTAGCTTACTACCGTCATATGTTAGAGGCCTTGACTGCATTGGATATTGTATGGAGGCCTTACAGAGGCCATCAGCCCCGAAGAGGAGCCCGAGCACAGATGCGCTGGATCCAGTATACTTTCTGGATAGCAGGATGGAGGCCGAGAGAGTATGAGCGGATACCCTTAGAGAGGGTACGATGGTAGTTGGGGCTGTGACAGGATGAGCCACCTCCCTTCCCACAATACCAGAGGGATGATGTAGAGGCCCCACTACCGGCTCCGCAGACGTTGACCCGCAGATTGGGTAGCAAAGAGGCTGGCCGAAGCGATATAGTGGGCGGCGGGTATCTGTTCATTTTTGTGTGTGGGCAAGGCAGAGAGCGGCGAGAGCAGCCAGAGAGCACACTGCCCGCACAACTAGATTTATCGGTATATATAGTAGAGAGGACCGGCTCTTGGGACGAAGCGCAATTGTTATAGAGGCAACTGCTTTGCGCATTGCAGTACGAATCGGGGGTATTACAGGGCAGCTAGCCCGAGCACAGTGCAGGTGCAAGGCACTGACCACAAGTATAGCCATAGAGCACCACCATAAGCAAAGATAACCACGAGCACCACCATAGGCACTAGCACCACCACGAGCATAGAGTACGAGATACCTCTACGAGAATAGGGTGCACCAGCAGGCGGGGAGAGGCCCGTTATTAGGAGTCTGGGGACCACCCCAAGAGCCCATGGTGGCATGGGCTGCTTATATGGAGGTGAGAGCGGAGGCCCGGTATTATCAGGATGTCCTTGATGGTACCGGGGCTGATTATTAGCCATATGCGGCACACAGAGCCGAGACCTCGTGGAGCCAGAGATCCCAGGGGGGTGCAGCCACAGCCGGTGGGTCCGTTACAGGGAGGAGGCGAGAGGCAAGCACAGGGACCACAGAGAGACAGCCGAGGGCGGTGGAGAGAGCTGAGGTATCCCTGCAGAGGAGATAGGTTTTGGATATTGGATAGAGACACCGGTCTGCGAACCGGTTATGTATATAGAGGCCTGCGCACCCACATATGATTCTTTTATTCATTTTTGTTGTATATACGACTGCGAGCGATTACATGAGTTTGTAGTTGATACCGGCTGCGAGCGGAGTATATTTTTGACATGAGAGACGGCTGCGTCGTGCCGGCTTTGTATTATTTTGAGATCACAGAGGCCCTCATGCAGGGCAAGTTGTATATTTGAAACATTGATATATATAGAGATGAGGATTTTGATCCAGATGGTGTATAAAAATGTTTTATGTGTTTTGTTGATGGTTTTTGAAATTGAATGTATATATATATAGATGATGAGTTTGATCCACATGTTGTGTATGCTGATGGGTTTGATGTATATATTAAAATGTCGCATGTATTTTGTCGATGGTTGTTATAATGTAGATAGATGATGTTGATGAAATTGTGATGATATATATATGTGATTTTGATGACAAATATTGATAATGGTGTTGTTATGCAGGAAAAAGAGGCGAGCACCACAAAAATTTTCAAAAAAGTAAAGAAAAGGCCTAGGTTTAAGAAAAATTAGGCATGTGACCGATATCGGTTAGCTAACCGACGTCGGTAGATTCTGGACCGATATCGGTTAGATAACCGATACCGGTTATGCCAAAACGAGCTTTTCTAAAAATAGAAAAGCTTGGGTGGCAACTTAAGTTCTTATTTTTAGAGTCATGCAAGAAGTTAAATACGCGAATGCGCGTTGTTTGATGACCGATACGAGTAATTACATGAGAGAATTGAGTGATAAGGAGGAAAGAGCAGTAAAGTGAGTGTGGGCTGAGATCGGAAGGTAGAAAGATAAGTTATATTTGAAGAGGGTGGTGAACATGGTGAACGAGGAGAAGCATCCAGCGAGCGAGGACAAGAGGGAAGACAAGTTCCACCCCAAGTGACATTTGCATCCCAAGAGGTAAACTGTTTGGTTGTATTTTAATCCTTGCATGTTTTGATGAATAGGATGAGAGAAGGTAAGAGGGTAGAGATGAAAAAGAAAAGGTGATAGGCAAGGGTTTGGGATAGAGTGAGTGTTATGGGGTAGGTAAGCAGGGTGTTCACGTATGTTTATAGGTATAGAGAGGAGTAAATGAGCAAAATAATTATCGTAGGTGTATGTTTTTAAGCAGGCTGTATATTTTTGACAGTGACTGGTATCGTTTAGAGATAACCGGTATCGGTTATCTATAACCGATACCGGTTACTGTAGGAATTTCCAGAATGTGAGAAAAAACCCTTGGGGATTTGATTTATTGAATGGTTGTGTGTCATTTTGATGTATGTAGGCGGAGGCAAGGTTAAGGATGAATGATACTGTGCCAGCTTTGTTGTCACGAATCCAAGCGGATGTAACACCAGCTGAATGGGCATTGATAAACTATGTGGGGCTAAGTGGAATCCGCTATTATTCATGAATCACATGCAATCATGCTATGTTGCAGGAGCTGATTAAGAGATGGAACCCAGAAAATAATACCTTCTATCTACCAACGAGGAAGATGATAGTGACGTTGGAAGATGTGTTTAGAATTTTGAGGCTCCCAAACAGGAAGACCGGTTTATCAAGCGTTGCACCAGCGCGGGGGGGGAGCGATAACAACAGTATTTGGTGCAGCTATATGGGAGTTAACACAACGAGGTTTGACATTCACTTATGGTACAATGTATGCAACACACCCTAAGGAAACAAGGTTGGCAGTGGTATTAATGATAGCGGTGGGGTATTATGCATTACCAAGGGTGGAGGGGGGAAGATTTCTAAAAGCATTGATGAGTGTTATTTGGGAAATGATAGAAAGGAGCGTGACTTTCACATGGGCACCCGCATATCTGGCGGAGTTATACAGGGGTTTATGGGCTTGCAGGTGAAAACACAGGACGACACTAGATTGTTCATACTTATTACATTGTTGGGCCTATGAGCACATTGTTTGTGTGCGACCGATAGGCCGACCCATCCAGTCGGGAGAGACAGGAGTGCAGAGGTTGGGATTCAGACGATGGGTCCAGACAGAACAAGAGGTGAGATCCCAGGCCGTGATAGATGACATCGAGTATTATAGGCAGGTATGGGAGATGGTGACGATTGCGGATATTTGTTGGAGGCCTTACGGGAACTATATGGTGACAGAGAACATAGCTGAGGAGTTGAGGGGTGTAGAGCGATTGAGGTGGATCGCAGGGCACAGGCCAGGTGAATACGAGAGGATTCCTCTAGATCACGTGCGGTGACAATTTGGATTTGTGCAGGATATACCTATGGCTTATAGACCATACATGAGGATCGACGCCGAGGTAGCATTCTCACCTCCCGGCCAACACCTCCAGAAGGGCCAGAGGAGATAGCAGCCGATCGCAGGGTAATGGATGCAGGAGTGACAGAGGCCTATAGATTATGGTGGGTAGCAGAGCTGCGAGGTGTACGTGATCATCCTGACATAGCTGTGATTACAGCGGAGAGAGATCATCTGCAGGGTTTAGTTCATCAGCTCCAAACGTGGGTGAATGAGACAACGGGATTGTTAGCGGTTGCAGAGTCACGAGTGGAGAGACTAGAGGCAAGATTCCTCCACGCAAGAGGACGTATTCGTATGTTACAGGAGATGTTGGCAGATTAGTGGGAGGAACCAATAGCAGTGGCACCTTTGAGGATGGAGAGGCCAAGTGAGTGGCATCGATGATCATGATCACCACCTGATTCGGGAGGAGGCGCAAGGGTCTAAGTGAATTTCATAGGAATATAAGAATAAATAAGGATGTCGACCTGCGTGTCGATGATAGAGAAGATGTATTTGTTTAACATCTAAATAAAATTGAATATGTATGTTGATTTGAGTTATGATAATAATAAGAATGGTTGTGTTTTAAATGTTTTGTTTTGAAAAAGGATAAAGATGAATGTGAGCAAATAGAAATATGCAAAAAGATTTATATGTACCACACAAGATAGGTTATGGTAAGGGACGGTCGAGCTAACCTTGGGAGACCCCATATCTCCCAAGTCTGCCTACATAGCCCATTGCACAAAGCAAGAAGGGGCCTCAGATCGATGTAGTTCTCCCTTAGAACCAGGGAGAGGTGAATTCAGGCAATTTGGTTGTGGTTAGGCAATTTGTTGGTTGGGTAATGTTGTTGGTGTTGGTAAGGTATAGGTGAAGCGAAAGTTAGCTTACCCAAGTAGTAGGGAATCGTGTCCTGATTAAGGTCAACACACAATCCTAGAGTCGAGCAAAAGAGGTAAAAGTGTCCCGTAGTTGAGAAGAGCTAAACAAACCACATATTAACATAGGATGAGCTTGAATCCCTAGGTACCTTGCATAGGTGAGAAGTCGATAGGTGAAAAGAGTTGTATAATCACAATATATCGGATATACGTCACGTCCCTTGAGTTTTGTTGTTTTGACGAATGGTGAGGTGAGGTGGCTGATAAAGCTGGGGTGCAGAGAATTTGTTAGAAGGTAATTATGCTGACAAAGAGAACCAAACCTAGATAGACAAGTCCATGACTCAAAAGTGCTTTTGAATCGCTTTTATTTTTTTCGGGATATGGCGATCGATGCGGGAAGTCTACATGGGATATGTATTTTGTTGTTCTTGAGGTCTTCACAAAGCTGATCAATGCGAGAAGCTTCTGATAAAGGCTGACTTTGTATAGTTGTCCTTCAAGGGAATAGTCTATTTATAGTAGCAGATGCGGTTTTTGTGTATAAATTTGTCCTTCTGGGAGAAGCATCTATTTATAATAGGAGATGTGGCTTTACATATAGCTGTCCTTCGAGGGAGCAGTCTATGTATAACTTAGAGGTCTAGATGTCCATTTGGCATGGAGCATCTAGTTTTGTAGGAAGTTTGACTCAAGAATATCCCATAAGTGTATAATTGAGAACATATTATTTGGATACTTTTAAGTCATGGACCAGACTAAAAAGGGGAAGTCATCTTGAAGAGGAGGTGATGACCAAACCACGTGAGCTTGATTCTATTTTTAGATGCATGAAACAAAGTGTATGAGGTGGTAAACAAGCTCAAGGGATGAGCGCAAGGTAGATAAGAAGTGATATAACACTAAATTCAACAGTAGAATGGTCGGATATGCAAGGCATTAAGGGGTTCAGGCTTGGGTTTACCATTAAGCGAAGCTAAACGATAAGTGTCTGATCGTAAGTATGAGTGATAATGTAGGGCCCAATCCAATTAGGAGAAAATTTTCCACTTTTGCTCTTTTCTAGTTTGGTTACATGCTGATTCTCTTTGAGGACAAGATCACCAACCTTAAAGGTACGCTCATGAAGTCATTTATCATAAGCACGCTTGATGCGTTTTTGATAGATTTGAAGGTGGTCAAGAGCTGTAAGATGACGCTCGTCAAGAAGCTCTAATTGGGCTAACCGCTCTTGGCGGAAATCATCATTGGTGAGAATATCCTGAAGATATATTCTTAGGGAGGGTATTTGTATTTCGAGAGGCAAGACAGCCTCGATACCATATACCAACAAAAATGGTGTGGCATTAGTGGAGGTACGAATGCTAGTCCGATAAGCCCAAAGGGCAAAGGGGATGTGATCAGGCCAATTGCTTCCAGAATCGTTAACAAATTTCATGAGGATTTTGGTTAGGGTTTTATTAGAAGATTCGGCTTGACCATTGGCTTGTGGATAGTAAGGTGATGAGAAGCTAAGTTTGATACCAAAGTTGTCACAAAGGTCTTGTAACAACTTATTTTTGAAAGATTTACCATTATCTATTATCAGGCGATGAGGAATGCCAAAACGACAGATAATGTGATGGTTAATGAATTCTACGATTTTTTCTTTTTTGGTTGAAATGAGTGGAATGGCTTCCACCCATTTAGTGTAATATTTGGTTGCTGTGATTATCCAACGGTGACGTTGCGAAGAGGGTGGGTGAATCTCACCAATAAGGTCTAAACCCCATTGTGAGAAAGGCCAAAGATCTCGTGCGACCTGTAGCGGATGGCTAGGAGTATGTTGAAGGTTGGCATGTTGTTGACACATAACACAACGCTTAACATACTCGTAGCAGTCGTTATTAAGAGTAGGCCAATAATAACCTAGGCGAAGGATTCGTTTGGCCATGGCAAGGCCACTAAAATGTCCACCACAAATACCGTCGTGGACTTGTTGGATGATATATGTGACCTCCGCATTAGTTAGACAAAGAAAGGAGGATGCCATCAAAGCCAAGTTTATAAAGGAGTCCCCCCATGACGACATAACGAGAAACAATTTTAGGAAAAGCGCATTTTCCGTTACTAGTAAGGTTAGGTGGGAGAACAGAGGTTGTAAGATAGTCATGAAATTAGTGATACCAGGTATCCTGCGAATTAGCAGACACATTATTTATCATACAAACAACCGAGGCTGAGTAAGATGGGGCAAAGAGTTGTTGGACCAAGAAAAAAATGTCAGAGAGTTGGTGAGGCGGGAATTTTGCGAGGCTAAGCAAGCCATAGTATCCGCAAATTTGTTAGTGGAGCAGGAATGGTTTGGATAGAATAATGAGTAAATAAGGTCAAAAGTGAATCCACATAATGTTTGTACTTTTGAAGTTCCTCATTTTTACATTGATAGATGCCCATAACTTGATTGAATACCAATTGAGAGTCGCCAAAAACATTGATAGATTTGACACCTAAGTGTAAGGCAGCCTGGAGACCCAAAACAAGGGCCTCGTATTCCGTTGTATTATTAGTGCAGGGGAAATCAAGCTGGAATGAAAGAGGCATAGGCTCAGTGTCAAGAGGAATGAGAACAACGCCGGCTCCTCCGCCGCGCTGGCATTTGGATCCATCGAAGAAGAGGGTCATTGGATACGACTCCTCACTGAGTGAAAGAGTGGCAATGAGTTCGTCAGGGAAATTAAAATTAGTAAATTGTTCCCCAGGTAAAGGGGCTTCCGCGAGTTGGTCTGCAATAGTTTGTCCTTTGATTGACTTCTGGTGTATAAATTCAAGGTCGAGATCAGTGAGGAGAAAAATCCAACGGGTGATGCATTGGTTTAGATGTGGTTTGGCGTACATATAATGAATGGGGTCCACGTTGGTGATGACAAAAGTTTTGTGATTCAGGAGGTAGTGTCGGAGTTTGGTGGCCATGAAAGAAAGGGCTAGGCACAACTTTTCTACATGTGTATACCTAGTCTTGTAATCCACGAGAGTATGACTTATGTAATAAATGACTTGTTCTCGATGCTTGGAGTCACGATGTGCGAGCATGGCTCCTACAGCATGGTCGGTGGTAGAAAGGTAAAGGTAGAAAGGGTGATCGTCCTGAGGTGGGATAAGCACAGGTGGCTGCAAGAGATAGGCTTTGAGAGCCTCAAAGGCTTGGTGGCACTCTTCGCTCCATTGAAAGGCAATGTCCTTTTTAAGGAGGTGATGGAAAGGTTGACATCGATCTAAGAGTTGGGAGATGAAACGCCGGATAGATTGGAGTTTACCTTGCAAACTACGCAATTGTTTGAGGTTAGTAGGTGGGGGCATTTCTAGGATAGCTTTGACTTTAGATGGATCGACCTCAATGCCACGCAAAGAGATGATAAAACCAAGAAGTTTTCCGAAAGGACACCAAAGACACATTTCTTTGGTTGAAGATGAACACAATATTGTAACAAGTGATCGAAAATAATGGTTAAAACATCGAGATGTTCACTGCAATGTTTAGATTTGCCAAGAAGATCATCGACATAATCCTCAAGGATAGTGTGCATAATGTCATGAAAAATGTAAGTCATAGCCCACTGATAGGTCGTACCAGCATTCTTAAGGCTAAATGGCATGACACGATAATGAAGGTTCCCCACGGAGTTATGAAGGCAGTTTTATGTTGATCGGCCGGGGCTACCAAAATTTGATTGTATCCCGAGAAGCCATCCATGAGAGAAAGCATCTCATGGCCCGCAGTGAGATCAACAAGTTGATCAATACTCGAGAGGGGGAAGTCATCCTTCGGGCAAGTGAGGTTAAGGTCCCGGAAATCTATACATATCGAAGTCCCCCCGTCACTTTAGTGACAGGTACAATGTTAGAAATCCATTGAGGATAGTCAATAGGCAAGATGAAGGAAACAGAAAGGAGTCGTTGAAGCTCTTCTTTGACCAAGAGGGCAATGCGTGGATGTATTTTTCTTATTTTTTGTTTAACTGGTTTGGAATCAGGTTTTAGGGTAATGTTATGGACAGCAATGTCAGGATCAATTCCTGGCATGTCAAAGTAGGACCAAGCAAAAGCTTGGTTGCGGCACGAGAAAGGTAGTAAAGGTGGCTTGTTACGATGTGTGTTCAAAGAGATTGTCTGATCTTCACAATGTGAGGATCTTCCTCTGTGTGGATGTTGATTTCTATAGTCGACTCATTCAACATGGTTTGAGTTTCAGATGGTAAGGCGCGTTGAATATAAGAGTCATCCACACCAAGGTAAGTGAGAATGGAGTCGTCATCCTGGCACTCAACAACATTAATTGAAGGTGAATCCTCTTCGATCATGTCTGGATATAGAAGGGGAAGAGAAGATGGGTCCTCATTATCACGTTGATAAGTGAGAGGACCCAGGAAGATAGTGTTTATGAAAAAAAAAAGTTAGGAGGGATAGATTCAGGGTCTATCGACTCTGTGGGTGACGATGGAAAAATGGGTGATGATGGTTCGGTAGGGGTGACGTCGTCATCTTCCAAGATACAACTGACACGAGGTTTCTCCGGTGTAAGTGTTTCAGAAATCCAAGACCACTACGATCTTTGTGTTTGCGTGTAGTCACGGGAATGATTGTATGTCGGCCTTGTTCATAAAGACCAAAACCAAAACCTTTCCAAGCACAACGAGTCAGGAAGGTGAGAGCGAAACGACGATTTGTCAGGTATTGAAAATCGGATTGGAAGGGAACCACACCAAGGGGAGGTTCAGGGGTAATGGAGGATGCGTCGACACCCCCATACATTAGGTTGGTGCGGCAATTAGGTGGCCCGTAGGAGATTACCTCCCCCACACGACGGTCGTAGGTAGGATGCGCATGTAACTATCCATACTCCTGTGGAGTATGGAAAGAGCTAACATTATATAGGTGATACTCCCCCAGCGTAAGGCGTTGAAAAACATCTACTAAGGGGTCTGAGGTTGGGATGTTGTCTGCGGGAAAGGAAGTGGTATTTGCAACGGTGGTTTCATTGGTTGAAGGTGTAGGTGCGGTTGAGGTGGATGGTTGAGGTGTGGTCGAAGTGGATGGTTGGGTTGGATGAATGGGTGTCTTGACTGGTACAAGCACATCATTAGGGTGATATAACATATTTCAGGTTTTGAAGGGGGGAGGATCAGCTTTTACGGTGTAGGACTTCCCCTCGTACTCAAATTTTATGCATCTATGTAAGGTGGAGGGAACGCATCCCATAGCTGGATCCAAGGGTGGCCTAACAACATATTGTATTGGAATTCACCCTCAAGGACATAGAAGAGTTCGGGTAAAGTATGTGGCCCTACACGAATGTTAAGGATCATGGTGCCTAAGATAGAAGTAATAGCATCATTGAATGACCGCAACATGATGGGGTTGGCACACATGCAGCTAGAAGGGATATTCATTTGTTGGAAGGCTTTTGAAGAGATGATGTTTAGGCTAGCACCCCCATCAATCATAACACGATGCACCTGAATGTCCCGGACATAAGCTGAGATGAAAAGAGCGGGGTCAGGATCTTCTGCACCAAATTCGACAATTTCATCTTCAGAGAAACTGACAACAATGGCTTGTTGTACAGAGACAGAAGTGGTTGGGGGGATAGGTTGTTTGGCGAGAGAAGCAACGTGATTGGGTGTTAAAATGGAGGCAACAGCAAGGTTTCGTTAGGTAAGGCGTCTATCCCTTGAAGAATTTCAACGAGAGCTTGTCGATGAGATTCAGCGTGTCCGAATGAGATCATACTGGTGTCGTTTTACAGGTGATTGGTGAAGCTATTTGATCACGGTTCGGTGGGAAACTCCATTAGAGACGGGGTAGGCAGGTCCATGAATAACCACTTTAGGTGGTGGTGCGATCGGGATGGCGGATGGAGAAAGAGAGGCCACAGGTGTGCTTTCTTTAGCTTTCCCATTGTTTTTCTGCCCTCGAGTAACAACACTAATCATGTTAATCTCGTGAAAACGAGAGGAGGAAGACAGTAGGGATAAGTCATGGTCTTCGAGCGGTGGGGTTGTAATAATGATAGATCTTGGTGAGGTGGGGATAGGTGGTATAGGAGAGGGGATTGAAGCTAAAGGTCTCTCCCTTCGTAAGTTTTCTTTCTTAACCTTTCTATCTGAGAGAGGTGACTGGCGAAGAATGGCTTTCAAAGCTTTGCATCCCTCTACATCATGTCCTGGTGTGCGGTGGTAAGCACAGATTTTAGACTCATCATAACCTATAGGTCGAGGTTTAGATGGATCATATGGTCTAAGTGGGGGTAGGGAAATGGTTGCATTCTCTACCAACATAGCAAGGATTTTGGCGTAAGACCCTTTGAGCGGGTCAAATTCAGAGGAAGATGAGGCTATTGACTGGGTATGGTTGATTTGTATGGGTGGTGGTTTAGCCAAGGGGTTTTGATAATTGGATTTAACTAAACGTGGCTTCTTCGACGTAGAAGTTATGTTTAGCTGGTTAGATGATGAGGCCACCGATGATGTGGTATCAGGAAACAACCACGGAGAAAGAGGAGTGACAACAAACAAATCCTTTAATGATGGAGTTTGTTTAGGGTTGATAGGTGGACAAGATACATGGGGTGACGGTGTTGATACACCCATGGATCTCTGTATGGGTGCAGAAGGCGTAGGTCGTTTTAAAGAAAACGCAGGAGGTATGATATATTGATGCAAGGTGGAGGGATGAGGTCCCAATATGGAAGGTAGGTGTGACGGTGATGGTTTTAGTTGTGATAGAGGCATAGGTTGGGCTTGAGGAGATTGGGTCTGTCTCCTAAGTGGATGGACGACTTTACTTTTGGATAAATCTAACCGTTTAGGTGGGTGTGTTAGACTGGGTATTGGTGAGGTCCCAAGCATAGGGGAAGGTTTGGTTAGGTCAATAGAGGTGGATGCGGTATTTGGTAGAGATGAGGGGGGTGAAGATGAGGACATAGGCATTTTAAGCTTTTGTAAACACTTCAGGTATATGGTAGAGGCGTCTGGATCAGTCATCTGCATTTGAGTAGAATATGGTGTACTCAAACGTTCCCATAGGACTCGTCTATCTTCTGAGGGATGACAATCCTCACGTGTGAATAGGAACTTTTGTATGGAAGAAAGGTGGGTTGTGATCCCGGTCCACTGTGGGTGTAATACAGGGGGTAAATGAGGCACTGTATCCATGGGCATTAAGAGGTCAACCGGTCGCTAAAAAGATTTAGGCAATGAAGAATTAATAGGTAGGAGGGCATGTTTGAGAGGATCCGTCATGATTAAAGAATTTGGTGATGCCGGTTCAAGGGGTTTCTCGTCTAAGGATGACAAAAGAAGTGGCGAGCCTTCCTCTTGTGCAAAGCAAGAGTGGTAGAAGGAGATGTTTGGGAAATAGATAAGTTAGATAACATCCGCTCATAGTCTTGCAAGGATGTGGTGTAAGAAGGCTCATCTGTGAGAAGAGAATTCTGGGCAGGCGGTTAATTCCTTTATGGGGAAAGGAATGGCAAGGATTTCGTCTTGTCTTGATGGTGGTGAAGGGGGTTCGGGTCCCTGCGTTAGTGAAGGGGCTTGATTCAGAATTTCCTCGATAGAGGCTTTTGGTTGGGAGTCAAAGACTGCATGGATTTCATGAACACTCTCCTCACTAAGATATCTTGGTTTATGTTACTGTTAGAAGAGTGATTTGGGAATGGTTTGTTGAAAATTTTCAAATTTCGGTTAGCAGGGGCGTTAGGATTATCGAGGGCTATATCCCCTGCATCAACCATTTCCTGCACTATGTTTTTCAACATCTTGCAGTTTTCATGACTATGTCCCTTCACGCAGTGGAAGTTACAGAAGTCATTTTCTTTGTACCAAGAAGGTATAGCGCGGGTGGAATCAAACCCGGAGTGAGGTTTAACAGGAGGTAAGGTAATAGCTCCTGCTTTAAGCAATTTTTCCAATATCACACCATAAGTTTCTCCCAAGGGAGTGTAATTGATGGGCTCAGCTTTATACTTATAGGTGGTTTTTGGCGGGGTATTAGACGGTGGTTGGGATTTGACCATCACCGCGTGTACAGCTCCTTTTGATTTTGAAGCAGTCGATGTGTGAGGATTGGTGGTGTTAGGTTTGTTGGTGGAGTCTTGGGTTCAGAAATTGGGGTTTTTGTTGCGCAACCACAATTTCTCTTCCTCTAAGGCTCGAATCTCTAGTTTTCGAGCCATAGTAAAGGCCTCATCAAATGTGCGGAAAGTTTGAATTTGGAGGGTAGGAGAAATGTGCTTAGTGTAGGCCCACGTAAAGAGTTCGATAAGTTTGGCCTGAGGCAAGGCATAAGTAAGTTGGTTGATAAGGCCCCGCCATCGTCCAACGAAATATGCAATAGATTCGTCTTCAAATTGTCGGATGGCATAGAGGTCGGTGATAGATACTTTCTTAGCAATTTTAATGGAGAAATGACCCAAGAAAGATTGGGCTAATTGGTTAAAAGAGAAGATTGAGTCTTTGGGTTAAATCACTATACCACTCAAGGCGGGTCCTGATAAGGACATGGGAAAGGTGTGGAGTAGTTAGGCATCGTCATGAGCAATCAGATAGCAGGCATGTCTAAATGATCGCAAATTTTGTTGAGGATCCTCCTTACTATTAAAACGAGTGAATTTTGGTAATTCCCATTGAGGAGGATATGAATGAAGGGGGCGAGAAGGATGAATAGGCTCCCAAAAAACTTTATCGTATGTCGTGGTGCTGACTTCACGAAATGTGAAGCCTCCAGATTTTGCATTTTGTCCATCATTTGTTTGATTAAATCAGTAGTTGGATGAGATGATGGTGCGGTTACCGTAAATGGAGGAGGATTGGGCCAAGGGCCACCATTAGACAATGGTGGGGTTGAATGTTGATAAGGTATTGAGGACGAATATGTTGAGGTGACCAAATAGGGATGTCCTATATAAGATGTTGAAGTCACCGGGTACGTGTGTGGAAATGAAAAGGTAGGCGGAGCTTGAGAAGGGAAGCTTGTGTGGATAGGTGGCAGAGAGCAAGTTATGAAAGGAGCAGTCTGAGAAAGACGAGGTAGGAGCAGTCGGCGGTAATGATATGTTGGGCCCTAGATTAACCAAAGGAAAGCCAATCTGTGCCGTATGAACCCCGAAACCACTGAGTTGGGAGACGGGGCTAAGGATGCAGAAGGCAAAGCGGAGTTATCAGGTGGAGAAGGAGCTAAATGAGTAGCTATACTAATAGGCATGCCAACAAGGAGTTGACCATCGGGTGTATGGTCAGGGGCATGAGACAAATAGTATTGTACAGCGCTAGGATTAGCATCCAAAAATTTCACAAATTCCTTATCTCCTACAGGGATTTTGGGAACCTCGCTGGTGTCCGTAGGATTCCCCATAGGATGTGAAGGGGGTGATTCAGGCAAAGGCACGGAGCAGGCATGTGAAACCATGGCTACTGACTTGTTTCTGAGTGATAACAACCATGGACAAGAGTACACAGTAGGGATGCAATCTATCAGGAACAGAAGCAGCAACAAAGTGTTGGAATTGGTGGGTTGCTGGTTTTGGGAACTGTGAAAGACAGAAACCGATATCGGTCAGGTAACCGATGTCGGTCAGGCTGTAGCCGGCATCGGTAAGTTAACCGATGTCGGTATAATAGGACCGATGTAAGAAGCTATAGGAAGTTGCTGATTTGGGGTTAACAATGCTTATTATACCTCTCAAGTTGTTCTGAAGTGATCACAGAAACAGTGTATGACAGAGAAACAGAACTAAAAAACAAGCAAGATGCACAGGCAAATTAACAGACTAACCCTAGGATTAGTTTTAATCAATTGGGGCTTATGCCTTAGACGTAAGATGATGTCAATCCTAAACAAAATACTTAGGGGAAATGTCAAGTTTGTTTTGGCTTATAAGGTTACCTCAATCGGGCGGAGGAATACCACGGAAAAGGGGGGATGTTTTGAGCTGTTGTGTTAATTATGATGTGATTCGGTATGTGTTGTGCAGTGAAAGTAAGATTAATTTCTTGTCAATACCATGGATATCACCCCCACGTGTATGACCTGTTACTTAATCTATGTTCACTAGAATTGAAAACAGCAAGCAAGAATGTGATGCAAGTGTTTTAAACCCAAATCAAAAATGATATTCGATGAAGCAAAGAAGATGACTTTCACTAATGCAAAGATGTGAAAGCAAGACAAATTCTTTTACCACAGATAACAAAATATCTTATGAATATTTAGAAGAAGAAAATAGCAAGTATGCTCCCTATATGAAAGCAAGCAAGAAATGAAAGAAACCCAGAATGGGTCCCACCGGGCGTGCCAAAATGTTTCGCACAGAAATGCTTCCGTTCCTGGAATAGAGTTGCTTCTATCCTTTCATTTCTTTGAGAAACAGATAAGGGTTAGGGCTAGGAGGAATACCTGTTGAATGTTGAGAGGGTGTGTGTGTACCGTAGAGAGAGATCAGATCGATTGCGAAGAACTCCTTTTTTTCTGGGAAGGACTACTAGTTCCTGATGAAGATGCAGGTTCAAGGACTGTGATGATGAAGGCAGGGTTCAGGTAGGATGATCTGACAATCCAAGATGAGCTATCTTCTCTCCCAATGCTTGGATGAGTGTCACTGGGCTCTGGTTACTCAGTTGCAGTCTTGGGCTTAATGTCCTTCTCTGCAAACTCCTCTCTTTTCTTCACTTGTCTCTGCTCGGCCAAGTGAAATCCTGATTCTTTCAATGACTTCTGATTCGGATCAATGAAAATCCAACCCCTTGTTTTTGGTTGGGGGAGGTCATTTACAGGGAACCGATGGCGGTTACGTAACCAACGGCGGTCGAGTAGGAACCGATGTCGGTTAAGTCAAAGTGGGCTATTTTTAGTAAAATAGCCAACTTTCCCTCCTTTTCTCCCGAGGGATTAGTTGTGGGCTTGGTCAAGTCATTATGAGGTTGGTTTTGGGTGCGGGTGAGGAGTCATTAGTCATGGGTGTGGATGTAGACCAAGTTATAGGTCTTAATTAGGTTAGTTTAGGGTTAGGACTAGGTCATGATGAGGTGGCGAAATGAGGTGGCAAGTTTGGAGATGTGGATTTATTAATTATAAGGTAATTAATAAATAATTGTGTAAGGTTTAGGTGATGAGGCTAGGTTGCGAAATAAGATGCGGGGCACGGGGGTCGTAAGACACAAATTTGGTGTCTACACATGGATTGGATTATGATGTATATGGTGTATGAAGCTTATATAGAATATGGATAGGATGCAATGTTTTATGATGGATATATAGAATATAAATATATGTGATTTGAGTTAGATAGATAATTGTTAGATGTAAATATGGTATGGATAATGGATAAAATTGATGTGATAGATGATATGGATTATAAATTTGTGACATAAAGACATGGTTGATGTATTTAGAAAAATATATAATGGATGAGATGTATAGATTAGGAAAAGTATGATAGGAGCCAATTAGATGTGAGAGAAAGGACTCAACTTCAATAGAAGGTGACCAAAAATATATGTACTACACTCCATCATATTAAGGAGAACATGAAAACATGATGCTTCAAACCACATTGGAGATAAACAAGAGAATGAGCCAATCAAGACAATGCACTTACGAAAAATAGCGGTGTTAACACATAAGTATCGAGTAGTTAGTAATTTGAGGGGTTACGAGGGAAAGTATGGAAGGTGGACTTATATACCTAATGTTGACAGGATATAAGGGGTTTATATGTAACTTTTACATGGTAGAAATAGATTATCCTTAGGTGGGTGTCCCTAAGTCTATGCCCCAACTCAAAGTAGTATGGTGCAAACTAATCAATGCGGGAAGTTTACTATGAATGAGAAAGGTGATCAATCCTAGAATATTTCTTAGGATGTTTGCTTTTGAATTTTATGCTTTTAGTTTTGAATATATAGAAGGCTGATCAATGTGGGAAGCCTTCACTGCCATGATATGATATGGTATCCATCCTTTTAGGGAGTGGTCTACATTTTGCTTTATGATTTTGGATTTTGGATTTTACTTTTATAAATGGAAGGATAAGATATGTATGATAGCTTTCCTTCGAGGGATTAGTCTATCATTTTTATATTTTTATGTCTTTGTGCATAACTATCCTTTGAGGGAATAGTCTATTTTATTTTGGATAAGATAAATTTTAAGATGAGCATCTGGAAATTATGATTTTTTATGGAAGAGCTGGGGATAGCTAGGTAGACCACTTAGTATGGGATGGAAAGTGTGTGTAAGTGACACTCATGGACCCTTAACATGGTTCCGTAGGTAAATAAGAAGGAGGTGGATGTAATGATCGCGGGGTTCCCACCTAAAAGGAGGAACTTGTCCTTAAGGAATATGCTATGAGCAGAGCCGTGGTGCCCATATTCAAGGTCATATATAGGAAAGTGATAGTAGACCACATAATTCCAAATCATTATGATGAAAGATGGAAGAGGCTAATGATGGATGTATGATCACTAAGATGACTAAGTTCATGTTGGTAGGTATGTTAACAATAGAAAGGTCACAAGTGTAATGCATTAAGAGGTTTTATTTCTGGTTTACCATCAAGAGAGGCCAAACGATAGGCTCTAGACCCATACTTATGTGTGATAATATAAGGTCCAATATAGTTAGGAGAAAAATTTCCACGTTGACTCCTTTCTAGAGTAGTGACGTTATGATTTTATTTAAAGAAAATTTCACCAATGTTAAATTCGCATTCCGTGAGGTGTTTATTATAAACATGTTTTATGCACTCTTGATATACATGATGATGTTTAAGAGCAAGAAGGTGACATTCATCTAACAACTCTGTTGTGCTAGACGCTCCTAGTGATAATCTTCGTTATATAGACAAACTCGCAAAGAGAAACATGCAAAGATGGGATATAGACTTATAGAGGGATGATGGGCTGTAGAGCCATAGATAATAGAGAAAGGAGTGTCACACTGTATAGGTACGGATGCTAGTATGAAAAGCCTAAAGAGCGAAGGGCATGTGAAGATGCCAATTATGACTGATTTATCAATAGTCTTGGCAAGAATATTGTGAAGATGTTTTTATGGCTTTGGCTTGGTTGTTAGCTTGAGGATAGTATGGAGAAGAGAAGCTAAGCTTAATATTGAATGATTCACAAAGCTTCTTGAGATATTTGTTTTTGAACAAATTTCTATTGTCTATGATGATCTTGTGAGGAACACCGAAATGAAAAATAATGTGTTGATAGAAAAAATTAACAAGCTAGTTAGCCTTAGTTGATGCGAGTGGAATAGCTTCCACCCATTTGGTGAAAGAATCAGTTGTGGTGATGATAGAATGATGGCACTAAGAAGAATTCAGATTGATGAAGCAAATGAGGTTGAGTCCCCATTGTGAAAAAGGCCAAAGGTCCCTAGCCGAATATAGGGCCTAACTAGGAATGTGGATTAGATTAGAATGTTGCTGGCATTTGACACATTTATTAACGTACTCACAATAATCTTGATTGAGAAATGGCCAATAATAACCCATGTGAAGGACGTGTTTGGTGACAACCAAACCACTAAAATGACCACCATAAATACTATCGTGGACTTCTTGGATAGCTCAAGTGGATTCATGATACTTAAGGCAATGAAGCAAGATGCCATTGAAGCCATGCTTGTAGAGGATGCCACCAAGGATGACATAGTGGTTAGCACGTTGAAGGAACAACCTCCTAACATTTTTGGATAGTTCGAAGGGGATGATGGATTGAGAAAGATATTCAAATATTTGAGAATACCAAAGATCATGAGGATTAGTATCAATGTGGTTGACATGAGGAATCTCATGAACATCGATGGTTGATTAAGATGCTAAACAGCAACAAAAATCTTAGATTCCTCGGTTATCCATGGATGATATATAGAAGAGAAGCCATGGTGTCCACAAAGTGGTTTGATAAGAGGGGAATGGATTGAATGGTGTAAAAGTTGAAGGCTCTAAGGAAGAAGTCGATGATATCCTTATATTTTTAAAGGATCTCATTTTAATATTGATATATTCCTTTGAATTGATTAATAATGAGTTGAGAATCCCCGTAGATATCGAGGATTTGGACACCAAGTACGAAAAATGGTTTGAAGGCCTAATATGAGAGCTTCATACTCAGCCATATTGTTAGTGCATTCAAAATCTAGCTTATAAACAATAGGAATAGAATCATCCCAAGGAGGAATGATAATGACGCCAATGCCTCCCCCTTTCCGACACTTAGATCCGTCAAATAAGAGTGTCATTTTAAGAGGAGAAACCTCATGGTCAAAGGTCTAGAAATCTCTCGTGAGGAAGGAGATTATTAGGAAGAAGGGTGTCAACTAGCTAATCAATGATGACCACTCTTATTCTACCACCTCATCCATGCTCAATCGGGTAGTGGTGGCGCTAGAGAGAAATACCTTCTTTAAACCAATTTAGATATAGGTAAGCGATCTCAAACACAAGATTCAAGTCACCAATAATTACAATGCATACTTAGCAAAAATTCAATCCCCAGATGCATTGGCTCAAAGTGGGTGTTCATGTTTTTAAGGAATTATTCTAAATTATCAAGGATAAACACTCATCTCAAAAAATTAAATCTGTTCGAGATAAATGTATTCGTTGTATGGATACCCAGGATATGCTATAAGATTTTATCAAACACTACATATAGGTATTTCAAGATCAAGCCATCTCAGTAGAGCGTAGTGTTGCACTGGATTTATGCTTAACATTAGTTCCTTGCAATATTTACTTGGATCAAATAATTTCTTGCAACTAGATACACTCCATAGAGGAATTATAGGAGGCTACTATGTAAATGGCCGATGACAAAGCCCTAGGGTTCAATTGTTTTCCTTGTGAATTCTACAAAGCACTTTAGGACACTTTTGGTATGGATTTGTACCATGTTTATCTAGAAGCGTTCCATATGAAATCACTTGGGCCATACATCAATAGGGAGAATATTAAATTCATTCCTATGTTAGGAGACCCTAAATTTTTATAATTGACATCTCATTACTTTTCTCAATATTTCTTACAAGATTATTTCTAAGGATTTAGACATCTGACTTTGCCATTTGCTCCCTATCATTATCATGCTAGAATAAATTAGGTTCATTAAAGGAAAATACATCCTTGACATCACTATCTAGGAAGTCATGGAATGGGCTTGTCATTCCAACCAATAATCCTTGTTCATTAAAATTGATTTTGAGAAATCCTATGATCGAATTAAATGGCATTTTATATTATATATGCTTAGAGCATTGAGATTCAGTCCAAACTTCCTCTAGGTGGTTAAAATGATATTATCTTATGTGTCGATCATATTACTATAAATGGCATAACCTCGGAGCATTTTTTCCTATTCGATCCATCAGGTAAGGTTGTTTCTCCTTCCCTATATGTGCTAGATGTTAAGGGATTTGTCTATTTACTCGCACATACACAATCACAGGTCTTGTTTAGGTATCTGTCTTCCCGCAATCTGATGCCATTTAAATTATTAATGGGAAATTTTTATATTAATATTTTCTTACTATTATTGAGGAAGAGTGTAATATTTCTCATCTATGAATTGTTTGAATGTGTTTTGTATGACCTATAATTCTTCTATTCATTGGCGTAAAACACAAGGTTATTGTTAATATTTTCTCCCTCCGCCTCCATGGTTGAGAAAGTGCAAATAGAGGTGGCTCAAACATGGTAAAATATTTAAATTCTTGGGAATTACATTCTCATTCCAAACCTCAACCTATGAGATTGAAGTAATATGCGGTGTAGCGTGTTTCCAAATGTTGGAATATTGGATTAATAAGCCACTCTAGCTCGCTAGTAAATTTCAAATTTACTCCAAAGTTTTAGAATCAACCCATGTGTAGTATTCCTCTTGTTGGGTTCCTTTGGAAAAATCTATCCAAAATTTAGAAAATATCCTTAAAAACT
The DNA here is from genome assembly GCA_018340775.1 of Taxus wallichiana var. yunnanensis. Classification (NCBI taxonomy): domain Eukaryota; kingdom Viridiplantae; phylum Streptophyta; class Pinopsida; order Cupressales; family Taxaceae; genus Taxus; species Taxus wallichiana. The sequence continues at coordinate 364,683,023 of CM031233.1, forward strand.
TTCTATGGGATAATCACTCTAATGGAAAAGTCTTTCATAGAGTTGATGGGATTTGTTGTTTTCCCAAGGAAGTGGGAGGTTTGGCCCTTATTGAAATTCATCATCAAGTTTATGCACTCTATGCTAAATAGGTTATCTAGGCTCTAGAAGGGACATCATCTTGGAATTTTATTCTATAGCATGGAATTTATGATGGGGCTCTTCATGGGAATTCCACGTGAAAAAGTTATGATTTACCAAACTCCTAATTACCTCGGTCCCTATCAAAGTTTTAGGATCCTTTTTTATAAAAGCATTTAGAAATATTGGGAGAAGGTCAAACCCTAGAATTTTTAGAATGGAAATGAATTTCATGAAGGGATTTATTTCAACCTTGAATTCTTGTGGTGGTCCCCTTGTTTCATTACCAGGATCATTTCCTAGCTAAGGTTCCATGGATCCCCACGCTCAGGATTTTTAGGTGTAAGATATACACCATCGAAGATATTTTCTGTAAACAATATCAATCTTGGCTTCCATAGCACATCCTTAGATCCAATTTTAAACTAGCCTAGAATGACAAATAAACCATTGAAGAAATCATTTTGGAGGTTCCTATTCACATCTTGCACAATGTAGTGATTATTTCCTCTTTTCTGTGGTGGAAGGATTAGAAATGGTATGTGCATACTCCTCTCCAGAACTACACGGATAGAAAAGGCTATGGGTGGCTCTTTCCTCACCATCCCATAGTGTACAATCTCAACTCTCACTAGGGAGATCATTTACGCCACCCTAAATTGGTGTAGGACATTTTAAACCAATTGATCACTTGTTTGGAGCCCAAAATCACCCATTTTCTTTGGTGAATGTTGTACAAAGGGCTTACTGATTGGAAACCAACTTATGTAATTAGGAGTGGTCAACTTGAAATTTCCTTTTTATTAACATTTGTAAACCTTATTACATATTTTCTCATTTTTTTCAAAGCCCAAAATGCTTGGAGCTAGATTCAATCATTATTTCACCCATTAATGCTTGAGTGTTTTCTTGACAACATGTATTGTTAAGAGACAATCCTAGGATGCCACTAAATTTTACTCACATTTAGCATGATTTTAGAGGGGAATTTTGTGTTTGGATATGGGAAGAAATAAATACTTGTCTTTTTGCTAATTTTATTGTGGATCAACATTTCTCTGTGTATTAAAAATCCATGGTCATCGCTAATGTGTTATTACATATTCAATTTAAAGACAACAAGGTGGCCTTTCGGGTAGAACATATCAAAACTCTTTTGTGCCACTAAGAGGGTTCTCCTTGTAATATTAATAATTTTCCTTTATCCCGAATCACCACTCCCCACCTCGTGGAAATAGTAGTGGTCTACATATAGGTGTTTATTGTAAGATCCACTCCAAGTGTCGGTCCTATAGTTGTGCTCGCTGCTCTCCAAAGTGGTCACCAATTAGGTGGGGTGTCACTTTTCCTCTATCTCCACACACACAGGATGAGGATCTCCCTCACCACTTGGGACTCACTTTTCTACTACCCGTGATGGGTGGAACCTACTACCGCCACCGAACAAGTTCCCATGGCTTGTACTTGTTATCTCTCTATCATATGACATAAGCGAGGAAATTGAAGAAGAATAGGTCCCCTGGAAGCTCTTGTTGGAATATTGTTGACATAGGGAAAGACATTTTAGGTTCACATTGGCATGATTGAGATCCACCACCCGTAGGAAACAAATTCTTGCAATTTATTAGTTTTTTTATCCTTTAAGGAAAAAAATTAATGTTATAGATTGCACCTATTAGGCATTGTTGTTTTGTTTCTAGGTCCCTTTTTGACCTAGTTTGTTTTTTAGCTTTGCGGTATGCTCCCATATCACCCTATTCTTTGTGGATAATTTTGCATCACAATACTTGATATTTTAATATAAGATCTATTTCATTATTTTTTTCTTCATTATAACTCCTCCATTTTGTGTAGAGATGGGGAAGTCAAAGGTAGAGGGATCAACAAGGTTATTTTTTCCTTCCCATTAGCCATAAAGTGAAAAAATATTTTTTCTTCTATGTATTCCTTCTACATTATTTTAAGGATCTTATCAATATTCCTAAACCATGAGGTATAATAGATTGTTTGTCTACTTGGGAGGGGTTTATTTTATGAAGGAATTCCTAATGGATTTTCTTTTTAAGTAGTTTTTAAGGCTAGTTTTTGGATCCTTGTGTAGACACAAAATTTGTGTCTTATGACCCCCATGCCCCGCATCCCATTTCGCAACCTAGCCTCATCACCTAAACCTTACACAATTATTTATTAATTACCTTATAATTAATAAATCCACATCTCCAAACCTGCCACCTCATTTTGCCACCTCATCATGACCTAGTCCTAACCCAAAACTAACCTAATTAAGACCTATAACTTGGTCTACATCCACACCCATGACTAATTACTCCTCACCCACACCAAAATCAGCCTAATAATGACATGACCAAGCCCACAACTAATTCCTCGGGAGAAAAGGAGGGAAAGTTGGATATTTTACTAAGAATAGCCCACTTTGACTTAACCGACATCGTTTCTACTCGACCGCCGTCGGTTACGTAACCGCCATCGGTTCCTTGTAAATGACCTCCCCCAACCAAAAACAAAGGATCGAATTTGGAAAAATTCATTGGAAAGATCGGGAATTCACTTGGCCGATCAGAGACAAGTGAAGGAAAGAGAAGAGTTTGCAGAAAAGGACATCAAGCCCAAGAATACAACTGAGTAACAAGAGCCCAGTGACACTCATCCAAGCATTAGGAGATCGGATAGCTCATCTTTGATTGTCGAGATCATCCTACGAGTCCCTGCCTTCATCATCACAATCCTCGGGCTGTATCTTCATCAAGAACTAGTAGTCCTTCCCATAAAAAAGGAGTTCTTCGCAATCGATCGATCTCTCTCTACGATACGCGCACACCCATCCAACATTCAACAGGTATTCCTCCTAGCCCTAACCCTTATTTGTTTCTCAAGAGAATGAAAGGATAGAAGTAATTCTATTCTAGGAACTAAAAACCTCATTTCTATGCGAAACATTTTGGCACGCCCGGTGGGACCCATTTTGGGTTTCTTTTTTTCTTGCTTGCTTTCACATAGGGAGCACACTTGCTATTTTCTTCTTCTAAAATATTCACAAGATATTTTTTTATCTTTTGGTAAAAGAATTTGTCTTGCTTTCACATTTTTGCATTAGTGAAAGTCATCTCCTTTGCTTCATCGAATATCATTTTCGATTTGGGTTTAAAACACTTGCATCACATTCTTGCTTGCTGTTTTCAATTCTAGTGAACGTAGATTAAGTAACAGGTCGTACACGTGGGGGTGATATCCATGGTATTGACAAGAAATTAATCTTACTTTCACTGCACAACACATACCGAATCACATCATAATTAACACAACAACTCAAACATCCCCCTTTTTCCGCGGTATTCCTCCGCCCGATTGAGGTAACCTTATAAGCCAAAACAAACTTGACATTTCCCCTAAGTCTTTTGTTTAGGATTGACATCATCTTGTGTCTAAGGCATAAGCCCACAATAATTAAAACTAATCCTAGGGTTAGTCTATTAATTTTCTTGTGCATCTTGCTTGTTTTTAGTTCTGTTTCTCTGTCATACGATGCTTCAGTGATCACTTTAGAACAGTTTTGATAGATATACTAAGCAATTGTTAACCCCAAATCAACAACTTCTTATAGCTTCTTACACCTGTCCTATTATACCAACATCGGTTAACTTACCGACGGCGGTTCTGACTGCCCGACATCGATTATCTAACCGATATCGATTCTTGTCTTTCTGATTCCCAAAACCAAGCAACCCACCAATTCCAACACTTTGTTGTTTTACATTCGATAGATTGCATCCTGTTGTGTACTCTTGTCCATGGTTGTTATCACTTGGAAACAAGCTGCAGCCATGGTTTCACATGCCTGCTCCATGCCTTTGCCTGAATCACCCCCTTCACATCCTGTGGGGAATCCTACGGACACCAGCGAGGTTCCCAAAATCCCTGTAGGAGATAAGGAATTTGTGAAATTTTTGGATGCTAATCCTAGCGCTGTATAATACTATTTGTCTCATGCCCCTGACCATACACCCGATGGTCAACTCCTTGTTGGCATGCCTATTAGTATAGCTGCTCATTTAGCTCCCTCTCCACCTGATAATTCCACCTTTCCTTCTTCATCCTTAGCCCCGTCACCCAACTCAGTGACTTCAGAGGTTCTTACGGCATAGATTGGCTTTCCTTTTGTTAATCTGGGGCCCCACATATCATTACACCGACTACTCCTACCTCGTCTCTCTCGCAGACTGCTCCTTTCATAACTTGCTCTCTGCCACCTATTCACACAAGCTTTCCTTCTCAAGCTCCGCCCACCTTTTCATTTCCACACACGTATCCGGTGACTTCAACATCTTATATAGGACATCCCTATTCGGTCACCTCAACCTATTCATCCTCAATACCTTATCAACATTTAACCCCACCATTGTCTAGTGGTGGCCCTTGGCCCAATCCCCCTCCGTTTACGGCAACCGCACCATCATCTCATCTAACTACTGATTTAATCAAACAAATGATGAACAAAATGCAAAATACTGAGGCTTACATTTGAGGAAGCCGTAGCACCTACGACATACGAGCAAGTTTGTCGGGAGCCTATCCATCCTTCTGTCCCCTTCATTCATATCCTCCTCAAAGGGAATTACCAAAATTCACTGCGTTTTAATAGTAAGGAGGATCCTCAACAACATTTGTGATCATTTAGACATGCTTGCTATCCGATTACTCATGATGATGCCTTACTACTCCGCACCTTTCCCATGTCCTTATCGGGACCCGCCTTGAGTGGTACAAAGTGCTTTAACCAAAGCACTCAATCTTCTCTTTTAACCAATTAGCCCAATCTTTCTTGGATCATTTCTCCATTAACATTGCAAGAAAGTATCTATCACCGACCTCTATGCCATCCGACAATTTGAAGACGAATCTATCGCAGATTTCGTTGGACGATGGCGGGGCCTTATCAACCAACTTACTTATGCCTTGCCTCAGGCCGAACTTATCGAACTCTTTACGTGGGCCTACGCTAAGCACATTTCTCCTACCCTCCAAATTCAAACTTTTCACACATTTGACGAGGCCTTTACTATGGCTCGAAAACTAGAGATTTGAGCCTTAGAGGAAGAGAAATTGCGGTTGCACAACAAAAACCCCAATTTCCGAACCCAAGACTCCACCAACAAACCCAATACCACCAATTCTCACGCATCGATTGCTTCGAAATCAAAAGGAGTTGTCCATGCGGTGATGGTCAAATCCCAAGCACCGCCTAATACCTGCCAAAACCACCTATAAGTATAAAGCCGAGCCCATCAATTACACTCCCTTGGGAGAAACTTATGGTGTGATATTGGACAAATTGCTCAAAGCAGAGCTATCACCTTGCTCTCTGTTAAACCTCACTCCGGGTTTGATTCCACCCGCGCTATACCTTTTGGTACAAAGAAAATGACTTCAGAACTTCCACCGCGTGAAGGGACATAGTCATGAAAAGCGCAAGATGTTGAAAAACATAGTGCAGCAGGAAATGGTTGATACTGGGATATAACCCTCGATAATCCTAACGCCCTACTAACCGAAATTTTAAAATCTTCAACAAACCATTCCCGAACCACTCATCTAACAGTAACATAAACCAAGATATCTTAGCGGAGGAGAGTGTTCATGAAATCCATGCAGTCTTCGACTCCCAGCCAAAAGCCTCTATCGAGAAAATTCTGGATCAAGCCTCTTCACTAACACAGGAACCCGAACCCCCTTCACCAGCATCAAGACAAGACAAAATCCTTGCCATTCCTTTACCCATAAAGGAATTAACCACCCAGAGTTCTCTTCTCACAGATGAGCCTTCTTACACCACATCTTTGCAAGACTGTGAGCGGATGTTATCTAACTTATCTATTTCCCAAACATCTCCTTCTACTACTCTTGCTGTACAAGAGGAAGGCTCGCCACTGTTTCTATCATCCTTGGAAGAGAAACCCCTTGAACCAATATCACCACATTCTTTAATCATGACAAGATCCCCTCAAACATGCCCTTCTACCTACTAGTTCTTCATCGCCTAAATCTTTTCAGTGACCAATTGACCTCTTAACGTCCATTGATACGGTGCCTCATTTACCCCCTGTATCACACCCACAGTGGACCGGAATCACAACCCACCTTTCTTCCATACAAAAGTTCCTATTCACACGTGAGGATTGTCACCCCTCAGAAGATAGATGAGTCCTATGGGAACGTTTGAGTACACCATATTCTACTCAAATGTAGATGACCGATCCAGACGCCTCTACCATATACCTGAAGTGTTTACAAAAGCTTAAAATGCCTATGTCCTCATCTTCACCCCCTCATCTCTACCAAATACCTCATCCACCTCTATTGACCTAACCAAACCTTCCCCTACACTTGGGACCTCACCAATACCCTGGGTCTAACACACCCACCTAAAAGGTAAGATTTATCCAAAAGTAAAGTCATCCATCCACTTAGGAGACAGACCCAATCTCCTCAAGTCCAACCTATGTCTCTATCACAACTAAAACCATCACTGTCACACCTACCTTCTATATTGGGACCTCATCCCTCCACCTTGCATCAATACATCATACCTCCTATGTTTTCTTTAAAACGACCTACACCTTATGCACCCCTATAAAGATCCAAGGGTATATCAACACCATCACCCCAAGTATCTTGTCCACCTATCAACCCTAAAAAAACTCCATCATCAAAGGATTTTTGTTGTCACCCCTCTTCTCCGTGGTTTTTTACTGCTACCACGTCATCTCGACCAGCTAAACATAACTTCGTGTCTTTGAAGAGGTCACATTTAGTTAAACCCAATTATCAAAACCCCTTGGCTAAGCCGCCACCCATACAAATTAACCATACCCAATCATTTCCAAAACCTACCCAGTCAATAGCCTCATCTTCCTCTGACTTTGACCCGCTCAAAGGGTCTTATGCCAAAATCCTTGCTATGTTGGTGGAGAATGCGACCATTTCCCTACCCCCACTTAGACCCTATGATCCATCTAAACCTCGACCTATAGGTTATGATGAGTCTAAAATCTGCTTACCACCACACACCAGGACATGATGTAGAGGGATGCAAAGCGTTGAAAGCCATACTTCATCAGTCACCTCTCTCAGATAAAAAGGTTAAGAAAGACAATTTACGAAGGGAGAAACCTTTAGCTTCAATCCCCTCTCCTATACCACCTGTCCCCTCCTCACCAAGATCTATCATTATTACAACCCCACCTCTCGAAGACCATGACTTATCCCTACCATCTTCCTCCTCTCGTGTTCATGAGATCAACATGATTAGTGTTGCTACTCGAGGGCAGAAAAACAATGGGAAAGCTAAAGAAAGCACACCTGCGGCCTCTCTTTCTCCGTCCACCATCCCGATTGCACCACCACCTAAAGTGGTTATTCATGGACCTGCCTACCCCGTCTCTGATGGAGTTGCCCACCGAACCATGATCAAACAGCGTCACCAATCACTGTAAAAATGACACTCGTATGATCTCATTGAGCCTGAACGAATCTCATCGACAAGCTCTCGTTGAAATCCTTCAAGGTATAGAGGTCCTACCTAACGAAACCTTGCCTATTACCTCCATATTAACACCCAACCATGTTTCCTCTCTCACCAAACAATCTATCACTTCCATCCTGTGCAAGATGGCTTGGCTCTTTGTCAATTTCTCTGAAGATGAAATTGTTGACTTTGGTGCAGAAGATCCTGACCCCACTCTTTTCATCTCAGCTTACGTTTGGGACATCCGCGTACATCGTGTTATGATTGACAGAGGCACTAGCCTAAACATCATCTCTTCCAAAGCCTTTCAACAAATGAATATCCCCTCTAGCTGCATGTGTGCCAACCCCACCATGCTGCGTTCATTCAACGATGCTATTACTTCTACCTTAGGCACTGTGATCCTTAACATTCGTGTAGGGCCACGTACCTTACCCGAACTCTTCTATGTCCTTGAGGGAGAATTCCAATACAACATGTTGTTAGGCCGCCCTTGGATCCGGCTATGGGATGCGTTCCCTCTACCTTACATAGATGCATAAAATTTGAGTACGAGGGGAAGTCCTACACCGTAAAAGCTGATCCTCCCCCCTTCAAAACCTGCAATATGTTATATCGCCCTAATTATGTGCTTGTACCAGTCAAGACACCCACTCATCCAACCCAACCATCCACTTCAACTACACCTCTACCATCCACTTCAACCACACCTACACCTTCAACCAATGAAACCGTAAATGTCGCAAATACCACTTCCTTTCCCTTGAAAACATCCCAACCTCGGACCCATTAGTAGATGTTTTTCAACGCCTTACGCTTGGGAGTATCACCTATATAACGTTAGCTCTTTCCATACCCCACAGAGTACGGACGATTACATGCGCATCCTACCATGACCGCCGTCGTGGGGAGGTAATCTCTACGGACCACCTAATTGCCACACCAACCTAACATATGGGGGTGTTGATGCATCCTCCATTACCCTTGAACCTCCCCTTGGTGTGGTTCCCTTCCAATCCGATTTTCAATACCTGACAAATCCTCGTTTCGCCCTCACCTTCTTGACTCACTGTGCTTGGAAAGGTTTTGGTTTTGGTCTTTATGAACAAGGCCGACATACAATCATTCCGTGACTACACGCAAACATAAAGATCGTATTGGTCTTGGATTTCCTGAAACACTTACACAAAAGAAGCCTCATGTCGTTTGTATCCTGGAAGATAACAACGTCACCCCTACCAAACCATCATCACCCATTTTGCCATCGTCACCCATAGAATCAATAGACCCTGAATCTATCCCTCCTAACTTTTTTTTCATAAACGCTATCTTCTTGGGTCCTCTCACTTATCAATGTGATAATGAGGACCCATCTTCTCTTCCCCTTCTGTATCCAGACATGATCGAAGAGGATTCGCCTTCAATTAATGTTGTTGAGTGCCAGGATGACGACTCCATCCTCACTTACCTTGGTGCGGACGACTCTTATATTCAACGCGCCTTACCATCTGAAACTCAAACCATGTTGAATGAGTCGATTCCAAACCGATTAAACAGAACTAAGAAAAATGCATCCACGCATTTCCCTCTTTGTCAAAGAAGAGCTTCAACAACACCTTTCTGTTTCCTTCACCTTACCTATTGACTATCCTCAATGGATTTCTAACATCGTACTACACACATACTTAAAGCAGTGGGGACTTGGATATGCACGGATTTACGAGACCTTAACCTCACTTGCCCAAAGGATGACTTCCCCCTCCCAAGTATTGATCAACTTGTTGATCTCACTACGGGCCATGAGATGCTTTCTCTCATGGATGGCTTCTCGGGATACAATCAAATTTTGGTAGCCCCGGCCGATCAACATAAAAGCTGCTTTCATAACTCCTTGGGAACCTTCGTTATCGTGTCATGTTGTTTGGCCTTAAGAATCTTTGGTGTGACCTATCAGCAGGCTATGACTTACATTTTTCATGACATTATGCACACTATCCTTGAGGATTATGTTGATGATCTTCTTGGCAAATCTAAACATCGCAATGCACATCTCGATGTTTTAACCATTATTTTCGATCGCCTGTTACAATATTGTGTTCATCTTCAACCAAAGAAATGTGTCTTTGGTGTCCTTTCGGGAAAACTTCTTGGTTTTATCGTCTCTTTGCATGGCATCGAGGTTGATCTAGCTAAAGTCAAAGCTATCCTAGAAATGCCCCCACCTACTAACCTCAAACAATTGCGTAGTTTGCAAGGTAAACTCCAATCTATCCGACGTTTCATCTCCCAACTCTCGGATCGATGTCAACCTTTCCATCACCTCCTTAAAAAGGACATTGCCTTTCAATGGAGTGAAGAGTGCCACCAAGCCTTTGAGGCTCTTAAAGCCTATCTCTTGCAGCCACCTGTGCTTATCCCACCTCAGGACGATCGCCCTTTCTACCTTTACCTTTCGGCCCACCGATCATATCTTTGTAGGAGCCATGCTCACACATCGTGACTCCGAGCATCGAGAACAAGTTGTTTATTACATAATTCGTACTATGGTGGATTACGAGACTAGGTATACACATGTAGAAAAGTTGTGCCTAGCCTTATCATTCGTAGTCACCAAACTCCGACACTACCTCCTGAATCACAAAACTTTTGTCATCACCAACGCGGACCCCATTCAGTATATGTACGCCAAACCACATCTAAACCAACGCATCACCCGATGGGTTATGCTCCTCGCGGACCTCGACCTTGAATTTATACACCAAAAGTCAATCAAAGGACAAACTATTGCAGACCAACTTGCGGAAGCCCCTTTACCTGGGGAACAATTTACCAATTTTAATTTCCCCGACGAACTCATCACCACTCTTTCACTCAGAAAGGAGTCATATCCAATGACCCTCTTCTTCGATGGATCCAAATGCCAACGCGGTGGAGGAGCTGGCATTGTTCTCATTCCTCTTGACGCTGAGCCTATGCCTCTTTCCTTCTGGCTCGATTTCCCCTGCACTAATAATACAGCAGAATACGAGGCTCTTGTTTTGGGTCTCCAGGTTTCGTTACACTTAGGTGTCAAATCTATTAACATCTTCAGTGATTCTCAACTGGTTGTCAATCAAGTTATGGGCATCTATCAATGTAAAAATGAGGAACTTCAAAAGTACAAACATTACGTGGATTCACTTTTGACCTTATTTACTCATTATTCTATCCAAACCATTCCCCGCTCCACTAAAAAATTTGCGGATGCTATGGCTTGCTTAGCCTCGCAAATTCTGCCTCACCAACGACGACGACATATTCGTCTTGGTCCAACAACTGTTTGCCCCATCTTACTCATTACTGGATGTTTGTATGATAAATAATGTGTCCGATAGTTCACAGGATACCTGGTATCACCGGTTTCACGACTACCTTACAACCTCTGTTCTCCCACCTGACCTTACTAGTAATGGAAAAGGTGCTTTTCTTAAAAGTGTTTCTCATTATGTCGTCATGGGGGGACTCCTCTATAAATGTGGCTTTGATGGCATCCTCCTTCGATGTCTAACCGGTGTGGAAGTCACCTATACCATCCAACAAGTCCACGATGGTATTTGTGGTGAAAATTTTAGTGGCTCTGTCCGTGGCTAAACGGATCCTTCGCCTAGGCTATTATTGGCCTACTCTTAATAATGACTGCTACGAATATGTTAAGCATTGTGTTATGTGTCAACAACATGCCAACCTTCAACATACTCCTAGCCATCCGCTATAGGTCGCACGAGATCTTTGGCCTTTCTCACAATGGGGTTTAGACCTTATCGGTGAGATTCACCCACCCTCTTCGCAACGTCACCATTGGATAATCACAACAACCGAATATTACACTAAATGGGTGGAAGCCATTCCACTCATTTCAACCAAAAAAGAAAAAATCGTCGAATTCATTAACCATCACATTATCTGTCGTTTTGGCGTTCCTCATCGCCTGATAACAGATAATGGAAAATCTTTCAAAAATAAGTTGTTACAAGACCTTTGTGACAACTTTGGTATCAAACTTAGCTTCTCATCACCTTACTATCCACAAGCAAATGGTTAGGCCGAATCTTCTAATAAAACCCTAACCAAAATCCTCATGAAAGTTGTTAACGATTCTGGAAGCAATTGGCCTGATCACATCCCCTTTGCCCTTTGGGCTTATCGGACTAGCATTCACACCTCCACTAATGCCACCCCATTCTCTTTGGTATGGTATCGAGGCTGTCTTACCTCTCGAAATACAAATACCCTCCCTAAGAATATCTCTTCAGGATATTCTCACCAACGATGATTTCCGCCAAGAGCGGTTAGCCCAATTGGAGCTTCTTGATGAGTGTCGTCTTACAGCTCTTGACCATCTTCAAATCTATCAAAAACGCATCAAGCGTGCTTATGATAAGTGACTCCATGAGCATACCTTTAAGGTTGGTGATCTTTCCTCAAAGAGAATTAGCATGTCACCAAACTAGAAATGAGCAAACGTGGAAAATTTGCTCCTAATTGGATTGGGCCCTACATTATCACTCACACTTATGGATCGGAAGTTACCATTTAGCTTCACTTAATGGTAAACCCGAGCCTGAACCCCTTAATGCCTTGCATCTTCAACCATTCTACTGTTGAATTTAGTGTTATATCACTTCTTATCTACCTTGCGCTCGTCCCTTGAGCTTATTTACTACCTCATACACTTTTGTTCCATGCATCTAAAAATAGAATCAAGCTCACGTGGTTTGGTCATTACCTCCTCTTAAAGATGTCTTCCCCTTTTTAGTTTGGTCCATGACTTCAAAGTATCAAAATAACATGTTCTCAATTGTACACTTATGGGATATTCTTGAGTCAAACTTCCTACAAAACTAGATGCTTCATGCCAAACGGACATCTAGACCTCTACTATTATAAATAGACTGCTCCCTCGAAGGACAGCTATGTGCAAAGCCACTTCTACTATTATAAATAGACTACTCCCTCGAAGGACATCTATGCACCAAAACCGCATCTGCTACTATAAATAGACTGCTCCCTTGAAGGACAGCTATACACAGAGTCGCCTTTATCGAAGCTTCTCGCATTGATCAGCTTCGTGAAGACCTCAAGAACACAAAAATACATATCCCATGTAGACTTCCCGCATCGATCAGTCTATATCCAGAAAAGTAAAAAGCCGTATTCCAAAGCACTTTTGAGTCATGGACTTGTCTATTTAGGTTTGGTTTTCTTTCATCAGAATAATCACCTTATAATAAGATTCTTTTTTGACTATACCAACCACCTCACCTCACCATTCGTCAACACAAGAAAACTCAAGGGACGTGATGTATATCCGATATATTGTGATTATACAACTCTTTTCACCTATTGACTTCTCGCCTATGCAAGGCACCTAGGGATTCAAGCCCATCCTATGTTAATATGTGGTTTGTTTAGCTCTTCTCAACTACGGGACACTTTTACCTCTTTTACTCGACTCTAGGATTGTGTGTTGACCTTAATCAGGACACGATTCCCTACTACTTGGGTAAGCTAACTTTCGTTTCACCTATACCTACACCAACATCGCCAGTCCCTTACCAACACCAACAACATTACCCTACCAATATCAAAAAAAAATTTACCTACCAACAAATTACCTAACCACAAACAAATTACCCGAATTCACCTCTCCCTAGTCCTAAGGGAGAACTACATCGGTCTGAGGCCCCTCCTTGCTTTGTGCAATGGGCTATGTAGGCAGCACTTAGGAGACATGGGGTCTCCCAAGGTTAGCTTGACCATCCCCTACCATAACCTATCGTGTGTTGTAAATATAAATATTTTTGTGTATTTCTATTTGACAACATTCATCTTTATCCTTTTTCAACACAACATAAAACATTCAAAACACAACCATTCTTATTATTATCATCACTCAAATCAACATACATATGTAGTTTTATTTAGATGTTAAACAAATACATCTTCTCTATCATCGACTCGCAGGTCGGCATCCTTTATTTATTCTTATACTCCTATGAAATTCACTTAGACCCTTGCGCCTCCTCCCAAATCAGGTGGTGATCGTGATCGTCGATGCCACTCACTTGGCCTCTCCATCCTCAAAGGTTCCACTACTATTGGTTCCTCCCACCGATCTGCTAACCTCTCTTGTAACATATGAATACACCCTCTCACATGGTATAATCTCGCCTCTAGTCTCTCCACTCGTGACTCTGCAACCGCTAACAATCCCGTTGTCTCATTCACCCACGTTTGGAGCTGATGAACTAAACCCTGTAGACGGTCTCTCTCCGCTGTAATCACAGCTATGTCAGGATGATCACGTACACCTCGCAGCTCTGCTACCCACCATAATCTATAGGCCTCTGTCACTCCCGCATCCATTACCCTGCGATCGGCTACTATCTCCTCTGGCCCTTTTGGAGGTGTCGGCCAGGGAGGTGAGAATGCTGCCTCAGTGTCGATCCTCATGTATGGTCTATAAGCCATAGGTATATCCTGAACAAATCCAAATTGTCACCGCACGTGATCTAGAGGAATCCTCTCATACTCACCTGGCCTGTGCCCTGCGATCCACCTCAATCGCTCTACACCCCTCAACTCCTCAGCTATGTGCTCCATCACCATATAGTTCCCGTAAGGTCTCCAACAAATATCCGTAATTATCACCATCTCCCACACCTACCTATAATACTCGATGTCCTCTGTCATGGCCTGAGATCTTGCCTCTTGTTCTATCTGGACCCAACGTCTGAATCCCAACCTCTGCACTTCTGTCTCTCCCAACTGAACGGGTCGGCCTATCGGTCACACACAAATAATGTGCTCATAGGCCCAACAATGTAATAAGTATGAACAATCCAATGTCGTCCTGTGATTTTTCCTGCAGGCCTATAAACCCCTGTATAGCTCCGCCAGATATGCGGGTGCCCATGTGAAAGTCACGCTCCTTTCTATCATTTCCCAAATAATACACATCAATGCTTTTGGAAATCTTCCCCCATCCGCCCTCGATAATGCATAATACCCCACCGCTATCATTAATACTACTACCAACCTTGTCGCCTCGTGGTGTGTCTTTGCATACATTATACCATAAGTGAATGTCAAACCTCGTTGTGTCAAATCTCGTGCAGCTGGACCAAATACTGCTGTTATTGCTCCCCGCACTACACTCGGCCCTGCCTGATACACTGGTCTTCCTGTAATTGGGAGCCTCAAGATCCTAAACACGTCTTCCAACGTCACTGTCATCTCCCCTATTGGCAGATAGAAATTATTCTTTTCTGGATTCCATCTCTCAATCAACGCCTACAACATAGCATGATTGTGTGTGATTCATGAATAATAGCGGATCCCACTTAACCCCACACGGTTTATCAATGCCCATTCAGCTGGTGTTACATCCGCTCGGATTCGTGACAACAAAGCTGGCACACTATCATTCATCCTCAACCCTGCCTCTGCCTGCATACATCAAAACGACACACAACCATTCAATAAATCAAATCCCCAAGTGTTTTTTTCTCACATTCGGAAATTTCCTAAGAATCGGTATCGGTTATAGATAACGATACCATTTACTAACTAATACCGGTTATCTCTAAACGATATCGGTCACTGTCAATCCTATACAGCCTGCTTAAAACCACCACCTACGATAATTATTTTACTCGTTTACTCCTCTCTATACCTATAAACATACGTGAACACCCTGCTTACCTACCCCATAACACTCACTCTATCCCAAACCCTTGCCTATCACCTTTTCTTTCTCATCTCTACCCTCTTACCTTCTCTCAGCCTATTCATCAAAACATGCAAGAATTAAAATACAACCAAACAGTTTACCTCTCGGGATGCAGCAGCTTGGGGTGGAACTTGTCTTCCCTCTCGTCCCTACTGCTGGATGTTTCTCCTCATCCAGCCATGTTCATCACCCTCTTCAAATATAACTTGCCTTTCTACCTTCTTAATCTCAGCCCACACTCACTTTACCTATCTCTTTCCTCCTTATCACTCAATTCTTTCATGCAATTACCTGTATCAGTCGTCAAACAATGTCGCATTCGTGTATTTAACTTGTTGCATGACTCTAAAAATAAGACCTTAAGTTGCCGCCCAAGCTTTTCTATTTTTAGAAAAGCTCATTTTGGCATAACCAGTATCGGTTACCTAACCGATATCGATCCTTAATCTACCGACGTCGGTTAGGTAACCGATATCGGTCACATGTCTCCTTTTGCTTAAACCTGGGCCTTTTCCTTATTTTTTGAAAAATTTTGTGGTGCCCGCCTCTTTTTCCTGCATAACGACACCATTATAAATATTTGTCATCAAAATCACATATATATCATCACAATTTCATCAACATCATCTATCTACATTATAACAACCATCGACAAAATACATGCGACATTTTAATATATACATCAAACCCATCAAAGATACACACCATGTGGATCAAAATCATCATCTATATATATATACATTGAATTTAAAAACCATCGACCAAACACATACAACATTTTATACACACCATCTAGATCAAAACCATCATCTCTATATATATTAATGTTTCAAATATACAACTTGCCCTGCATGGGGGCCTCTGTGATCTCAAAATAATACAAAGCCGGCACGCAGGCCGCTATCACTGTCAAAATATCGACTCGGCTCACAAGCCGGTCTCTCATGTCAAAAATATACTCAGCTCGCAGGCCGGTATCAACTATACAACCTGTACTCGGCTCGCAGGCCGGTATATACAACAAGAATGAATAAATGAATCATATGTGGGCACGCAGGCCTCTATATACATACCCGGTTCACAGACCGGTGTCTATATCCAAAATCCAAAAACCCCTCTCTGCTCCAGGGATATCTCAGCTCTCCCCACCACCCTCAGCCCCTCTCCCTGCTGGTCCCTGTGCTGGCTCTCGCCTCCTCCCCTCGCCACCGACTCCACCAGCCGTGGCTACGCCCCCACAGGATCTCGGCTCCGAGAGGTCTCGGCTCGGTGCACCGCATATGGCTGATAGTCAGCCCCGGTACCATCAAGGACATCCTGATAATACCGGGCCTCTGCTCTCACCTCCATATAATGGGCCCGTGCCACCATGGCTGCTGGGGCTGGTCCCCCGACTCCTAATAGCAAGTGGCCCCTGCCTTGCTGGATACACCCTATCTTTGTGGTGGCACTGCACTGCGCCTATGCTGTGGCCGTGCAGTGCCTATGCTGGAGTGCTGTGCAAGGCTCGTGGCTGCGTGGTGCTGTGGTTGTATTGGTGCAGCCGTGCTGCGAGCTCGTGCCTAGGCTAAGCGCCTCTGTAATACCCACGATTTGTGCTGTAGCGATGTAAGCTACCCCTGTAATAACCGCACCCGCCCTGGAGGTGGTCCCTCTCTCTGTAATGACCACCAAATCTGGCTGTGCGGGCTGTGCTATCTGCCGCTTTCGACCTACCCACCAAACCAAAAAAGTACCTATCACTCCGGCATCATCCAATATATCATCTGCTGGTCTCTCTGCTACCTAATCTGGGTCCATGGGCTGTGGTGTAGGCAGTGGGGCCTCTACATCATCCCTTCGGTACTGAGGGAAGGGAGGTGGCTCATCCTGTCGTAGCCCCAACTATCATCGTACCCTCTCTAGGGGTATCTGCTCATGCTCTCCAGGCCTCCGTCCTGCTATCCAGAAAGTATACTGGATCCAGCACATCTGTGCTCGGGCTCCTCCTCGGGCTGATGGCCTCTGTAGGGCCTCCATACAATGTCTAGTGCGGTCAAGCCCTCTAACATATGATGGTAGTAAGCTACATCCCATCCTACGAGCACTACTCGTGGCTGGCCCACGACCCCCAACCACCTCTGAAAGCCATATCTGTATATAACCTGTGGCCCTGGCTGCTGGGGCAGCCCTACTGGTCATATACATATGATGTGCTCATATGCCCAAGTGAGTGTAACAAAAATGTGGAGCAAATCCCAAATCACCTCATCCGGCGATAACCCCACAGCTCTCTGTATAGCTGCACCAGATATACTAGTGCCCAGGCATAGCACGTATGCTCCTCTACCATCTCGTGCAGCACCCCCATCAAAGCCCGTGGGAAGCGGCCTCCCTCTGAGTCCGGGAGGGCGAAGCATGTGATGCCTATCATCATCAACACGGAAAGCTGTGTCTCATGTCGGTGCGCACGATACATATCACCATAGGCAATGCTCACGCTGTGATAAGTCAATAATGCGGCTGCATCTCCAAATACCTGAAGAATGTTGTCCATAGCCGTCTCTGCATCTACCTGGAATACTACCTCCCCTACGATCGGTAGTCTCAGGATGCGATACACATCCTCAAGGTAATAGTCATCTCTCCAGTAGGGAGATGGAAAACATTGGTTGCGGATCTCATCTCTCGATGAGGGAAACCATAAGGCTGTGGTCCCTATCCACATCCCTATACCGCTGGACTCCACCGAGTCCCACCTCGCGCATAATGGCCCACTGTGTTGCAGACACATGTGGCCGCATCCATCTCAATAGCGGGGGCATCCGATCCCGCATCGTAAGCAGCTGATGTGCCTGTAAAAACAACCCACTTCATTAGACCTACCCTTTACAAAAACAACTACTTTAACCTTCTATACCCGCTTTTACCCACCCGACCCCACCCCGACTCTATAACACACATCTATACCCACCTATCTTACCCTAAAACATCTACGATATCCTCTTTCCTTATCTCACACCCTACCAACCACCCCGATCTACTCTCGCCATCTATACCCCTACCAATTTAACACCTTCTAATTCATACCCAACACCTAATCTATCCTAACCGACCCAACCACACAACCACCCCATTTTCCCCCACCCCAATCACCTTTCCTATCAACTCTACCCCTCCCTCTTCACCCCCACACAAACAACAAAACACAAACAACAAAACAACAAAACAAAAACAACCAACAACAATACAACAAAACAAAATAAACCTAACTACATCGACCGTGCACGGTCACCCTTGACCACCACCGGTCCCCTCCCTAGCACATCCCGTACACGGCACGGTCAAGATACGACCGACGCCGGTCTACCCAAAAATCCAAATTTTGCAAATATTTTGGTGACCGATGTCGGTCACCTAGTGACCGACATCGGTCACTATCCAGGTCCGGAGCCGAACCCAAGGCGGCCCCCCAAAACCCATTTTTACCTATTTCTACCCTTTTACCCACTGAAAAACCCTACAAACCTACCCACCCTACTTTTTAGCCTAACTAACCCACCTACCCTCTCCATTTTTCAAATAACTTCAATTCATTCATTATTTTATTAAAAACTTGGATTCTACCCAAAACCCACATCTAGCTTAAAATCATTAAATTCACATAATTAGAGGTTTAGAGCCTACCGGTATGACTACACGTCATCGTGGTGGGATAGGTGGTGGTGGTCCAGCTGGTCCAGCACCTCCTGCTCCTCCTGGCTATGCCATGGCTCTAAATCTCCTCAGCTGGGTCCTCCACCAATCAAATTCTACCTCCTACTCGCTGGGGTCTACCAACCACTCACTTCTCCACTCAAATAATGCCACCTCAGCCGACAAACTCAACAATATCACTAAAACACCTCAGACAACTAAATTTGGTTTTCAAATTGACAATGTGACAATGACAGGCCGTATTTTTCTTTTTATAGGTTTTTGACCTATAACCGATATCGGTTATATTGTGCCCTAAACCATCGGTATCGGTTTAATCCCTATTTTACCACAATTTCTACCCTTATTCACAAATCTCCCTTTCTCACCACATCGCCTATACCCTCCTTTGTTAAATAGCCTTTTTTGACTTCATTGGCCACATTCACGGTCGCACCCAACCAACCAAGCCCAACCCAAGGCCGCACCCAACCAACCAAGCCCAACCCAAGGCCGAAACCAACCATTTGGCCCGACCAAGGCCGCAACCAACCATTTGGCCCGACCCAAGGCCGTAACCAACCATTTGGCCCGACCTAAGGTTGTACCCAACCAATCAGGCCCGACCCAAGGCCACAACCAACCATTTGGCCCGACCCAAGGCCACAACCAACCAATCAGGCCCGACCCAAGGCCATAACCAACCAATCAGGCCCGACCTAAGGCCACACCACTTAAATACCTCACCCAAAACCCGTAAATTACAATTTTATCCACCCATCATGTAGATTTTTGTTCAATCGAGCTCACTGTTCGTGTTTTAGTATGATTAGGGTACTTGACTTGATCAGTTGACCAACTTTGCCTAGACCGAGACCATGACGTTTATCTCAACCAAACCAACCATTTGGTACTACCGAACATGCCTAAACATTCATGTACCTTACCCGTTATATCCTGGAGCTACTTCCTATGCCTTGGATACCAGGATTATATCACCCTTGTTTGGATAAACTATCGACCTTTTCCTATGAATTGCTTGTTTGCTCTTCAAATCATGTACCCTGGTCGCACTACTACATTTCAATGTGTGTCTGCTTCCTTGAACTTACCCCACCATCTTACCATCATCTCAACACCATTTACCCTTTATCAACCTTATCCCTGATTTCACGTTACCTCAATCTATGATAGATTTGAGGGGGATTACCTATACCCTTAACAGGAGTAACCACTTCTTATTATTGTCAGTGCAGCTTTACAAGACAAGCTACACAACAACAAGGGGCTAATGTAGACACCAAATTTGTGTCTTACGACCCCCCATGCCCCGCATCCCATTTCGTAACCTAGCCTCATCACCTAAACCTTACACAATTATTTATTAATTACCTTATAATTAATAAATCCACATCTCCAAACCTGCCACCTCATTTCACCACCTCATCATGACCTAGTCCTAACCCTAAACTAACCTAATTAAGACCTATAACTTGGTCTACATCCACACCCATGACTAATTACTCCTCACCCGCACCAAAATCAACCTAATAATGACATGACCAAGCCCACAACTAATTCCTCGGGAGAAAAGGAGGGAAAGTTGGCTATTTTACTAAAAATAGCCCACTTTGACTTAACCGACATCGGTTCCTACTCGACCGTTGTCGGTTACGTAACCACCATCGGTTCCCTATAAATGACCTCCCCCAACCAAAAACAAAGGATCTGGAAAAATTCATTGGAAAGATCGGGAATTCACTTGGCCGAGTAGAGACAAGTGAAGGAAAGAGAAGAGTTTGCAGAGAAGGACATCAAGCCCAAGACTACAACTGAGTAACCAGAGCCCGGTGACACTCATCCAAGCATTAGGAGAGTGGATAGCTCATCTTTGATTATCAGATCATCCTACTTGAGTCCTACCTTCATCATCACAATCCTCGGGCTTGTATCTTCATCAAGAACTAGTAGTCCTTCCTGCATAAAAAGGAGTTCTTCGCAATCAATCTGATCTCTCTCTCGGTACGCGCACACCCATCCAAAGCATTCAATAGGTATTCCTCCTAGCCCTAACCCTTATTTGTTTCTCAAGAGAATGAAAGGATAGAAGTAATTCTATTCTAGGAACTAAAAACCTCATTTCGTGTGAAACACCTTGGTAGCTTGAACAATTTGTTGAAAATATGATTTCTTGGAAAGAGATTTAGAGGTATAGGGAAGTATTGGATTTTGAATCCTTTAGTGTTGATGGTTTATTGTAGAATTCTTGGTAAATGGTTATTGGTTACAAAAAGTCTACTTATTTAGGCATCAAACTTTTCTACTACTTTAGGTAACACTTCTTCGACCGTAATCTCTTCAAAAAATAGCATTTGTATGGCTACAATTGTTTGACTATAGGAAGTCATTGGTGAGGCTAAAAGTTATTTGTTTTCTTTAGATGTAAATTTGATGCTTTTATTCTTGTAAGAACCTCCCCAAATGATCTCTCTCATACCGAAAAAAATAAATAAGATTTTAAAGAACTCTATTTATCTTTCATGTTACTACTATATATATATATATATATATATTCACCTATTCTAAATTGTAGGAATGAAAATTTTAGGTAGGAAAGAAATAAATTCTAATCCTATAAATTAGGTAACCTAACCAAACCTTATAAAATACTAATAATTGACACATCTACCCAACATTGACACCAAAATAATGAGAAAAATCAACCCACCAATTAAACCCGATCCATCCACTACTCACATATGATATGAAAGATAGACTCTAGTGGGGAAACCACTTGGTGTGTTGATATCAATATTTTTTTAGTAATGTTAAATATAGGGAATGCATTTTTAGCAATATATTAGAACTATATTTGTGGTATTAGGATATGTTGAGAGGAGAGATATTACGTATAGGAAATGAACTTATTGAGTTCAAAGGAAACACTCTTATAGTAAAAGAAATTATAGAAAGGGAAATTGTGGAAAAGGATATCTAAGGATATATTTGGAATATTCCTATAATCAAAGTAAAGATTATAGAAATCCAAAATAAAATAACTTCATAATAAAAATAATAGTGTAGAGTAGAACATCACACATCAACTAACTTGTTTACAATGGAAATTACAAACACAACACGTGAATTATATTAATCTAATGTAAATGGGAATTGTACCTTAATTATTATCAATTTGAACCTTTCTTGTTATGTATTGTGTTTCACTCCCTTCCTCTACTATAAAAATATCCTACCTAAAAAAATTACTATATAATAGAATTACAACACCTAAAAAGTAACCAAATTAGATAACAAAGGTGTAGAAAAAAATATCATAATAATTTCTATTTACACAATTCTTTACATGTGATTATCTATATTTTCTTCTATATAATTTATACATCATACTACCTCTATTAAATAAGAGGGATGTTATTTATTTAGATAAATAATATGCTAGGATGTTACATGAGAATATCTTCCCATGACTTAGAAATATAGATCGATAGTGGAAATAGCACATCCATTGTTATTGTTGTCACTTGGATCATGCACCCACTAGATCATTAAATTGATCTAGTGCAACATGGGAACATCCCCAAGGTGTGGGAAATTGGCTCCTTGGGATGAACCTCTAGAATAGGCTAGCTTCCTACTAAACTATGTGCATCTGATAAAAGACAGGCTGCAAGACCTATGATGACTGGAAGTAAACTAGATATAGCTATTCAATTCATTTCTCGAGAAAATGGAAAGGAGGATAAAAAAATAAAAAAGTAGTGATGCACCAATAGTTAAGGAACAAAATGATCAACTTATATAAGCATAAAATATTTAACATAAGGATAAAAATATACAAAACTTCCTATATTAACCTCTTAACATAATTATTTTGCATGAAGGTTAGAAACTTAAATAATAATAGAAGGGATTCATATTTGATTCCACAACTATCACAAATAAATAAAAAATTCACAACATACAAATTTATAAGAGAAGAACTTACTTCATATGAAGGTAAAAACGGATTATATTTAAGTACTAGGAAATAAATATTCACAAGTACAATATTCAACCATCAATATACGCAAAAATGCAAGTGGAAGAAGGTGAAATATTAGTTTTGCATATAATATTAAGGCCTGAGCCTATGTACAAGTGCTCAAAAGGGTAGATTCTCCTTACACAATAGCTCAAAAAATTGTAATTCTTTGTGCATCCTAATATATATAGCTAAAGAGGTTGAGAAATATCATCTTCTCCTCTTAACTGATTTCAATCTAAAAATAAGATGCATTCAAAACTATGAAAAAGTACTCCTTGAAAATATCTAGACAGGTTGTGCAAATTTGACCATGTCAAACCCGCAACTCAAAATGAAGAATTGTTGTTGGAGAACTACACAAAAATGGAAATGTTTTGAAGGGAAAATTAGATGGAGCTAGCGCTACCATTTTCTTATGCTCCTTATTAGTATTAATTTCTTTAGTATCCTCTCCAATGAGTTTCTACCGATACTCAAGAAATCATTTTATGATTTCTTGTACTTCATTTTCATTAGGCCCAAATGTATAAACATTCAAGGTGTTAGCGAAGTGAGTTATACGAATCGGTTTCTCGGAAGTTTCTTAACTCTACTCACGATCTTCTGAAGTTGACCCAAAACCCTTAGTATAGCACTAACCTATCAAAAGACTTTATATTAAATATCGACATACTCATGCACCTTTCTCAACCAAGGTATTGAAATTAAAAACAATGTCATCTGCCGGTAGTGCATTAAGATCATTGTCCTAAACCTTGTAATGGATTTGATCAAACTCATCAATAATATCATCAACAGCGTTAATTCCTTAATTCCTTGCATCGGTCAATTTATGGGTCACTTCCTTAAGCATTCGAATATGGAATTTGATGACTTCAAAATATTTAAAAAGTTTAGAAGAGTCTTCAATGAATCCTTCATTGACGAGAAGACCATGATTCATCATTCTTAACTTTTTCCATGTCTCTAGAATAAGTTCCCAATTATCACATTCATCCCCCAAGATATTACACATCTTGGTCAAAATATCCTTATATGTCTCAAGATCATAATGCATATCCATGACATCTCCGATCACTGTTATCCTTCTTGGATCAAACGATATATTCGAGCCCTAACTACTTGCCCTTGTTGGCTAATTTTATCCACTATGGAGAAGGAGGTAGTGTCAAAGCTTGTTGAGATTTCTAGGGTAGTAGAATGAGTGGGTTTTATTATCTTGTGAAGGATGGGTATTAGTTGTTATAATTTATTATTTAGTTCATCCTTAATAACCTTATCTTTATCAAAGTTTTTATTAAGGATAAAGGTTTTTTGGCTAGGACCCTACCCAGTTACAAAAGAAGGCCAAATCCCAAATATTCAAAATAGAACAGAGAACCGACCAAGAATGGAAAAACATCCGGTCATAAAACAACAAGATTAAAACAATAATTCAATACAATATCAACACTATATCAACAAATTGTCGGTTGCTTCATAGTAAAATGAAAAAAATACCACCGGTTAAAAAAAAAAAAGGAGAAGGGGCCCTAGATTATTTCATGAGCTTCTAAAATCTCTTCTTGACATTGTCAATTCCCTTTGTTTATCTCCTTAAATCTGATATCTTTCTTAGAATTTTCCTTTCCCTTTTGGACATAAAATTGTGACATAAAAAGGGAGAGGAAGTCCAATGTGTTCTTGTGTTTGCTAAGTATGTCACATTTCTTTGCTTTTATACTATCCATTTCCTTCTCAATTTTATTGACCCGAATGATGAGATCAACCACAATATTCTTTTCAATTGAACCTTTCTCATATTCTGATATACAAGCTTCAAGATCTCCCTTGAGTCTTTTGATTCTCTCCACCTGAGTCTCAAGCTCCAAAGTAGGCTCTTTGGTGACATTGTTTATAGAATAATGACCATCCTTTCCTATAGATAGGAGGAAAAGGATGGATTATCCTTCACCTATGATTGGATGAGAATAGGTCCTAGCCTTGTGGGATGATCTAATATTCTTGTGCTTTAGGGGTTTTTCAAGTAAACGGGGCTCTGGATTTAGAACCAGAGAAAGGAACATAAGCAATAGGAGAGGGGTGAGAAGAGGATGGGGTAGGCATAGGATTAGTGGTGGGATTAAATGGAACAAGAGGATTGGTGTGGAAGGGGAGGGTAAGTAAGAGGTGGGAGGGGCGATGGAGGAAGGAGGAGTAGGGGTATGAATGGGAGAGAAGAGGGAGGTAGGATGAGGATGAAGAATGGAATAATTTAATGATTTGTATAACACGAGGATGATTGCATGATGCATGGGAAAAACAAATTTACCCCATTTGACAAGGTTCACAGAAAATTCAAGTGAATGAAATAAAAATAAAGGGAAACCCACCTGAAAATTTCTTGCGAAAATGATTTAGAAATACCCGGTGGCGGTTAGGCATCATCGAGAAACAACCCTCCAAAGTGATGAACTTCATCACCACCAAACCAACCTTATTGAAGGGAGAAGATAGAGAATATATAGAAAAAACTCCGGCTTATAAAAATTGGCTCACCATTCTCCAAAAAATTTTGCTCTTAACTTCATAGTCAATGTTATTTTTGAACAACTTTAATCCTTTTCTCGGTGAAGCCCTATGACCCGTGCAATTAATTCCTCATTGATCTCAAATTAATTTACTTTGTAAGATATTTTTCTATACTTCAAATTTTTAAAGAACTCTGTGATAAATGAAGATCATACCCTTTGAATCGTACCATGAATTTTGTGAGGACCCCCTTACTAAGAATGCTCTAGAGATCGACGTCATTCTTCCATTCTTCAATTTGCACAGTTCCGCCCTACACGGTCTTCTCCAATTTTATCCAAAATATATTCAAAATAGATAGAAGAAATGAAACAAAAAGAGGAATCTAATTGGGTATTTTAAAATATGGGAAGTGAATGTGCCACATGTGCCAAAACAGGTCTCACAAGATTTATTTTTCCCTTTCGTTATTAATAGTTCTAATAGAAACAATTATCTTCCCACACTTAGATTTGATTAAGGTTCACTCCAAGGTTCATCACGACATCATATAACTTGTTCCCATCTCTATATGTGTGTTGGCTCATTATGTTTATCAAATTTCTCGAGAAGGTTACCAATGAAAATCTAAACATCTGTTTGGCCCCTTCATGAGTAGTCTTTCCAAAGAGATCTTGGAAATATGATAATATGTTGCTTTGATATCTTATTTTGATTTATCTGTAGCAAGTGTTGCGATCTCAAAAACCTCTCCCTAGATTGATCAACCGATAGATGAGAAATGGTTTTTTTCTTTTCGACGGCATCGGGAGTTAAATCTAGAGTGTTGAGATAAAATTTGTCACAATAAATACCTTCTTATTCTTTGGGATTTGTGTGCTTAGCTAGGAAGGAGTGAAATAAAATATCATTTGATGAGAGGACATCAATGGCAAGGAAACCATGGGGGTAGAAAGAATGGGTGATGAAGGGATAGTTTATGCGATAGTCATGAGTGACAAATAAGGGGTAAGTAGTGGAGGGAATGGAAAATAAATGGGAAGGGTGATAAGAGAAGAAGTGGGAAGAGAAGGATAGGGAAGAGGAGTCCTTAAGGGAGAAATCAAGGCCAAACTATCTCCAGATGAAAGGGAAGGAAGGGAAGAAAATAATTGGGCCATGGAAGGAGAGGAGGTGGAAAATATGGGAGAAGAATAAGTGGGGGAAGAAGGAATGGAATATGTGAGGGGAGGGAGTGTGAAAGGTGGAGGAGAAGGAACTAAAAATGGAGAATAAGGAAGAGGAGGTGAGAGAGAGGATAGTGCAGCACATGGGTGGTAGAAGATGGAGAAATACTCAAATCAATTACTTCTATGGAAGGAGTAAAAGAAGAAGGTCATGTACCCTTGCTTGCAAATGTGATCCTACGAGGCTTGGGAGTGGGCCTTTCTTATTTTGTAATAGTATGTTGGTCCACAACTACTTTTACTTGAGTTGTGGAAACAATAGTGTGTTTGAAGCTTTGGTTGGAATTCTCAATGAAATTAGCCATTATTGGGTTTGGTTGAGGATGTTTTCTATGCACTCCTTAGAAACCGTGCATTTCTGAAGTGATTGATCCTTTATATTCATTTGAGTGTAAATGGGGTCCAAAAATTCATCATCATTATGGAGGCCTTCGGGAACATCTGCAATCGTATTTGGCCACTTCCTCAAGATTCAACCTACAATAATCCTTTTCTTGTATGGCCACTTCATCCCTAGAATCAAATGAAATATCCTCCAACTAAAGTATGTGAACACTAGTTGTTATGATTACACCGATAACACCCAAAAAATCAAATCTAATTCATGGGTGGAATATTTTGATTGTCATATATTATATATCTACCTCAACATTTTTGGCCTTATAGGATGATGCTTATGTCTATCATCCCAATGTCACATGGAGTTGAACCATGGATAATTTTTTTATGTTATCATCTGAATTTATAATATATGTTATCGAACGATAGTATAAAATATGCTATCGAATGAGAGCATATATTATGTTGTTACCCGGTAGGATACAACATGCTACCAGCCATCAACATATTTTATGCTACCAGTTGGTAGTATATAAAAAAGCTACCGATAGGTAGCATTTTATAGTGATGTCATTAAATTTAAAAAAAGAGTATGAGGTTTTTATTTTTGCTTACGCCATATTTTGAGAGGACATATTTCTCATTAAGATGATCATTTTAATTGTTAACATCAAAAATTTCAAAAAAATATCCCATACAAAATTAGCGAAATCTATATTTTTCCACAAAAATCATTTTTTTATTTTATTTTTTATTTACGCCATATTTTGTGAGGACATATTTCTCGTCAAGTTGGTCATTTTAACTATTATTGTCATATTGTCAAAAAATGATTTTTCAAAAAATTACATATGTTTTTGGCCGACATCATATACTATCAACCGACAACATAATATATGTTATCGGTTGGTAGCATAAAAATGCTACCGACTGACAACATATTTGCATTTTCTTCATATTCGCCATTAGTGCAAAAGTCAATTTTCACATATTCACCAATGAATTCATACATTTTTTTTTTTTTTGGGGGCATTTATCAAGTATGAAACCTTGGTAGTTTGTAAGGAGCACCCAAAAATCCTCCTACTCTAAGATATGTGAAAGTTGGGAATTGTAAGAAGATACATCCCCATATTCTGACCACATTCCATGCACTATTTGTGATCTCGACGATTGTATAGGTCTCTATCAAACATACACATAAGAGAAAAGAATAAGGCATCATTCACTCTTCTGAAATGTTTTGGCCCTTCTTTCATCATCAATTGGGGATAGTAATCATAAATTTTTACTTGATTACTTGAACCAATGGATGTCAAACCTAGATAATTTCTCATCCATGTTGCAACATACAAAAGATACCAAGTCATGTAAAAATCTTATAGTCTAAACTTCTAGCAATTGAGCGTGCATGGCATCACTAATATGCTCGAGCCATTGGATGAGATTGGTATTTTTATGGATAGTGTAGATGTACTAGTATATCCACTCCATAAATTACTTTGAAGAAGGAAATCCCACCTCTAGGATTAGTAAAGTAATCAAGTCATTGACTTCCTGGATGAAGTCTGAATGAGGAATAGTCTTCGGAAATATCATTACCATTGGATTTGGATTAGTAAGGTAAATTTTTTTAAGGATCTTAACAAAAGTATCGAATTACCTTTCCAAAGTTCAAGAACTGATTTTGGTTAGATTGATGTATAACCCTAAACATCATAGAGTTTGAACAAGTTTGTGAAGTAGTTAGTATCCAATCTAATTACCATTGTTATGTCTTGATCCTTCATCATTTGAGACTACGAATCATATTAAGTTTTTTCCATGTATATAAATTGTTTACACTTGTATACAAGGTGGAAAGGCTTCTGCCGAGGGGCAATACCATTGTCGTAGATGCTCTTGATCCAAGAAAACTTGGATAGAGCTTTGAATCTATCCCAAAAATTTGGTAGATCAATATGGGCAAGTTCGGTGTCCTTGATATTTTCAAAGTACGACTTGATATTTGAAGGGGAGTCACCCCTTGGAAATAATAATTCATTTTCTTCTCTATTTTTGATGAGGACTTTGTCATTTACTTTAAAAATCCTATGTAAGGTCCTTGGAAACACCTGAAATTGGTTGTAGAAGTTGGGTCTTAAAATTAGTTATCAACCCCTAGAATATAGGGTAGAACTTGAATCTTGCAAAATGACCACGATTTCCAATTTACTCTTAACAAAACTTAGACCCTTCTTTTCACCTTTGAACCTATGACTTACGATTTGGTGTTGAGAAGACGTAAGAAATTTCAAAACAATCACAAACCTCGATTTAGCCAAGGAAAAACCGATACTTGCAATACAATTATCAACCCTGCTTTGTAAATGATTGAAAATACTTCATTCTTGGTTTTTTTGGGAGAAATTAAGAAAAATTGAAGTTTTTTTAACCCATAAATAATTAATAAAACAAGGAAATGGGGAGAATCACTCAAAGAGGAAAGTAAAAATAAATCAAACCTTTCTTAAGACAAGCCAAAACAAAACAAAACGGGAAAAACCCTACAAGCCTCAAAATGTTGAAAAATTCCACAAATAATGACAAAATCTTGCAAAACTTATTAGAACATAAGATCTTACAAAAAAATGATGGGAGAAAGGAGAAATCATGAAAAAAATTGATAAATCACGAAAAGGTACGGTTGGAAGTCGAAAGGTTGTCAAGAAGACAGAGCATACAAATGGTTAGGTGAAAATGACATGTAAATATAACTCTAAATAGAAAAAGGGTGAATTAGTTACATGTAACTACCACATGTGAATGGGTAACATTAATACACCGACTAGACGTTAGAATTTGACACCCTTTTTGTAACTTTGGTCGGGTTTCGGGTTTGAGGATCAAATTACAATTTACATGTAAATTGTAATTGAGAACCCAAACCTGAAATGCATTGATTTCTTTAATTTTCATGAATCGAGTTTCGATTTATAATTTACATGTAAATTAAAAATCAGAACCTAAAACTTGAAATGCACTGGAAGGTCAGGTTTCGAGGTTTGGGTTTCATTTGTAATTTACATGTAAATTGCAATTTAAAACCCGAAACCCAAAATACACAGGTCCTTTTATTTCAAATTTGAGTTTGAGGAACAATTTGCATGCAAATTGCAAATTGTTTCCCAAAACCAAAATATAAATACAAAATATTTTTTTTGATACTTAAGCAGCTTTTTCAATATTTCTTAGAAAATGATTTTTGGTAAAAAAAACAAATATTTTGCACGGAAGTGGTCAAATGAAAGGAAAATTGGCAAGGTAACTTAAAAATTCAACATTTTTGGAAACCTCTACAAAATTATTTCTTTCTTAGAAAAATTCTAGTAGCATTGAGAAATCTATTGGGCATAGGAGTCATCAAAACCTCAAATCAAACAAAACCGAAAGCCCTAAAAAATAAAAATAAAAAACAAAACAAGGCAAGGAAACAAGAAAAGAAAAAAGACAAAGTGCGAGAAGAACTTAAAGGAAAGTAAACTAGACTAATATTTTATAATATGAATATACCTCAATAACAAGCTTTGAGTTGTATCCCATTAAGCTCGGGATATGCATTACTTCTCCATTGAGTCTAGATAGAAAATTAGTTTTCTTCCTTACATTTAATGATTACATATGGCCCACTCCAAAGGACATCGAACTTCATATGCATCCCTGGCTTGGCCCTATCTGCATCCCATTTTAGAACTAGATTTCCCTCCTAGAAAGATCTATCATTCTTGTCAAAGGTCTTCTTTTTTTGAGCTTGATGAAGCTCAAGGTTTCTCATTGATTGATTTCATGTTTCTTCCATCTCCATGAGCTCAGCGAATCTTCCAACTATTATGACAATTCTAGAGTTGGTAACTCCAAAGATAAAGGAATCTTTTCCTCCCTCCCATATACTAGTATAAATGGAGAATTTACAATAGCTCTTTTCGGAGTGATCCTATTGGCCTAGAGGGAAGTATTGAGCTAAGTATGCTAGGTTCCCTAGTTACTCACCATAGTCCTTTTGATGATCCTTATAAAAAAATTTACTAGACTTATCCAATCCATTACCTTTATGGTAATAGTTTGATAAATTTTTTAGATAAACATCATGCTTCACAACCCATTCACTAATTCATGTTCCCATGAATTCCTTGGCGTTGTCTAAAATGATGGTGAAGGGCACACCAAACCTTTTCATGATCCCTTGAGGTACTCCAAGATGGAATTATCATTAGCCTCCTTAACACCACCACTACCATCCATCGGGTGAAATATTTAGTAGAAATTAACACCCATATATGACCATCACTAGACAAAGGATTTATCATGCTAATAAAATATAGGCCCCATTCTACGAAAGGTGTGTCTATTTGAATTGGATGAAGAGGAATAAACGCCAACTTTTTTTCTTGTGAATGGTGAAAATTCCTTACAATTTCTTACCCACTTATGGGCATCTTTAAACAATTAGGGTCAATAATAACCATCCTCGTGATCTTGATAACAATTGTTCTTGTTGAGTAATGGCCTATTAATAACTCATTATGGAATTATTCAAGTAATTTGTTGACTTGACATGAGCAGATACATCTTAGAAGAATTCCAATTACATCCATTCAAAAAATCACATCACCAACAAGAATGTAACGAAATTATTAAAATGAAAAAATACTTCTTTGGGATCTCACAAGACCTGCAAGATACTTACCTAATTGTAAGAATGTACTCATATGGAAAATCCAATTGAAAGGATCATGAGTTTCATCTGTGTAATGGTTGTGTAGCACTTGGTTACATAATTCTTTTGCTTCTAAATCTGAAGTGAGCTGTTGACACATTCCTTTCCCTCTTACTAGCTTGGTGACTTTAATATGGACATCATACTCCATTACTTTGGTAATCCATCCAACTCTCCTTTCATTTATATCCTTATTCAATAAAAATATTTCACACTGGATGCGATACAATCAACTAGATTTTGTTATTAGACAACATATGTCAGAATTTCTTCAACAATTTTATAACAATAAAAACCTAATTTTCAATGAAGGAATGCCTCATTTCATAATCCTTGAGAGATTGAATAAAAAAAGAAATGGGTTACTCCATCGATAACTATTTTTCTCGGGTCAAAATCCTAGAGACACTTTCAAATCCCGCATGAAAGGCATAAAGGATGAAATATTTTTCATAGGAAGGATTTATCAACATGGGAACATAAGCAATAACATGTTTAATAGCCTCAAAGTTGTTCTTACCTTCTTTGGTCCAAGTAAAAGTATGTTATTCTTTAACATAGCAGTGAGAAGTTTGGCCAAAGTGGAAAATTGAGGCATAAACCTCCTTTCAAAGTTGATGGTCCATAAGAAAATTTGGATACCCTTTTTGTGGTTGGGAAGAGAGAGGGAAAAAATAACACATATCCTTTACAAAAATTGAAATTCCTTTCACCAAAATTATATGCCCCAAAAATTTTCCTTCATGAACAATGAAAAATGCATTTTTCGGGTTCAAGGAAACACCAAATTCCCTGCACCTGTCAAAAAATTTCCTTAGATGATCCATATGCTCATGTGTATGTTTAGAGTACACAATTATATCATCTAGGTACACAAGGATCATATCATTGATGATTCCTTTAAAGGCCATATCCATAGCTCTTTGGAAGGTTGCACCGATGTTTAACAATGCAAATGATATTTTCTTATAAGAGAATGTACCCACTTAGCGATGAAGGCTATTTTAAATTGATCGATTCTTTGATGAGTATCTGATTGTAACTAGAATATCTGTCCAACAATGAAAAAATTTCTGCTCCTGCCACAGTTTGGATAATTTTCTCCATGGATGGAAGAGGATAGTGATCCTTAAGAGAAGCTTTGTTGAGGTCTCTAAAGTCCACGCATAATCTAATTTCTCCATTTTTATTCCTCACGGAACTAAGTTGGCTACCCAAGAGGAATCCTTGATTGGGAATATAACATTTGTCTCAATGAGTTTGGAAATATACTTCTTTATCAATGGCTCAATCTTATGATTGACCGGATTTTCTTCTACCTAACCGGTTTAGCATTAGGGTCAAGCTCAATGGTGTGTTGGGCTAGGCTTGGATCAAATCCTATGAGATCCTTATAGCTCTAAGAAAAGATAGCATTGTATTCTTGACAAAGGCC
Organism: Taxus wallichiana var. yunnanensis; assembly: GCA_018340775.1. Lineage (NCBI taxonomy): Eukaryota > Viridiplantae > Streptophyta > Pinopsida > Cupressales > Taxaceae > Taxus > Taxus wallichiana. The sequence goes on from CM031233.1 coordinate 364,716,444, forward strand.
AACAAAATATTTCCCTTCAAATTGGGTACATACCTTTCCAACCTTCAAAAATTTGTCTTTAGAAATCTCAACCTATTCAAAATCATCCTCTTTGATGGTCATGTTGGTCTTTTCCCTTTTGAATTGGTCATTATGGTTGAAGATGGATTCAAGCATGACCAAACCTTTAGGTAACTTATTACTTTTCAACTAGATGATTTGATAATTGTAGATTTCATGCAACTTGGATTTATTTCTTGATGAGAATCCATCTTCTTCTTGAATAAAAAGGATGATCTACCACCATTCTTGTCAAAAATTTTATAGTTGGTTGCATTATCGAAACTTCTAGCCTTATGACCACTTGACCGACTCACTTCCTTCATAATATCAATAGGGACATCATACTAAGATCCAACAACTGCGAGCATGTATGCATCTTGGTTTTAGTTCTTAGGAACCACATGAATGCCAAAAGCTTCAAAATCCTCAATCAAGTCCCATACTCTATTTTTGTAGGACTTCAATAGATTATTATTTGTTGCACTTTGATCTTTGACTTGATGCACTATAATATCAATGTCTCTGAATATCGCCTTGATTCCTTAATTCCTCTTTTTTGATCTAGTTGATTACCTTGTACTAGTGTTTTGTATTCAACTACATTATTAGTGCAACTAAACTAAATCCTAGAAGCCAAAAAATATATATTACCTTGTGGAAAAATCATCATGCCACCGGTGCCGACACCATTTCTAATCCTTAAGCCATCAAATAAGAATTTCAACAATCCTTCGAGGTCATCTTGGGATTTGAAGAGATTGGGTATCTAGCTCCCTCTTCATGAATATAGTAAATTCCTAATTTGAGTACGCTTTCTAATGCCTGGACATATGAATCAAATTGAATCTCATTTCCCCAGTCATTGAGAAAGATATATGGGATTTCTTCAATATGAATAATGTCTTTGTGGTCTTCAATGTCTTCCTCTCGGTCATCCAAGGTGTAATTCATATTAATGGCACTTGGGGTGTAATTCATGACATGGTATTTACATATTGTTTCATTTCTTATAGTTACCTTAGTTCCATAACTGGTCCTAAGGAGCATGTGCAACCAGATCAGACCATGAAATCCCTAGAAAAGACATATGACAAAGAAGAGAGGAATATTGATAACAAATATTCCTGGGTGATTAAATGGCTTGGGTATGCATGAATGGTAAGATTCAAATATTTTATCAACCTAATAGTTTGGAAAATAGTATCGTCCCATTGAACAACTCCCCTAGACACCAATGTATACTAAATACCCAATACATACACAATATATTTGGGCATCATGGATCTACTAGCACCAAAATCAATGATACGATTGTGTACAAGATGCTTACCAATTATTAGAGGGGTGTCGAAAGGAGGTGGTTTGTTAGTTGTTAGGAAATAAGGGATAAAATATGCAAAATAATCCCTCATAGAATCGCAATAGTAGAAACTAATATGTAGAAAATATTACAGATCTTAAATAAAAGTGTAGAATAAAAATAACACAACAAAAAGAGACAAGTATTTAACGTGGTTCACCCAATTTGGGATACATCCACCAAGAATCACTTGCTCAAATTTTATTACAAGCCACCACTCTTTCAATACAATACCAGATCTGTTTGGAGCTATGCTCAACAAACTCTCTGAAATTCACACCCGAATTCAAAGTAGATCTACAATGTTTACATTATATCTACCATATGCACAAAAATGTATAAATAGACAAGCTGCTTAAGCAGATTTTAAAAACCATGGGTATCAAAACCATGGGCAAGCAAATCCCATAAACCTATGGGTCAAAAATCCAGCCGATATGAGAAAAACATGTTTCTCGAGAATATCGGGCACATTTTAAGGCCAAAAAAAAATTGGGGGCTATGCCCCAAACCCCGAGGAGACAAGCTGTGGAAAGTGTACATTCTTCAACACTTTCTCACAAGAAAACAGAGCTCCACAACCTAACAATATCCCACTTGGAGACTAGTTTTCCTCACGAGCAAGCTGCTCGACCCTTCACTAGTTTCTGTGAAGACCAACTAAATTTGAACACAACTTCGTTTTTCCCTTGTGACCACCTTCGTCATCATGTCTATAGGATTCGACTAGTATGAATCTTCTCCAACTTCAACTTCTCTTCCTCCAAAGTTTTCATGATGAAATGGTACCTTAACTGTATATGTTTTGTCTTAGAGTGGGAAAGCGATTTCTTAGCTAGATGTATAGCACTCTGACTATCACTATGCAACTTTCCTTCCTCCTACTTATGCCCCAAATCCTCAAGTAATTGTTATAACCAAATCATTTTCTTCTTGCCTCTGTAGCAGCAACATACTTAGCCTTTGTGGTTGACAAAGCCACCAGCTTCTGTAGTCATGAAATCCAGCTCACTGTTGTCCCACCTATAGTGTAAACATAACCTATCATGCTCCTCTTGTTGTCTACATCTCCAGCCATATCTAAATCTACATAACCACACAAAGTGGTGTCTAATCCACTATAGCACAAAACTATCCCCATGGTCCCTCTCAAATACTAAAGGATCCACTTTACTTCTGCCAGTGATCTCTTCTGGATCACTCATAAATCTACTCACCACTCCCATTGCATGGGAAATATCAAGCCTGGTGCACACCATGACATACATCAAATTGCCAACTGTTGATGAGTAAGGTACCTTGGACATCTAGTTTCTCTCCTACTCTATCTTGGGACACTACTCCTTTGATAACTTGAAATGGCCTGCCAAAGGAGTCCCAACCGGTTTAGCATCCTACATATTAAACCTCTCCAAGAATTTCTTAATGTACTCTTCCTGAGATAAAGTCAGCTTCCGTTCCTTCATATCCTAAGATATCCTCATACCAAGGATTTGTTTGGCTGCCCCCAAATCCTTCATAGCAAAGGATTCACTTAGCTACTTCTTGAGTACTTTTATTTCCTACATGTTTTTACCTGTAACCAACATGTCATCCACATACAAACAAAGGATAATATAACTGCCATCCTCAAATTTCTTTGTATACATGTAATGGTTAGAATGACATCTAATATAACCTTGCTCCATCATGAAGCTATCAAATTTCTTATACCATTGACGTGGAGCTTGTTTCAAGCCATACAAGCTCTTCTTCAGTTTACACACCATCTCCTCTTTACCTTTGACCTCATAGCCCTCTAGTTGTTGCATATATAGTTCCTCCTCCAAATCACCATGGAGAAATACAATCTTTACATCAAGCTACTACAAGTACAAGTCTTCTGCTACAACTATTCCAAGAACAGTTCTAATAGAAGTCATTTTTACTACAGGAGAAAAAATCTAATCAAAATCTATACCTTTTTTCTATGCAAACCCCTTGAACACCAATTGGGCCTTGTATCTTTCCTCCTTCCTCTTTGACTCGAACACCCACTTGTTACGTAATGCTATTTTTCCTTCGGGTAGCTTCACCAAATCCCATGTCCGATTCTCCATGAGAGCCTGATGCTCCTCATCCATGGCTTGCTCCCACTTCTTCCTGGCATCTACATACATTGCTTCATCAAATCTTTCTAGCTCTCCACTATCAGTGAGTAATAAATAATAAAGAGAAGGAGAAAAACGTTCAAGTTCTCTTCTTACCCTAGAAGACCTCCTCAATATAGGAGTTTGGGGTTCCTATTGAGGAGGTTCCTAAACTAATTCATGTGTCACTTTCCCATCCGGAAGATCCTCTACCGCTGCATATTCTTTCTTGGATTCTTCCCTGTTTTCCTGCAACTGCTACTTATACATGACTTTCTCATTAAATACCACATCCCTAGATCGAATGATTTTCTTGTCCTTAATACTCCAACATTTATATCCAAAGTCATCACCACCATAACCAATGAAAGTAAATTTTTCTGATTTAGCCTCTAGCTTGGTCCTATCATCCTTGTCTATATGGACAAACACCTCACATCCAAAGACTCTAAGAAATGAATAATCAACTTTCTTACCATACCAAGCCTCCTCAGGTATGCCTCCATCCAAGGCACTTGAGGGTCCTCTGTTTATCAAGTACATAGCTTTTTCTCACGCTTACGCCCAAACGAAAGAGGCAAACCCGCATGTAACCTCAAGCTCCTAGCACGTTCCATTATTTTTCTGTTCATCCTTTCGATACTCCATTCTACTGTGGAGTTCTTGTAACCATATTTTTCCTACGGATTCCATTCTTAGAACAATAACCATCAAATTCATTGTTGCAATACTCCCCTCCATTATCTGACCTCAGACATTTTAGCTTAAAACTTGTTTCATTCTCTACCAAGGATTTTCATTTAACAAAAGTGTCAAACACATCAGATTTGTTTCTAATACAATAAACCCAAAATTTCTTGGTTGCATCATCAATAAAATTAACATAATAACTTGAACCCCAAGAGATGATACTTGAGTTGCCCCCACACATCGAGTGCACCATATCTACCTTACTCTCTTTTCTTGTCACGTCTAACCTTGAGAAACCTTACTCACTTCTATTTCCCATATATGCAGTCCTCACAAAATTCTAAGCTTGTTTACGTATATCCGGGAAGATCCTTCTTTATGATCTGCATGCCCTTGTGGCTCATATGACCAAGCCTATAGTGCCACAATGTTTTATCTACTTCTAAAGCCACAAGATTACAAACATTAGTGCTATAAGTGGTTAAATACAAGGTTCAAACCTTCTTAACTCTTGCCACCACAAGAGCACCCTTGGTAACCTTCCAAGAGTCCACTGTAAATATCACAGTACAACCATCACTTCCCAACTACCCTACTGATATCAAATTTCATCTTAATGTAGGCACATGTTTGACATCCTTCAACAGCTAAGTATTCCCATTCTGCATCTTAACCTGAATAGAACCTTTTCCAACTATGTTGCAAGGCTCTTCATCACCAAGAAAAACATTCCCAAAATCTCCTTGAACATAATCAACAAAATAATACCTATGTGGAGTAGCATGGGAAGAAACCCTCGAATCTAAAACCCAAGATTCAGAAATATTGTACAAATAAAGAATCAAAGCATCCTGACATACATTACTCGTTACCACATTTGCCTCCTTGTTTTCTTCCTGTTGTTTCTTCTTGTCCGAAGCTCCCAACAGTCCTTCTTTGCATGCCTAGACTTTCCACAGTGCTAGCATACTATCTTGCTTTTGGATTTTGACCTTGCCCAATCCTTTGATTTTCCACGACTTCCTCTATTCTTCTGTCTCCCTCTAGTTTCCATTGTCAAAGCATTCCCTGAAGTAGAAGATTCACAGAGCTTTTTCTTCACATTTCCTCACTTAGAATCACCCCTACAACATCCTCAAACTTCAACTTTGAGTTAGCTAGAACCAAGTTGCTTACCACCATTACTAGGCTATTCCAACTCTCAGGTAAAGAGCATAGAACTAATAAAGCCCTAACTTCTTCATCAAATTCTATTGTAACCAAAGCTAGCATATTTACAACCATATTAAAATCATTTAGATGATCTACTACTGAACCATTCTCAGACATCTTCATATTAAACAAATTTTTCATTAAAAATATCTTATTATAGGTAGAGGGTTTTTCATATAACTTCCCTAATGCATCCATCAGTTCTTTTGTAGTATTTTCTTTTGAAACATTAAATAATACCAAAGATGCAAGACACATCAGATTGTCCCAAGTGCCTTCCTATCTAGCAAATCCCATTCTACATCCGTCATGCTCAAGGGTTTGTTCACCTTCTCAGACAATAGAATATAAAGATCCTTCTAATAAAGGTAATCTTCCATCTGCATCTTCCAAAGACTAAAATTCTACCCATTGAATTTATCAACCCTAGATCTTCCATCATTTGTCATAGCTCCCACTCAAGATAAAAATTTCCCTGTGATTCAACACTTTAGAAAACCAAACCAAGCTCTAATACCAATTTTTAGGAAATAAGGGATAAAATATGCGGAATAATCCCTCACAAAATCGCAACAGTAGAAACTAATATGCAGAAAATATTACAAATCTCAAATAAAAGTGCAAAATAAAAATAGCACAACTCAAAGAGACAGTATTTAAAATGGTTCATCCAATTTGGGCTACATCCACCAAGAATCACTTGCTCAGATTTTATTACAAGCCACCACTCCCTCAATACAATACCCAGATCTGTTTGGAGCTATGCTCAACAAACTCTATAGAATTCACACTTGAATTCAAAGCACATCTGCAATGTTTACATTACATCTATCATATGCACAAAACCATATAAATAAACAACTGCTTAAGTAGTTTTACAAAACCATGGGTATAAAAACCATGGGCCAAAGCTGTCCCATAAACCTATGGGTCAAAAATCCTGCCCATATGAGAAAAACATGTTTCTGTTATATCGGGAACATTTTAAGGCCAAAAAAATTCAGGGGTGTCGCCCCCTGAACCCCTGCTACAAGGGTTTCAGGCCCGAACCACTGGTGAGACAAGCTGTGGAAAGTGTACAATACTCTTTAGTGTACAATCTTCAACACTTTCTCACATGAAAGCAAGCTCCACAACCTAACATTAAATGTAGCATAATTCCTCCCCTTAGATTGACACAAGCTAGTAGAAGTAGAAAACCCCATTTTTTTGCTTCTCTTGGTACACCAAATATTTTAAAAGTTTCTTACATTAGGTTCCTTTGCAAAGGAATAGAAAGTTTCTCCCACATGGTGACATTGAGGTTCATATTTTTCATTTGTTCAAATATGCTGAAAGGATTAATTCCTAATTTTGATTGAGATTTATTTGTTACTACGTCCTCTTTATGAGGCTAAGTATTTAGCATTGACGTGATAGGATGATTGTCATTCCTTACGGTTTGACTAGCATGAGCTCCCGAGAGTCTACTCGTTGAATCTTTATTCATAGGTACATGTAGATGAGAGTGGGAAGTAGATGCTTGATCAAATTTAGATGGTTCACTTTCCATTACTCTCTTCTTGAATATCATATTATATGACACTCGCTATATTGTAGACTCCACATTTATACCACAAAATCTCACTTCTTTCCAATTCAAGCAAGGTTGAATCTCCTTGTGCTTGTGGTTGAGTTGTCTTCTTGTAGAGAAGCTTCCCACTTGTTGTTATGTAGGTACGAGATATACTTTGAACCATGAGTACTTCATTGAGAAATCCATTAGGATACATATTCTAATTGTGCGAGTAGAGAGAAAGGGTAACACCATTCATAATCTTATACAAGATTGTTTTGGATTGGCACAATAGCTCTAGAAGAGTTGGCGTGAAAGGGACTTCTAGTATTTAAAGGATTTACATTAGTAATTTGACCTTGGATCTAGAAATTTCTTTAGAAAGGCTATCAATTGGGCTGATTTAGAGGCTAGTAGGGATGATTGTATTGATATTTCTTCCTCTTAATGGAAACCAACTCATTACCAAAACTTTGAAGTAAGTAATTCACCTCACAAAGGTCACTTGAAGGAAAGGCTGGTTGAGTTGATTGGTTATAAATTGAAGGAAGAGGAGAAATGTTGGGCTGATTAGTTGGAAAATTTGGGGAAAATGGGCATTGGTGGTCTTGGAGCTATCTTTCGAGACTGAATTAGACAATTTTCAATTCGTATTGCAATCTCATAAAATTCTAGGAGAGTCGTTCTACCCATTGATTGGATCATGACTACTACGTCACTATTCAAAGCCCAAAAATAATAATAAAAATGCATTATTTGGGGAGGGTTTAACCAAAAGTGGTATCTTGTCCCATGTCTTCTAAAAACAGAAGTTTAAGTCTCCCATGAACTAGTAAGGGTCTCTCTCAATGATAGTCAACTACTTAATTAGAGATAGATCATAACTTTTATCTTCAAACTGTATCCACATCTACTACACCAACTTTTCCCAGGTTGTGTATGGCATTGGGATCCAAACCTCAGTACCATTGAAGTGATCTTCCCTTGAGGAGGTTGTAAGAATTTTGATCACCAAATTGTCCTACTGATATTATGAACCGAACAAATATTGGAAATATCTTGTATGTTCTCTATTGGGGTGACATTTTTTTCACCATTAAAGAGTGATATGCTCTCTAGAGATGTTATAGGTATATCATTTATTTGAGAAAGAACAAGGGGGCTACCACCATTCAAGATGGGGAAGACTTGGTTCCTTACGCCATTAAGACAAATAGTGTTTGATCTCCTCTTGGCGGGGAAATCTTCCAAATGGAGGCGTTGATTGTGCTGCGAAAGAAGATAATGCAGCTCCCCTTTTCTTCTTCTTGGAAGAGAAAAGGAAAGATAAATGGTATGTTGGTTTCATTTTTTTGAAGAATCCCTTGTTTGAATCCTTTGCATAAGTGCATGTAATATTCTTTGAAAAATTAGAGATATGGAGTCACTGGGTACCTTTGGTTAATGCAACTACTAAGAGAAGTACCGACTCTAGTCTCTCGGTCCCCACCGAGTGTGCCAAAAATTGTTGTTACTTGGATAATTCACCCACTAGATCATTAAATTTATTTAGTGTAACATGGGAACATCCCAAGGTGTGGAACCTTGACTCCTTGGGATGAACCTCGGAAGAGATCGACTTCTACTAAATTATGTGCATCTAATAAAAGAGCAACAAAGCTCAAGACCTATTATTACTAGAAGTAAACTAAATGTAGCTATTCAATTCATTTATGAGAAAAGGGAAATAAGGATAACTAAAATTAAAAAGTGGTGATGCACCAATAGTTAAGGAACAAAATGATTGGCTTATATAAGCACAAAATATTTAACGAAGTATATAACACACACACAACTTCCTATCTTAACCTCTTAACATAAGTATTTTACATGAAGGTTATAAACTTAAATAACAACAAAATGGATTCATATTCTATTCTAAAACTATCACAAATAATATTTATTTTTCACAACATACAACTTTCTAAGAGAAGAAATAACTTCTTATGAATGTAAAAATGGATTATATAAGTGATAGGAAATAAATTCACAAGTACAATATTCAACCATCAATATACACAACACATGTAAGTGGAAGAAGAAAAAATATTGGTTGAATATAATATTAAGGCATAAGCCTATGTACAAGTGATCAAAAAGGAAAGATTATCTTTACAAAATAAATCAAAAAAATATATTAAGTTCCTTGTGCATCTTAGTATATATAGCTAAAGAGGTTGAGAAATACCAATTTACTCCTCTAACTCGATTACATTATAACAATATGATGCATTCAAAACTATGAAAAAATACTCCTTAAAAATAGTCAGATGGCTATGCAACTTTGAATAGGTCAAACATGTAACTCAAAAAGGTGGACTATGGCTGGAGGACTACATAAAATTGGTAGGGTTACGAAGGGAAAATCAGCTAACACCGGTGACATCTTTTGCTTGTGCATCATGATCTATATCAGTTTGTTTGGTGTCCTCTCCGGTGATTATTTACTCGATACTTGAATAAATAATTTGATGATTTCTTGTACTTCCTTTTCATTAGGCCCACATATATAGTGATTCAAGGTCCAGAAGGACTCGGTTGTATAACTCAATTTCCCACAAAATTTCTTAACTCTAATCACGATCTTCTGAAGTTGACCAAAAAAACCTTGGTATAACACTAGCCTATCATCAAACTATAGATCAAATATCTAAGATACTCCAATACCTTCTTCAACCAATCTCTTGAAAACATAAACAATGTCGTCTATTGGTAGTGAATTAAGATCATTGTCCTGGAATTTGCAATGGATTTTATCAAACTCGTCGATGATATCATCGACGACTTAAATTCCTTTATTCCTTCCATTATTCAATTTATAGGTCACTTATTTAAGCATTTAGATATGGAATTTGATGGGCTCAAAATATTCAAAAATTTAGAAGATTTTCAATGGCCCCTTCTTGATGAGAAGATCAGGATTCATCCTTCTTAAATCTTTCCATGTCTCTAGAGTAAGTTCCCAATTATCACATTCATCCCCAAGATATTGTAAATTTTGGTCACAATATTCTTCTTTGTCTCAATATCATAGTGCATAGCCATGACATATTTGATCACCTATTCTCCTTCTTAGATCAAATGATCTATCCAAGCCCCAACTACTCACCCTTGTTGACCAATTTTCTCCAATGTGGAGAAGGAGGTAGTGTCAAAGCTTGTTGAGATTTCTAGGGTGGTAGAATGAGTGGGATGTGTGATCTTTTGAAGGATGGCCATTATATTTTCTAATTTATTCTTTATCTCATCCTTGGTAACCTTATCTTTATCAAATTTCTCCAGAAGGTTGCCAATGGAAATCTGGACATCTTGTTTGGCCCCTTCATGAGTAGCTTTTCCCAAGGAGATCTTGGAAATCTGATAATTTGTTGTTGTGATGTCTTCTTTTGATTTATCTACAATAGGTGTTGTGATATCAACAAACCTATCCCCGATTGATCAACCAATACATGAGACATGGTTTTCAACTTTTTTGGTGGTGTTGGGGAGTTGGATCCAAAGTGTTAAGATCAAATTCATCAGAAATAGATACTTTCTTCTTCTTTGGGGTTTTCATGCTTAGCCAAGAAGGAGTGGAAGAAAAGATAATTAGCTAATAAGAATGAAATGGAAAGGAAAGCATGGGGTAGAAATAATTAGTGATGAAGGGACAATTGTCAAGAAAGTCACAAGTAGCAAAGAAGGTGTAACTAGAGGAGGAGGAAAGGAAAATATGGTTGTAGGCATGGATAAAATGGGAAGGGTGATAAGAGAAGAAGTGGGAAGATAAGGTTGGGGAAGAGGAGTCCTTAAGGGAGAACTCAAGGCGATGTATCTAGATGAAAGGGAAGGAAGGGAAGAAAATACTTGGGCCATGGAAGGAGAGGAGGTGGAAAATATGGGAGAAGAGGAAGTGGGAGGATAAGGAATGGAAGATGTGAGGGGATGGAGAATTAAAGGTGGAGGAGGAGAAGGAATTGAAAATGGAGAAGAAGGAAGAGGAGGTGAGAGAGGAGATTGTAGCACCTGGGTGGTAGAAGATGGAGAAATACTCAAATCAATTACTTTTATAGATGAGGTAGAAGAAGAAGGTAACGTGCCCTTTCTTGCAAATTTGATCCTACGAGGATTTTTTTTTTTATAGTAGTAGGCTGGCCCACTACTACTTGTACTTGAGTTTTGGAAATAATAGTGTGTTATGAATCTTTGGGTGGAATTCCCAATGAAAGTAGCCATTAGTAGGTGTGGTTGAGGATGTTTTCCACTTGTTCCTTGGAGACTGCACACTCCTAAGTTACCAATTGATTGAGGGTAGTGGTTGATCCTTTATATTGATTTGAGTGTAAATGGGGTCCAGGACTTCCTCGTCATCGCAGAGGCCTTTAGGAACATTTGTGATCCATATTTAGCCACTTCCTCAAGAGTTAACATGCGATCCCATATTCAGCCACTTCCTCAAGAGTCAACATGAAATAATAATTTTCTCCTGTGACCACTTCATCCCTACAATCAATCCAAATATCCTCCAACTATAGTATGTGAACACCGGCTGGTCCGAATCCACCGAAAACATCTAAAAAATAAAAGATAATTCGTGGGTGGAAGGTTTTGATTTTTGTCTCTTATATCTCAGCCATGACATTTTATGCCTTGTAGGATAACACACATGCGTATCAGCCCAATGTCATAGGAACCGAACTCCTACCTTATGCTTGTTGTGTTGATATTTGTGCAGGTAGAGAAATTTCTTGACTAACTCCATCAAAACCCATTTTCAATAGGAAACCTTGATAGTTTGTAATGAGCACCAAAAATCCTCCTACTCTACAATATGTGAAAGTTGGCAATTGTAAGAAAATACATCCATATGTTTTGAACACGTTCCATGCACTATTCGTGATCCGACGATTGCATAGCTCTCTGTCAAATATACACATAAGAGCAAAGAAGAAGGTATCATTCAATCTTCCAAAGTGTTTTGGCCCATCTTTCATTGTCAATTGGGGATAATCATCATAAGTTTGTGCTTGATTCCTCGAGTCAATGGATTTCCACCTTGTGTAATATCTCATCCCTGATGTGGCATACACAATATAGGAAGTCATGTAAAAATTTCTTGTAGTCGAACTTTCAACAATTAAGCGTGCATGACATCACTTATATGCTCATCCCATCATATGAGAGTGGCATTTTTTTGGATAGTGGAGATGTCTTTGGTATATCCACTCCTGAAAATCCTTTGAAGAAGGAATTCCCACCAATCAGATCACTAAAGTAATCAGGTCATCGACTTCCTAGATGAAATATGAACAGGGAACAATATTTAGAAAACTCGTTACCATTAGCTTCAGATTTGTAAGGTAATTTTATCTAAAGATCTTAATAAAAGTATCAGAATTACCTTTCCAATGCTTAGTATTTTATTTGGGTGAGATTGATGTATAACGCTCAACATCGGGGAGTTTGAATAAGTCCTAGAAGTAGTTAGTATCCAATTTGATTATTCTTGTTCCATCTTTATACTTCAATGTTTGAGACTCGAATCATATAGAGTTTTTTCCATGTATATAAATTTTGGGCACTACATAGAAGGTGGAAAGGAAGCTACCAGGAAAAACCATAGTCATAGATACTCTTGATCCAAGAAGACTTGTATGGAGCTCGACTCGTCCGAAACTTTGGTAGATCAATATGGCCAAGGTCGGTGTTGTTAATATTCTCGAAGTCGACATGATATTTAAAGGGGGAGTCACCCCTTGGAAATTGTACTTAATTTTTCCTTTTCCTTGTAATGATGACTTCGTCATTTTATTTGAAAAAATCCTCCGAAAGGTCCTTGGAAACACACGAAAACTCGTTGCGAAGATGAGTCTTGAAAAGTAGTTGTTGACCTGGAATACATAGGTGGAACTCGAATCTTGTAAAGCAATCCCCAACTTCCGATTTATGATTTTGTGTTAAGTGGCCGTAAGAATTTGCAAAAAAAACATGAACCTCTAATTTAGCCATAGCATAACACGATACTTACAATGCAATTGTGAAACCCCACTTTGTAAATGATTAAAAATCCTTTGTTCTTGGAGATTTTTTGGGAGAAATTTAGCAAAGATGAAGTTTTTTTTACCCATCAATAATGATTGAAACAAGCAAAGAGAGGATAAAAACTCAAATAGGCAAGTAGAAATAATTAAAACCTGCTTAAGACAAGCCAAAACAAAATTAAAACAGGAAAACCCTACAAGCCTCAAAAATGTGGAAAAAATGCCTCAAATAATTTCACAAATCTTGCAAAAGCCATTAGAACAAAAGATATTACCAAAAAAATATGATTGAAGGAGAAATTATGAAAAAAATCTTGATAAATCATGAAAAGGTATAGTCGGAAGTTGGAAGGTTGTCAAGTAAGTCGAGCATACAAATGGTCAGGTGAAAATAATGTGGAAATATGAATATAAATAGAAAAAGGGCACATTAATTACAAGTAGGTGACACTTGGGAGTGGGTGACATTAATGCGTTGACTTGATGTCGAATTCAACCCCCTTTTACAACTTGGTTAAGTTCGGGTTTTGGGATCAAATTGTAATTTACATGTAAATTGCAATTGAGAACCCAAAATCCGAAATGCATTGATCTTTTTATTTTTAAGAACCAGGTTTCAATTTACAATTTACATGTAAATTATAAATCGAAACCCGAAACCTAAAATGTACTTGGAAGGTCAAGTTTTAGGGTTCGTGTTTCATTTTACAATTTGCATGCAAATTAAAATTTGAAACCCGAAATACACTAAATCCTTTATATTTTCAGGTTTCGGAGTTCGAGGAACAATTTGCATGTAAATTGTTTTCAAACCAAATCCAAAATATAAAGGAAATTTTTTCGATGCTAAGGCAATTTTTCAAGATTTCTCAAAAATGATTTTTGGTAAAAAGGAAAATTTTGCAAGGAAGTATTCAAATAAAATGCAAATTGGCAAGGTGACTTGAAAATTCAACAATTGCAACCATTGCAAAGAGTTCAATTTGATTAGAGGATAGATAATCGGGATGAGCCAATGAAAATTTTGACTTATCCTATTTCAAAAATGACTCTTTCACTCCTCCATGAATGACAAGAGAGAATCAACCAAATCTTCCGGTTGGTCATTAGTGCCCAAGATTATGCTTGTCAAAGTTGTCGTGGGTGAGTCACTAATTGCTATGAGAAATTAACAAATATTAAATCCATTAATACAGGTGGAAATGAAGAAAAAATAACCTTGGCTATGGGTGAATTGATAACCCAATATCAATTGTTGTTATAGGTGCTCGAATACTCTAATTTTTCTTTAGGACGTGCATACAATTTTTAGTGACAATTCCAATTATAAAAATAAAGATCAGAGACACTAATTAATTCATAAACAACCAAATGAGAACATAATATATAAAAACATGAAATATATTAATTCGGTGCTTACTTAGGTTAATGAGGACAAAAGTGCAAATATGTATGTACAAGTATGGTTGTTATAAGAGGTAAAAAGGGGAAAAGGGATGCAAAAATGAAAAATTTGAGGCTCATCACACATTACCAAAAATTTGAGATTTAAGGAAAAAGTTATCACCTAGATGGATTCCTTCATGACATTCCTTTGCATCTATGAGGATATCACACATGTAAGTCATGTGTCATGGAAAGCACCATTATATAGGATCCATTCAATGATGTTGTTGTTGTAAAATGTGTTGTGTAAATTGAAATGGTTTTATCATTATTTTGATTTTAATTTTGATTGTCATTCTTATGTTTTTTTTTTAAATTGTTGAACCTTTTTCCTCTATTATTTTGAAAACTTTTGTTAAATATTTCCTTTTGATAGTCTTCTTCCCGTAAAAAAACTTACCACATTTTTACAAGTTCTCTTAAATATTGTTTTGACATTTTTATTAAAATTCTAACTATTTCTACAATTATAGCTAGAGGATTTAAGTTTGATTTGAAATTAGGTTTAACATTTTCAATTGCACTATTTTTAGGAGTGATTTATTTGTTTATGTGAAAGAAGTACTAAAGTGGCATTTTGTTTTGAATCAAAGTTGGTCGTAACATGTTCTTCTTGGATGAGAAGATAAGATAGGGTGTTCCAATCAGGGATATCAATTTTATTTTGATATTTTGAGTTTAGAATAGAAACAAAGTTCCTAAATTTATCATAAACATTCGTTTAAATTATGAAATAAAATATCTTGTCTTAGATTAGGTTGTAATTCTACAACCATTTAACTAGGATTTGATATTTTTGACCTTTGTGAGATGATTTACAATTTTTTCATATCCTTTCATAGGAGTGGTCATGAATTCCAAAATGAGTTTAATTATTTTGGAGAGCCTAGTTCCCTCATGCATGTATTCAAGTTGTTTTTAGGGTTCGATAGGAGATTCTTGATATGGAGTAAGAATTTTTCCTTAATGCTTCTTAGAATGATAAACATAACTTCTTGGGATTAATGCTAAAATTTATTTAGGTTAATTGTAGTAAATTGCCTACTAGTAGGTTGTTCTTCTATTGTTCTTCTATCTTGTTGACTAGATCCCACAATTTTGGGCCATAAATTTGGCTTTTAGTATGATTTTCTAGATACTATAATTATTGGCATTTAACAATTGTCACTTATCCAAATTAAAAATCCATGGTGAAGACATTTTCAAAGAAATTTAAAATTTCAGAAGTTATACTTGTTTCTTACGATTACAATAATTTTCAGAAAATTACACTTCTTATAAGTAATTTTTTTTTAAAAAGAATATTTTCCGAGTCTTACAAAAATTTACTAGGCACTAATAATTTTATTGAAGGCATCAAATATTTTTTACAATATAAATATTAATTAAATGATAAGACATATTTTTCAAGTTTTTTCTTAATTTTGACAAAAGTAAACTTTATGATTTTACTAAATTTTCATACGAAAAGTATATCCTATTTTTAAAATAATTATATTGATCGAATGTCAAATTTTGAAATTCAAAAATTCAAAAATTTGATATAGAATTTTTTTAAATTCTTATATTTTTGTATTTGTAAATATATATACTAAACATTTAAAATAAAATCCTTTCAAAAATTGTTGGATATGGTGTCATTGTGTTTGTGTCATTGATGTCAATTCCATTGATCGCCATGGTCAAGTGTCTCTAGGTGGTGTCTTGGTGTCTCATGGTGTTCTTGTAAGGTGGTCATGTGCATAGTATTGGTGTATATGCTCATTTGTGGCTCTCTAGAAGGTCTAGTATGATAAAAGAGTGATGTGCAATGTATCTAATGCCTATATCATGCATTCATAGTGAGCTAAGTGTGTCTCAGAACTTGCATTATGTCTCCAATGATCAAATCTTGCATTTTCTTTGTGTGTGGAGCTGGTAGGGTGAGAATCCTAGTCCTAGTCTTATGGTTTGAAGGCCTCTGTGTTGGGTCCAATGAGACTTGGTATGACCCAAAATTGTTGTATACATGCTCAAAGAGGTATATTAGAGGTGTGAAGATGCTCTCATGATGAAGTGCAAGTCATAATTGGAGTCCTATGGTGAAAACTAGCTAAATTAGTCTAGAGCTAAGGCATATTCCTTACAGTGATGTCTCTAGAGTGCATGGTGAGTTTCTGTACATACCCAAAATTATAGGGTACTACACCACCGGAACAACGTTACATGTGCCCCAATGATGATACAGGTCTCCTCGTAAGGTGTTCGGGATCCGGAAAAGCTCTCCAAGTATGCGTTAACATCCCGCATGTCCTGCTTAGCCCTTGTGTGCTTTGTTTTCCTCTTCTCCCTTCTTTTCTTTGTGTTTTGGTCTTCAATTACAAAACCGCCACCCTGCCTGGGCGGCGGTCTCATGACCGCCACCCAGGTAGGGCGGCAGTCCTGTAACCGCTGCCCTACTCAAGGCGGCGGTCCTTCACATGTTTTCAGAATGTTCTTTTTAATGTGACTCGTGTAAATTTTCAATGTTTACCAGCTTTTTTCACCGCCTTTGCTCATATTTATGATTCTGGTTCCCTAGAATAGTGTTTTTGCATTGTTTATGGTTAAAGAGTTCAAATTGGTTTTCACCTTTGGGTAAATGGGGATTCTATAAATAGCTGGTTGATCTTTAAGAAAATGGCCCCTCAAAAATTACCTCTCATCTTCTCATTTCATAGTCTTCAATCTTTCATTGTTTCATGCATAGTTAAGTTGTTTTGCTATTTAGAAGCCACATATTCTCCTTGTGCAAGTGTTGTTATTGTTTCACACAATCAATTGAGATAGGATAGTTTCCTTTTCAGTTAGAAGCCATTAAAGTTGTGGGTTTTGTTCGTCAAACTGGATAGCTTCAGGTTCTAGAAGTTTTGTGTCATATGACTTGCAATAAATCCCGCTAGGAATTGCATAAGCCAAGCTCTGTTCTCTTGCGCTATCCCTCTCCTACTCACATTGTATTCGGTCTGCATCTTAAGCTGCCACTATCCCAATACCTACTTTTGTTGATGTTGGCTTTACACGCTTTTCTAGATTCACATGAGCATGAAGGAACGAGGAGATCACACTGAGGGGACAAAATCCACACACAATTGGATTTTCCACTATTCTACAAAATCCAGGTTCAAGCTTTCAAAGTTCTAGTTAAAGTATATCAAATAGAATAGTAAAAGCATTTCATTTCAGTTAATCTCACTTTCGATATTGTTGGGGAAGCTATGGGGATTGATAGTTTTTGAGAAACTATGATTCATTCCTCACTTCTGAGGTAGGATCGAGAGTCTTTCAAATAGATTAGATCAGTTATTTCATTATTTAGAATAGACTTACAACTGCACATGCAAGTAGCTATACTCAGTTGCCTTGTTTGTTTTAATTTCATCATTAGTTTAGTTGTCAATTGCTAGATATTTTAAATAATTTCTCTTTCAATTTCGTTCAAATAGTTCATCAAAAAACACAAAAATAGAGAAGTTATATATGTTGTAGATATACTTTATATAGTTATTTTTATTTTTCATTAGTTAGATTTATATCATTTCTTTTGTATGACAATCACGGGACCTAGGGAGCCTAGAGAATACGTATTCGAGCCAATCGTGCCCCAACCCAATCTTGTGGTAGCAATAACTAACGTAGATCAAAATCTCAGAATCCAAGTCTTCTAAACAACAACAGACCTACAAGAAATTAGCTCACAATTAAGAGGACTAAACGTAGAAGACGACAAAGCACATACATTTTGGTCAAACCAGCCAAGCTACAGCTACCCTAGATAAATATCCACATGACTGTAGAAGGGCTTGAGAAAGAGAAAATGTTTGGTTGTGATCCTTTGGTCCCACAGCCAGACGCAGGAGACATTCTAACCGATATAGACACTAGCTTAAGAATTCAAATTGCCAGAATGCCTGTAGCATACTCTGAGAAGATTGCACAACTATTAATTCTAAATATAGAGGCCGAAAAGGCATATGACTACTGGATACTAGGGGTTAGGGATTGATTCTATACATGACCATAGGAGGTCCAAAAACCATGAATCTATGGTTGTGATTCACAGGTCCCATAACCCAACGAGTCCACAGGACAATCAGATGTAGATGTTGGTTTACGCACGTTAGTATTTAGATCCACTCCACTTCCACCGGATATTATCACACAGTTATCCTTGTTAGATATAGCAGCTAACGAAGCTAAAGATTTCTAGACTAGACCAGAGAATCACCCATAGAACCCACTATATATCCATCATCCATCTTATGACCCTGTCTGGAGATATACATGAAACAATCCCAGGTCATTTTCCTCATATACCACAACCTATAGATCGGATCATGCCAAAGCTCGATATTGATTGGAGCCTTCGAGTAGTCATCCTCACCGACCGATCTATCACACCAGTTTAGGTTAGGAGGGCCTTCTTTGCCTTAGATTCACATATTCCATTAGTGTGTGTCGAAGACATAAGATTACCTAACTAGCTTTCCTACACCCCACGTATATTCCATCCCCACCAGCTGTCTCGGCACGACCTCGGGAGGTCGGGTGTGAGGAAGGGTTACTTGTAGATTCTCATGCTCGCTTGTCACTTTTCCATCGTATAAAATTGGTGAACCCAACGTGAAAGAAATAGTTCTTCCTCTTTTAGTTTTATTTCTTCCATCCACCTTCACTCTTTCCCATTATTCTGTGGGTATTCATATACCCCCCGAATATGTCGAGATTCGATGCATATGGCAGACCTCTCCTAGGTCATGAAGCATATTACAATCAATTGAAGCAGATACCATCACCCTCACTTTCAGCATGGGGTGACAACTATTCAACTAACCGATTGTCAACCCAAACTCCGCCTCCAAGGACAAGATATAGTTCTTCTTTCCAAATAGAGGAGTTTGACTAGATCTCTTAAACACAACAACTTGAGCCTTGTGGTCGAACAACATGACTTTTACAAGAGAATCTGGTTCGTCTCCTCAGGTGTTGCTTAGACCACAAATTAGTAGACAATCAGATCCATATCTATTTTTAGATGATGAACATTTAGTGCGTTATGCCAGGAATGAACAATGCTCTCAGAGTATGTACCCACCTATAGGAAGTTTACAAACACGACCCGAGGTCTCATTTCAAGAAAACACCTCCATGCCGCTACCTATGGGAAATTCCCTTGGTGAAACTTGGCAGGGCAATGATCAGTTCATAGCAGGGTACCACATGCCCATATAACCTCAGGATATACGACAAATGCCACTAAGGAAAAATACTGTGACTTCACCAAATGAAGTCATCTCAACTTTAGTAGAAAAAGTTAGAGGGTTAGAACTTGCTCAAGCAAGTCAAAATTCTCAATTCATGCAGGTAGGAAATTCCAATCCTCCACATCATCCTGGCCAAGTAGACCTCCTCACAGGAATAGGCACATTGGGCATGCCTCCTCAGTATTCACAACAAACCCCAACTAGAACCATGTTTTCTAACACCGTTCGATGGAAAATATGATACCTCCCGGTCTAGTACAAAATAATCCATTCCTAGGCAATACTCCTCCATACTTGAACATGTATTCCAAATCACCATAGGGAGATATGTTCTCTTCTCCTGGCATGTTCACTCAACCACAGGGATTTCCTTATGTCCCTATAAACACATACGCCACACCATATCAACAACCCATTCCACCTCCACCCCCTCAGCAGACGCCATCGATGGTGAAACCTATGTGATAGGGACTTATTCTGAATATTTGAAAGAACCCTTAGACTTCACTATACGAAGCGTCATGCTTCCAAGACCTCTTCCCGATTTTCCCAAATACAAAGGGGAAGGAGACCGAATGCACATATCAAGGCCTACGCCACAGCCATTCAAGAACTACTCCCTTGGGATGGGGTTGTTGCCAAAATATTCCCCAAAACTTTAGAGGGCATCGCCCTCGATTGGTATTACAGAATACCTGAAGCTTCCATCCATTTGTTTAAACAACTCATTTCAGAGTTCATCAAGGTGTTTGACAT
The DNA here is from genome assembly GCA_018340775.1 of Taxus wallichiana var. yunnanensis. Lineage (NCBI taxonomy): Eukaryota > Viridiplantae > Streptophyta > Pinopsida > Cupressales > Taxaceae > Taxus > Taxus wallichiana. The sequence continues at coordinate 364,736,975 of CM031233.1, forward strand.
GAACAAACTGTTGAGAACAGGAATCAGGGAATTCTTACACATTAAACAAGAACACAATGAATCTGTTGCTCACTTCATCCAAAGATGGTGTATAGTCCTTTATTCTTCGGCAAGTGCTCCAAACATGGACCAAATGGAACTATGTGATTTATTCCTTCATTCTCTTAGTAGAGAGGTAAAGGAAGAATTCCAAAAGTTCCCATTAAGGACTTACGATGAAGTACTTGAGAGTGCCTCTCGAATAGATCAAGCAGCAATAGATAGCGGTCGTAAGATGTATGGAACAAATGGGAGGCTAATCACCCCCAGCCAGAATACTACGACTTATCCTACTACCGCAAACGTCAATCAAGGACCTAAAATCCTTAACAAAAATCACAGCGTAACCATAGATGGAGTAACTGACCAAGCTAAAAAGGCCAATGTTGTAAATACTCCACCGCCAATTAACAATCAACGAAACAACAACTTTACCCCGACAATCAATTCGGTGGATTTTAATCATCCACAACAACAACAACAAAGGCAGACCCAGACATAGGGTCCAAGTCAAAATTCAACTAGATATCAAAACCAAAACCAAAACCAAAGACAACAAATGCAAAAATTTAATGGTCAACGGTTTAATTAGAGTTTTGGACCACAATACGCACCAAACCAACAACCTAGGAATTACAATCCTAACTCATATTGTGGTTTCCACAAAATTTGAGGCCATGACACTAGGACTTTCCGTGATTACAATAAGTTCATGCAACGTCTGCCAAAAGAACAAAGACAACTTTTCATAGACATGTTCTTAGCAGATCCTGCATCACCTATGCCAAATACCTTCATCGGGAGCAGTCTCCCCTCAAAATGCACCCCTCAAGATCTTCAACGATCCGCTCCCAAATCACAATAACAACAAATTAAATCCAAATGGGATGAACAAGAGTGTAATAACAGGAAACAATGATCATGAAGCCTCGACTTCACTAAATCCACCTGTCGCACCATAATTAGGAAATCAGCTACGACCCAAGATAGTTAGTTTAGTGGAATTAGACACTGAGCTACCCATGGAAACCGTAACAAGGACACAAGAGTATTCCTCTCAGCCAAGTCCAAGTTACCCGCTAGAGACAGATAACATTCAACAACCATTAGTAAAACCCGTAGGTGCCTATGATTTAATTAATGACCTAACAAAGACCTTCTCTCACATCTCCTTTTTGGACTTATTAAAGAAATCTCCTGCCCACAGGGCTACTCTTTTAGAGGCATTAGGTTTAGGTCATTTAATTAACATCACGCCACCTCCCGAAACACAGGTAAACCATATAGACTTTGATATCCACCCTCGAGGCAACCGGATAGGGATATCGAGTTTATATTTGACATAAACAAAATGCCAACAGATGCCAAGATTGCACGAAGAGGTGATCCGGCCTTACATTTACAAGTGTGGGTTTATAACAATTGCGTTAAATGTGAAATGGTTGATGATGGGGCAGCAGTTAACATATTTCCCTTCTCTTTCCTTCAAAAGCTAGGGTACGGAGAAATAAATTGTTCCACGACTCGAGAATACACTAAGAGGCTATGATAGCCTTAAAGCCACTTCGATTGGAACTATAATACTACCAGTCACCTTAGGACCCAAAACAATCCTCACTGAGTTTTATATTATAGATCAGGAAACCAACTATAATATGATCCTCGGCCGACCATGGATACACCGTATGAAGGCAATCCCTTCTACATTATTTCAAGAAATAATATTCCTACACTTAGGAAAGGTATTCATAGCAAAAGGTGATCTGAAACCATTTGATATACACCTAGCAGACCTAAATAAAAGATCAAGTGTTCACTCTGAGTTTGAACTCCCAACAAACCAACTTAACAAGCCAACCAACTCAAAACCGGAAGGAAAGTTGGTACCTACAATGAGCTAGAAGTTACGAACCTAATCAAGAATATCCCAGCCCTCAAAGATGAGGCTAACATTGTAGAAATAGTATCATTAGGAACTACGGAAAAAATAGTCAAGTTGCTAGAACAGGATCTACCAATTTTCCTACCATTTGATTTTGTAGGCATGGGATATACCCTAGGAGTTGGTTCTCTTCCAGCAGAAGAACTCTGCATGGTAGAAGTAACCGAAGTAGAAGAAGTTGACGTAGCAAATGTCCCAACATCCATCTTCCCAAGTAAATATTGGACTCTCCATTTCGATGGAGCTAGATGTCGTTATGGGGCTGGGGCAGGTGTGATCTTTACTTTCCCGAGGGAAAGATCCTACCATTCTCCTTTAAACTAAATTTCAAATGTACAAACAACGGTGCTGAGTACGAAGCCCTCCTCCTTGGCCTCATCTTAGCTAAGAGGCTTGGTGTTAATGACATCAAGGTGTTAGGAGACTCTCAATTAATAGCAAACCAAGTCTCTGAGGTGTATGAGACTAGAGCTGAACACCTACAGCTCTACAAAACAGCAGTACTAGATTTGAGCAAAGGATTTAACTTCATATCAATTGAAGCAATCCCGTGAGAACAAAATCTTCTCGTAGATTTGATAGCAACCTCAGCCTCATGTTTCACTCCAAGTAGTGAGTTGGAAGACACCTGTTTCATGGTATCCCTTCATATTGAACCGTTAGTGAAGAAAATATCAAACCCTCTTTTAACAAACATAGCTGAGAATAAATATGCTATCTTAGATCATGTTGATAGTGATAAAGCCACTCTTGATTACTTAAATGCCTATGCAGCATTACATCTCACCCATCACGTGGTAGATTTGTCTTTAATCCCACATTCATCTTCTTACTTTGGAAATCCCATGATAGAGCTTCCCCCACAAAAGGAACTCGACATATACGTGGTAGAGAATGGAGAAGATCTAGAACTACCTCCAGCCCCGCCTGAGTTTGAAGAAGGTAACGCTTCTTTAATCGAAGAAATGATTGACATTAACATCGGAACGGAGGATGAACCAAAGATCTTAAAACTAGGATCTTCGTTAACTCTAGAAGAGATAGAAATACACACTCGAATCCTCAGAGAACATCAAAAGGCTTTTGCATTTAATTATAAAGAAATGACAGAATTGCACCACACATCGTGGTACATAACCTCGTCACCAAATCAGATGCAAAACCAATTAAACAAAAATCAAGACCAATGAAACCCAAGGTAGCTCTCATGGTGAAGGAGGAAGTAATGAAACTCCTCCAAGTAGGATTCATTAAGCCAGTTGATTATTCTCAGTGGGTATCTAATATCGTTCCCGTTCTCTTAAAAAGAACAGGAAGATACACATTTGCATATATTTCTAAGACATTAACAAAGAATTCCCAAAGGATGAATTCCCATTACCATCCATTGACATCATTGTTGACGTAACTGTTGGGTTTGAGCTTTTGTCTCTCATGGATGGATTCTCGGGATACAACCAAATCAGAATATCCGAACAAGACCAAGCTAAAACCATATTTATAACTCCTTGGGGAACCTATTGCTACATTGTTATGCCATTCGGTCTCAAGAACATTGGCGCTACATACCTGCAGGAAATGACATATATATTTCATGATCTTATTCATAAAATCATGGAATCCTATGTAGATGACTTGTTAGCTAAAGCCAGGAAGTGCTCCACGTAATTCTTTCTTGTTTGATAGAATACTGAGTCACACTAAACCCAGAAAAATGTGTATTTGGTGTGACAGGAGGGAAACTCTTGGGTTATATCATATCATCACAAGGGATTGACATAGACCTAGCCAAAATCTGGGTTGTTCTTGAAATGATCCCACCATCGGATGAATCTGGAATCAGGTCGTTTCTTGGGAAACTCAATGCAATCCGAAGATTCATCCCAGATTTAAGCTTTGCCATCCATCTAATCAACAATCTACTCAATAAATATTATAGTGTTGATTGGAACGAAGACTGCAATGAGGCTTTCGAAGTAGTTAAGTGTTTCTTGTTGTCACCACCTACGCTAATGCCTCCTAAGCCAGACCACCCTTTAATCTTATATTCACGAGCTACCAATGTCTCATTAGCTTTGCATCTTTAGCTCAAGAAGAAGATGACAAACGAGAACGTGTGATCTATTTTATTAGCCGAATGTTGCTTGAATATGAAACACGTTACACGCAAGTAGAACGAGAGTGCCTCGCCATAGTCTTCACAACCAAATGCATAAGACATTACATGCTAAATCAAGAAATAAGGGTCATTGTAAAAATAGACCATTTATGAACTTTCCTCACGCAAGGGTCCTTGTCTAAAAAGGTTGGACGCTTTATAACCTTAATGGGTGAATTTGAATTAACTTTTGTAAACCAAAAGTCTATTAAGGGACAAATCATTGCAGATTGGTTAGCTGATAACCCGTTAGATGGAGGCGATCTAGTAGATCTAGATTTTCCGATGAATGCATATACTACATCGAAGCCAAACCTCCTATCTCTGAATGTCCTTGGTATACTAATATCATTAATTATATCATGGACCATGCATATCCAGAAGGTGCTACACCGCAACAAATAAGGTGGTTACACATTATCATAGCTAAATACGTTATTATAGAAGTGCTCTATCGTAAGGATTTAGATGGAATGCTTCTAAGGTGTGTTGACACATAAGAATCCAAGAAGATTCTCTACGAATCTCATAGTGGAATGTGTGGCGGCCATTTTGGAGGTCATGCCACTGCCCACAAAATACATCAAATGGGCTATGTCTGGCCCACTCTAGAACACAATGCAAGTAGAGTTCATACACAAGTGCCATAAGTGTCAAGAATTTTCCCACGAGATTCACATGCATGCCTGCACAAGCTCTACAACCAATTGCTACTCCATGGCCCTTTTCTACATGGGGCCTAGATTTGATAGGAAATTCTCTCCTCATCACAGATGGCCATAACTTCATAATCACGGCCACCGAGTATTTCACCAAATGGGTAGAGGCTATGCCTCTCTCACTGTACTAGGTTCCGTGATCGCCAAGTTCATTTTGAACCAGATCATTTGTAGGTACGGTGTCCCACAAATCATTATCTTAGATAATGGTACTTCTTTTAAGAATGACAAGAGTCGTGAGCTATGCAGTAAATTTAAAATAAACCATCATACTGACCTCCTTATATTACCCTCAAGCTAATGGGTAAGCTGAAGCAACAAACAAGACATTGAAAGCTATTCTCCTCAAAACGGTAAAATAAAACAAACGAGATTGGCATTTAAAGTTATATCTAGCCTTGTGGGCCCACTAAACCTCAATAAGAACACCAACAGGAGAAACTCCTTTCTCATTGGTATTCGGAGTAGAAGCAGTTCTCCCACTTGAGGTTGAAATACCCAGTCTTTGCATCTCATTACAAGGGATTCTGGATGAAGAAGCTTATAGAGAAGCACGTCTCTCCCAACTAGAAATCCTAGATGAGGCCAGGTTAGATGTTGAACAACGGCATAGAGTCTATGTTGACCGGATGTGCCGGAAGTATAATAAAAAGATCTATGAACAGATATATATGAAGGAGATCTAGTTCTAAGACTAGACATCCAGATTGATAAAAATACCAGCGAAGGAAGGAAGTTCTGGCCCAAATGGTTGGGCCCATACCAAGTCACGAAAGACTATGGAAATGGTGCATATCTCTTATGTACACTAGAAGGTGAGGAATTCAACGAAACTATCAATTCCCTGCACCTTAAATGATTCTATGCGTAAGCAACCAGCACTACTTGTATAATTATATCTACATTGCATCTTCATGTAGTTAGGTTCATTTTATCCACTTGTTTTGTACAATTTTGTGATAAAGGAACTTATTCTCAAAGTAATTCATTACAAACTTCTAATGTTATTGGCATAAGCATTCCAATCATACTTCTTCATTTTCATAATGTCATCACCTGTTTCAGAATCATTTCATCCATATAAAGCTAGATATGACAAAGTCTTAACGGTAACCATACCAAGGTCCTGGATGCTTGTTCACACTTTTGGTTTCTTCCTAGGACAGTGTCTTTGGCTATGGTCTATTCTAGAAGCTTCATAGTGTCACATCTATCCCATACGTATATCTCTTTAGAAATAAGAACATACTGACATTTTTCTCAAATAAATAATTCAAATATAGATCAAATAGAAAATTTTATTTTTACACATTTCCTTGCCCTACCAACCTTCGGTGATGAGCTTGCATCTCTTACTAGTGACGTAGGGTTGGGAAAGGATGGGAATGCCCTTACTCGCCTATGCCTTGTCCATGGTGATAAACCCATGCTTCCTACTAGAAGCATGGGCAAGGTGTAGGGGGTCCTCTTGACAATAAACATTGAAGGTCATAAGCAAATAGTTCAAATAAAGCTTTGAATTCTTGAGTCAAAAACAAATGAATCAGATGTCCAAAATTCCAAGAGAGCTCAAAACCCCGAAAACCAGATTTTGTCTACCATGTGGCCATCTATGGATCTAAGTCTAGATAAACCACAAAGCAAGTCACATTCTAAACTATGGAGTCACTTGAGTAGAATAGGTTTGTAGAATCCTAATTTGGTTCCACCAAATCTTTGTCTATCTCTCATCACTATCATTCAACAAATTTCATAGCTTGTTCCCTTTCTAGCTCTCGGTGGTGAGCCCTCGCATCTTACTAGTTGCGTGGAGCTAGGAGTGGGCCAAGTTCATCTGCTCATCATACCGGTTTATCATCCGTTTTTGTCAAAACAAATATGAAGTACCAAAAAATTGCTTATAGAAACCAAAGTTCAAGATCACATTGTGTCTACATTGTCATATATCAACATCACGAAATACAAAAAGAAAGAAAGCATTCGTATCATTTGTTCTCCATTGCATACATTCTGAAAAGCATATAAAAACAACATTATAATTTACATGTGGAAACGAATCACAAAACCTAGATACCAAGAGTCTGATCCAAAAAGAATATATATATATATATATATAAAATCAAGTTTCCTGTACAATGCCATCATGCACTAGGCATGGTCAAAATGCTCAATGAGCCCGGGAAATACAAAATGAATCGTATAAACAATCTACGAGAGCCAAGTGGCCTCTCAACCCCTATGAGACCCCTCTGAAGGTGCACGACCATGTCTAGGACTCCGGCTATGCCGGCGCTCTGAGTGCACCAAGGGCTCACGGTCCTAAGGAGTAGCTGTGGCCTCGCTATGAGAATGACTCCTCATCAGGTGCTCTGCTGTCCTATACCCAGCCAACTCGGTACGGAGGGTGGACACCATCTTGGCCACATGCCAGACAGAGGGGAAAAAATTTCGGTATGCCTACCGGCTGCTGAAGGCTCCCCTGCATCCACGGATAGCTCCACGTGAGTCCTCTCCATGGGGATCATCAGGGTATCAGTGCATACCGGTGAATCAGGTCTCGCCACTCATCAGCAGTCTCTACAAGAAAAGGAGAAAACAAGTTAGAAATAGTCAAAAGATAAAAACAAAACGAACAAGAGTAGAGATAGCAACTAAGAAAATTCTAGCTAAAAACAAATATTAAGAGAAGGATGATAACTCACTCGGATCTCCGGGCCTCCAAGAGGGATCCCTAGGATCAGTGCCTACCATAGATGTTGCCACTGACTGATGTCCTCCTCCTGTGCCTGGGATGACATAGCATCCTACTACGGACTCATCCTCCCCTCCTAGGTCCTGAGAAGGTGGCTCCTCTGAAACTAGAGTCACCCTCTCCGCACTCTACTCCGCCCTCTCCACCTGTAAGATATCCTGAGTGTCATGCCACTCAAGATCATTGTCCTCCTCTCCACCCGACTCAGCTGACCTCAGCCTTGGTCTCCTCCTCCGTCTCTCCCCTGTGAACTCCTCGAACTCAGAGTCTATATCAATGGGGTCGTCACTGCTGTGGGTGGGACCAGCGGTAATCTGAAGTAAGGGTGCCTGAGGAGCATCGGATCTCCCTCGAGCATGTACTACCCACCTAGCTACAATGGGGACACCAGGAGTAACAACGGTCCAACCCAGCCTCTAGGACCTCCTCTAGCCTCCCGAACCGATCTAAACACTGGCACCACTGGGGGAAGCATATCAACGTAAGGAAGGCCAAACTGTTGAGGCACTCGAGCAAAAGGATGTGTCTCCACCTTCCCCATCCTGTCCACAAGCTGCCCTATGGTAGAGCAAGAGATCAAAGTGAGGGCCTCCTCACCCCATAACCCTGCCATGGCCTGATAGGGTGTGGCCTCCATATCATCAGTAGTCAAGGAGGTGACTGGCTGGTGGGGTGCTCTAAGCACCAACATATCTATCCATCTGGCTGCCCTCACGGCTCCGGGATCTGCCACCTCTACACCTCTCCCATAAGGGATGAAACGCTCGTAGACCCAGCTCATAACTAGGGTCGGATGGCTCAATGACTGCCCTTGTAAATGAACCACCCGGTATAAATCATGATAGGTGGTCCCAAGTATGTCGGCTCCCCAGGCATAAATCCGGCCATGTCCCTCAATCTGTGCAATAATGGGGGACCAACAATAAAGTAAGGTGTCTCCTCCCTTGTCCCCAATCAATCTTGAGGCAAGGATCCCCATAATGGCCTGACGAATCAAGGGGATAGGCAGGCTAGGAATAGATCGGACCCTCACCCCCTTCTTCGAACCAGTGGAGATAACTGCATCTCCCATGTATGAAGCCCACTGTGCTATCTGAGCCCGTGACCCTGTTGTCTCAAGCGTGAGCCATCTCCGATGATCGGGACCCCCAAGATATGGTAGACATCCTCCAAGGTGATAGTCCACTCACCCCTGACTCCTAGGAATCGGAAAGTGTTCCGATCAAAGCATCCCAATATGAAAACAAGTCACAAAGTATGTGACTAGAAGGTGCAACATGCGGGACCCGTGATATACACAATATGTCGGCCCTCTGAAGAGTGTCCTGCTCATCCTGAGAAAGTGCATCCAATACTACTAGAAGCCAGTCACTCTCTCTCTCTCTCGGCTCCATCGGATATACTCCTCCTTCACCTGCATACACCCAAAAACACGCAAAAAGGAGTAAGTTAGTATTCAAATCACATTGGAAAAATCATTAAAACATATAAGAATGCTAAAAATGCAAAAACAATTTCAAACAAGTATTATTTTGGCATTCTGTGAAGAACGCCGCCGCCTGTAGGCGGCGGCGGTTCCGTAACCGCCGCCTTAAAGGTGGTGGTCTCAGAACCGCCGCCCTAATTAGGGTCGGTGGTGTGTAACCGCCGCCGCCTGCTCGGGCGTTTGTGTCCCGAATTTCCGCACGGGTCATGTGCCCTAAAAATGCCTAAAAACACAAAACAAAGACCATTTTTACTAAAACAAATCCTACCCATTAGGCGCCCCCTAAGTGACCCTATTAAAACTAACATTTTCAAAAATAATCCCCCCATGACAAATATTTCATCATTTTAACATTTTAGGGGTAAAAACGTTAAATCAAGAAAAACTAACATGTGATCTCGTGGGTCGGTGTTCCACTCATGGAGGCATGATCACTATCTCATCACGAACGTTTTTATTATACTCGTCGAAACTATCACCGTGGGTCCCAGAGCTCAAAATCAATCAAATCAACACGCGCAAATGAATAGGAAAATGGGCCCATTTTTACATATATAACATCTTGACTTGTTTGAATGCCCTTTTCACAGGTTTGGAGCACCGACAGAGGTAAGTTCTTATCCCCGCATGAATGGTAAGTCCTCATTTCATATTATTTTAGTATTTATTTTTGATATATTTTATCTATCTGCACTTGAGTCCTCTTTTCATTTTGCAGGTAGCGGGAATTTTGGATGGCATCATTTCGACACACGGACGTGTCAGGTATGATTTCTAACCTCCCATTTCAGGACCACCATACTCAAACCCACCATTTTACGCCTCTTCATGGCTAAAATGCTTCTCTGAGGGGGCAATATGTATGTACCCAAAATTGTAGGGTACTACACCACCGGAACAACATGTTACACGTGCCCTAATGATGATACAGGTCTCCTCGCAAGGTGTTCGGGATCCGGAAAAGCTCTCCAAGTATGTGTTAACATCCCGCATGTCCCACTTAGCCCTTGCATGCTTTGTTTTCCTCTTCTCCCTTATTTTCTTTGTGTTTTGGTCTTGATTACGAAAGCCACCGCCTCCTACAGGCGACGGTCTCGTGACCGCCGCCCAGGTAGGGAAACAGTCCTGTAACCACCACCCTACTCAGGGTGGCGGTCCTTCACACATTTTCCAAAATGTTCTTTTTAATATGACTCGTGTAAATTTTCAATGTTTACTAGCTTTTTCACCGCCTTTTCTTGTATTTATGATTCTGGTTCCCTGGAATAGTGTTTTTGCATTGTTTATGGTTAAAGAGTTCAAATTGGTTTTCACCTTTGGGTAAATGGGGATTCTATAAATAGTTGGTTGATCTTTAAGAAAATGGCCCCTCAAAAATTGCCTCTCATCTTCTCATTTCATAGTTTTAGTCTTTCAGTTCTTAGGAGTTCATAGTTTTCAGTTGTTTCATGCATAGTTAAGTTGTTTTGTTGTTTAGAAGCCACATATTCTCCTTGTGCAAGTGTTGTTATTGTTTCACACAATCAATTGAGATAGGATAGTTTTATTTTTAGTTGGAAGCCATTAAAGTTGTAGGTTTTGTTCGTCAAATAGGATAGCTTTAGGTTCTGGACGTTTTGTGTCGTATGACTCACAATAAATCCCGCTAGGAATTACATAAGCCAAGCTCTGTTCTCTTGCGCTATCCCTCTCCTACTCACATTGTATTTGGTCTACATCTTAAGCTGCCACTATCCCAATACCTACTTCTATTGATGTTGGCATTACATGCTTTTCTGGATTCACGTGAGCACGAAGGAACGAGGAGATCACACTAAGGGGACAAAAGCCACACACAATCAGATTCGCCACTATTATGCAAAATCCAGGTTCAAGATTTCAAAGTTCTAGTTAAAGTATATCAAATAGAATAGTAAAAGCATTTCATTTCAGTTAATCTCACTTTCGATATTGCCGGGGAAGCTGTGGGGATTGATAGTTTCTAAGAAACTATGATTCATTCCTCACTTCTGAGGTAGGATCGAGAGTCTTTCAAATAGATTAGATCAGTTATTTCATTATTTAGAATAGACTTACAACTGCACAGGCAAGTAGCTATACTCGGCTGCCTTGTTTGTTTTAATTTCATCATTAGTTTAGTTGTCAATTGCTAGATATTTTAAATAATTTCTCTTTCAATTTCATTCAAATAGTTCGTCAAAAACACAAAAATAGAGAAGTTATATATGTTGTAGATATACTTTATATAGTTAGTTTAATTATGTCATTAGTTAGATTTATATCATTTTCTTTTGCATGACAATCACGGGACCTAGGGAGCCCAGAGAATACGTATTTGAGCCAATCATGCCCCAACCCAATCTTGTGGTAGCAATAACTGACGTAGATCAAAATATCGAAATCAAGTCTTCTGAACAACAACAGACCTACAAGAAATTAGCTCACAATTAAGAGGACTAAACGTAGAAGATGACAAAGTGCATACGTTTTGGTCAAACCAGCCAAGCTACAGGCTACCCTAGATAAATATCCACATGACTGTAGAAGGGCTTGAGAAAGAGAAAATGTTCGGTTGTGATCCTTTGGTCCCATAGCTAGACGCAGGAGACATTCTAACCGATATAGACACTAGCTTAAGAATTCAAATTGCCAGAACGCCTGTAGCATACTCTAAAAGATTGCACAACTATTAATTCTAAATATAGAGGCTGAAAAGGCATACGACTACTGGATACTAGGGGTTAGGGATTGATTTTGTACATGACCATAGGAGGTCCACAACAACCATGAATCTACGGTTGTGATTCACAGGTCCCACAACCCAACGAGTCCACTAGGACAATCAAACGTAGATGCTAGTTTACGCATGTTAGTATTTAGATCCACTCCACTTCCACTAGATATTATCACACAGTTATCCTTGTTAGATATAGCAGCTAACGAAGCTAAAGATTTCTAGACTAGACTAGAGAATCACCCATAGAACCCACTATATATCCATCATCCATCTTATGACCCTGTCTGGAGATATACACGAAAAAATCCCAGGTCATCTTCCTCATATACCACAACCTATAGATCAGATCACACCAGATATCGATATTGATTAGAGCCTTTGAGCAGTCATCCTCACCGACCGATCTATCACGCTAGTTTAGGTTAGGAGGGCCTTCTTTGCCTTAGATTAGCAGATTCCATTAGTGCGTGTCGAAGACATAAGATTACCTAACTAGCTTGCCTACACCCCACGTATATTCCATCCCCACCGGTTGTCTCGGCATGACCTCGGGAGGTAGGGTGCGAGGAAGGGTTACTTGTAGATTCTCATGCTCGCTTGTCACTTTTCTATCGTACAGTTTCCAAAGTGGTATGAAGTTCGAGCAAGGTTCATGAAATGAGTGAGTCATTTCAATAAGGTTGTATCATTTCCACATGTTCCAGTCATGGTGTGTATGAGTCAAATCAAGTCATTCTAGGCCTTAGCCTAGTGCAAGCACATGGTGAAAAACAAGCAAACATGAAAATCCACCCAAACCAAAAGAGAAAAAGCATGGCTATAGCATCATGAGGTGTCATAGGAGATATAGAAGGTGATACAAAAGTCAAACCAGGTGGTTGAAGGTGAAGCATGCCAGTATAGTGCTTTCTTAAGCCCTTCCACAAGCAAACAAGCTATAATATGATGATCCAAGGCATGAGGATGAAAAAAAGAATGGTTTTAGCATGGAATGGTGTTTTTTGAGGTTTACAAGGCTTCATATGTGGTTAATCAGGTGTTTTGAGAACTTACACAGTCATACTAGTAGAGCGGCTAAGAATCGAAACCAAAAAGAACCTAAATGAGATGGGATGGAAATATTCAGGATGAACGAGGGAAAACTACCACCTAGAGGTGTTATAGGGATGTTTCCTTGAGGTGTGAGAAAACTTTCGAGGTCATTTGTGGATTAATATTTTGCAAGATATGAAATTTCTCCCAAAACCGATTCTTTGGAGGTATGCAAATTGAGCACCAAACTTCTTAGTGTTTAATCTAAATTGATATATATTTTTAGGATAAATCATAAATTAAAATTTCAAGTAAATTGGGATAAATACATGTTGCAAAAATTCTTTCGTGAATTGGTTGAGTATTAAAGAATTTCGAGCATGTCTCGAAACCCTCCAAACCCTAGTTTTGACCAGTTTTGAGAGATTGAGTTGGTTAGGTGACCAAAGTCAAAAAATTTTTTTCTTGGAAACATATTGGAACATGTAGAGGACTCCTAGTATCACATTTCCATGGTTATTTGGCTTCTTGCAACTTAGTGGGGCCAACTCAAAAATAGGCTTTTTAAAAAGATTTTAGTGCACATGTAAATCTTTCAAAGGAAAATATGCTCAAATTAAAGGTGGATTATGTTAGGGATGTCTAAATCAGATTCATGAATTTACTTGAGAAACTAATTTGGAGAAAATTTTAGTCTTGGGTGCATTTTTTAACTTACTGGCAAAAGGTACCTGTTTTGAGAAGCTAGTGAAGGAGAATGAAGGTGAACAAGTTAAATTGTTTCATGCCAATTCTATTTTTTTCTTTGATAATCATTTTTAGGTGTAAAATGATGTGTGGAAGCTCATGGTTCAGTTTTTTTGTGCCATTTCTTGCTTGGAGGTGATTGTGCCAAAATTGCTTATTTAGGCCTCTTGAGAAGCTTGTCAAAATGAGATGGTAAGTGAATGTTTCTCCATATGACCTATGAATTTTTGTGCTTGAACATATTGTGTGTATCATAATTGAAGTTTTCAAGGTGATATGGAGTCATGAAAAGAGTTTTGGAGGTGCTTAGGTATGTTGCTTTGAAGACTAGTTGTTGCGCACTCAAGATCAGCCATACCTATCTCTCGAGTCCTGTTGTTGCTTTAGGATCTCCATGATATTGATTGAGACAAAACAATGATTGGATGATGTATTAGACTCCAAGATATTTCCATTTTTATTTTATTTTCCCGTGATGTGCATTTTTGAGGTACAAAATAGTCAAAGTTCAAATGGACCAAATTTCGGGACCTAGGAACTAGCCAGACCAGTTTTTAAAAATGATGAATTTAGATGCGTTAAACTTGGAGTTGGAACTTACTATTAAAATTATATGAAATTATACTCCATAATATTAATTTTATCATGTTGGTTTTTTCATGAATATGAGTGTAAGTGATCTAACTAGAAAAATCTTCAGATGTGTTTTGTTGATGTCATTTTGTGAACAACTAGGTGTCCAAATGGAAAAATTTGATGATGTGGATATAAATTTGACACAAGAATGATTTATTTGGACTTATGGTACTCATTTATACGTGATCACAAATTTTTAGCTCATTTGGAAAATTTTTGGCACTAAAATACAAAGATGAGCTCACCTATGCACTAGAAGACAAAACTGACATGACATTTACAAGTCTGATTGAGGAGGTCAGTTGTGTAAGAGTGTGTAAGTTTTTCAGGTGGATTTGATGTCATAATAATTCAGTAATATAATTCGTATCTTCATTATCACCTCATATTTCAGGAGTTACATTCTAAAATGCAAGAAAGGAAGAGAGTTACAAGCTGAAAATGACAACACTGCTATGATTGTAAGAGGGCAGTTTTGTTTTTCTTGATTCCTCCTTCATGTGAACGAATTAGGGACTAATTGTTTGATTTTTTTGACATGTGAGAGAGTGGAGAGAACACATAATAACATTTCCATACTTTATAGGTGAAAATTTTGATGAAGATAAAGTAAAAATCAGAGATGGGGGCAACCATGGATGGGAAAATTGCAGCAGTGCTTGTGCATTGAATTAGGTGATTCTTTGCAAACATGTTGAGTAAATTATTTTGTGTTTTTCCATTTTGATATAGTATCAATTTTTGAGATCCATGAATGTGTGAGGTTTTCATTTTATGAATTAGAGAGAGAGAGAGGTGTTAAGAAAAGGATCCCAATTTTTTGTATGAGCAACTAGAGTCTAAGTGATCAAAAACTATGATGTATGTGTAAACTAAGTGGGTGCTTAGGGTGTCTTAGGTAGTGGGTGCTACAATGCAAATGGGTGTTTTCTAAAAAATATGAGTGGGTGCTTGGATAATCAGGGAATGGGTGTTCCTAGTCTAGTGGGTGTTAGGCAAAACATAGAAGTGGGTGCTTCATAGTTTGAGTGAGTGCTCAAACAAGTTGAGATCATTGTAAGACTTTGGAATGGGTGTTCCTAAATAGAGATTTTGATTTCAGTGGGTTTTTCTACCTTTTAAGGATTTCCCAAATTATATGGTGTGTCCATGAGCTTGCATATTTTCTCTCACATCGATACTTGTTCTTACTTCTATTTGATGAATGAGGATGAATGAATGAATGGTTGATTGAGGATAGAAAGTTTTAAAAGGTTTGAAAGGATTGATTCACCCCCTCCTCAATCCTAAAGTGTCTAACAAAAATTATTAGAGAGGAGTAAGGGGTTTTAGAGTAAGGGGTTCAAACATATTCCCTCTTGATATGAGAAGTTCCTTATAAAAGGAACATAGGAGATCAAGCTAAAATTTTCTTCATAAATTTTAATAAATATTTAAGCTTTAAACAAAATCAAATTTATTTTTAAAAAATTTGAAGTGGGTGGGGGTTGACGCACACACCTTTATCCCTTTGAAAATACAAATCCAAGACCAAATAGACCACAACCAATGGGAAAGAAGTGTTTATGTTTAGCTTACAATTTAAAATCAAAACAAAAAAATCACTGACCTCTTATTCTGGGTGCCACTTTTAACTAAAAATAAATTTGAATATAATTTTTTTAGAAGTCACTGTAATTTTTTTCTTTGAAATATATGAGATTAAGGAGTAGAAAAAAATCTTTTTGTTAGCTGACAACAAATTGTCGATTCTAAAAAAAACTAGGCCATGTTTGAAGGAGGACATGACATTATAAATGTGGAAGGTCCCACCATCTTTTCAAAGGTTTCAGAGACAAAAGCTTTGCTTCGAGGATCAGTTACGATGAGGCTAAGAAAATACTATGACACACAAAGCATAAATTTAGTTTTTATTATTAATTATTTTAAAAAATTGTAAATGTATTATTTTTATTTTAAAAATATTTGCAAGTATAACTTGCAATTAAACTATTTTGAAAAAACTTTGTTACCGTAACAAAATTGCAGGATCCCTATTTATCATGCATAATAAAATGTACAATTTTAATTTTGTAATAATTATCTTCTTTATATATTATTGTGTATGCTTGGATTTGTACTTTGTAGGTTCCACTTTTGAAGGGGCACTAGAATTTTAGTTAAAATGTAACTGAAATTTTTCCTTTAATTAATTTTTCTTGAAATATTTCAATTTCTAAGCCTAAAAATCTATGAGAATCTAATACCATGTTAGAATTTGAGATGATTTTTAATAATTAATAAATATTCATAATTATAATATGTTGAGTTATCATGACAAGTTTAATTATACATATAATTCACAAAATTGTAGAAAATAAGTGCAAAATATAAATGATATATAAAACACATACACATGATTTGAGTTGCGAAAAACTTGTTACAAATTTAAAAACAATATAAAATTCCCTTTTAATATATTATTCAAAATAACATAGGAAAAAATTTTAATAATTCCATGCCAACCCAACATAAGTACAATTCTTTGTTTCTCACTTCTTCACAATAGTTCATCAATAATTTGAATACACAATAATGATGCCACAATCTTTTTAGAGAAAGGAAAAGACCTCCATTAAAGCATTTTAAAGGGGTTATTTTGTCTCGATGTTATGTTATAGGGATCTGCTCGGTGGCACAAGGACTATTTGGACAGAAAGCATGGACTCTTCTTGTTTATTTGACCATGCAAGCTTCATTTTGTACCTTTTACCATAAAACAAGGGGAAAGTAAAATAAAATATAAAATACTAGAAATCTTCTCTCTATGTTTGGATTTTGGCCTCTCAACCTGTCTTGAGGAAGATCTCAAATTTTCATCAATGTTTAATTTTAAAATGTGGTGTCTACGTGGGTTTATTTGTTGGGTCTACACAAAATGGTTTTGTTTAAAAGGCTCAAACCGTTCAAGAAAATGCAATTGGAAGGTGTGCCAACTATCTCAAGGAAAATGTAATATTTTTCATTAACATGCCAATAAAACTTGTAGTGGTTGTGTACAGTGTGGATTTATTTCGTGGGATAAAATGTAAGGCACATGAAATATTTGAGAGATTACCTCAAAGAAATGGGGTCTTATGGAATGAAATGATTTCAGAATATGCACTAAGTGGGCTTATTAAGAAGGATTTAGAAACGTTTATACAAAAATATAGTGGAAGATGTAAATTCATATGCCACAAGATGCCTCAAAGGAAAATGATCTCATTGAATGCAATGGTTACATGAGGTACATAAAATGGGATCTTGGGAATAGTCTCCATGGATATCCATCAAACAATCAATGTGGTCTCTTGAAGCACATGTGGAATCACCAGGGTAACTCTCAACCCCGTTTTGTTGATTTACAAGCATGGACTCTCTCTCTATCTCTAACTTGCTTTTAAAATTTTCATTCCTTTGATAATATATTAAATGTCAAATCTAAAATCTAGATGGTTATCAATGTATTGTTATCAAATGACATTAACAACCTCACAAAACAATTTCCAACATCATCTTAAATCGAGGCGTTCTAAAACACTAGATCTAGAATATGAAAAAAAACCTATGATTTGAATACTATTTTCATGTCCATGATCATAAAATATAGATCAATAAATGTGTTTTATGACTTCAATCTGACAACTTTAAATGACTCTCAAGTTGTGACAAACAACTCTTAAAATTGATGCACAAGAAATGCCTTTAAACCTCTATCCCACTATTTAACTATCACAATCTATTCCTTGTGTAAACACAAAAATCATGAACTTGGGTACATTTCTAGGTCCTAAAAGCATGCTAGCATTTACATGATTCCTAAGCAAAAAAATTAGTGATTGACAGCTATATTTGGTCTATTTTTTTGTCTCTTGCATTCTCTTTGGTCTTACACACCCTACAACCTAGTTGGAACTAAACTCATTTGTCTTTCATGACTTCAGACACCGCGCCCAACTACGACAGAAGTTCCTAAGTGCTCTTGTCCCTTCTAGGTGCCCCGACCCTTTCTTACCTTACTCGCTCTTTTTTAGTCTCTTTTATCTTTTGGGCATATTTTTCACTTATGGTTCGGCCTTTCAGTTGTCAATTATGAAATTCAAACAAGGGAATCATATAAATACATAGTTATGTTTTCAAAATAAAGGACCAAACACTAAGCATTACTATCATCACCTAAGATTGCATTTTGAATTCACCTAAAGAACTTCAAAAACATCCATCTAGCATCCATTCAAGGGACAAGTGACTACAACAACTCTACATACACAACATAGGAAGGGAAATGTCATTATATTCCATTGACACATTCTACTACATTGCTACATTCTAGCTACAATCTGATATCATTGTACAACTTGCACAAGGGAGTCGTAGGGCTTGATTCCTACACAAACTCACAAGAACTTCATGGAGTCTTAGTTGTAGTGTAGCGCTCGGTCATAAGTTCACTCTCGGGGTGACCATCGAGGTTGGTCTAACTCCCCATTCTACATTTTTATTTTCAAGTTTGATGTGTTTTGTGGGCTTGTGCAGGTGAACATTTCTTTTTGTAGGTTACAGACACCTTCATGATCAAAGAGTGACTATTAGGCAATCAACAGATAATAACAAAGAAGACTTTTTGACACACCAGAAAGTAGATCTTGACCCTCTATGCGATCACCAACACCCAAAAGTGATCTCCAGTGTCCATGTCGACCTCACATGTGCATTTTAGAATTTATCTTTGAGCATTTGCAACACTTTTCCCATCATGTTCAACAGTTTTCCCAATCTATATCGTACCAAATCGATCGTAAATCAGCTAAGCCTCTTCATCCATCTCTTGTGCTTAGGGTTTTATATTTACATCTTAGCTTTCTTATGTCATTTTTATACTTTACCATTTGTATCTTATTTATTTCATTAGTGACTCAGTAAAATAAGATTTAATTAATTCAAATTAAATTAAATCATTTGGTGAACCTGTATCCTCATTCAAACATTATTAATTCCTTCTTTGTTTCCAACTTTGATACCCTAGAATCTTATCACCATGAGTATCTCCATCCCTGCCTTTTTGCGGGCCAATCCTAAATGTCAAATTAAAATCCAATCTTTTTTGTCCAACACTTATATTCATCCTCATACTTCTCCAAAATATGTGTATCATAAATTTACTACAAGCATTATCTTTTAAGGAAGAACACATTACTTTTACATCTGCAAAAATTCCTTCTCAATCTATTTTAGATAATGATCCCCTCTTTATATTCATGTTTGTATCAATAACATAGGGGTTAAATGAGATTTAGTTGATAATGGCTCGACCTTAACATTTGTAACCTACCATTCCTTCAGAACTTGGCCTTTCCGAAGCATCCTTAACACCCTCATCTATTTGTATTTGTGGCTTTGACAATATTCCTAAAAATCTTATTTACAATCACACTTCCCATTACTATTGGGCCATGCACTTTTTCCGTCCCATTCCATGTAATTCCTAACAATATTAATTATAATATTATCCTTAGACAACCTTGGATCCATGTCATTCAAGCGGTCCCTTCAACACTTCACACACGTATTAAATTCCTATACTAGGGTGTGGTCTATGAGGCCTTGGCATATCCCTCCCCATTTTCCTTTTGCAACACTATTGATCATTCACCTAAAGCCCCCACTTTGGCCACCCCTCCTCCCAATTTCAAAAATTATGGTCCTAGGTATCAGTATATGCTTCATTACGGTTTCACTGGCACCGTATTAGGAAAATATGCAAAAGGATTCAAAGAACCTCTTTCCATTCCCACACAATCCACTTGACTTGACCTTGGCTATTTCCCTCCACTTTCTCATTTTATTCCCACCACATCTCCTCATGAGGTTTACACTATTTCACATACTCACCATCATAAAAATCAATTTCCATATGTTCTCCATACTACAACTTACTTTGGAAAACCTACTCCTCCTAACACCAATATCAATACTCCTGACACATTTCCACATCTGCCACCATGGCATGGTCTCTCTTCCATCCTCAGATAGATCTCCATCACTCACACACTTGGGGGCATCAAACTCTTCCCCCTCTCATAGTCACATGTTCTAATCAATAATTTTTTATCCATATTATTCACATACACATCTATACATTACTCTTGCTTTGCACTTCACATCAATATTTCTAGCAATAGTTTCTCATATATACGCCATGGGCACACCTTACTTCATATCTCCACGCTCTTATAATAATCCATACACACTTTGATACTCATGTTAACTTATGGATCCTTGTATTCATGGTACATATACCATTTTCTATATACGGTATACATCCTTGCATGTACTATATACACTCTGGCTACTCTTGTTCACAATGATCGCATATTTTTTTCCACTAGCTCCCGATCAATTGTCTCTAGTGTCTACTACTACAATTCACACTTTTCACTTCATGACTAATCCTTCTCATCACTCCTACACCTTTGGTACACACATTATACCATCACTTCCCAATGACGCACTCTAGTGATATGGTTCACACTTGACTATTGAGGGCATCACTTCTTTCATGAACCCCACATTATCTACACACTTCATGCTTTGTGCTTCATGATATCTCTTTATAGCATCTTCTCCAATGTGTTGCACTCATTACCTTATGACGCACTCTAGTTCCACGGTTTATACTCAAATGCTAAGGGTCTAATTATGAAATGAAACTCACATCATTTTACGCTTTTTGCTTCATGGAACACCTTTCTAATGAGTTTGAGGCCTTGTGAAGGGTTACGACAGCTCAATTTTTAACCATGTAGGAAACTTGAAGCAAATGTTACCCAAGTTGATCGGGAACTTGATCTTGAAAATTTTGAGATATTAGAAAGGCAAAAAGGAAGAAAATAAATAAATTAAGAGATACATTTTAAATAAATAAAATAAAAAATAAAGATAAAAGGACATATAATGAATTTAGGAATATAGCAAAAAAAAGGAACAAAAGCAAAATGAGGGAAAATGAAACGTTTAGGGTTTTCTTCTTATATTTTGGATTTAGGATATTTTTGTCTAGAGGTGCACAACATGACTCTACAACCTTTATCAGCATTTCTCCTACTTGTGTATGGGTTCTTTGGGAATATTTTAGAGACTTTTAAGTAGATGCAATTGCTTGGAGAAAAATTAGGCCTCCTTAACCTCACTACATCTTCCTAGTCACACATGTATTAAAATGGGAGCTTTAAATAAGGGCAATAAATGTCTAACAAGAATATTTAGAAAGTGATTTTATCTTAGGTTGTAATTGTAGTGTCGGGTAGGGGTTAAATTTGATGGCCACCTATGCCTGTCAAACAATTTTTGGATGACGGTAATTTTCATAATTGCCCTTCAAAATACAAAATAGTGTTATTTAAACACTACTAATTTATATTTTTAAATTTTTTTAAATGTATATTGTTGTTGGTGAGAAAATTTGTTTTGTGGACAAATTGGTGGGTTTCAATCCAATGCTATGGGAATCTAAGTCCCTCTACTTGAATGGTGCAGCTTTCGTAGGTGCATGCAAAAAGGTGGATTTCAATGGTGGCCTTTCAACCAGAGATCCAACAGGGGCACTCCACTGACCCTATGGAAAACCTAGCAATGTCTCACTAGAGAAGAAACTTTATCTTGGAAAGGGGAAGGGGAGTGGAAATGGAGGTAGGAGAAAACTAATGTTGTGAGTAGAATATCAGATGCCCACACACATTAATTAGAAATTTCATTTACATGCATTTATAGTTAGAAGAAAAACAAATCCGTAGGAGAAGCTACAAGACCAAATAGAATTCATTGGTCACAAGGTACCAATCAATCCCTCAATCAAAAAGGAGAAAATTCCTTCTTTTATTATTGAAGCTAAAGCAGAGTTTGTACAGAGCTTTGAGAATAGAGGAAATTCTAAGGAGAAGGGAAAATAGAAGAAGTGTGGCGTTTTCTATCTTTTCAGGGTACAGAGCACTCTAGTCTTTTTGAAATCAATCGCCAGCCCTTGGAATGACTCGAGGAGCCATTATATCTCATGCAAAAATGGTTACAACTTTACAAATCATTTACGCCTGTTCAAATTCCTTCATTGCAAAGACAATGCTCATGGCAGTTAAAAATAGATCTTGCAATGCGAACGTTACATTTGATTTGTTAGTTTGAATACAGACCATTTGATTTTCTCTTATAACTTTGAAATTGGGTCATCCACATGGTAGGAAGAGATTGGAGCGGGTACAGGGGAAGGCCCTTTGCATTTTGTGATTTTTAAAGATTTGGTAATTTGGAACAAATTGTCCCCCACCCCACTTCAACTTTTTAACATAGGCACGTGGCACATTTTCATTGGAAATAGGGTCGTGGCCCTTTTCTCAACATTTTACCCTTTTTGGAAAAAGGCCCAAAAACTCAAATTCCTCCACCAACCCGCAGCTCCAATTGAACTCTTAACACGTGGCATCCTCTGATTGGAAATGGGGTCGTAGCCCTTTCTCAACATTTTAACCTTTTTGGAAAAAGGCTCAAAAACTCAAAGTTCTCCGTCATTCCGCTCCTTCGCTTTGACTTTTCAACGGCGGGCTCGAGACCTTAGCAGAGCCGCAGAGCATTCTAGAACTTTTACTTCACTTTTGGAATTTGGTTAAATTTCCAAAAGTGCCCTAATGGCCCGCTCATCCGCTTTGACTTTTCAACAACGGGCTTCACCTTTGACTTTTTCCCTACGGGCTTCAACTTTGACTTTTTCCTGTGGGCTTCAACTTTGAATTTTTCCATGCGGGCTTCAACTTTGACTTTTCTCTGTGGGCTCAAAATTTGACTTTTACCTTTATAGCTTGATCGAGGCCGTGGGTCACTTTTTAACTTTTCACCTTTTTTACAAAGAGGCTCAAAAACACAAATTTCTCCACTGACCCACTTCCAATTAGGTATGTCACATACCCATGGATGATGGGGCTAAAATTTGATGGGGAAGAAAATGCCCATCATTCCCGATTGTGGAAAAAATACACAGAGGAAGAGAACTTCATCATTTTGAGTCCAATTTTTGAATTTCCTTCGCGATCCGGAGGCATGGAGGCAAAACAATGATTTGATGACCCAGGCCATAGAACAATCAAACAATTTCGATCAAAAAAAGAGATTGTAAAGAGGATATTACATGCACAGACCGGGAGATGGAGAATTTCTCAAAACGAGCAAAACAAAGGTTTAAACAACACTAGGGCATGATTTTTCTATTTCTTCGAACCTTCAACTTGGCTTAAATACTTTAGGAGGGCGAGAGCTCAAAATTTTAAATTTAACTTGGAAAATGAAAAGCGATTTTTGGGAGACAACATCGGCTCTATCTTAGGGACATGGCATGGACTGAGCATGACAAAGACATGGTATGAGGATCCAGAATCTCAAAATTTTAAACCATATAACGTTGACCAATGCCTTATCCATTGGGCCTTGCAGAGTCATGTACAATTCCAAGAAATAATGGAAGAAGGAGGAAACACACAAGCCAAACCACACACAACAAAAACCAAACAAAACTAAACCAAAACCACACAACAGAAAAGGGAAAAACACACCTACGAAATCACCTATGGTACAAGGCGGGGATAACCCGCTTTCACTAATGATATAGTTTCAAGTATTTCCCACTTCGAGGCAATTCCAATGGTGTTCCATCTAAGTATGAGAGGAGAAAAACATTCTCACCACAAGCTCCATGAATTTGGAATGGGCCAAGCCATAATGAATCAAACTTTCCATGGATACCTTTTGGTTCTCTTCTCTTGTCCCATAGTAGGACAAAGTCTCCAACCTTGAATTCTCTTGCCTTTTACCTCTTGTCAAAGATCTTCTTCACTTTCAATTAGTGTTATTTAATTCTATCCACCACTTGGCATCTGATTTCTTCCTAGCTTCTCCAGGAAGAGGATCCTCTTGTCAATGGAGTCTTTGTATTGACCATCTTCTATTTCTTGCAGCAACTTGAGAGCTGGCATCTCAATTGTGAGGGGAATATCTACCTCAACTCCATACAACATTTGGAAAGGTGACATACCTATTTCCTTCTTAGGAGTGATCCTATCAGCCCACAATGCATCATATAACTTCTTGTGCTAGTTCCTTTGATTCTCATCTACCATCTTGCGAAAAATGGTCACAATGTTCTTGTTGCTTGACTCAGCTTGCCCATTTCCCTGTGGGTAGTAGTCAAAAGAGTGAGATAGGGAGATTCCAAATCCATAACAAAACTTTGTGAGCTCCTTAGAAGAGAAATAGGTGGCATTATCTACAACAATTTTTTGTGGTATTCTAAAACGGACAATGATATTCTCCTTGATGAAGTTACAGATTGTTTCAGAGATGGCTTGCTTGATCGGGATGGCTTCCACCCATTTAGTGAAGTAATCAGTTACATTGAGTACATAAGTATGCCCTACACTAGAATGAGGATTCAAAACACCAATAAAATCTAGCCCCCATTGTTGAAATGGTTCTTCAATCACCATAGGCCTAAGTGGCAATGCAGCTAGTTGTGGCTTTCCAACAAATTGTTGGCATGCTTTGCATTTAGAAACCCAATCCTAAGTGTTTGCAAAGATGGAGGGCCAATAATATCTCCCTCTGAGGATCTTATGTGTAGTGACCATTGCTGAGAAATTTCCACCACAAGCTTGATCATGATATGCCCTGAGAAACTTTTCTTGTTGCTTCTTATCTACACACCTGAGGAAACAACCATCTAGTCCTCTCTTGTAAAGTACATGATTCCAGATCACAAACTTCGTTGCCTTTAGCTTGAGTGTCCTTCTTTGTTTGTAATCAAGATGAGGAGGGTGTTCTCCATAAGTGAGGTACCAAGAAATGTCGAATACCACTCATCGATGAAGTAGTGGTGACCAAGGGCACCTATGGACTATCTCCGAACGAGGTTGAGAAAACACCATCCTCTTCTACCTGTTGAGCCCGAGAGCTTCATCTTCAGCAAGCAACTGGCACAAACCATTTCCTATTACCATATTAGAGGTTCTAATCTCCAAGTCATACTCTTGGGTATTTACAATCAATTTCCTCTCTTAGCCCAAGGATCTTGTTGAGTCAAAATGGGCTTGATTGCACTTCTAGGGACCATTACCCTTTGTATGGGAATTGAGAATGTAGAATGTAAAACTTTTAATAGCTTTTACCATTACGTAGGCATGTTTCTCTAATTGGTTATACTTTAGCTCATGATTTTTCAAAGGACATCTCATGAAAGCAATGGGTGCTTCTAAACTTTCATCATTTTTTGAATAAGGACAATAAAGAGGGTATGTTCTGATGCATAGCAATACATGATGAACTCCTTGTTGAAATCGGAGATACAAGAGTTGGAGCATTGGCAATGGCTTTCTTGATCTCCTCAAATGTTTTTTTCGTTCCTTATTCCACTTGAAACTTGCTTGAGGCTTCATCATGGAAGTTATATGCTTAGTCGGTTCAGCAAAATCGGGCACAAAGCATTTGCGAAGGAAGTTTACCTTTCCAAAGAATGAATGAACTCCTTCTTGCTGGTTGGTAAGGCTAGTGCTTGGATAGGTCTAATCCTCTCATGATCAATGTGTGCTCCATGTTTGTTCACAATGTGTCTGAAACTTACCTTCGTGATTCCAAAAATGCACTTCTTTGGATTTAGAGAAATGCCATGTTTCCTACACCTTGCTAGGACTTGCTCCAAATGACGAGATATGATCTCCCTCCTCTTTGAAAAAATGGTGAGATCGTCAAGGTAAATGACAATGCAATGTTTCAAATCTTTGAAGGCTAAGTCCATTGCTCTCTGGAAAGTGGATCCAACATTGATCAAGCCAAAAGGCATTCTGCTATAGGAAAAATTGCCCCAAGGTTTTGTGAAGGTTGTTTGTTGCAATCCTATTCTACCACCTTGATTTGGTTGTACCCTAAGAATCCATCAAGCAAAGAGAGCATTTAAGACCTAGTTAGTGCTTGCAAAATATGATCCATGATCGGAAGAGGGTAGTTGTCTTTGAGAGATACCCGATTCAAATTTTGAAAGTCTAAACAAATCCTTATTTCCCATTCTTCTTCCTTCTTGGCACAATGTTAGCCACCCATGTTTAATGTTGGATGGGGAAGATGATTCTAGCATTGAGCATCTTTCTCACCTCTTCTTTGATAACATCGGCAATCTTTGGATTGTGGGGCCTTTGCTTTTTCCTAAAGGGCTTAGCTCCTTGCTTCAAAGGAAGGGAGTGATGCATTTCCTTTGGCTGAAAATATTTGAGTTCATCATACGAATAGGCGGGACATCGAGTAATTTTTAGCATAGAAAAAACTTTCTCTTCTCTTCGTGGTGAGAGCATTTACCAATGTTAACCATCCTTGGATTCTCTACGAAGTGCCAATGTTTTCTTGATAAGAATCGGATGGAAACCGAGAAGGTTTTTTTCTCTTGGATGAACTGTCATGCTTTTCAAAGAGGTCCTCCAAAGGAACTAGGCCTTTGGGTATTTTGTTTCCTTTCGGTTTGATTACTCCCTCTTCATCAATTCCCTCAATTCCTTCCTTCTCTTCTTTAGGGACTGATTCACGGTGTGGGTTTTCACTTCCTTCAAAGAAAATATTATTGAAGCTATCCCTTTGTTCTAAGAAGGCTAGGATATTATTGTCATCATTGAAGACCTGCCAGTCATTTGCATTACGGTACACTAGGTCTGAACACCATCTCAATGGTCACTTTATCCTTTCCAAAAGAAGGATGAGGTGTCACTAAGGAAGCTGACACTGCTAGAGAATCAGCCTTTTCATTCTTCTCCCTAGGGATATCTTCAATGGAGAATACATCAAAGGATTCAATGCAGTCCCACACTCTGTTTCTATAGTGCCTGAGTCCTGGGTTTTTCACCTGATATTGTTGGTGAACCTACTTTACCATAACCTCTGCATCACCTTTGCATCTCAACTTCTTAATTCTCATTTCCTCTACTATATTCATGCCTAAGATTAACGCTTCATACTTTGTTGTATTGTTTGTATTGTCAAATTATAGCTTGTAGGCAAAAGGATATACCTCGGTGGAGGGAGAGTATAATACTATACGAGATCCCGAACTGCTCTAGAATGACCGCCATCAAACTCCATTGTTCAAATTCGGTCTTCATCTTCCTCCATGAGAAGTGGCAAGTCCTTTTCCTTCTGTGATGTAAGGATGTAATTTCCAATCCCACAATCTTGAAAAAGGATATCATCTCTTGGATCATCATACTTCCTTACTGTGAACTTCATTTTCCTGACTGGCGTAGCTTCTTCATTTCTCCTTTCACTAGGATAGTTGCAGATGACCAATCCATTTTTATTTCTCCACCTAGATCTCTGCAAAAAAATCTACTCAACAACATACCAAAATATGTGAGGATGTCTGCCACCAAAATGGTTAAGAACATCTTCTTGTCGGGGTAATCACTAGTGCAACACGAGCATCCTTAATCCTTCCTACCAATGGAACTTGTTTGGATTCCATTGAGTAGCATGTGCCATTTACCTGGGTCAAAGTGAGGCCAAGAGAATTTGCAACTTTTGCTAGCATCACATTATTTGAGGCTCCAGAATCTATAATGCAATTGTTCAGCTAGAAACATTTGATGAGAAGTGACAAGTAAAAAGGCTCAACTCTATTGGTGGTGGAGGCACTGAGGGCTAGCATGTTTTGAGAAGATGGTGTGGATGGTGTGGGAAGTAATCCTTTAGAATTAGAGATTGGGGATGTAGAGTTACCACCCGAACTACCTTGATGAATGTCAAATTAGGTAGGATGTGTTTGTAGGTATTCAATTTTAGAGATTTGGACTTTGGTTTTGCTAGCATGCTCTACAAAGTCAAATGAAGTTATGGTAGATGAGGAAGAGGTTCCAGCAGTGGATGAGGACTTAAATGGAAGATGTGTTGTTACTTTTGGTGTTGGGTTCTCCTTTTCAAATGTAGAAATTGGCTTGGAAGGAGATGGGGGTGTAGCCTTTGATTGAAATTTAGATGTTCTTGCAAAACCAACATTTAGAAGAGAATTGCTCTTAACAAATTTTGAGTTGGGAGAAGAATCAAATAACTTACTTGGCACAACAATAGTGTGATCCTTGACAACTGGTGAATCTGATTTCTCTCTAGCTGATTCCATGGAAGGTGGTAATGGTGATACCTGCTTGATGATCTTGTTTAGTGGAGGGTTTAGAGAGATATCTTCTTTATTCTTCCTACTCTCAGTTGCAATCACTTTGAGGCTGAAACACCATTCTTGGATTGTGCACAAGTGAAAACAACACATGAAAAACTTGGAGCTTCTTCATCACCTTCCTCCTCATCAATAACGTATTCAATCAGGCCATTGTGCATGCCAACCTCTTCAATTTCAATATAGTTTTCATAGTCGTCCAGTGCTTTCTTCTTCATCTTCCTCAATGTCTACTCCTTTTGATATCCTAGTGTCATAGATGGCATTGACTAGTGGTGCTTCAATAGCAAGCCTACAAGGAGGTGGAGTAATTCTTGATCTATTAGGAGGATTTGGTCTCCTTGGCGCATTCCTCATTGTGATTTGTGACAATTGCTTCTTCAAAGCAACTAGGTCATTTGCCATTTTTTGGAACATTGGATTAGTGGTGATTGAATTTGAACTCTGACCTTTTTGCTTCCCATTTGGTCCTTTCACTTTTCCAAAAAGAATCAGATCATCAACAGTCTCAATTGTAAATTCTTTAACTTCCCTCAATGTTCTTGTTTGGGCTCTTCTGAGGAAGAAACCAACTTGTGATGGCAAAGCACTAATGAAGAACCTTTTCAATTTGTTTTCAAGGGGCACCACATCTTCTGGGATCCTTCTTTTCAAGCTATCATACCTTACTAAAAAATATCTCATTGATTCAGAGGCCTCCTTCTTCATCTGAACCAATTGGACCAGCAGATCCTGACAATATTTTGTGCTCTTAAACCTATGTTCAAATGCACTTCTTATATCTTCCCAACATGTGACAGATCTTGGGGGCAACATGTAGAACCATTCAGCAACTTTTTCTTGGAGTGACTCCATAAAGAGCCTAACTGAAACATCTTCATTTTCAACTCCCAACACTCCACAAGCTGTGATGAATGTTGCTACATGTTCTTCAAGGAGCTGAGAACCATCCCCTTTGAATTTTGGGAAGTTCTTTCTTGAGCCTCTTGGGAGCTCATGAAGTGGTTGTGGAAGAGCAAGTGGACTAGTATTTCTTCCCCATGGTATGTTAGGCCTGCGTACTTCATGCTCATGATCACCCATTATATTCTTGTTTCTAGCCTTCGGTCTTCCTAAGGCTAAATCATTTCTACTCTTTCTTCTACTTTGATTTGGAGTCTTTCTATTTCTTCAAGTTGAGCCCTTATCTCCTCTTCAGCTCTTGCCTCTCTTTTAAGCTCTTCAAATGTGGGATCAATTTGTCCTCCTTGCCTCGTTTTGGTTGTATATTCTATCACCAACTTGAAATATTATGATCTTCTCTAGGGTGCTGGAATTTGTCTCTGCCTTTCCAATTCAACAGCACGTTCTTCTTCCAGTTCAGAATCCTTATGGAAATGAAGTATTGATTGACACTTTGTCTATTATGCCAAATAGCTTCTCTTATATCAGAAGCAATGTCTTCTTGGATGTGAAAGATTAAATCAGGTCTCTCAATAGGAGGATTTCCCATAATAGCCATGATTTACATCAATGCAGCTTGTGTGATTATTCAACCTCCAGAAACTTTTCTTCTAGAATATTTTTTTGTATTTTATGACCCTAAGGTCATTTTTAGGTGTAGATGCTACAAAATCTGCCCACATTGGGTGCCAAAAACTATTGGCAAGAAAATTTGTCTTGTGGAAAAATTGGTGGGTTTCAAGCCAACGCTATGGGAATCTAAGTCCCTCTACTTAAACGGTGTAGCTTCCGTAGGTGCATGCAAAAATGTGGATTTCAATGGTGGCCTTTCGACCAGAGATCCAACAGGGGCACTCCACTGACCTTGTGGCAAAGCTAGCAATGTCTCACTAGAGAAGAAACTTTGTCTTGGAAAGGGGAAGGGGAGTGGAAATGGAGGTAGGAGAAAAATAATGTTGTGAGTAGAATATCAAATTCCCACACATTAATTAGAAATTTCATTTACATGTGTTTATAGTTAGAATAAAAACAAACCCGCATGAGAAGCTACAAGATCGAATAGAATTCTTTGGTCACAAGGTACCAATAAATCCCTCAATCAAAAAGGTGAAAATTTTGTCTTTTATTATTGAAGCTAAAGCGAGTTTGTATAGAGATTTGAGAATAGAGGAAATTCTAAGGAGAAGGAAAGAAGAAGTATGGTGTTTTCTGTCTTTTCTAGGTACAAAGCACTCTGGTTTTTTTAAATCAATCGCCATTTGGAATGACTCCAAGGAGCCATTATATCTCATGCTAAAATGGTTACAACTTACAAATCATTTACGCCTCTTTAAATTACTTCATTGCAAAGAAAACGCTCATGGCGGGTTAAAAACCAGATCTTACAACGTAAACATTACATTTGATTTTTCAGTTTGAATACAGACCATTTGATTTTCTCTTATAACTTTGAAATCGGGTCGTCCACGTGGTAGGAAGAGATTGGAGCGGGTACGGGGAAAGCCCTTTGCATTTTGTGATTTTTTAGAGATTTGGCAATTTGGAACAAATTGGCCCACACCCTACTTCAACTTTTTAACTTAGGCACGTGGCACATTTTCATTGGAAATGGGGTCACGGCCCTTTTCTCAACATTTTACCCTTTTTGGAAAAAGGCTCAAAAACTCAAATTCCTCCACCAACCCGCTGCTCCGATTGAACTCTTGACACGTGGCATCCTCTGATTAGAAATGGGGTCGTGACCCTTTTCTCAACATTTTAACCTTTTTGGAAAAAGGCTCAAAAACTCAAAGTTCTCCGCCGTTCCACTCCTCTACTCTGAATTTTCAACGGCACGCTTGAGACCTTGGCGGAGCCGCAGAGCATTCTAGAACTTTTACTTCACTTTTGGGAATTTGGTTAAATTTCCAAAAGTGCCCCGATGGCCCACTTGTCCACTTTGACTTTTCAACAGTGGGCTTCACCTTTGACTTTTTCCCCTACAGGCTTCAACTTTGAACTTTTCCTTACGGCCTTCAACTTTGACATTTTTCCTGCGGGCTTCAAGTTTGACTTTTCTCAACGGGCTCAAATTTTGACTTTTACCTTTAGCTTTGATCGGGCAGCGTGGTCACTTTTTAACTTTTCACCTTTTTTACAAAGAGGCTCAAAAACAAAAATTTCTCTACCAACCTACTTCTAATTAGGTATGTTCATGTACTGTGGATGATGGGGCTAAAATTTGATGGGGAAGAAAATGCCCATCGTTCCCGATTGTGGGAAAAATACACAGAGGAAGAGAAATTCATCATTTTGAGTCCAAATTTTGAATTTCCTTCGCGAGTCGGAGGCATGGAGGAAAAAAATGATTTAACGACCTAGGCCATAGAACAATCAAACAATTTCGATCAAAAAAAGAGATTGTAAAGAGGATATTACATGCATAGATCGGGAGATGGATAATTTCTCAAAACAATCAAAAGCAGAGGTTTAAACAACACTAGGGCACGAATTTGGCTATTTCTTCAAACCTTCAACTTGGCTTAAATACTTTAGGAGGCGAGAGCTTGAAATTTTGAATTTAACTTGGAAAACCAAAAGCGGTTTTTGGAAATAACAATTGTATATATTATTATCATTTATATATAAATCTATATAAAAATTATGGTCACATTGTAAAGATGCAAGTCATGTGTGAGGGTTATTTCAAATATTTACAAGTATTTTACGATTAAAATCATGAAAAACACCTAAACGGACGTCAAATTTAACCCATGGTTCCATGACTTGTATGTAAAATGAGGATGCTTAGAAAAGGCATGGGAAATGTGTGGAAAATGTTTAGAAAATTTAATCGTCAAATTTTAAAGATCTAACTATAAAATTGAGGCAATTTTTTGTAAAAGGTAAGGGCGAAGGTTAGAACTTGCTTAAGTAGTCAATGTAGAAATCTTTAAAGCTAGTTTCCTACCATGCACGGAAAAGTGTGAGATTAAGAAAAACTTGTAAAGTGTGGATTCAATACAAGCCTTGGTATTAGTCCAAGGGATTTCACCACATCGTCCATATAACAAGATCCATCCTTACTCAATCAAACAACCCTTTTATTTTCTTCTAGAGGTTAGTTATATACCAAGGGTTAAAAATGTAGTTTCAACATTACCCATGAATTTTAACCCATAACTAGCTTTCATTAA
Source organism: Taxus wallichiana var. yunnanensis (assembly GCA_018340775.1). Lineage (NCBI taxonomy): Eukaryota > Viridiplantae > Streptophyta > Pinopsida > Cupressales > Taxaceae > Taxus > Taxus wallichiana. Next base: position 364,769,604 of record CM031233.1, read on the forward strand.
GGTTATAAATGTTACCCCACAAAGATATTTATCCTAACACATTTGTAAAATTTAACACCTCTATTAGGCCTTTCAAATGGTGAAGATAACCTTAACCCCAAAATATCCAAGATTAAAACTAGTAATCGCATGTGTAGAATGAAATGTGAACGCTAAACGGTATATGTTATTTGATTTAGAGGGATATTTATTACTTTTGTAGTTGATGTTGATAAGGGGTGTGATTGATTTTGAAAGTGTAGGAATATAGATGAAGCATTGCATTTAAAAATTTTATCTCTACATTTCAAATTTGTACGTACATTTGCAAATCTTATATCATGAGTGATAGTCAATTACTTTTGTAGTTGATGTGGTTTGTAATTATTTGGGTGAAATTGTGTTAGTGTTTCAATGTGTTTGAGATAGTGGTTACATCAGTTTTTTGGTTGGTTGTTTGTTGAAAAATCCTTTTTTGTATTGTTGATAAGGGGTGTGATTGATAGTGGTAGTGTAGGAATATATATGAAACATTACATTGAAATGTTCTATGTGTACATTTAAATTTGTTACAAAATCATACATATACAGTTGCAAATCTTATATCACGACATTTGAACTAAACATGTATACATGAAGACCTTTGTACATTTGCAGAATTTATATCATGAATGGTAGCCTTTTGTGGCCAATTTTATTTTCACTAAACATGAATACATTTGATACCCCTTGAATGGAAATGCCTCTTTGGATACAAGAAGATTTGAGTAAAGTAATAGTGGAGGTGCTATCAAATTAGGGGGTAGTATTTATGAGGATTTGTTTTGGTTGAGGGATAGTAGTCTTGACTCATCCTTTCTTCTTGCTCCAAGTGTTGGTATGTGCACCATTTTTATTACCTTTCAAATGAAAAAGAGGTGAAATGTGCATATTTGCAAACAAGGGAACTCTGGAGAAAGTTAAGAATTTCATACCTTGCCTTTCACTAGTTCCAATTTCAATAGTGACTCTATGTAAAGTAAGTCCTTGGGACTTGTGGATAGTTAATCCCTAAGCCATTTTAATTGGAAATTGTCTTTGATTCCCTCTTGAAATAGGGGGTATCATAATATGTAACGGGTTGGAGGGATCCCAACATGGTTCGTTGTATCTATCAAATTTGACAACAAATAAAGGTAATGCTAGTGCTAACATTGATGTGTCGTAGATAATGTTGGTGATTGTTCCTAATTGTTAGAGGGATTCCAGATTCAATGTTTTGTTTCATAAAAACTTGTTGTAGATTGGCTCTTATGCCGCATTATGAATTTTAGAAGGAAGTAGTGAAATCGTGGGTGGGAACCAAAATGCCCATCATGGTAGCACATCAAATGTAGATTGTATTCATGCATTGGAACTTCTTTTGTGCGGGGTTGTTGCCACATTGTTTTTCCTGTTGGAAATAAAGTTGGGAAATCCATTGAGAAAAGGACTTCTATATTGTATTCATTTATTGGCGAGAGCCCAAGCTCTGGACATGGCATGGTAAATACGAATACATTTGATACATTCGATACCGAGGTGGATACATGAAGGTTGAGAAAAGTAGTAGTGGAGGTACTATCAAAGTAGAGGGTAGTATTTACTACGGGTTATTTTGGTTGTTATGGCAGTAACGTTGATGTGTTGTAGAAAATGTCGGTGATTGTTCTGTAGCACCATTTACGAGGTCTGTTTCAACCCATAAATTAGCAATAAGCATGATTTTTTGTTGTTTGCATAACAAAACTTTAGAAATAGTAATATCCTCCTTTACTAATATTTGTGGAAATGTAGTCGTTTAACATGTGGATTGGGTTGAATTTGGGATATTATATTTGAGACCATGACCTACACAGAGAGCATGTTGAAAAGAAAGGGAGCAAGATTTTCAAATTTTCGGGGCTCAGAGGTGATGTATTATGGGTTTTTGTGTTTGTATGTGTTAAGGTATATGTTATCTATGGTGATTCCCAGACCCAATTGGTTTTTCGTAGTGCCCAATTTGGTAGATTTCAAAAATTTACTCTTTTTCAATGAACTTATTTAAATCTGTGTTATTTCATTTGTTTTAGGGTTTGAACTTCTGATCGGTAGCAGTTAAAATCTGGTTTTTCTTCCTGTGCAATATGATATTGGGTGTATGGTGGTTGGTGACACATTTGGCGGCATTCTTGGGGTTCTTGGGCTTAGGATGTGTGAGTTTAAAGCTCCATTGGTGAGAAATAGTTCAGCAAGGTGCATGTGTATTTTGTGTGTCAAATATTTATGGATTTACAAGGTATTAACATGTGGAGAAATAGACTCCTTGATTTGGGTGGGTGCGTGTGTCGGTTATAATTTTGAGTAGATGAGGCTCTGAGTACAAATGGTATTCCATTTTTATTAGGATGTCCAAGTTCACTGTTGGGTTGTAGAGAAATTCTCCAACAGGGAATGGATGTTTTTGTTATTTTGATTGTATTTAGTAGAGGTTTTACATAACTGTAAGGCATTGAGATGTCAAGAAACAATGTGCTTGATACTTGATTCGAATGTGTTCCTTGATTTTGAATTTGGATTGGTGAGTTTCATGGCTCAAAATGCCAGCCCATGTTTATTAGGATTCTTGAGTTCATAGCTCAAGTATAGAGAAATTCCCTAGCAAGGAGTAGTTGTTATTATTGTTTTGGTTGTATTAAGTAGAGATTTTGCAAAGTTTCCTTGTATTAAGATATCAAGATACAATATCGTTGGTTATGGGGAAATTTTACTTGATTTTCATTTTTCCTAGTTAGGCTCATGTTTTAAATGTTAGACCATGCTTATTAGGATGTCTGAGTTCAAATCTCAACTACAGAGAATTTCTTCAGTAGGTTTTATAGTTATCATATTGAGTAGAGATTTGCATAATCATGTGGTATTGAGATATGAACAAACAATATGTTTGGTTTGACTCTATGTGTTCCATTATTTTAGTTTTGATTTAGTGAGGCTCATGGCTCAAATGTTAATCCCCACTTATTCTAAAATCTCATCTTACATGGATCTATCAACTCTAATCTTCATTCCATGCAAATCCAGAAAAAGCATCTTCAAAGGTTTTGGCAACAAGTGTAGGATATGAGACAAATCGCATGTAATCTCAGTTTTCCTTTGCCATTCATAATTCTAAATAATGCATTTAATTTCCTTTATTTTTACATGATGGGACCAACTCCATGGAGTTTATTCCCTTATAACATTTTTACATGGATGCAAAAGCAGAGTCTATATGTTCAATACAGTCTCATAACTCATAAACTCATTCAAGTTTTCCTTTTCTTTCCTTGGTAGAATTCCAGTAGCATCAACTTCCTCTTGCAAGGTTAAAGAAGATCATGAAATCTAATGAATAAGTAAAGGTAGGATCATCCTAGACCTCCCTTAATTTATGCCTTGCTGATGATTTTAATCTTGATGTTAGGATTTGTCTCAATAGAAAAGAATTGATGAGTAGATGATAAGTGCGAAGTCTTATTTTCAAAGGCCCGTGAGTTTTTCTTTCTAGAGCTCACCCTGAATTCATGGTTATATACTGAGGAGAACAAGAGGCATACATTGCGGAGAAATTACATTACAAGAGCTGTAAATAGGGGTGATATTCATAATGTTTTATGTTACCTTTCCTCTTGACAGTAGCCTAAAAACTCATCAGCGAATTTCACCATGGAAGCCTTTTATGTGGGTATAGTTTTTGTGCATCTTTAAGGCACCTATTTATCAACACTGAGCATGTGTTTCTCAATGTTGTTCTTCTTTTCCAATCGCTACCAGTATACTTCCATTATGCTCGATAAATCCACTAATTCATGCATTGGAAACAACCAGATCAATCCCTTAATCCTTTTTGGTATTTCTTAGGATTTGTATCTATGTGGATGGTGAGGCCTTTTATTTATCATCCACACTACACTGTTGGACTACAAATCATTTGATTACAAAATATTTTTGATTTCTAAAAGAAAAAAATATTCAAGATTTTTGATTTGTGAAAGAACAAGGCAATGAGTATCATTGATTCTCGAAAGAACACCCAAATAACTATCAAGTCCTTTAAACAAATTCTCAAAAGAACACCCAAATGACTATCAAGTTCTTTAAACAGATTCTCAAAAGAACACCCAAATGACTATCAAGTCCTTTAAACATATTGATGAATATGTTTATGGTTTCTCAATTTTCAAAAAAATCAATGCTATTACGGTTTTGGGTTTTCACATAAATATCAAATGGTCACAGATTTTCAAAAGAATACCCAAATGACTATCAAGTAGTTCAAACATATTGGTCCATCTGTTTAGAGTTCTTAATTTTCGAAAAAATGAAAGCTATTACGTTTTTGGGGTTTCACATAAATCCCAAATAGGTGTAACTCATCTAATGAGCCATTTGATTGGAGACATTAATATATAAAAATTCTAGAAATTTTCCTATGAATTGACATCCTTTATACAAAACAACCATGCTTGTACCAGTTCTTTTACGGTAGGCTACAAAAAATTGAGAGATTACATCGATGCTTATAGGACCATTACTCATTTGGGTACAAAAGAGAAAGGAAAAAAAGTTTCATTAAGCCACCATACATTGTTCCAATCATATGGCCATAAATTTTGTGAAAAATATTCCTCTAGCATTGTGTGAATTTGTGGGTCAAGCTAACGAAACTCAATAGTCCTCTCTCTCCATTGAATATTACCATTCTTTGTGTGCACACACAAAAAAAGATCAGTTGTGTCACTCACTCAATACATCCAAAGTGGGACTACCTTTTAGAGGGCATCTAGTTCCCCAACAAATCATGACTTCCATGTAGGAAGTGACCAAACCAGATACTACCCACATAATGTGTTAATCCAGTAATGTATGACATAAGAAATTATACATAAATTTTCACCGACACTTTATTCAAACTTAAATTTTATTTTATGATTTGTTCAACATGCAATTATACATGAACCGCACCGATACACTTTATTTAGACACAAATTTTATTCTAAGAATCACTTAAGATTAATTAATCTTGATAGATAAAGAATAATTCTTGTATTTAGTTCAGTAACGGAAAGCATTTATGCAAACAAACTCACAAAGACTCTAGAGAAGCAAGCTAAAATCATTTGAAATTCACTTATTGAACAATTGGTCAAATCTAATCTGATGGAAGTAGCACAATCACCACAATCAGAATAGAAACAGTGGCTCGTGAGAATCAATTTTCTGGCTTCTGTAATGCAACAAATGAAGGCATGAATCTACATGTTCTGCCCAAGGCCCCAAAGCCTGACTGAATCCAAGTATTCAATTATGTCAAGGCAGTAGTTTCATAAAGTTTCAGGCATGGCAGAAAAATAAATGGCAATTGATTCAAATCCACCCAAGGCAGACTTGTCCAAAAAAAATAAGTAAAAAGAATTGAGCCTCTGATTGAGTGCACTAGGCACCATTATAAGCTCTGAATGAGCTAAATAGAATCTATGAACATGGGCATCTATATAATTACATGTAACACAATGGAACAAAGAATGTAGAAGAGATTATCAATTATAGAAAATGCCAACTCACGATACAACCAAGGTTGTACCCTGCTTGGGACTTTCAAATCCTCTACCCTGCCAAATTCAATTTTCTTTACAAGCTTGGTGTTTGCTTCATCTTCTCTAGAAAACAGAGTGTGATTATTGTACACGAATTGTCCCTATTTTGGGTAGCTTCCCATCCACCAAGACTGGAAAAAAGGAGGGCTAGTTTTGCTGAGAGTTTCAGCATTGAAAGGCCTGTGAGAATCCACAACATTCCGACCCAAAGCACTGAGATATCTAGTATCACTGTCATCATCTACAGGAGTTGGAAAATTTAGGTCCACCAACTCCAACCCAGAAGGCCTCTCCTAATGCACAGGGGCCTCTTTGGTGCTAGAGACAAGTACTAATAGTATTTGAATTTCTGTTACCCCAATGGCATCTTTTGTGACCCCACAGTGTTGGATTATGGAGTTAGATTGTTTCACAATGAGCATGCATTACAAGTGGCTGGTTTAAACAATAATCGGCGTCCGTTGGCTAACCTCCATCATTCAAGAAAGGAATCTCCATCGGTTACCTATGCATCAAATTTTATATTTAACTCACGGGAATTAGATATAACTTTAGTTATAAAGTGAATCTAAAGGTTGTAATGCATAGCTATGGTGCCCTAAGTTTGTATATGCATATATAAGAATGAAAGCTAGGGTTAGAAGGTTAATTAAGAGAAGGATTGAGTTAGATCCTTTATTCTCCTAGATTGAGAGGATGAAGAAGAAGAGAAAGAAAGAACAAGTTACATGAAGACAAAGCTTTCATGGAGAGAATCTGGACAGAAGGAAATAACAGGTACAGTTATGGCGGGTACATCTCAATGGTGAGAAGAGGGTAACATATTCTAATGTATTTCCTTTGTATAGTTATTGTCTCATTGTAATGGCTTGCATAGTATACAAAGCACATAGAGTTTCTTCTTGTAGATCCACATGTTGGTGAGATCTTGTATTGTAGATCCATGAGATCATGATGTATTATTGATCCATGTAGATCTAGTCTTATATTGTTAGATCCACAGGTTGTTATGAGATCTTGTATTCATAGATCCATGAGATCATGTTGTATTGATGATCCATGTAGATCTAGATATTGTTGAGGAGGTTGTCTTCATGTTTGCATAAGTTGATGCAGTGATTGAGAGACAAACTTACTTCTTGGTGCACAATTATAGTTGCGGATATGGTAGACCCATGTGAGAGGTCTTCTTGCAAATCCACAAAGAGTTTGGTTGTAGTTCAGAGATGCAGTAGTTCATGGTTATGTGAGATCTGTTGGTGGTTTGGAGGCACGGTTGTAGTGCACTCATGGAGATCCGTTTAGAGATCGGAGGAGGAGATACTCTTGGAGAGATGCATTGTACTCTTGTGGGAAGAGTTGGTTTGTACTCTTGTTCATTATTATATATATGAGATATCTATCTTTGGTGGACGTAGCCCACATTGGGTGAACCACGGTACATGTTGTGTTATGTGTGTGTACTTTTTTTTATTTGGATTTATCTAGTTTACATTTCCATTGTTATAGATTTTGGGGAATTGTTTCCATTTCCACATTCCCTAATTCCCAACACTGGTATCAGAGCTTGGTTATTTCAGAGAAAGGGTTTACTTCATGGTTTTATTAGTGGTATTATTGACATATATGAGAGCAGGGTTTATTTTCTTGATGAGAAGATCATGGGAAGAGATTAAATCTCAAGTGAGAGCTAGAAGAGTAAGGTTGTTGGAAAAATAAAGGTGCCGGCGTTGGTAAGGTAATGGCAATTGGTGTCGGCGGGGGTAACCATGATCGGTTCTGGAGGTGACCATGGGGTCAATCAGTGACCATGGTATGTTAGAGGGTGGCCATGGTCGGGTTAATGGATCTAGTTTTAAATAGAATATCACATATCTAAGAATTAGAGAAGATATTGTGAATGTCTCTTGATTGACTTGAGGTTTCCCTAGTTCTTGGAGGCACGAGAATATTGATCGATTGCATATCCAAATTATAGAGGTATGGTTTTGTTACCTTGGTATTGTAGTGCTTGTATGTTTGGGATTACAAATCTAGATCGAGTATGAGATAAAGGAGAAATTATGTATCCTTTGGTTCAAGTTAGATGCATGGGCTTCATTAGAGAAGCCAAATATAATAGCACAAAATGAAGACGGGGATTCCATCGAGAGGCAAGTATTTGGGTTGAAGATGCGATTGAGTATCTTGGTGCTAGTAAGGTCATGTGTTTCATCTTAGTGAACTTTTTTATTGCATGTATGATTATTGTTAAGTTTTTGTGTGAGGTGGGTGCTTCTTGAAATAATAGCGGCTCAACACAACTATCGACTTTGGTTGGAGTAGGCACCTGGTTTGGTGAACTATGCCAATTTTTGGCGTTTTGTTCGGTTTAGCAACATCGATGTCGTCGGTTAGGAACCGACATCAATCACAAAGGGTAACCAATACCGGTCAATGAACCATGGTCGGTCTTTATGACAACGATTTTTGCACGGGGTTTCTTATAGTAGAAGAGGGCATGAATGGTTCAATGTCCTATTTTAGAGGATCTGGTTTCTGGCACAGTGTGTACAAGTAGAAACAATGTAGATCACTTCAATGTTTGAATCAAAAAGAGGACAGAGTTAGATCGGTTAGTCAAAGTGAGACTTTGGGTCAAGTATCTCTATATGATTCATATTGTATTCCCTTCTTTTGAAGCAACTAGTATTATGTTTGGATTGTGTGCAAAAGCAAAATATGTACCATGGATATTTGGTGTGTTTGACTTTTATTTCCAGGATGTGTTGGAATCTTGTGGACAAGGGTATCTAGTCTAAGGATGAGATCCTCAATGGAAAGTCATGTTTAGACACAGTTGCAGGTAACAAAAGATGTTTAGTACTCAGGATGAAAAGAAGGTGATTCACTTACTTCACAAGAATTCCAAACTTCTATGACATAAAAGTTTTCTTTGATAAGAATTGAATTAGGTTTATATTTCTTTCATCTGGTTTTATTTCTCACTGATATATATATTGGAGCTTTTGAGCTTGTTATTAGAAGTAGTGCAGGGAGTTCATGTTGAGTGGGAGCAAGCCATGGTTGTTGGCATTATAGGTTGGACACATATGCACATGCGGAGTGAGAGGAGGATGTTACTATTCAAGAGTAGCATGAGGCACAAGTGGTTTTGGAGGACATCACGACTTTTCAGGTATTTTTATTTCATTACATGGTGATGTCACTTTTGGTTTTATTTTGTGGTGCTTGGATATCCTTTGGGATGGCAATTGATGGTTGATTCAGTTGGGTGAAGAAGAGAAAGTAGGTTTCAATGTTTGAAGGGTTAAGAAGGAAAATCTGTTTGTTATAGGTTTGACAAAGGTGTATATTTACCATTTATGGATGGTACCCTTTGTTTTCTTTCATCTTGGTTAGTGTGCAGAGTATGTTGATGACATGCTTGTTGGTATTTGCACTTGTTGTTAGTAGCATGGTTTAGCATGGTTGTTTGTTGTTGACATTGATGAGCACGGGATGCATATTTGGATTTGGAGTTAGTAGGTGGTGAGAGACTGAGCTTCTGAGAGTCTAGTGATATGGATGAATGTACATGGTGAGTTTGTACATGTGGAAAGATTTTGTTTTGTGAGTCTATGATGATGTAGATATTTTTTTCTCATGGATTCCTATGAGGATGGTTGAGATTCGTATGAGCATGGTTTAGATGCCTTGAGCATGAGAAGGGGTGTTTGTATTTCCTATTGTTACTATGTTACTCCATGATAGATATGATTTCTATAGATTTTTGTCTTGGGCATGCAAGTTTTCTAGGCGGGGTTGGATTTATAGATTGTAAGTGTTTGGAGTCTTTGAGTTATGTAGGTGTTGTGGATGCATCCACCGCCTGCATGTAGTACTCATTTGGGTTGTCTAGACCCAAGATCTAGTTTTTCTTTTGCATATTCCAGTTTGACTTGTCTTTGATCAATTTCATTAGTGGTATCATGGAGACATGGATAGATGCTTCGAGAACATGGTTGGATGGATATTGTTGCGATAGAAGCTCAACACTTCAATTCAAGTGGGATATCTTATAGGTGTGTTAGTCATGGTGGCTTGGTTGCATAAGAAGCTTGGTGTTACGATTCAATGGGAGCTTGATGTATGGATAGCTCATATATCATGGTTCAATAGTAGCTTCGTGTAGGTATATGGTAAGTCATGGTTCGTTATCTTCTTGGTTTTAGAAGATGGTTTAAATTTCCGATTACTTGAGAGAGATTTTTTGAAGGAAATAATAGTTGGTATTCACGGTATGTGGAGGATGGTGATGTACGGGTGTAGAGGTACAGAGGTTCAACAATTTATCTCCAATTGGGAGATTTTGGGTTGTTGAGCTAATTGCTTCACAAAGAGCATGCATTACAAGTGGTTGGTTTACAAAGTAACTAACATCGGTTGGCTAACCGCCATCATCAAAGAGAGAAACCGCCATTGGTCAACAAAGGAACCTCATCATCGGTCGGGAACCAACATCGGTTACCTATGCGTGAAAGTTTATATTTAACTCACAGAATTAGATCTAACTTTAGTTATAAAGTGAATCTAAAGGTTGTAATGCATAGCTATGGTGCCCTAAGTTTGTATATGCATATATAAGCATGAAATCTAGGGTTAGAAGGTTAATTAAGAGAAGGATTGAGTTATATCCTTGATTATCCTAGATTGAGAGGATGAAGAAGAAGAGAAATAAAGAATGGGTTACATGAAGATAGAGATTTCATGGAGAAAAAATGGACATAATGAAATAACAAGTACAATATGGTAGGTACATCTCAATGGTGAGAAGAGGGTAACATCTTCTATTGTATTTCCTTTGTATAGTTATTGTCTCATTGTAATGGCTTGCATAGTATGCAAATCACATAGAGTTTCTTCTTGTAGATCCACATGTTGGTGAGATCTTGTATTGTAGATCCATGAGATCATGATGTATTGTTGATCCATGTAGATCTAGTCTTATATTGTTAGATCCATAGGTTGTTGTGAGATCTTGTATTCATAGATCCATGAGATCATGTTGTATTGATGATCCATGTAGATCTAGATATTGTAGAGGAGGTTGTCTTCATGTTTGCATAGGTTGATGCAATGATGGAGAGACAAACTTACTTCTTGGTGCACAATTATAGTTGCACATATGGTAGACCCATGTGAGAGGTCTTGTTGCAAATCCACAGAGAGCTTGGTGTAGTTCTAGAGATGTAGTAGTTCCTGGTTATGTGAGATCTGTTGGTGGTTTGGAGGCATGATTGTAGTGCACTCATGGAGATCTTTTAGAGATCTGGAAGAGGAGATACTCTTGGAGAGATGCATTGTACTCTTGTGGGAAGAGTTGGTTTGTACTCTTGTTCATTATTATATATATGAGATCTCTATCTTTGGTGGATGTAGCCCACATTGGGTGAACCACGGTACATGTTGTGTTATGTGTGTGTACTTTGTTTTGATTTGGATTTATCTAGTTTACACTTCCACTGTTGTAGATTTTGGGGAATTATTTCCATTTCCACAATCTTAATTCCCAACACAGAGCCTACCCTGAAGCAAAATCCCTGTGACAAATTGAACATTCATGGACCTTATTCTTTTTAATGGAAGAAGCAATAGTGGGTTGAATTGTTGTTTTCCCACTTTCTCTCTTACTTCATCATGGGAAGCTTTGCTTTGTTCCTTGTGAGAGGGATTTTTGGGTTACTGAGAATCTGTTGATCTAGTAATCGAGAAGGTATTTCCAAGTGGTGGGAATAAACACCTAGATGTTGTAGCCACGGCAAAAAAAGCAAGCGATGGTTGGTGCAGTGGAGAAGCCGGAACTTGGAAAGCAACTGCAAAGAACTTTACCCAAAATATGAATTCCATGTACATAGTTAGTACCTCAAGTTGTCGATCCAAAAAAATTGGTAATCGAAATATCAAATCTAAAAACAACTCTAAACAAACAAGAATGTCGAAATCGCCAAAATCAAAATTAATCACCATTAAAAAACATCCAAAAGGCCGTCAAATTTAACATAGTCGCCAAAACGACCGGAAGGGCCTTACCGATAGGGCAACGCCTTTGGCGTAACTAGCAAAAGCATCCATATGTGCTTGTGAAAGGTCGATAGGCATATTTAATATAGATTTATGTTCTTTAAAATGTTTTAAAATGATACTCTTTAAGAATTCAATTTAATTTTAGAGTAAATAAATTTCCACGTACAATAGTATTAGTTACTGTAGTTGTCAATTTCACATTATTGTATTACAAAGTATTCTCCAAGAAAACAAAAAATTAAATATTGATCATACTAATGGAAAACATTTATGGTAATTCGGACCACCATATATTTTCCATGTTAAAAATCTTATTGTATTTGAGCATTCAAGCTAATTTAATATGTTTATATGAGTAGTTCTTAATTTAATGACATTCTCTCTCATGTAAAATATAATGAAGATGAAATAACAAAGGTAAGTCATGAGGATATACCACATTTAGCGGGAAAATATCAAATCAATGCAGACTCCAAAGGACAAAAGATACCCTGATTATCCATCAAAAATAAAGGCACATATGTTATTTGTGTTAATTTTTTAATGAAGATACCTCCCATGTCAAATGTTAAGGAAGAGTTAACATTGCTTATCAAAAGTAAAGGAAAAGGTGTATATGATGATTGTGTTGTTATTGACATTCTTGGAGTGCTCTGTGTTTTGGAATTATTCTTCAAATTTCCTAATAATTGCATTATGTGACTACATGGATGCATTCTTCAAACCCCAATGACATTCTTCAACTTTTTTTTCAAGACATTCTTCAAATTAATAGTGTAATTGATGCTTCTTATTCTAAATTTAAATGGGCAACATTAAAATTGTACTCTTTTAGTCAAATATTTTTACAATGTTATATTACATTAGAACAATTTTCCATTATTTGTCTGCAATATCTCTCTTGCACTACTCCTCTGTAATATTACACCCAAACTCACACCTCATTCCTCTTTTTCCTTTGCTACTCTTTCGAGTTATACTCCAAATTATTCATCCTCATCTTCTTCTTCTTGTTATTATTATTACCCTCGAGACGATCCTTTGTTCCCGACCTTGTTACTATTGCAACAAAGTGTGGCAAGGAGGAGGATCCACACAAAGGAGCACGGTTATTATCATCTCTCTCTCTCTCTCTCTCTCTCTCTCTCTCTCTCTCTCTCTCTCTCTCTCTCTCTCGTGTTATTATTTATCCGGAGTAGAATTGTTCGATTGTAATTTTCTCATACGGCGAAACACTTGTGCCACCTATTGTTTTATGTTTTCCCCCTTGGTTAAATAAAATCAAGTCACAAGTCTCTGTCCTATAGGACTCGGAATTAGTGTAAATAGCCTACCCGGTTCTCATATTCCAGTATCTCTCTCTCTCTCTCTCTCTCTCTCTCTCTCTCTCTCTCTCTCTCTCTCTCTCTCTCTCCCTCTCTCCCTCTCCCCTCTCCCCCTCTCTCCCTCTCCCTCTCCCTCTCTCCCTCTCTCTCCCTCCCTCTCCCTCTCTCCCTCTCTCCCACTCTCTCCTCTCTCCCTCTCTCTCCCTCTCTCTCTCCTCCCTCTCCCTCCCTCTCCCTCCCTCTCTCCCTCTCTCTCTCTCTCTCTCTCTCTCTCTCTCTCTCTCTCTCTCTCTCTCTCTCTCTCTCTCTCTCTCTCTCTCTCTCTCTCTCTCTCTCTCTCTCTCTCTCTCTCTCTCTCTCTCTCTCTCTCTCTCTCTCTCTCTCTCTCTCTCTCTCTCTCTCTCTCTCTCTCTCTCCTCTCCTCTCCCTCTCCCTCTCCCTCTCCCTCTCCCTCTCCCTCTCCTCTCTCTCTCTCTCTCTCTCTCCCTCCCTCCCTCTCTCTCTCTCTCTCTCTCTCTCTCTCTCTCTCTCTCTCTCTCTCTCTCTCTCTCTCTCTCTCTCTCTCTCTCTCTCTCTCTCTCTCTCTCTCTCTCTCTCTCTCTCTCTCTCTCTCTCTCTCTCTCTCTCTCTCTCTCTCTCTCTCCCCTCCCCTCCCCCTCCCCCAAGCTTTCTCTCTCTCTCTCTCTCTCCTCTCTCTCTCCCTCTCTCCCTCTCCTCTCTCCCTCTCTCCCTCTCTCCCTCTCTCTCTCTCTCTCTCTCCCTCTCTCTCTCTCTCTCTCTCTCTCTCTCTTTATCACGAGTAGAATTGTTCGATTAATTTTTCTCATCATGGCCCGAAACACTTGTGCCGCTACCTATTGTTTTATCTTTAGATTTTTTGTGGTTGTTGTGCAAAGAGTACTACAACAGTAAGCGGAAAGAGCCATCGACAAGGAGGAAGAAAAATTATCAGCATGAGGCTTTCAAAGCACGGGTCGGTCGAGTGGAGTTGTGAACGTGGCGCCTTGTCGGAGCTGTTGTGCAAGGATGAAGAATACGACGTTCTCCTTGGAGAAGAAAACTTCAACCCTGAACTCATTTTCCGTGTAATGGAAACCCTTGTGTTTCTAACACAGGCACCATATTTAGCAGCATTCGCTCCAACGACACTACCTCTGATGTGGATATTGAATATCTTCTCAACGTGACAGACGAAGAGCTTTGCATTCCTTCGAGCCCTAATACTGAGGACGAAGTTATTAACATTAACAACATAATTCCTAAGAATCATATGGATAAATTGATGGAAGAATTCAAAGGAGAAATGATTCTCCATCTCTGTAGTTCTGATCCCGGGTATGCTTTCAAAGAACGGGACGTTGTTCTCCTTAACCGTGACCTTTATCGAGAGTGGCTGGAAATGTCTTTAGACATTGACATTCTTAACGATTCTTCTTCTATTGTAGCAGTGGAGGCAACAGAGAAAGGGTTTGCGCGTTGGTGCCTTTATTGGACGCACATGTTACCTTGTATTAGGCTCGTTTCTTTTTAAAATGAAATTATAAATATTTTAAGACGACTATGAATATGAGAATGAGAGTTACAAAGAAAATTGAGTTATCGGCCAACTAGCAGATTATCTTTTGGCCCTGCATCATCAAACACAATTAGAAGGGGTGGGTATCCAGAGACAATCTCGAAGCAACCTTCTCCCCTTCCTGGTATTCTCAATATGCAAATTATGATAACCCAACAAATCATTAAGCACTTCTTGCTGCAAACATGGTAAATGTGTCTTGCTGACATCACACAAAAAGCAAGATCTTCTGAATTCGGAGCGCTTTGAGTTGTGGAGATGTTTCACCAGGGTTGTCTTGCTCACTTAATTCAGATTGATTGAGGACTTCATTATTGAAATGCTCTGCCGCTGTGTAGCTACATCCAGCGGTTCCGTTCTCACCTCTTTTATCACAACCTCCACAATCCTATCCAAAAACTCACCGAGATCACTGGAACATTTTCAAAAATTCATTAAATATCACTGGAACTAATGGATTCAAAACAGAAACCCTCATGTAAGAGCTTACTCTTTGTCCTTGCAGAAAACCAGGCCAGAAATATTTGAGACTTTGATGATGGCGTTCGTCCATCTCTCCAATTCTTGGGCTTGAACCCTTCCATTGTGAAAGGCACCAGCATAATCTCCCTTGTCTGAATGTTGGATGCCATAGAAAAAGGGGATAATCTTGCCGCCATGATCACAATCCAACATCCACAAGAGCTCATTAAAACACCACGTAGACTCTGAGAAAATGGTGATATGAACGGAGGAACTACTAATGGAGACATTATTGCAGGGGATAAAGAGTCTCACGTCTGCAGTTCGTGCTCATCCAGAAATACACGCAGTTGAGAGTGTGGGTGGCAAGATTTTTCTTTACTCCAGGTCCTCTGTTGTTTATGAAAACATGAAAAGTGGAAATACTTCTTCCATTTCTTCACACAGAAGAGGCAACAAAAATTAAGTGAATCGCCATCTCCCAGAAAAAATGGTTTCCCCGCTTCCTCCTTTTTCAAAAGGGAAATGGTAATTCATTATGAAATTCCTTTGCCTGATTCTTTTAAAAATGAAACATTACCCTATATTAAACCTGTCTCTTTTTAAAATGAAAATATTTTAGGATGCCAATGACGATGAGAATGGCAGTTATAAAGAAAATTGACTTTCGAGACCAAAAATATAAAAAGAATTTCTCCCAACTATAATTTAACAATTTCATTTCCACAAAATGGGAGATAGAAAAAACAAATAATCCAACTACTTATTTTTAAAAGAAAAATGCAAGAACAATTAAAAGAATAAAGGTCAAATGGTATTTTCTAGAATATAATTGTCAAGCTCCAGGTTAAGTAATAGCCATTGGATGAAATCACTCTACACCCTTGATCTAATTTGTTATGGAGCCCTAAATTTCTTTATGTTTATTTCCCTTTCATTTGTATATATATATGATTGCTCAAATATTTTTAACCAAATAAGTTATTTGTTTAACTCATTTAAAATTTCATTTCTTCTCACATATCCATGAATGAAAATAGAAACATATGATTCAAGATGATTAAGTTATATTTGAAAGTCATGAATTTTTTTTTAAAAGTATATGATATGGAAACTAGCATATAGAATTTCTAAACCAGAGACCCTTTTATTTAATAATCCATTAAAGAGAAACAATGCACAATTATCCATGTTTCATATATCATTTTGAAATTTATGGTTTTATAATCAAACTAATAAGCTCACTCTCATTTATTTAACCACATTTTTTTTTTTTTTGTTCATCAATTCTAAAATTATCCTTGTAAAAGAAAAGAAATAATACATAAGTATCTCTTATTTTATAGCTAACTACTAACCACCCCACTTAATGTGTGAGAACTACAAAAGTAAGGACCATGTAATTTACATTCTAATGCATTTCAAACCTATACATTTCATTTTTCTCAAACCAAAAATTATTATCCACTACACAATGAATTACCAAAAATAAAAATAAAAATACAAAAGATCTCTTCTCCCATGCATTCACATGTTCTTTCCTACAAAAGAGAATGATAAGGAAGATTACTATGAAATCTCTAGACTACTTTGCAACCTAATACACGTATTTTTTTTCATAATGTTACAATGAGTTGTACTTAAAATATACCATCATGAAACAAAACTAGCTACATGTCACTTAACATTGGAACTCAAAAATTTAGCATACATTATCAAATTCAAGAGGACAAGCCTCCTAAACAGGGAACACCAAGTCAAAATTTTAAACTTTTTTCCTCCATATTCCCAACCAAATTGCAAGCTCCAAATCCATGGAAAACTCTGCAATGCACACGAGAGAAAAAAGGGCCCAGTTAACCTCCCAACCAAATGGCATCATTACATGTTGTCTCCAAAATGGAGGGCATGCTAGCCTCCCTTCAATCCAATGGTAAAGAGAGGTGGCATGCCTCCAAGTTGCACAAGTTGGGGGAAACAAGAGATTAAAAGCACACTCACACTCCAATAGAGAAAAACCAAAACAAAAGCACAAGTGAAGAAACTCCATGTTTCCTCAAAATGGGGAAGAGGGGAAAGGTGCCCAATGCAAAGCATTTTTAATCCAACTAATCCATAACCACCAAAATTGCCATGTTTCACTCCTTATCACCCCTTCATCCCAAACTCCAAGCCTCCTCCTTGTTAAGGTTTTTAAACCATGAATGGTTTCCTTGACAAGGAAGATGAGATTCAAACCATATGAATACTCATCTTCCTCATCAAACCATATGAGGGGAGGAAAGAATAAAAATACCATCATGGCTTGCCCATCAAGTCATGTGGGTGCAAAGAGGGGTTTCCTCCCTCTTCCCCTACATTCCAAAATCCACCTCAAGTGAGATGGATGGAGAAAAATGAAGGAAAACAAGGTTTACAACAACACCCAACATAACATGAAATCTTAAAGACCAATAATAATCATTTCTTAATGAGAAATATAGCCTAGAAGTAAAATAAGAGGTATGATGGCCTACATCCAAATCCAAACAATCCTACTTCAAACACAAGCCAAACTCTCCAAGCTCGTTACTCCTCTCCAAGTTCTCTCCAAACTCCAAATGTAAAAATGAGACCTAAAAGTTCCTACCCCCTTCTAAGTGGAGGTATAAGAAGGACACTCAAAAGAAACCCTCGACAATTAGAGGGTGACATGTGTCGCCCATCTCATTCTCCAAAACAAGACTCCCACAATTTCCTATCACACAAAAGACAAAAGCCACAATGGAGGAAAATCCCCAAAAATCCAAAATAAAAATAGACTAAATTTACTCCATTTCCAAGGTGGCTCACATAGCACATTTACAATGATGTAGACAAGAGGGGCTCAAATGGGAGGGAAAATCCCATTTGATCCTTGAAAAAGGCCCCCTACCCATAGGTAGGGTCCAAGGGGTCTGTTTTAGTGTAAGTGAGACCCCAACACAAAAAGCAACACTTATAATTACCACTTTTAACCCAAATTCGGGTTTGGGAAAAGTGGCACACAAGGAGAGGTGGTGGGGCCCACCCAAATCATGTTTAAGTGGTCCCACACCTCTAAGAACAAGGTTAACAATAATAAATCACTACTTACACATGTAGGAGCCATTAGGTCCCTAAACTATCTTAGAACAAGGTTTAACAAATTAATACAACATGGGTCAAGAAGGAACCACTAACGATGTCCAAAATAAATACGACATGCCACAAGTCCAAACAAAAATCAAGGAAAGGTGAGGTTTTGGCCCAAATATCCACTTGTGCAAATTGGAGGTGCAAACTTTGAGTCCCTGTGTTCTTCTATGTGAACTCGTAACTCCGCACACTCGATTCATGTGTCATCATACCCGCCGATACAATAAACAAGAGAAACAATACCACATATATCAATAACTAGATCAATTATGAATATTCATTCTAACTAAACAACTAGTATCTGAATGAAATAACTATACTTTAACGACATACATCCATAATAAATCAAAATATAAGATCCATCTAAGTTATTACATGACAACATCCAAATTATCATTATCATCGCTAATATCCAAAATATACAACATAATTAACATACATCCATCATATATTAGATAAAACTAACTACATCACATCCTGCTAGTGTCCATAACCACATAAGTGCAAGAAAACTAGGATGATAAATCATAATACTAGATTGGCACCACGTGCCTCAAACAACACCTATATCAAAAATAATCCATAACGAAACCACATAATATCCAAGTAGTGTTGAATCAATGTATATAGTCTAGTAAATGGAATGAGTCAACAATAAAATGATGCATGAAATAGGTGGGCACTACATATAGTGATGTTTGATGTATTTTAAACATTATGATATATTTGAATTAGTGATTTAGGATCATCTTTGATGATTTTCATGTGCTTAGAGTTAGTTAATCCATCGCCAACCATGTTTTTTTCTTGTTAAAGAATTTTTGCTTTTCGATGTTGATGGTTGTTGACCATGTTTAGAATATATTTTGATCAACCACTTTGCTACAATATATTTCTCAATTTGTGTGCTTTTTTAATGATTTCATCAAAGTATTTGCACAATGTACTTGTAAATGAAAATTTATTTCTTAATTTAATTTACCTATGAAGATGTTAACAAACTACTTCTCATGAATTATGTAAAGAAATTTATTAGTAAAACTTTTTCGCCTTTGCAAAAAGATAAGAAGCTTTCTCAATTTCCTTGTTTGGTGTCGCACAAATATCTAATTGTTTTCATGTTCGATGTTATAGAAGAAATTCCTAATGATTTTTTCTAAGAGATCTATGAAGGTTGTGAGGGGTCCTTAGGTAGGTGTATGAACCAATCTAAAGAATGTCCTCTAAGCTTCATGGGAATAGTCTAATCAAATAGGCATCACTATAAGCCACCTCTTAACAATCCATACTGAGAATTATTTTACATGATCCTTTGGATTTCCATTGCCCCTATACTTCTCAAATTTTGGGGTTCAAAGTATTGCGAGAAAGTAACTCGAAGGATTTCTTTATCGAGTGGATATGGGCACATGTCTTCAAACCTTTATTTCTTGTCACACATCCATGTTTGTGATCCTTGAAGAGTATATTTCATTGTTTTACATTCTCTCGGAAAATGATGAATCAAGTATTGGAGTGGATGGTAGGATGAACTTGGCCTCTGGTTACCCTCGATATAGGTTTTCATGTGATTTATGATGTTTAGATGGATTCTTTTGATGGGGTGACTAGGTAGCATATGGATCTATTTGTGAAGCAAGGGTTACTACTTGTTGGGAGATTTGTCATAGTTGGTCTAGTATGATTTATTTGTGATCTTTCTCCACTTTTCTATCTAAATTAGCTCTTCCATTGACAAATTTGACATGATTAATATTTACAAACTCTATTAGGGGCTCTTCTCATTCAAAGGGATTTTTATAAAGGTAGGATTTTATTGATCAAGGTTCTCTTGGATTATGAGGTTTTTAATATTTTTAGGATTGTAATTGGAAGGTGATTTACCTTTAACACTAATTTATTGAAGTAATTCATCCCTATTATCATAAAGTAATTGATCCAATTGGAATCTACCTGGTTACATCAATAACAAGTCATTAGGACTCCCTTGATTGTAATTTTCAAGATTGACAAGGCCTTCTTCATCACTATCATGAACTCGCTCGATATTCCAAGGATTCTCAAGAGGATCTTCTTGGTGTGTGTTTCGTACCACCCTAATCCTATACCTATTTTCAGGTGCCATTTGTTTTTTCCTTGACTTTACTTAAAATTGCTTATGGTTTGACCTTGGTTTTGGATATATTGGATGTTGGATGATGGGTTAAATTTGTAATTTTTGATAATCTTGATCAAAATATAATTTAATATGAGCTAGCTTAAGTGGTTAAGCATTGATGTTGATTGATTTAAAAGTATGTGATGTTGGTTAGGTATAGGTACCCCTAATTAATTGAAATGTGATCTAAATTTCATAGGATCAATCAAAGAGGTCTTTACTTTGGATTGTTGGATGTTTGATTAGATTAAGATAGTTGATCTCACGTTTCAATCTAGCTTTAAATTATTGGTTTACCGGATTGGAATTTAATCAAGCTTAGTTGGATTTTTAGGGATTGGGGTTGGATTGGATTAATTGGGTTTAGAGTGGAGCATTTGTTTAGATGATGGTTTTAGCAATCTTATATTGTTTGAAGGTATGTTTGGATAAGAGTATATGGTGTTGGATCTTGATTATGTTATTGATGGTTTGTATAAATTGGGAATTTGATGAGGGATGGATAAGGATGATTTTAGATTTGTTTGATTTGATTTTAGTATGAGGTTTACAAACACACGTGTCTCAACAACACACAATTAAGAGAACACAAATCACAAGCCATAATGTTTGTATGAAACAATAAATAATGTGACTAGTAGCCCACAAATCTCACACACGTGAAGTGGTGTTATATTTGGCTCTCAACCCTCACTTCACGTGGCATGTAGTGAGTAATCTTTAGGATTATTGTGTTCCCTTCACTATTAATCATTTTTGGCTAATAGCCCTTAGTCTAGGATTTCTAAGTGCATCTTTATATACATTTCGGTATGTGGGGTTCAAGTCCGTGTTAAGGATGTTTTCTAAGGCTTGGGTATTAAGACGTGGAAGCTCTTCACTTAACGCTACGGTAAAACAAGTTAATGTTTAGCCGTAATGATAGTTGTCCTTGAATTTATATACGTTATCGGAACACACTTATGCCTTAGTGTGTCGTGATGAGATCAATGTCACAATATGTCTAATGACTATTGTAGACATGCAAAATGTCAACATGGTCATTTAGCAAATAATATCCTTACAATAGTATAGTAATCCATTCCCATCATCAACCATATAATAATTAATTATAAAATTAATTAGTTATTATATATACTTCAATTGTTTCCTTTCATGTACCCCATAATCCCATTACATATGTAGAAATATTAATACATCATTAATATTTTATTTACTACATTAATTAATCCTCATTAACTATTTTCTAACAATTTAAAAATACTCACCCACCTACCACCTACTCTATGCCTAGCTTCTCCATCTAATCACCCCACTAAATATAATTAATCTTGCCTAACTATAAGATAAATGACCCTCTAAATCTAGAAGCTTTTATTTCTAGAAGCCTCTCCATTCTTCCCTCCCATTTTCAAATATTCAAATAAATGTGAACTATTCCATTGAATTTTTAATTCAATGGAGAGTTCTCCTAAAATCTAGAATTCTCTAAGTCTAGAGAAATTTCCATTCGCAAGGAATTTCAACCAATGATTTTTGACTCCTCTAGCTATAAATAGAGGTATCACCCTCCATGGCAAGCAACTTAGAATTATTGCAAAATTATGTTGTCAAAATCTCTAAGCATTATAGCAATCTCATAGCATCCAAGTGAGCCAAAATCATCATTTTATCAAGGGGAAGTGCTACCAAAATTAGTCCACAAATCTAAAGCATTCCAAGTACATCCAAGGAGCAAATCATAATCATCAAAGGAGGATTCTACTTGTGGGTAAGTGCGGGTATATTGTCTTCTCCTATTTTTATCACTTTGCTCAATCGAGGTAATTGAACAATTTTTTTAGATATAGGATTGATTTGGTTTGATAGTCATTTCATAAGTGCGTGCTAACACAATTTTTGTTGAAATTTTGGTGCCCACCGTGGGGCTCACCCCCTAGATTTTAGTAGAATTTAGTGGCATTTAACACTAAGAAAAATTGTCTAAATTTCATTAATTTTCATTAAGATTTAACCCAGAAATTTTTTAATTTTTGTGTCTCAATTTTGTTTCAGCGCTTTCAACCTGTAACAATGTGTTCGTGGCCTTTAATAGTGCATATACCTTAAAACACCGCTTCGTACACTCTTTTGACTTTGTATTTACAGGTATATCTTTTAGCGTGTTTGTTTTCTGTAACAATGCATTTGGTATTGTTTCGAGTGGGATTGATTCATGATATAGTGTGTTTACCTCGACATTTTTTTAATGCAAGTGAAGGCTTTTGTTCGTAAAGTTGCGCGTTTGTCACTAGTTTGGCGCGTTTCTAACTAGTTTGGTGCATTTATTGCTGTAATAGCACATTTACCTACTAACATTTTATCTGTGCAGATTGAAACATCTTGTTCACATTGCGAGTTCAGGGCGCATACATCTATACTTCAGCACATTTGTCCTAAAACAACACTTTTGGCCCATGAAATAGTGTGTTTACTCGTAATGTAAAGTAGCGTTTATTTTATTAGTATTTTTGCCTTAATATTAAAAAATAACTCACATATTTTTCTTTCTTGCAGTATTTTCTAGAATCTAACATTATTTTTTTGTAGAAATATTACAGAGACAAGGGGAAACTCTGTTGGTTTTAGCATTTGATAAAAAAATGCCTAACATTTGTGGTTGCAGGGTATTAAGTAAACTAAGACTACTAACCTTTGTTTTGCAGCACGAACAGTCCAAGAGCATTGGGATTTTAATAAAAAACTACTAATCCTTTGTTTTACAGGTCCCCTTATTGAAGACCCCCATCATATAAATTTTAATTTTCATTATTTTGTGTATCTTTTTGTAAGTTCTTGTGTTGCTTGTTTTAAATCCCGAAGACGACGTTGTGTATGCTCTCCTCTCACGTCCTAGGATGATCTTGAGGATAAAAAGCGGTTAGTCTTCCCTCCCTTTTTTCTTTTTTAGGGGGTAACGTGACATGGAAGTGACATCCACGCACTTACCGTAGTCCTAAGGGTCTCATGACCGTGGGATTCATCTCCACGCACGTAGACACACCCTATGTTCCAGTGGGGTATAAAAATTCAAGGAAATTTGTCATTATTTTCTAAGCGCTTTCTTGTTTTAAGAGCGGCGTGAAGTGAGGGGCTTCCACATCCCAAAACCTAGGCCTCAGACATCATCCTTACAACACGGACTTGGGCCCCACATACTGCAAGGTATATCGGGGCTCCCCTAGAGAGCTCGTCAACCTAGACTAGGTAACCCTTTTGGCTGCATATCAAACTATAGTGCAAGGAGGCCGCACTTCCCAAGATCACTCGCTAGTCGATCACACATTGGCACATAAGTGGAGAGCTAGTTTTTGGCACCATTGTCGGTGTGTGGTATTAAAAGTGAGCTATAGTTTGGTTGCAATCCCACTTGACTAGTTAGGGTTGTGCTTGCATGGTTGTACTTGTTTGAGTGTTTTGTCAAAACTAGTAAATAACCCTCACACTAATCCTCATAATTAAATCATACATCTACCATTCACTCATTTTGACCACAACCTTTTAACCTTGATTTTCAGAATACACATCATCGACCTTTGATCATATCCCCCTCATTACGTACTATTAATCACACCTACCACAATAAATCTTCTTTTCACCTAATACATAAATTTTGACCATACCTTATCCCCTTGACATTATACACACACTTTGTAAATAATAAATCAAAATTTTCCACCATAAACTTTAAACATACACTACCATTATGTAAATACTTTTAGTTACACTTTCCACTTTACCAAAAAGATTCAAAAAAATTTAAAAAAAAATCAACATTCCCAGATCCTATTAAGTAAATTTCATAACATCAATCCCACATTATTCACCCTTCACTTACCAAGAAAAAGCACATTAAAAATACAACATAAAAACACTCTTCCATCTTCCAAACAAAAATATTATCCTTCATCATAAACCACATAAGTCATACCATATTAATTACTTGGTGTTTCCTATTGGCATCTCAAAACTAACCTAGGCCTATAAGACTCTAAAAACTTATCCCAATTACATACTTCTTTCATCACAAACTTCGTCATAACCTTATATCCTCATACACATTTATATAAACACTTTCAATCCCAAACACCCCATTTACGATCCCTTTTGATACGACTAACCTAATCTTATTAATCAACATCTTGCTAATAGACAAAATACCCTTATCATCTATCCTATTCTTCTAAGCCCTTATAACAAGGCACATCCTAAGCCCTCTACTAACGAGGAAAATCCTTCTTCTATTCTCCCCTTGAATTTCTTCTGTCCTATAAGCAAGAGTAGATTATTGAGATTATACGTCGATTAACCAAGGAATCGTAACACCTTTTCATCCAACATCCTTCATTTATTCCGAACATCTTCATCTCATCAATACATCTCACTAACATCAGAGTCTAATGGCACCTAGGAGAATAGTAACTCGATCCCAATCCGGAAATGATGAAAAAATAGTCACCACAACATGGAACACGATATATTCAACCACAATTATTATGATGCCAATGCCGAAGAAAATCGACCTAGAGGAGAAGATGAGGAGACCATGGTCAACACTAGCAGTGACGATGACTCAAGTACCTACTTTATAGAGGGAAGAAGAAGAGAAATGTTTAACTATTTCATGGCGGAAATTCCTTTTGATTACACTCATGACCAACTCCAAAGTCTCCTCCAAGATGACAATGATAACATTGGCCAACGACCACCATCCACACACCGTCATAATCTGAATCACCATCGTGTTGTATACGAATAGGATGGTAGAGAGAACAACCCCAACATATCCAAAGAAGTCATATTATCCCAACTACAACAAATGAGTAATCAAATCGCTCAGTTAGCCTCTCAAATTGGCCCACAACCATCCAATGATCATGGATCCCAACATTCTCAACCCAACTTCAACCCACCACCTCTCAATCCTCTAGAACCAACCTTGGAGAAAGAAGTGAAATATATGAAGGAAATGCTTGAGGTTGCCACTCGGCACACTGGGGACGACAATATAAATGCGAGGAACTTTATCCTATCCTTTTGACCTATTGTCATGTAAATGTGTAACAAGGAAATTAACAATTTCCAAGCATGACAATTATACACCTATGTTAATTTTTTCAAGTCTTACCATTCCAAGCACAACCCGAGTACGCGGTCGGTCAGTGACCTCCCAATTAATGTTATCTCATCCCCTAGGTGATTTAGGAAATTCCATTCATTCCCCCTAGGTGATTTTAGGAGTTCATTAAAAGTTGCAAGCTTCAGGAAGTTGTGGGAAGGGCTATCACTGGCTTTCCTAAGAATGGAGCAACCCCATGGAGAGGAGCAGAAAAGCCAAATCAGACACGGAGGTGATTCAAAGGCCTTGGGACATCATGGAATTGATTTAGAAAGATTCAGGAAGGACTTGGAGAAGTTGGGGCAGTTTCACCAAAATTAGGGTTCACAGGCCTAGGCAGTGCACAAGCCAAAAATGTTATTGAGCTTTGGAAGGTGATTCGGAGCTCCAGATGGAGTTAGGAGAAAATGAAACATTATAGGAAATGGAATTCCAAGACCTATAAGATGGTGAAATTAGTTTTTTCACAACACTTTGGTGCAATGGTTTGCAAGCAGTTTTTCTCATGTATAGGTGGAGTACCAGATAAAAAATCCAAATTTTCAGGGATCAAATGGATGAATCAAGAAATTAAACTCACACCATTAGATTCAAAATTCCATTTCCAGTAAACATCATATAAAATATCATCAAAAGAGGCCATCAGGAGCTCAAGATATTGTCGTCGCAAGTTGTCCTCAAGGTTCGGGAATTAGTCAAATTCTCAACTCTAGAAGCCTGGTGGAATTTTGTGTTCCTCACATCCCTCAAGGTCAATGACATCAAGGTTTGTAAAATTTTCCCATCCATAATGAATCCCTCTTGACCCACATATGACCTCTAGGATCGTCGGTTCAGCCCCAAGTGTTTGCGGGAGCTCAAACCTTCATCGTTGGATCGCTGCCACGTGTCATCACCTGGAGCATCATGGAATTTGATGTCCCTCATGTCCCTTTGAGGTGAGGGACATCAAACATGGAAAAATGTGCCCATCCCCTAAGGATACTCCTATTCACTCATGTGACCTCTTCAAGAGAAAATTTCCAGCCCCCAGGTGCTTGTCAAGCCTCCATTCTCAATCGTCAAATCTTCGCCACGTGTCATCACCTTACTCGCCATGGAATTTGATGTCCCTCACGTCCCTTTGAGGTGAGGGACATAAAACATGAAAAAATGTGCCCCACCCTTTTTGTGCATTCTTTTTGAATAATTTAAATTTGGCACTTAGCCATCCCCCATTTCTTCTTCACAACTTCATACCTTGTCATGGCTTTGTTCATGATTGTCCAGACACCCGGTCCACCATTGTTGCTCCAAACTAGCTCTGCCATGGACACAAAAAGAATCCACTCCATGAAAATTCATAGGTCTTGTTAGTGCAGAATCAAGACACCTCGAATGGCCCGGGTGTGAAGTGGGGCATTCGGTGTGATTGCACAACATGGGACCATCTCTCAAGCTATGGGACTTACAAAACTTGAGATGGACCTCGGAGAAAGTCGGTTCTTGCTTCCTAATCTACCTACCACAAGCTACTCCAGTGCAAGGTAGAACCTATTCTATCCTAATCTAACCATTCCAAGGGGACAAAGAGAGAGAGAGAGAGAGAGGGTGAAAGAGCCTACACTAAGTGGTGATACACTAGAAAAGGAAGTGGTTGAATCACAGACCCGACCGCCTGAAGTGGAGAGAGGTGAGCAGAGGAGAGGGTGGACAAGATGCACCACATACCAAAGATAGATTTCACATAGACACCACTTGAAACCCATTAAGCACAGCTCTTAGGACCTACAATGAACACATAGAGTATGCACATAATACCCTACAATTATGAGAGGTAAGAAGAGACAACAAAATAAGCCAAGGATGGACAGATGCATCACAAAACAGATTCTATTGCTCCAAAATGTTACACAGTACATCATCAGTGGGCAAGAGGCAAGAAAATGCCATTACAGATCCATGGGAGGAGGCTTAGACTTTGCGTTCTACCCTAAGGAAGAAAGAGAGAGGGGGGCAGTGGAGAAACAACGACCAACCTTTTGAATATGCCCCTCTGTTACAATATATAGGAAGAATAAGAGAGAGAGGAGGGAAAATTTTGAATCCTGCTTTCAAAGCTCAACCACTAACAATCAATGCCTTTCTCAAATCCACCCCAAATCTGTCATGTCTAGTTCCCTGGCAGATCAAATTGAATCAGATCTAGTAGTTGGAGAAATCGGGCTCTGTATTAATGGCCTGGAAGACGTTTTCCCATTTTTCACCCACCAAATCCTATTAAGAATGATATGGTATGTTTCCATTACGTATAGGGTGTCGAGACGTTTCAAAAGTCCTCTCCGCCCAAACCGAGTCTCATTCAAAAGATATGGCCATTTGAATATTTGGGTGGTGGGCGTACAATATTTTAAAGAGTTTGTCGTGCATCGGGTCCACGTGGCGACCTTACGCACCTAGAGATTTAGCCCCTACCTTTCGCTTTTGAAATTGCATCTAATCGACATGTGGTGGCTTCCACGAGCTCCTTGGACTTTTTGTATTTTTCTTGAGTCCCTTTGCTTGGCGGGGTCAAAGTCTGACCCTAGACACATGGCGCCATGGCGCTTGTTTGGAAACCCGCCCCAAATTTTACCTATGAAATAGTGTCATGTTGACACTTGGCTCCCTTTGTTGGCCTGTCTCAATGCTTTGACTATTCAACCCGACCATGTCCCTTTACGAAACTAGATGTGTGGAGGCCTTCGCAGGCTCTTGGACTTTTCAACGGCTTCTCTTACCTTTTCGGGCCCTGAACACATGGTAAACTAGCGCTCGTTATCCATACTTAGTTGTTTTTTGGGCTCATTCTGTCCTATTTTTTCAACTTAGACTACGTGGCGAGCCCGCGCTCATTTGGGTCTCCACTTTTGGATTTACCTTTAGGGATGCGCCAAGCTAACGCGTGGCGGCTTCCGCTAGAATTTCTATACTTAGTCTTTTTGAGGCCTGCCATGTCCGCCTTTTGACTTTTATTTGTTGACTCAGCCTCCTCTTTGGGTCTAGGATAGGTGGGGGCCTAGCACTTGTTCAATTCCCCCATTTTGGATTCAATCTTTGGAGGTGCACCGCTTGGACACTTGGCAAGCATCTGTTGTCTCCTCCATACTTAGTCATTTTTTGGGCTCGTTCTAAATTGTTTTAGAGCCGAAGACTTCGAACCTTCATTGTTCCTTCTCTTTTGAGCTTCTAGCTTCTTTGACACTGCCTCCTCCTTCCCCGACCTTGTTATTCCATTTCGAACCCGCTTGTAATCTATTTTTTGGATTTGAAGCACGAGTTCGCTCGAAAGAGTCATTTCTTGAATTTCTTCTTGCACGAGGTTGGTTGATCTTTCGCAGGCCCCGCCACTCCATTATAGAGTCCCTCTGCAACCTGTTTGTAGGATTTGAATGTGATTTCTTTGGCTTCTTCTTGTGCGGGGTTGTGGCTAATCAATTTTGTCAGGGTCAAAATATGGATAACAATTTGGCGGCTCATGAGGGGTATCTGCCTGCTAGATGAGAGGACCAGTTGCCTTGTTATATCCATTGGGTATGGAGTCGAGAATGACGGCCTGATACTGATCCTTTATTGAAATGGAATCCCTAACTACTTGCACTTTCTATCTTCTGCCTAACCCTGAGCCTACCCACGCATCTGCACTCTCAATTTTCATAAGAAAATCTTGGAAATGAAGTTTCTAAGAGTAGAAAATTGTTTTGACCGGGGCTTTCATTTGTCCCTAAAATGGACTATAGGCATGCTAAACTACATGGTGATACAACCTCAGAGCAACAAAACACAACAACATGCACTATGTACAAAGATCAAATCATACATGCCTCAAATGAGACATGCAGAGTGTGCAAGAGCACTTCTTTTTGAAAGAAAATCTACTCCTACTCCTAAACTAATTAGAGAGAAAAGGGACTCAAACAAATCTTGCAACTAACAGGAGAAGTAGCTTCCCTTTCTCAAGAGGGGCAGCCATGCAAATGATTTGACACTGAATATGGCTTCCTATATGAGTGAAAAACTGACAATAAGTTAGTCCTCCACCCAGATCATCAAGGTGTCACGATGAAACAAGATAGATGACTCTTTTAGTTTCTCTTCGTCTTGGATTTGATCAAGAGGTATTGCAGTTGATCCTTGGTACTTTGGAGCTCATCCTCATGCTTAGAAGCAAGCATGACTGGTTGTGGCTTTTCCTTGGCTCCAATGAAGCCAAGTACCTAATTGGGCATGGTCTAATCCTTTGGATGTGCCCATTATTTTGATTCTTAACTCCAAAAATGGAGTCTTCTTTTGGACCTTCTTCGATGGATGGTGTGAGAGGGATGATGAAATCCTCTTGCCTTTTCTATTCCTTTTCTTGTGAAGAACATGGAAGACTCATATCTTCCAACTTTGGTTCCAGAGGGCCATTATGAGACATATGTTGCTTGCCTTGAATGCTCTCCTCCATGGCAGCAGGCTCATGTGCTTGAAAGGTGAATGATGGAGGAGTAAATGATGTAATTTCCATGGGCTCTTCTTCATCAAAGAAATCCTCCAAGTCAGATAGATAATCTATCTCCTAGTTGTCCTATTGCATATGCTTGACCTCCTTCATGGTATCCTCGTGATCTGCAGAACTTTCTCGCCATGGTTCTCTTCATCCTCCAACATAAATTTTGAAAGCTCAAACTTTTCTTCAACATCGAGAGATTGAAGGGGATGAAGTGGGAGGAAGAACTAAAGTTCCTTTATAGCTTGCTCCTCACTTGGAGCCTCTAGAACTATATGGTCCTCCTTCATCATGGGTTCATCAATCAAATCAGGCCCTTGAAATGAAAGTAAAGAATCTCCAATGATGCTTTCTTCATTGAGTGGCTTTAACACTGATTTGATCTCTCCCAGCTGCTCCTCTTCAATGGGGCTTGGAGCTGATTGTTCCTCTTCTTTAATTGGTTGTGTAGCTTGGATTAGATCAGCATTCTCTTCAGACAGAGTGCCATTAGGGACATTGTATTCAAGAGAAAATAGACTGCTGATCTTCTTCTTCTTGTTTTTGTTCCTTCTTTCTGCAAACTCAGCCTCAGCCACCACTGGCTCTTCAACCTTGACCTCCTCTATTGGCTTGACCATCAAGGGGATCTTTGTAAACCTAAATTTAGCATCCAAACTCTTCATATTTTCTAGCATTTCTTCTTTGTTGAGTTCTTTTGCTTGATTTTCTCCTTGGTTGGTTTTTGGAGTCTCTTCCCAACATGGAATTGGGAAAGCAAGAGGAGTGATAGGTTGGGGTTCAACCAGTTTACAATTGTTTGTGGTAGGGAGGGAAGTGGAACTTCTTGCTTATTTGGAGGGGATGACTATTTGGAAGGGAAAAGGACATAGGAACTGAGGTGTGATGGGAGATCAAGAGATGGAGAAAAGAAACCAATACTTGGGGCAGGAAGTGAAGGGCTTGACTCATAACACTGCTAAAATGATAAAGATTGAGGATGAGAAAATGAAGAGCTAGGAAGTGGTGGACTTACCCATTGACAAGGTTGTCTTGTGTCCAACTCATAGGCCTCAATCTCCTCAATCCACTGTGTAAGTTGAGGCAACATTCCAAACATGAAGTCCAGCTTCTCCAGGGTTGTAATGTCTTGGAAAAGGGCCTTCCCATGGACAAGGTTCCCTACAACAAATCTTGAATGCCTTCATTTGTGTTATGGCCCTTGACTAAACCATGCCAACCTCCATTTTTTGAATCTTCTCCAGAAGATTAGCATTCTCCATGTAGTTATCACCATTGTATGTGTCCCCTTGTTCTTGATAAGCTCCATAGCCAAACTGGTTTTGACTCTACTCATATGGGTAAGCATAATGGTTTTGGATTTGATCATACTTCTAATCTGGAGGAGTTTGAAAATACATTGGAGGTTGGATGCACTGTTGCAAGTGTGAGTTCCATGAGGGGAATGAATTCATGATTGCACAACTTCATGGAATGGGAGAAAATGAAAGAGATGGAAGAAGAAAATACATAAAAATAAGTGGAAATGGACGGAAAAAGTTTACAACTCGGAGAATGGGTTATTGACCAGATGGAGTCACCATATGTGCTTGCATGTGCCTCAAAAGGCTGAATTTAACAGGAACACACCAACTTGCTAAATGAAGTGGTAAGGTGCTTCAGACTGTCCCACTGAGCATGCCAAAATTGTTAGTGTGGTCACACGGTGGCTTATGATTTGCTATTCTAATGAGACAACTTTAGAAAGATGGAAAATCCAACCTCAGTGTCCCACCAAGTGTGTGCAAAACTATTAGTGCGATGCATGCACGGTGGCTTATGATTTGCTGTTGTAATGAGAAAACATTGGAAAGATGGAAAATCTAACCTCAGTGTCCCACCGGGCATGCCAAAACTATTAGTGTAGAATCATAGCACCCTTGAATGGCCTGGGTGTGAAGTGGGGCATTCGGTGTGATTGCACAACATGGGACCATCTCTCAAGTTGTGGGACTTGCAAAACTTAAGATGGACCTCTGGAGAAAGTCGGTTTTTGCTTCCTAATCTACCTGCCACAAGCTACTCGGTGTTTGGGCAGAACCTATTCTATCCTAATCTAACCATTCCAAGGGGAGAGAGAGAGAGAGAGGGTGAAAGAGCCTACACTAAGCGGTGATACACTAGAAAAGGAAGTGGTTGAATCACAGACCCGACCGCTGAAGTGGAGAGAGGTGAGCAAAGGAGAGGGTGGACAAGATGCACCACAGACCAAAGATAGATTTCACACAGACACCACTTTGAAACCCATTAAGCATAGCTCCTAGGACCTGCAACAAACATCAGAGTATGCACAGAATACCTTGCAACGATGAGAGGTAAGAAGAGACAACAAAATAAGCCAAGGATGGATAGATGCATCACGAAACAGATTCTATTGCTCCAAAATGTTACACAGTACATCATCAGTGGGCAAGAGGCAAGAAAACACCATTACAGAGCCATGGGAGGAGGCTTAGACTCCACATTCTACCCTAAGGAAGAAAGAGAGAGGGGGCGGTGAAGAAACAATAACCAACCTTTTAAATATGCCCCTCTGTTACAATATATAGGAAGAATAAGAGAGAGAGGAGGGAAAAATTTGAATCCTACTTCAAATCTCAACCACTATCAATCAATTCCTTTCTCAAATCCACCCCAAATCTGTCATGTTTGGTTACCCAACGGATCAAATTGAATCAGTCTAGTAGTTGGAGAAATCAAGCTCTATATTAATGGCCTGGAAGACGTTTTCTCATTTTCACCCACCAAAGCCTTTTAAGAATGATATTTTATGTTTCCATGGCATAGAGGGTGTCGATAAGTTTCCAAAAAGTCCTCTCCCACCCAAATCTGAGTCTCCAGTCAAAAGATATGGCCATTTGAATATTTGGGTCATGGCGCGCAATATTTTAAAGAGTTTGTCGTATCGGGTCCACATGGCGGCCTTGTGCACCTAGAGATTCGGCCCCTACCTTTCACTTTTAAATCATCTGAAATAACACATGGCAGCTTTCCGAGCTCCATGGGCTTCTTTGTATTTTTCTTGAGTCTCTTTGTTTGGCAGGCCAAAGTTTGACCCTAGACACGTGGCGGCTTGGCGCTTGTTTGGAAACCCGCCCCAAATTTTACCTATGAAATAGCATCGTGTTGACACTTCACTCCCTCCACTGGCCTATCTAAAATCTTTGACTATTCAACTCAACCCTATCCCTTTACGAAACCGGATGCGTGGAGGCCTTTGCAGGCTCTTGGACTTTTCAACAACTTCTCTTACCTTTTTGAGCCCTGAACACGTGGCGAGCTAGTGCTCATTCTCCATACTTAGTTTTTTTTTGGGCTTGTTTCGTCCTATTTTTTCAACTTGGACATGTGGCCAACTCTGCACTCATATGGGTCTCCACTTTTGGATTTACCTTTGGGGATGTGCCAAGCTGACGCATGGTAGCTTCCACTAGCATTTCTATACTTAGTCTTTTTAGGCCCGCCTTGTCCGCCTTTTGACTTTTACGCTGACTCTGCCTCCTCTTTGGGTCTAGGACATGTGGGGGCCTAGCACTTATTCGAGTCCCCCTTTTTGGATTCAATCTTTGGAGGTGTGCCACTTGGACACTTGGTAGCGTCCGTTGTCTCCTCCATACTTAGTCAATTTTTGGGCTCATTCTGAACCATTTCAGAGCCCGAAGACTTCGAACCTTCATCGTTCCTTCTCTTTTGAGCTTCTAGCTTCTTTGACACTATCTCCTCCTTCCCCAACCTTGCTATTCCATTTTCAAACATGCCTGTAACCTGTTTGCAAGATTTGAAGCACGGGTTCCCTCGACAGAGTCATTTCTTGAATTTCTTCTTGCACGGGGTCGTTTGATCTTCGCAGGGCCCGCCACTCCATTGTAGAGTCCTCCGCCACCTAATTGTAGGATCTCGAATGTGTTCTCTAGCTTCTTCTTGTGCAAGGTCGTGGCTGATCAAATTTTTCTGGGTCAAAATATGGATATCAGGTCTCAGAGAAAAAATGGGTTGAAAATGAGAAACGACAGAGAAATGAAGAAAAACGAAGATTTTTCGCCAGATAACCACAAAGTCACCGAATCGAAAAATCCTCATATCTTGCAAAATACAAGTCGATTGAGGTGTCATCTTTTCTCAGACTTCCACATTTTTCAAGATGATCAAGATACAACAAACGGGAGGTCAAATGGTTCCCTAAAACATTTGTTCCAACAAAATCCCCATTTCGTGCACCGGCTCACATTTGTCGGATTTCCCATCAATCCAGTAATGGAAACAAGCTAAAAACTTGCACACAGACTCCAAATGGAAAACCTATTGCAATGGAGTTGTTTTTGTTGTGAACAAAGACAAAAACCAGACTGTAAATTTCGATCTCCATTAATGGCCACCATGGCAGCTTCGTGTTTGAAGCCATTATCGAGGTGAAAATTTAAATTTTATTTCCAAGCATTCTAGTGGGTGAAATCAAGTGAAATTCGGAGGACATGACCGTGACAACGAGCTAAGTCTAGAAAAATATGTTCCGTCACAAACCGAGCAGTGGAAGTCCACTTTCTAAAAATAGTAAGTTTTCCTATACAGACTCACTATGTTTGGAAAGTTGTCATCAAAAGTGGTTATGGCAAAGGTAGTGTGTACTGAAGATCACCAGGAAGCCAGAATGATTGTCAGAGCATAAAATAGTGAAAATGACCACTTACTAAAAATAGTAAGCTCTCTATATGGGTGCTTACTAAAAATAGTAAGTCAACCCAAGAAGTGGCCGAGGCAAAGGTAGTGTGTAGTGAAGATCATCAGGAAGCCAATATGATTGTCCGGAGCATAAAATAATGAAAATGACCACTTACTAAAAATAGTAAGCTCTCTGTATGGGTGCTTACTAAAAATAGTAAGTCAACCCAAGAAGTGGCCGAGGCAAAGGTAGTGTGCACAGGATTGAATGAAGAACTTCATCACATCAAGATGGTCAAGAAGAAGAAAGAATCACCTCTTACTATAAATAGTAAGTCTCCCATGTGGGTACTCGCTATCAATGGTAAGTCATACTCAAGGGGTAGTTTTGGAACAATGGGACATAGAGGGATGATCATTCAAGTCAATACCATCATTCGGATCATCCATGGGCATTGCTCATAGGAATTCGAGACTCATCTCAAAGAATTCAACAGTATCTCCCGACACTCACTTCATGGCTCGAGTTGCAAGAGTATCTTGTGTGGGGTGGAAGTTGTGGTCATCGGTAGAACCATTCAGCAGTGTTTTTAAACACTCATTCCAAAGCATCTATGAGCTAATTTGAAGGAGTTTCACATGAGTTTGAAGATTTAGAGTTTCATCGCATTAGGGCTTTCCATCAACGAGGATCATCGGAATTCATCAAGGGCAACATCTTCTTCTTTCTCTCTCTCTCTTCTCCCCCAACTTTTTCTCTCTTCTCAATGTTCTAATTTTGTGTTGGGGTTGCACTTTTTCATATGTCTTAATGTTTCTAATGTAATAAGTCACCTTTATGTTATAAAAAGGGACTTAAAAGTTTCCTAGGAAGTTGAAAAGTTTTAAGTTGTGCGAGGACATATGAAAAGGCATTGGGGGTAGATGATGAGTCACCTCTCATTCTATAAATTGTAAATCCATTCCCATTTCAAAGGGTTGGTGATTGATTTTGTAAACTCAAGAGTGTATTGTACTTTGAGAGAACAAAGGAGATAGCCATTTTCTTCCATTTTCCCCCTCACTAGTTTTCCTCCATTCCCACACTATGTACAACTTTTGTTTAAGCAATCAATACAAGAAGGAGTTTCTAGCTTTCTTTGACTAAGGGGTTTCTTGATACTTTGTGATCAATAAATTCTATTTGGTCTTGTTGCTATTTGTAGAGTTGTTTCTTCCCATAAATGCATGTGTTGAAATTTCTAACTAGTGTGTGCAGGAATATGATTTTCTACCTACAACATTAGTTCTCCCATCTCATTTCTCACTCCCCTTTCCCTCTCTTCAAGACAAAGTCTTCCCTAGCAAGAGATTGCTAGCTTTTTCATAAGGTCTAGTGGAGTGCCCTTGTTGGATCCCAACCATAAGGCACCCTGAGAAAATCACTTTTTTCACTCATGCATGCATATATGGAAGTTACACCGGTTAAGTAGAGGGACTTAGACTCCCAGAGCGTTGGCAAAGAACCCAAATTTTTCCCCAAAAAATTTTCTCGCCAACATTTTTTGGCACCCACCGTGGGGAAGATTTAGCAAGCATCTGCACCCAAAATATGACCGCAAGGTCCCAAAAAAAAAAAAAAAAATCAAATATTTAAAAAAAAAAAAAAAAGTTCATGGAAATCCATTGTTGAAAGATACACTATCAATTCTGCACGTGACCCTTCATATTCCACAAGTGTCTTTTCATATTCCCACTTTGTAAGAGTTTCCAAAAGTTGGCTGAAGGAAGATACACTAGGTTGAGCAAGGTCGAGAGGTATTGTTGATTCCAATTTTGAGGCTTTGCAAAATCAGCAAGAACGAATTAGAGATAATCCATACTTCTTCTCTCAAGCCTCCTCTCCATCTGGTCTTCAAGTAGTTCACCTGGAAATCCTATCCAAACTCTTGTTGATACTCCCCCTTCAAATTCTCCCATTTTTCAACCACCATTGAGCATTGAGTTCAAGAAGAAGAAGAATTTGAAGAAGAATTTGTAGAAGAAAGAGTGAAAAGAAGCAAAAACAAAAATGGAAGATGAAGTAGAAAGACCTCAACCCATTGTTCCATGGGGAAGAAATACAGGCCACTTTCTCTTGAACCACCTCTTCATGACCTACCAACAAGTTCCCGTAAGAACTTTCCAAAGTTCAAAGGTGATGGCACACAACATCCTGAAGAACACATCATTTGCTTTCATGACATCATGTGGAATTCTTGGTGTCCAACATGAAGATGTTGTTGTAAGATTGTTCATGGAATCTCTCCAAGAAAAAAATAGCAAAATGGTTCTACCTCACCTCCCGATCCATCACTTGTTGGAATGACATCAAGAATTACCTTTGAGGAAAGATTTAAATCAACTGAAGACTATCAAGACCTCTTGGTGTAGTTGGCTCAAATGAAGAAAGGAGAAAGTGAAACTATGAGAGACTTCATGGCTCATTTCAACCGGTTGCTTCATAGGATACCGGAAGAAGATTCACCATCTAAAAATAATGTCAAGAGATTCTTTATTAGTGCTCAATCACCGGAGGTGGGATTTTTCCTATGAAGAGTTCAACCGAGGGATATTGTAGAAGCAAAATATTGGCCATTGAACTTGATGATGATCTCATCCTATCTGGAAAGATCAAGAATCCCTCAAAGGGTAAAGCTCAACATCCTGGAGATGAAAGAACCGATCCTTTTTTTTAAAAATGGAAAATGAAATGGCATCGTTGAGGAGGGAAATATTTGAATGAGTTTCTTCTCAAAGAAGCAAATGGAAATCAGATTGCAGGAGCACCCCAAAGGCTTTCCTTGGAGGCCCCACCTATCAATGCAAATTGTAGGAGTAAGGAAAATGAAGAGGAGCTTGAACAAGAAAGTGAAGGTGGTGATTTCCTAGAAAGTGATGAGTTTGAGAATGATACACAAATCAGATTCTATGAATATTTTGGAGGTGATGAAGATGATGAAGAAGATGCACCTAGCTTCTCATGTGTGGTATTCACTCATTCTCAGTATGAGAAAGGGGATCTTCCTCCTCTGTTGTTGCAAAGAAAAATAAGACTGAAGATCCTCCTGTGGTGACTCACAAAACAAAATAATAGTCGAGGATCTCACTCCCACCCTCCATGGAGTCTCGCATTGTTGAAGCCTGATCTATAGAAAATAAGAAGTCTCCAAGCAATTCCAAGTAAGTCTTCTGATGCCTCTTCTAATTCTAAATCTAAATCTTCTCCTATAAAATCTAGTACTTTGAAAGCTCCTAGTGTACCTTTCAAGATCCCCTATGTTCCCAAAAATATACTCCTGCTTCCAAACCTATCCTAAATCCAAAATCAGTCCCTTCATCACCCTTCCCCGCATATCTCTCCTTTTGACTTCATAGAATATGTGAACAAAGCCAAAGTAGATTACTGAAACCGAATATTTGTGGACTCACCCTGAAACAATTTGAGAGATTTATTCAATACATCAGGAGTGGTATTTTAACACCCAATATTGTAGCTCCTAGTTCTAAAGGAATACTACCAAACCCACCTACACCTCCATCATAGAACATGCTTTCTTTGAGTGCATCCAAGACTGATAAGGTTGAACCTTTCTATGTCTCTCTTCTTGTTGGAGATTATGTATTGAACAATTGCATAATAGATTTTGGTGCCTCTGATAATGTAATGCTTTAAAGGTCGCCAAGGCTCTCAAACTCACCATGACTCCACCCGGTGGCTCTTGTTACTCCTAGAGTCAAAAGAGGTCTCACTTGTAGGGAAGGTCAAAGATGCATAGGTGGCTCTGCCAGATTTCTAGACAAGAAAATTTTAGTGATGATTTTGGTAGCAAAGACAT
Organism: Taxus wallichiana var. yunnanensis; assembly: GCA_018340775.1. Lineage (NCBI taxonomy): Eukaryota > Viridiplantae > Streptophyta > Pinopsida > Cupressales > Taxaceae > Taxus > Taxus wallichiana. The sequence goes on from CM031233.1 coordinate 364,808,185, forward strand.
TCCACTTCATTTGGAATGTTACTAAGTCAAAGCTTCTACCAAGACTTGGGGGGTAAAATTTAGATGAATTGGTCATCCACAACCATACCAGTGAAGGGAGACATGGAGAAATTTCTTCCAGAGAAGAAGATGAGGTACACATGGTGTGAAATTCTTGGAAGCCAGAAACCAACATCTTGTATCAAGATACAGTGGATGAATCACTTTGTGACAACCGAGGAGGAAGAGGATATTCCCATCTTGATAGGGCCAGACATGCCTTCCCAGAGAGGCATGGACCTTGAAGAAGCATTGAGGAGATTTGAGTTACAAGAGGGAAGCCCCGAATTTCTAGATGATGCAAACCATGAAGAAGAGGAAATGGTTCTTGATGATTTTCAAACAGAAAAATCAGCTTATGTGCTTATCCATGATGAGAGAGATATTCTCATTCCCATTGAAGATGAGGACTCCCTTGATCATGTCACCCAGGAAGAGACCAAGCCAGTCTACAATGAGCCCTCAAATAGTGGGAAAGAACCATCTGTACAAGAACTACTAAGAGCCGTGGAAGAAACAAAAGACCCTGAGCTCAAGTCTCGAACTCCTGATGCAAGCCATGAATCTTCAAGACAAGTGTGAATCTGATTTGAAATCCTTAACCAAGTGTGAAGGTTGGCCATGTTGAAACAAAGCAAGATGAGAAATATAATGCCCCTCCTGAGCCAATGGTTGATGGATGCAATGATGAAATCGAGGTATTTTCTTTCCCATTTGAAGAGGAAGACTCTTTCCATGATGAAGAAATTGAAGCAAGGAGTTTTGAGGCCTTTGAAGTTAAAGCTCCTCTTGATGAAGGAGTGATAGAATGCAGTGATTCCCAAGATGATGAAGTAATCCCTCCAGATAGTTTCCTTGAGCTGCAAAATAAAGATCCTTCAAAGGCATACAAAGATGAGTTGCAGGAAGTAACAAAGGAGATCTGTGTAAGAACTATTGGATGTAGTAGAAGTTGTGGAAGACCCCGAGCTGATTCTTGATCTCTTAACTCATGCCATGGCCATACAAGACAAGTATGAGGTTTTTCCTCTAATCCTCCCATCAGTACTCAAATGCCCTCACAAAGTGGAGTAGAGATAAAGGATGAATCTAAGGTTTCTCATGGAGAAGATGTCAATGAGCATAGACCGGGAAAGAAAGTAACTCAGAATATTCAAGAAATTTGAATGAAAATCAGCTTTGGGGAAGTGATGAGATGCTCAATGAAAATCAGCTATGTGGATAAACATGGAAGGAAACTGGCACTATGAAACCGATTTCAAAGAACATGAAGGCAATGGAATTTCTAAGCAAAGGCATGAGCATCAAGAAGCTCACATGGACTCACTCCTAAAAAAACACAGATGGTCATGAAAGCACCCAACTTTCATAAATAATTAAGGAGAGGAGGCTACTTTTTGGAACCAGTCAATGGCTTCGCAAAACAACATCACTCAGTGTTTCCCACTCAAGGGGTAACTTTTGAGGAATGAAAAGTGCTTCAGTGAAAGTGGGTTGTCCCCCACCTTGTACCATAGGTGATTTCTAGGTGTGTTTTTTTTTTCATGTGTGTTTCCTTCATGTTTTGTGTGTGTGTGTTGTGTGTTTCCTTTTTGTGTTTTTTGTGTGTGTGTGTGTTTCCTTCTTCTTATCTTTCTCTCTTGTAAATTGTACATGACTCACATAGGCCCAATGGATAAGGCACTGGTCAATGGATCATATGGTCTAAAGTTGAGATTCTAGATTCCCCATGTCATGTCTTTATTGCACTCATTCCATGTCATGTCCCCAAGCTAGAGCCAGTTGTTGTCATGCAAATGTGCAACAAGGAAATTGACAATTTCCAAGCATGACAACTATACCCATGTGCAAAATTTTTTCATGTTTTATCATTCCAAGGCACCCAAGTCTCCCATCCAAGTTAGTCAGTCCAAGTGACCTCCCAATTAATGTTATCTCATCCCCTAGGTGATTTAGGAAATTCAAATTCAATTCCCCTAGGTGATTTTAGGAGTTCATTAAAAATTGCAAGCTTTAGGAAGTTGTGGGAAGGGCTATCATTGGCCTTCCTAGGAATGGAGAAACCCCATGGAGTGGAACAGAAAAAAAAAACCAGACATGGAGGTGATTCAAAGGCCTTGGGACATCATGGAAGTGATTTAGGAAGATTCTGGAAGGACTTGGAAAAGTTGGGGTAGTTTCACCAAAATTAGGGTTCATAGGCCTAGGCAGTGCACATGCCAAAAAAATTTGTTGAGCTTTGAAGGTGATTTTGGGAGCTCTAGATGGAGTTAGGAGAAAAAAAAAAACATCTTCAAAAAGGTAATTCCAAGCCCTACAAGATGGTGAAATTATTTTTCACAACACTTTGGTGCAATGGTTTTACAAGTAGTTTTTCTCATGCATATGTGGAGTACCAAAAAAAATCCAATTTTTAGGGATCAAAAAATGGATGAATCAAGACCTGAAACCCCCACCATTGGATTCAATAAGGCCATTTCTAGTAAATATCATATAAAATTTCATCAAAAAAGTCCATCGGGAGCTCAAGATATTGTCATTGTCGTCAAGTTGTCCTCAAGGTTCGGGAGTTAGTCAAATTTTTAGCTCTAGGAGCCTGACGGGATTTTGTGTCCCTCACATCCCTCAAGGTTAGGGACATCAAGGTTGGAAAATTCCCAAGTCCCCCATGAATCCCTCTAGACCCACATATGACCTCCAGATCCAGTTCAGCCCCAGGTGCTTGCGGGAGCTCAAAGCCTTCACCGTTGGATCATGCCACGTGTCATCACCTAGAGCACCATGGAATTTGATGTCCCTCATGTCCCTTTGAGGTGAGGGACATAAAACATGGAAAAAAATTCCCATACCCCTAAGGAGACTCCTATTCACTCATGTGACCTCTTCAAGAGTGAATTTCTAGCCCCCAAGTGCTTGTCAAGCCTTCATTCTCAACCATCGGATCTCCGCCACGTGTCATCACCTTGCTCACCATGGAATTTGATGTCCCTCACATCCCTTTGAGGTGAGGGACATCAAACATGAAAAAAATGTCACCCCACCCTTGCTGTGCATTTTTTTTGAATAATTTAAATCCAACACTTAGCCATTTTTTCCCCATTTCTTCTTCACAGCTTCATACCTTGCCATGGCTTTGTTCATGATTGTCCAGACACCGGTCCACCATTGTTGCTCCAAACCAGCTCTACCATGGCCAAAAAAAACCATCCAATCCATGAAAATGCATAGGTCTTAGAGAAAAAATGGGTCAAAAAAATGAAGAAATGATAGAGAAATGAAGAGAAAAATGAAGATTTTTGCTAGATAACCACGAAGTCACCCGAATCAAAAAAATCTCATATATCTTGCAAAATACAAGTTGGATTGAGGTTCATATTTTCAAACTTCCAAATTTTTCAAGATGATCAAGATGCAACAAAATGGGAGGTCAAATGGTGCCTGAAACATTTTTCCAACAAAATCCCCATTTTGTGCACCGACTCACATTTGTCAGATTTCCCATCAATCCTAGTAATGGAAACAAGCTAAAAACTTGCACACATGGACTCCAAATGAAAAACCTATCACAATGGATTTTTTTCATCATGAATGAGAGAAAAAAACTAGACCTACAAATTTTGAGCTCCATTAATGGCTGCCATGGCAGCTCCGTGCTCAAAGCCACTATCAGTGAAAATTTTAAATTTTATTTCCAAGCATTCTAGTGGGTGAAATCAAGTGAAATTCGGAGGACATGACATGATGATGAGATGACAAAAAAAAATATGTTTCATCACAAACTGAGCAGTGGAAGTCCACTTTCTAAAAATAGTAAGTTTTTCCTATACATACTTGTTATGTTTGGAAAGTCATCATCAAAAGTGGTTATGGCAAAAGGCAGTGTGCATTGAAGATCACCAAGAAGCCAAGAATGATTGTCAGAGCATAAAATAGTGAAAATGACCACTTACTAAAAATAGTAAGTTCTCTATATGGGTGCTTACTAAAAATAGTAAGTCAACCCAAGAAGTGGCCGAGGTGAAGGTAGTGTGCACAGATTGAATGAAGAACTTCATCACATCAAGATGGTCAAGAAGAAGCAAGAATCACCTCTTACTATAAATAGTAAGTCTCCCATGTGGGTACTCACTATAATGGTAAGTCATACTCAAGGGGAAGTTTTGGAACAATGGGACATAGAGGGATGATCATTCAGGTCAACACCATCATTCGGGATCATCCATGGGCATTTCTCATAGGGAATTTGAGACTCATCTCAAAGAATTCAACAGTATCTCCGACACTCACTTCATGGCTCGAGTTGCAGGAGTATCTTGTGTGGGGTGGAAAGTTGTGGTCATGGAAGAACCATTCAACAATGTTTTTAAACACTCATTCCAAAGCATCTGTGAGCTAATTTGAAGGAGTTTCACACGAGTTTGAAGATTCAAGAGTTTCATCACATTGGGGCTTTCCATCAATGAGGATCATCAAAATTCATCAAGGGAAACAACATCTCTCTTCTTCTTCTTCTCTCTCTCTCTTCTCTTCATACCCCCAACTTTCTCTCTCTTCTCAATGTTCTAATTTTTGTTGGGGTTGCACTTTTTCATGTCTTAATGTTTCTAATGTAATAAGTCACCTTTATGTTATAAAAAGGGACTTAAAAGTTTCCTAGGAAGTTGAAAAGTTTTAAGTTGTGTGAGGACATATGAAAAGGCATTGGGGGTAGATGATGAGTCACCTCTCATTCTATAAATTGTAAAGCCATTCCCATTTCAAAGGGTTGGTGATTGATTTTGTAAACTCAAGAGTGTATTGTACTTTGAGAGAACAAAAAGGAGATAGCCATTTTCTTCCATTTTCCCCCTCACTAGTTTTCCTCCATTCCCACACTATGTACAACTTTTGTTTAAGCAATCAATACAAGAAGAAGGAGTTTCTAGCTTTCTTTGACTAAGGGGTTTCTTGATACTTTGTGATCAATAAATTCTATTTGGTCTTGTTGTTATTTTGCAGAGTTGTTTCTTCTCATAAATGCATGTGTTGAAATTTCTCCCCGTGAACATGTTAAGGAGTTTTATATGTTGTGTCAAGAAGTAGCGTACAATTACTCCTATTTGATAAGACTCTTTTCTAGAAGTCTAGGCAGTCCCCTTTTGATGGTTCCTCTAATTACCCAAAGGCTCTATTATAACGTTCGTCAACTTGTCAGAAAAAATTGTAAAACACTTCTCCTATAATGTAGAACATGATGTCATAATGATTGACTTGTGCAATACCAAACAATGCAATGGTGAAAGTTTCTCATCATTCCTACAATGATGGCGAGCCCTTTCACCGCATTCCATGGCCCATACCTGAAAAAACAACTAGTTACCATTTTTGTCTCTAACCTCAATCAGGAATTAGCCTTCCATTTACAAGTCCATTTTGCAAACATGTTTGATGACATCATTGAGAAGGGAATGCAAATTGAGAAGGCCCTTGTTGCAAAAGGCCTTATTAAGATATATTCCGTGATAATCAATATCAATCTAATCAACCCTCCATGTCTGAAAAATCGAAGTACTTTTACAAGAATAAAAATGTCGTCGGCGACGGAGTAATGGAAACTAAAAATATCTAGCATGTCCATACAACAACCACCATCTCCGTCCCTAATGGACAACCTCGGTCCATCCAAGACTCTAAACTAAGACCGTACACCCCCTTTGGCGAATCTATACAAGTGATTCTTTATAAGCTAATTGCTGCCAATATGGTTGCTTTCCCTCAAACTCAACCAATCGATGAGTCCCGACTTAAACCTTCATGTTTTAAGGAGAACAAATATTGTAAATTCCATAAAATCAAGGGTCACGCCACCCATAGGTGAATGAAATTAAATAATTATATTCAATATCTTATTGACCGAGGTGAAATCGAAATAAAGGACAATGCTTCTACCTCCTCTCAAAATCAAAAACTAGGAATCTACTAGAATCCATTACCTAATCATGACCAGAACCATGCTTCCAATCAAGGACAGCAAAAGTTTGGAAATAAACCCGACTCTTCCAATCACCACTCCAACCACATCCATTACCATTATGTACCCCCTCCTTACAAGTCACTTGTTGGCATATCCACCATTCTCCCCACCAAGTAGTCACCATCAAAATAAAATGCCCCTCGTAAAAATCTCAATGTGGTGTCACTACGAATGATCTGTGTGGTGGTTCAAGGAGCCACTCCATCCTCTTCTAACCCAACACCGCAAGCACAATATAACATCATCGAACAACTTGAGAAGAATCCCATGCAGATATCCATCATGGACCTTCTCAAGACTTCATCTGTCCACAAGGACATTTTATACCATGCCCTCCAAGAGACACACATCCCCACTGACATTGATCCTACATAATTTCAAGCCCTTGTTGCTCATCTCTATCCTTATCCAATGCTCCCACTCACCTTCACCCAATAGGACTTGCCACCACACGGTCCTACCCATAATATTCCTCTCTACATTAAAGTCCATATCGAAAATATTCGCATTAAAAGAGTGCTAATAGACAATGGATTGGCTCTTAATCTTTGTACCCTAAATCTCATCCATCGGTTGGGATACAATGACTTAGATCTTAAACAATATATTATTACTATTAAAGCATATGACAATATGGAGCACAAATCATTCGGCACCATCTATTCACATATCAACATTAGGCACGTCATGTTTCCCACCCTCATCCATGTTATAGACATCTAGTTCCCGCATAATCTCTTGCTTGGTCAGCCCTGGATTCATGAGATGCATGTCGTACCATCCACACTACATCAATGTCTCAAATTTGAACATGTTGGTACAAAATTTACTATCCACGGTGACCCCCAACCCTTCCAATATTGTCAAGCATTGGAAGCCGAAAGTTATCGGAACCTTACTACCCTATCATTAACCTGCATAGTCATCACCACCACCATCACCCACCACTTCATATATCTCACCAGATAGTCTTCCATCCTCATCTCACAACACCTCCTCATCATCCACTCCTCTTCTACCTACTCCAACCATATCCACTCCCCTTCTACCCACTCCACCACTCAAACTAAAATCAATAGGGTGTGGAGAATATCAAACCTTCAGCATCGACCAACTACTATTATCACCCAAGCAACTCGAAAGACCCAACATATGTCCAAACAAACGGCAAAAATATGTGTTGAGTTCATCCACGTTTATCTATTTTAGGTATCTTGTTGATGAGTACATCGAACCATTCATGCCACATGGCTTATTGACGATTATATACCATCTTATTACTCTAATGATAAATATCTTATTCCCAAAAGGATGATGGCTCATATGGGATACTCCGGATGAGGACTAGGTCACCACGGACAAAGCATCCATGAACCCCCACTATTATCCCCAAGATGGGACAGACTAGGATACCCACCACCTAGTGAGGATATTCATGATGACCTTAGTGATATTTCCAGTACAGCTGAGGAGGTCATTGATAACATCGCCACGAGTTCCATCTATAGCCAATATGAGGATCTCTTTGCCACCAATCTCTTTCATGACACCTTTGTTCTTACCATCAACATCACCCTCACCTATCCATAACTCATTCAATGGGACAAAGATCAAAGCAAGCCCTCTTGACTCATTTTAAAATGATGAAGCAATTCTTGAGTTCATGGGAACTTGAAACAATATACCAACTAGTGATCATAAAAATGGTTTCCAAATATGTTTGAATGTTAATGCCTACTTTGGTGAACAGAAGCATCCTACTCCCTTTCAATCCCAATCCAAATCCCCTCATCCCCACTTCTCTTATCACCTTGACGAGGAAGATCCCCTCACAAAATTCTTCCAAGAATCCTGAATCCCAAACATGATCCATTCATGGACCAACTTCTTTCATCTCCTAAACTATTGCAAGATGGATCAACACCATTAATAAAGGAAACCATTGACATTAATATTGGCACAGAAATAGATCCCAAAATCCTTAAACTGTGGGCATCTTTGTCTATAGAGGAACAGGACATCTTTACCGCACTCTTGAAGGAATTTTTTGATATATTCGCATGGTCCTATGTGGATATGCATGGTCTAGACCCCTCTTTAGTGGTCCACAATCTCGTAGTGCGTAAAGATGTAAAACCGGTCAAACAAAATCTCTAAAAATGCATTTGAAAGTCGTGTTGCTTGTCAAAGAAGAATTATTGAGTTTGTTTGATGTCGGTTTCATCGACCCATTGATTATTATGAATGGATCTCTAATATCGTCCCGGTAGGCAAGAAAACTAGGGGCATTCACATCTATACCAATTTCTGTGACATCAATAAAGCTTGCCCTAAAGATGATTTCCCACTACCAAATATTGATATGATCATCGATTCTATAGCTAGGCACATGAGATGTTGTCTCTCATGGATGGTTTCTCTGGCTATAATCAAATTAAAATTTTGAAGAAGATCAACATAAAATAACTTTTACTACACCTTAGGGCACATTTTGTTATCAAGTCATGCCCTTCGGACTCAAGAACGCTGGAGCCACCTACCAACGTGTGCATGACTGTCATTTTTCATGACACGATGCATGATATAGTTAAAGACTACGTTGAAACATTTTGGGAAAATCTAAAACTCGTAAGAACATCCTATGGTCCTTCGTCAAATCTTCAAATGACTCGAGCATATAAAATCCATCTTAATCCCAAGAAATGTGTTTTTGGCATCACATCTGGCAAGCTCTTAGGCTTTATTGTCTCCAGACATGGAATTGAAATAGATCCAGATAAATTCAAATATGTAATCGAAATGCCTCCACCTAAAAATCTCAAATAACTACGAAGCCTACAGGAAAAATACAAGCCATAAGAAGATTTATATCACAATTAGCAGATAAATGTCATCCATTCCATCATTTTCTAAAGAAGGGAACAACGTTTCATTGGAATGAAGAATGTCAAGCATCTTTTGATAAACTTAAGGAATATCTAATGCATCATCTTATTCTAGTACCTCCTACTCCAGAGATCCTCTTCTCCTTTATATATCAACTACACAATAGGCCTTGGGAGCTCTCCTCGCACAACATGATGACCATGGAAAGGAACGTGCCATCTACTATCTAAGTCAAACCTTAATCGCTTATGAGCTCTCAATTATACTCTAATGGAAAAAGTGTGTCTTTTATGTAGTCTTTGCCTCTCAAAAGCTATGTCATTACATTCTCAATAATATAATAAAGCTCATAGAAAAAGTAGATCCACTCAAATATCTACTTTCTAAATCATCTTTAACATAGGATGCATGGCTAAATGGATCATGCTCTTGAGTGAATTTGACATTGAATATGTTAATCAGAAAGCTATCAAAGGACAAGTTTTAGTGTGATCAACTGGCAGAAGCTCTAGTCTATGATTCTACACCTCTTACTACTTGGTTCTCGGATGAATCAATGTATAGTCACAAAATAGATATGATGGACATTATACTTTGATGGCTCCTTCACACATCATGGCTCGGGAGTAGGAATTCTTTTTTATCACTCCTCAAGGTGACCTAATTCCTAAAGCCTTTCGACTTACTTTTCCTTATACCAATAATATAATTGAATATGAAGCACTCATTGCCGGATTAAAAATGGCTATTCAATGGAACATCAAGCATCTTAATGTCTTTGGTGACTCCCAATTAATCATTAAACAAGTTAATGATGAATATGCTACCAAGGATGATAAATTAATCCCTTACAAAAGAATGGTTGATAGTTTCAAGGCCTATTTTCAGCATATTCAGTTCGAGCAAGTTCCACGTACAAGCAAAAAATCAAGTGGATGCATGGCTACTATCACATCCCTCTTAGATATGCCCTCTGATGCATCTAATTCAAAGTTTTTGGTCGAGAAATTAATGATCCCAACTTATGATACTCCTGAGTCGGAGATGGTTTGTGAGATTTTTGGTCCAATTCCCCTTAGTACCATGACATCTACACCTATCTACATGATCACACACTCCCTCCAAATCTCCCTCGCAACCATCGTAAATCATTCATCCAACGAGCCTCCCGCTTCACTATCCTTGGTGATACCCTTTATCATAGAAGCTTTGATGAAACTCTATAGGATGCTTAAATTCCCAAGAGGCCAAATCAACACTCTAGGAAGTTCATGCGAGAATTTGCAAAGCTCACACCAGTGGTATGGCATAGCCAAAAACTTCGCGTACTAGATACTACTAGAAAAGCATGGAAAATGATGTGTGTTTCTATGTTCATAAATGTGTTCCATGTCAAAAGCATGTCAACCTCATCCACGCACCATCACAAGCCTTACAACCCATCACTACCCCATGGCCTTTTTCCACTTGGGGTCTCGATCTCATGGGAAAATTAAATCCCACTTCATCTAATGGTCACAAATTCATTATAACCACCACGGAATACTTCACTAAGTGGGTCGAAGCCATGCCGCTCACCTATGTCACAGGAAAAAAATATCTAAATTTATCCTTAACCATATCATTTTCACTATGATATTCCATCTACTCTTATCATGGAAAATGGTAAATACTCGAAAAAATCATAACATTTGTGATCTTTGTGACAAATTCCATATTAAGCTCAAGTTTTCCACCCCTATTATCCACAAGGCAATGGCCAATTAAAAGCATCTAACAAAACACTAAAGCGCATTCTTGGCAAAATAGTGAATCAAGCAGGACGAGATTGGCATACATAAATATATCCCACCTTGTGGGCCTATCACACCTCCATCCGCACTCCCACTGGTGCCACTCCAAATGCTCTCTTATTTTTGGTACTAAAGTTATTTTTTCGTTGAGATCGAACTCCCATCCCTATGTGTTTCCCTCCAACATCTCATTGATGATGAATACTACCATCGTCCATCACCTTCAAGAACTTGAACTTCTCGATGAGAAATGCCTCAAGCCCTGGACCATCTCAAATCCTATCAAAATTTCCTTCATCATCATTATAGAAAGCACATAAAGGATCATGAGTTTGAATTTGGTGACCTAGTCCTCAAAGAAAATCAGCACAACACTAACGTCGATAGAAAAGAAGGGCAAGTTCGAACCTAACTGGCTCGGACCATATGTTGTCATAGCTAAATTCAGCTCAGGTGCTTATAAGCTTGCTACTCCAAATGGATACGAGTTGGATGAGCCCATGAATATCATGCATCTTTGTCACTTCTATGCTTAAGTGCCTAATGCTCCACATCAAAAAAAAATCCATCCAAAGGTGAAAACCACTTCGGTGGTGCCTTGGGAAAGTACCATGGTGAAAACTAGTTTCGATGCTATGGTAAATTTGATCCTTCATCTACTAGCACTCTATGACACTAAAACATAGCACATTGGGGAAAAATACCCCTTCATCCCTACATCCCTTATATCCTATTCACAATTTTCATCCTAATCTACCTTATCCATTCTCTAAATCAGAATTATACGCTGATCCTTCCTACGCCACATAGGATCTGTCATGATTAGGAATATCTATCTTGATCCTAACTCAAGGTCATTGTCCTGTGCTCATTTCCCAGAAACATATTTCTAGGAGTTTAAGTCAGTCAATGCCGAGAAATGACCCTTGTAAGATCCTAAGGCCTTCATTTCTCTCCATCCCCCATTTACATTCATTGTTACTTGTTCACTGCCACTCTCCCTTCTCTTTGTTATCCTGTCATGTTTAATGTCATGGTTATATTATAAATATTTGTACAAAATTTGAGAACATTTGACACCCATTTCCTTTGTAAATACCATATATTACATTAATAACATAAACAAATTATACATCCATCCATGCATCAAGATCCATGACCAAAATCCTAATCTACATCTAACACATAGTCACTATCTCATCCATAATCTATAATCCATACTAAAACCTCAGCTCATCAATCATAAATACTACCCAAATACCAACATCCATCTCTAACATGAGCCAACAATCTAACACATCACATCATACATAAACCATCTACATATCATATGCCATCACAATAACAATGAATAATAATTATGATCCCATTCACATTTTATCTCATCACAACAATCATCTAATAATATTCATTACAAATTAATACCACCCATCATTAAACTACATCGCCATCACTATGATTAACCACAATAAAATAAAATTTCATCACATATATAAACATATGAAAATCAACATTTTAAGTACACATCATCACATCTATACACCATCCAATAAAGATAATATTCTCATCAAAGCCATCATGAACCAAATCATCTAAACACTATCTCATTATCACATCACACACTCATCATGATAATCACTAAAACATTAAAACATTATCAACATCATAATAAAAAAAAATCATCAATCATCATCACACTACATCATCAACATCAAAATGAAATCACATCATCTCATCATATACAATATAACCATCATCACAAAAATGTCCCATAACATACACTATACATCCAAAATGATAATCATCCATATACATATCCATAAAAAAAATGATCATCATAATCATCATACAATGTCCCACTACATGTACATGCCATAATACAAAAATCATCACAAATGGTAATCATATATCACAAATCATCCATATATATACATCAAAAATGTGACCATCTTGGTCATCAAAAAATCGCTAAAATACATATGATACAATACATTGGCACTCATCAAGGTGTTGAACTCCCAATATCATCCCCTGCTAGTGGAGGTTGTGCCACACTCTCGGTGCTCCCGAAGTCATGGATCACCCAGGTCTCCGTCTCACTAACTATCCCTGACCTCTCTCGACGCACTACATTCTCTACGTATTGCATCGCATTGGCCACTCTTATGCCACAACACCCTCATCATACGAAACTAATCCATCACCACCGATCTCTGTAATGATATATTGTGGTGTCCCATAAGTGGACCCATCCGACCATGATCTCAGGAGGAACTAGGAGTTATTATTGCTCCTACTACCTATGAGCCACCCTGTGTCTCACTCTACCACCCCGGTCCTCCTCCAACATACCCTATCTCGTCCCTGTAATCATCCCAATCCACATAATATCTCTGTCTCGGCAGTGCATAGCACAATCTTGATCTGCTCTATTCGAGACAACTCCCCTGCAATCATATAATCTTTGCCTCCCTCATCTCACTGTTGTCAACCCATACAAATCCCTCATTCGAATTGCATCTCTCACCCGTAAGCAGCTATATCTCTACCCGAGCACGTGCCTCCCTCTCTAACATGTCTATACCTGCCTGCAAATCGGCACCTCCGGGACTCCGATCTTCCTATCCTCGACCCTCTGCTCATCCATCCCCTCCTGCTCCTCCATCCACGACCCATCAACCCCAACTAATACAACTCCCCACCTAAAGGTCTTGCTACATCTTCCTGTGATGGACGCATAGTCTATAGTGGCAAAGAAGTATCATCTACCTCCATCAGTCTATCTCTTGCCTCTCTGGGCTCTGCACTAGTAATGGAACTATTGGTTGTTGACCTAGAAATCCTCCCAATATACTCATTGGAGGTGCCCTCTGTGCCTCCCTCAACCTACTCTTGGGGCTGGTTGAGCTACCATTTACTATATCCCCTGTGGCATCCCCTTGTATACCTATCGTCAATCATGTACAAATCTCATGTCCCCTCATGGACTTGTCAACCACACCGGTTTAATCTTTCCCACCACTCTACATATCCTTGTATTATCTCTGTGGGTCCTCTACTACTAGTAATGCGCCCCCATGTAATCATTGTTACCTCATCCAAACTCGTTCTTGACTACTTACCTTAGGAATCACCCCACTGTCTCCCATGTAGCCGAAAAAAAATATGGCGGCTGCTAGTATGCCATGCATTATCCCAAATTGGTGTAGCACCCGATCTAGATCGGTATCGCTCCATGGAATAAGGTTGATCGCCACCAAGTAATAAGGTATGCATATCCTCCCTAGATTCTTGTAGTCTCCTCCCAAACCTCATACTACATGTACAAACTCCATGTAATATCCCCCCCACATAACTCGTCCACCCGCCACCAATACCAATCTACCTCACCCAAATGCTCACGGTGCCCTCTCATCATCCGCCACCCATATATGCGATGGCTCGCCCACTTGGCGTTGCTCCTAATCCCCCCCACCGGTCTTCCTATCACAATATGACCATAGCTCTATATCTACAAATAATATCCTTGCAGCCATATACCTCCCCCTCTACGATATGCTACTCTATGCAAATCCTGATATAACCAAGCTAACATTGTTGGTGCCCATGCAAACATCGTCTCCTCCTGCCACATCACATGTACTACATCCATCAATCCAATGCTAAACCATTGACCTCCACCATCTAGGAATAAAACACAACTAATCAATGAACACAATAGCAAGGGGACCTGCTCCATATACCCCTCTCTGAAATACACCCCCAGATCTATATGCATCTTGTCCTGAGGAGTGTCCACCCAATCGGTCAATAGTTGTAATCTCTATCATGGACCCTCTCTGTGCCATACCATGGGCTTTCCATCTACTGGTAATCGATAGATGCGGTAAACATCCTCTAGTGTCATTGTCATCTCTCCTGTCAACAACCAAAAGTAATCATCTCCGAGTGCCAACTCTCCGCCAATCCTGTCAATAAACTGCAATCTACCTGCATCATGGGCATCCTCGCTATATGGAGCAAACCTAACACATGCAATAGGGATGCCTCATCCTCCTCTGCATTTATATCCTCCCCTCCTAATAAATGTTGTAAATTTGGCGACCTCGATGTCTAACTTGGACAAGAGGCACACATCCTACACATCACAAAACGCATGTAGTCCTAATCCGTCTCATTTTCGCACCCTATCCTTTTTTCAAATCACTACAAACATTTCCACTTAAAAACCTAAACGTGTTACTATATCTAACCCCCTATAAATGAGACATGACCAAATGCACTACTTTTTACCCTAAACGCGCTAAAACTAAACATACGCATTAAAAACATGCCACACCTAACATGCCCAAAACATTTTCTACACCCCTTCCCATGGCACCCTAAATGTGCTACTATTTAGTCTATACACATTGTTTTATATAACATAATATACTAAAACTAATTAAACACACTAAACCTAATCCCACGTCACTACAAACACGCTATTTTTACCTTGATGCCCCCTATTAATGTATATACGCACGCTACTATTTATTTGCTTTGTATGACGCATTGTTTTAAAGCCAAATACGCACTAAATAGTGCGCTTATAGTGCCGAGTTTTACCCCTAGACACCTAAAAACACCCTAAAACGCTCTAAAAACATAAAAATAATTCACAAAATAAATTCTAAACTACGCATCGGTTGTCCCCTCTGCTAACCGCTCATACTCTCTCACGAGGTCCGCTCGATGATCCACAATTCTCTCATATGCCATCGTCCTCTCTCAAGCTCTCATTTTCAAACTATGCGTAGTGAAAATGAGCCTCCCGTGGACCCCGAAACCCTTTTATACTTGCCACGATAACCTAAAATCTTCCGCGAGCCCATTCTTCCTCCCGGTCTTTGTTTTTCCTCTCGTTTCTTCTTACCTTCACCAAAATTCCTTCTCTATCACCCAAATCATAAAAAATCAAAAATTGTAAAAAATCAAAAATCATTAAAAAAAAATAAAAATAAAATCAAAAATAAAAAAACGTAAAAAAAAAATAAAAAAAAAAAAAACGTAAAAATTCTTAAAAATTAAAAAATCGTAAAATTAAAAAAAAATTAAAAATAAAAAAAATACAAAAAAATTAAAAAATAGTAAACAATTCCAATATTTGCCAAATTCAAACAATATGTATATTTTGTTTGCTTGATTTGCATTCTAGCTAATGATATGAGGCCTCTTTTCTTTCTTTTACATGACCGATGATACGCGGACACTTTTTTGGTCCGATGATATGAGGACCATCTTTTATATTAATATATCCAATGATATGAGGACAAGGGCATTTGACAATTCAATTACCATGGTCTTTATACCTTGGCACATGTTTTCTCTATGCCACATTAATCATAACAACTAATGATGATACAATGGGCACTTTATGGTAGCACACCCCCTTCTATCATCATCTTTTGGCTTCATTATCATCTAATTAACCATCTAACATCCTCATTCTCTTATCGATCAATCTATTAATCAATCAATCAATCTCCACATATCCTCTCGCATCCAACTAACATCCTCTCATTCAAATCAATCCAACAACTAATCCTTATCCTCATCATCCAACATCCTATAATCCCCAATCCTTAAATCCTAACCCCTTGACTGGGGCATTCTCATATCTCAATCAAAAATCTTCACCCCTTCACTAGGGGCATCCTCCCATCCAAATATCCTAAATTGAGGCACCCAGAATCTCACATCTTCATATCCAACAACCTCTCATCTAAATGAATCCAACAACTAATCCTTATCCTCATCATCCTAACCCCTTGATTGGGGCATCCAACATCCAACATCCAAAATCCATAATCCAAGTCCCTCCTAATTTTTCAACTCTTCTCTTCCCCTATTCCTCCCTCCTATTCTTCATATCCCATATTCCTCTAATCTCCTCATCCTCTACTCTTCCAATCTCCTCCACTTCTCTCTTCCCCTCTTCTCCTCATCCTCTCTTCTAGTCATTTCTTCTCACTCCTCCCCTCTATCTTACTCTTCTCCTGTTTCTATATTCTTTATCTTATAATCTTCCAACATCTTCTCATATTTTCATCTTCTAAATCACTCCTCATCGACTAACTTTGGCCTCTCCTCTTTTTGAGTGGTCACGCGATTCTTCCTTCTTCTCCCGACCCCTCGAGGGGGCATCACCTCACCACCTAACATATCTCCTCTTCTTTTCTTTGAACCGTCATTGCTCTACAATAACACTTCAAAGAGGGGGAAAATGTAGACATGCAAAATGTCAACATGGTCATTTAGCAAATACTATCCTTATAATACTATAGTAATCCATTCCCATCATTAACCATATAATAATTAATTATAAAATTAATTAGTTATTATATATATACTTCAATTATTTCCTTTCATGTACCCCATAATCCCATTACATCCTTAGAAATATTAATACATCATTAATATTTTATTTACTACATTAACTAATCCTCATTAACTATTTTCTAACAATTTAAAAATACTCACCCACCTACCCTATGCCTACTTTATGCCTAGCTTCTCCATCTAATCACTCCACTAAATATAATTAATCTCACCTAACTACAAGTTAAATGACCCTCTAAATCTAGAGGCTTCTATTTCTAGAAGCCTCTCCATTCTTCCCTCTCATTTTCAAATATTCAAATAAATGTGCACTATTCCATTGAATTTTTAATTCAATGGAGAGTTCTCCTAAAATCTAGAATTCTCTAATTCTAGAGAATTCTCCATTCTCATGGAATTTCAACCATTGATCTAATCCAACATGGCAAAATCTCAACCATTGATTTTTTCTTCCTCCATCTATAAATAGAGGTGCCACCCTCCATGGAAAGCACCTTAGAACTATTGCAAACTTATGCTGCCAAAATCTCTAAGCAATATAGCAATCTTCATAGCATCCAAGTGAGCCAAAATCATCATTTTATCAAGGGAAGTGCTGCCAAAATTAGTCCACAAATCTGAAGCATTCTAAGTTCATCCAAGGAGAAAATCAAAATCATCAAAGAAGGAGGATTCTACTTGTGGGTAAGTGTAGGTATATTGTCTTCTCCCTCTTTTTATCATTGCTCAATCTGAGGTAAGTGAACAGTTGTGTTAGATTTAGGATTGATTTGGTTTGATAGTCATCTTATGTTTGCATACTAACACAATTTTTGCTTATAACTATGACAAGTATGTAGGGATGAATCCATGTCGCATTGCCCTACAAATAAATATAACGGGGAGACATCAATTATTTGTATCCCTAAGATCGCTCAATGATGTGAGGGGCGAGCATACACAATCTTACCTAAGGTGGATACACAAACACAAAGAGAAAATCACAAAGATATACAAACAAAGCAAGCAATACAAGATTAACTTGATTGATTAGTTTAATATATTATTACAATAATGGTTTGCCATTGATTCTTCGATTATTTGGACCTGCAAGTACATTGTTAGTAGTTTAACATTTATTTAAGGCTTCAATTAGCATAAAAACCTATAACAGAGAAAAACGTTACTAAACAAAGTCAAAAAAACATTTGCAGAGTAAAAAGGAGTTTAGTAGAGGTAAAACAATGTGGTTATTGAAAACATCATGATCTATAGCAAAAACATAACGGTTAGTGCACAAACATTGTGGTTGGTCACTAAAATGTTGCGGTCAACGCATAAAAATGTCATGGATGGCCTCAAAAAATGTTGCATGAGTTAGTGGGTTGGATAAAAAAATTATCGAAAATAGAAGACAAATTTTAATGAAGATGATAACATAACCAAAATGATGTAAAATAGTTAAAAATTTGATTAAAAGATAGATTTAAGCGTGAGAAAATAGATAAAACAAAAAAGTGTTTTACTTAAGAAAAACGACATGTCATGCAAAGCAAAAACATTGCGGTTATAGAGAAAATGATGTGATGAAGGATCATTCTTCATGATGCTTGGTGAAGAAGCATAACCAAGTTTGAATAATCCTTCTCAAATCATGGACACTATGCACTACATGTTTGAATAAGTTTCCCTCCAAAACCATGTTTATTGTTTATATTTTAATTTGTATGTAAAATCTCATTACATGAGAGTAAAGGTAGATATGAGTTGTTATTATGCTTAGCCTACGTGGGAGGAGGAGAATTAGGATGTTATAGGATATTGAGGGAATCATGTGTAAGTTATCATAACCATATAAGTTGGTAAAACAACTCTACCTATTCTAGCTTGTAAGTTGAGAAAATATCTCAACAAGAGGATATGATAAGTCTTATCTTAGAATTGAACTCAAATTCTTGGACTATCGGTGAGTTACAAAGTAGTTTGTAATCATCAACCCAAGTTCCATTCCCATTGAGTTCATTGGATGCTTTCAATAAGTGGCCATGGGGACACCTTGAGGTAGGGGTCGAACTTCTCCATATGGACCAAGTGGAACATAGTGGGGTGCTCCGAATGCGGATTGCTCGGCGGACATTAAGGACCCAAGCCCACCCTCATGTCCCACTTAGAGAAAGTGCTCCTCCACCACTCCAGTTCATAGCTATGGTATAATAAAAAAATTTACCATCCAAAGTTCTCCGATGGGGTCTAGGTGGAGTGGTTAAGATAGATGGTTGTATCGACTCCACCCAAGTTCAAATCCCACTTAGGCATGATCCCCGTTCGGGGTGGTAATGTCTCGAGGTGGTGCAAATGGCATCTTGATTTAACAGAGGTGGATTAAGTTCGAGATTGTTTGCACTAGAAGTGTGTTCAAGTGTGGTGGATCTAGTTCACTAATTGTTGAGCTTAAATGTTATATCTTGGTTGAATGTACTCCGATTCATAGCTCTAGTCAAAAGTGTTTATCTATCTAAAAAATATTATCTTAGAATAGGATATTATGAAAATTAAAATAAGTTTTATCTAAGGATATAGGTCGAATATCTCCATAGGAAGAGGAGAGAGAAAGAGTTAGCCTGCATGGAGTGAAGGAGCTGATAGAAGAGGAGGATAGAGTGTTGAAAAGATGACATATGTAAGATTGCACACTTTGTAAAGTCATGGGGAAGAAGATAAAAGCTTATGAATGCATGAATTTTGTGTTTCAATTGACTCCTCAGGTGTATATGGGAGCATTTTCAATGGTATGATTTCATGTTTTAATAATAATGTTCATATTTTCATGATCTACTTCCAAACAACTTGTATTGTGTTGTTTGTTCATTTCTTCCTTAAAACAGGGGTTCGAACCAATCATGATAACTTTTAAGTCCCAACTCTAAATGATCTAAACTTTGGTATGCAAATAAAAGAGGTCATTCTCCAGATGGGTTTTTAGTATCTTATAATAATTAGGAGTCTTTTTGAAGTTATAAAGCATGATTCTAAACAGTTTGAGAATGCATGCAAATTGTTTGATATAATGTTTTTGGGAAAACAATCATAACTTTCAAATGCCTTAATTAAAATGGATGAAATTTGGAACATATGATCCTTGTAGATATTTCTAGAAGATATCAAAAATTTGTAACAATTGGCCTTGTGCTAAAGAATATATACATGACAGAAAAATTGTTGTAGATGGTGTGCTCTTGAAACAAAGTTTTACATGATGAAGATGGAGGATCAAGTCTTTACTTGTCTACAAGAATGAGAAGCTTAGTGAAGGATATCAAAGCATGAATTCAAATGGAGGTTTGTAAATAGATATAGGATAGTCAAGGTAAGCTTAAGTTCAAGGTAAGCTTTCTACAAAAGGTCCCACTATGAATACTCTTGTGTTAGTGATCAATCTTGATGAGTTAGAAGGTAAGAAGCATGCAATCAGTAAATTAAGCTTCATAGAGGCATAGTGCACACTTATCCCATTTCAAAAAAATAATGTAAGCATGATGGAAGGACAATTTGAATGATGTTTGAGTATAACATATGCAGCTTGAGTGATTGACAAGGTTTGGAATGAGCCAAGATATGATTGTGGGTTAGTGAAATTAATCTTGCATGTTGATATGAGAATAAGCTGAGCTAAGATTGGCATCATTTTTGTATCAAAGCAAGAATAACCTCTTTTAAATTCATATTTTTGGTAATATTGAATGATATAATGCAAGTTTCAGATGGATGGCCATGATGAAGAATATTGTTGACTGTGAGTTTTGAAGATTGAATCTTTCTTGGTTTTTGCATATAGAAGTACTACTAAGCTTTGATGATTGAATCTTTATAATTCATTTTTGAATGACTCGGTCTTGATGCATGTGTGTATCTAACAATTTGGGGAGTGATGGATGGTTGACAGGTTGAGAAGAAGAGACTATATGTAGTCAAGGCCTAGAAAGGCTAAAGGAATATAGGTGGCAAGAAGAAGCCCAAGAGCAAGTTGAAGCTCAAGAAGAAGAGTCAAAAGACCAAGGTGAAACAGACTTGGGTGAGACAAGAGAATAGACCAAGAGACTAGGGTGTAAAATACCTAGGTGAGGACTAAGAGGATCAATAGACCAAGGTGGAAAAGACTTGGGTGAAGATTCTTAGAAAAGAAACCATGGAGAAGATGACAAAGGACATGGCTAGCATAAAAGTAAAGGGTTTAAAAAGAAGGAAATGCCACTATAAAAGAAGGAAAGAGTTAGTCTCTGAAGAAGAGATAAATGAGATAAGAGAGGATTGATAAATTGGGGTCCATGATAGAGACCATGATGATCCAAGAAGTTGGATGGAAAATGAGAAAGAAGGTGAAGTGGCCAATTAAGCTACTTATGGAGAAGAAGAGGAGAGGAAAGAGTTGATTTCCTTGGAAAAACAAATAAAGAGAGGTACTCATAAGAGGTCAAAGAAGAATGAGTTACCATGTGAAGAAGTGAAGAGAGTTATCATTGTGGAGAACATGAAAAAGAGGTGTCTAAAGAAGCACTTGAAAAGAAAGAGAGAAGAAAAGGAGAGTGTCCATGATGGAGGCACTATTAAAAATGTTTTGGTATCTTGTTATGCTATCTAACTTTTGTTTCAGTTTGTACATACATGTGTGAAAGATGGTTTTAAGAAGATCAAGGACATGACCTTGATGATAGTAAGAAATGAGTCAAATAAAGCTCTTATTGAGAGAAATGGAGGAGTGAAAGAACTTGTGATAGTTCATGAGGAAAATATGCATTTTGAAGCATCAATGAAAGAACAAGATACTAATAAAACACAATAGCAAGCAAGTGAAGAGGATGAACCAGATTCAAATTTATATGATGCCTTGAAGATGATCCAAGAGAAAGATCAAGTACACCAAAAGAAGATGTTGGTGAACCATGAAGACTTAAAGAGAGATGTCATCATAGAGCAGCCTATGGGAAAGATGGAAAAGAATTCAAAAGCTGATTTCAGTCATGCATACAAGGAAGAAATTGCACAAAGCCAAGCCATGGAGAAACATGCATCAAACCAGCAGGTTCTCAAGAATGCAAATTTGATTTCTAAATCTGATTTTCTCATATTTCTAATGCATATGCAGGTGTACAACATGGTAGAAGGAAATAGAAGTTTGATCTCTCAAAGTTAGCACAAGAACATGGTTATAAGTTTCCTAAATGGCTCAAGAAATCAGATGTGAAGGCAAAGACTCAAGTATGGGTGGCTAAGAGCACAAGGAATGATGGAGATACATCTCAAGAAGGTGTATGTGATGATGAACTTGAGAAGGTGATGATAGTACCAAGAAGCCAATGGAAGAAAATTGAAGCAAACCCAAGCAAACAAGAGAATGAAGGTGAAATGAAGAGCATGCAAGAAGCACTCAATGAACACAAGAAGTACACAAGGGAGATGAAAGGTAAACAATTTTTTATGATGATTTGAATGATGATGCTTGTGAATATACTTCTGATTTATTGTCTCAAATCAGTTTAAGTGAAGAAGAAATATGGAATGAGATACCTATGATGACTAACCTACACCAGAGGGAGAAGGATCAAAATTGGCTTGTGAAGATCAATGTCATGATCAGGTGATGGAAAAGGATGAGAAACCATTGGATGAAGAGGATTCATACCTCTTGAATGAAGCTTATGAAAACTTCTTGAGACAAGAAGAAGTGATGACACAAGGTGTTGATGTAAAACAGAGCTTAGAGGAAGAAAACGAGAGGTGAAGAAGCATCATTAGAGCCTAAATTTGATGAAGGCTATGATGATATTGATGATATCACATTGAGTGAAGAGTTGAAAAGGATAGAGGATCTATTGAACCCTTCTAAGGGGCTATATACAAGTCTAAATCAGAATGAAGAACTCATGGATCAGATTGTAGATGAGTTAAGACAAGGGCAAGATAAGTTGAAGAAGGCAGATTTGAGCAATGTCATTGGAGAAGCAAAGAAAGATGAAGAAAACCAGCAGTATGAAGACACTCAAGGGGCTTCATGGCCTCAAAATTTTAATTCTAATATTGTTTTTGATGTTTTGAATGCAGGTCTAGAAGTTGATGAGATGAATGAGGTTCTAAACTCCATGAACAAGCTCACAAATCAAGAAGAAAAAGCACTAATTGAAGACATGTATGATGATGAAGCATGGACATGGAGTATTGTAGCTGAGAAAGAGATAAGAAGGAAGATGTACAAGAAGAGAGAGAAATTAAAATATGAGAGTCAAAGAATACATAAAGGAGGCTCAAGCACTGTCACTTCAAGAAAGACCATGGGATCCAAGCATATAAAGAAGATTGAATTGAAAATGGAAGCACAAGACATTTGAACTGGAGTTCAAATCATTTTCTTACCCAGTGAGTCTGATGCAAGAGAATCCTTCATGATGCTTGGTGAAGAAGCATAACCAAGTTTGAATAAGCCTTCTCAAGGCATGGACACTATGCACTAGGTGTTTGAATAAGTTTCCCTCCAAAACCATGTTTATTGTTTATATTTGAATTTGTATGTAAAATCTCATTATATGAGAGTAAAGGAAGATATGAGTTGTTATTATGCTTAGCCTACATGGGAGGAGGAGAATTAGGATGTTATAAGATATTGAGGGAATCATGTGTAAGTTATCATAACCATATAAGTTGGTAAAACAACTCTACCTATTCTAGCTTGTAAGTTGAGAAAATATATCAACAAGAGGATAGGATAAGTCT
This sequence comes from Taxus wallichiana var. yunnanensis, assembly GCA_018340775.1. Taxonomy (NCBI): domain Eukaryota; kingdom Viridiplantae; phylum Streptophyta; class Pinopsida; order Cupressales; family Taxaceae; genus Taxus; species Taxus wallichiana. The sequence continues at coordinate 364,832,041 of CM031233.1, forward strand.
TATCTTAGAATAGGAGATTATGAAAATTAAAAGAAGTTTTATCTGAGGATATAGGTCGAATATATCCATAGTGTAATGCCCCCTCCTGGGACATCGAAAAACACACCAATCGTGACTAGAATTTTAGGGTAAATTTTTTTTTGAAGTGTTTAGTTAATACTAATACATATTTTATAACTTTTCCTGGTAACTACTAATTTTGTATTATTTTTAATTTACCCAATTAAGTGAAAAATTTGCCTAAACCCGATTTTAATTATTTATTTACCTTTTTAAATTGTACACCTTAAATACCCCTTTCCTTTTTAAAATAGAATTTGCCACATGACACAAACTACTCATTACTAAATAGGTTTAATTCCCCTTGACATGTTTACCCACATCCCCTCCTTAGTTTATCTAATTTACCCCCATTCCATCAAATTCTTAATGACTTAAGAGTGTGTAGGATTAAAAGGGCACCCTAAGATCCAACACATCTAAACCCTTGATTTCAAATTTGCCCTAAAGTTTGCCCTAACTTCCTTACTTCTTTCTTTCTTATCATTTGGAGATTTCCTTCTTATTTTCCTTCTTTTTCTTTTCTTTTCTCCTCTCATTTACTTTGTTTGATCTTTTGCAAGTGGAAGAGGGTTGATTTGAGGTTGAATTGTATTGTTGTGGATGACTTATCTTTACTTATTCATTTATTTTTGTTTAATACAAACATTTTTATTTTATTTTGCTTTGAAAGGAAGGAGGAAGGCGGCGGGCGTGTGTGTGTGGGGAGTGGCAGAGGGGCGGCGCCATAGCAGCACGACGTGGGAGGGAGCGCGTTGTGAGGAGAGGAAGGGGGACAGGTGTACGGGGCGCGGGGCGGGGTGGTCGGAGGGGCCGAGGGTTCTCGCACAGGCGGGGCGCGTGGCATGGTGTAAAGGGGCAAATGCTGTTGGAGCAGTGCCCTGGCACGGGTGGCGCGGTTGTGGGGTGCTGCGAGGAAGGCTTTGGAGGCGGCGGGACGATCACAGGGAGGAGGTTGGGTGGGGAGGGGGCCGACCCTCCCCAATGTAATTTCTTTTTTTTTATATTATCAAAACTTTATATATATATATATATATATATATATATATATATATATATATATATATAAATGATGTTTATTGATATTCATATTATAAAAAAATAAGATAAAATTGTTACTATATATATATATATATATATATATATATATATACTTCTAGAGAAGAAGATAAAAGAAAATATATACAAAGATGATACACTTAAATCATAGCTTCAACATATAAATCTGCCACATTTATTTTCAAAGATATCCCAAGAGAACTTGATCCATGCAAGTTTAATTTATATGATTATTTCTTTGGCAAATATCAAAATGACATTATTCCCAACATGCCCACTTTCCTTTGAACATAAATAAAGCAGATTTCTCACAACACATAGTGGTAAAATATATTTTTCCATATATATATATATATATATATATATATATATATATATATATATATATATATATATATATATATTTTAAATCTAATTTTCTTTAATATCTAGATCCATGATACTTTCCAAAGGATGTGCAATTTCAAAATGAAAATGTTTTCTTCCTCTAGTAATTACCAAACTTCAAGTAACAACAAATTTCCTTTCCAATGCAAGGTAGATTTAAAGTTTTCAGATTTGCACACTAACAAGATACCTAATATTCTTGATATATATGTACATATATATTTATTTTTCATTCCAATACGGGTTACCAAAATTCCACTTTCAAGGGTCTTAAATGTAATGTGTAACATGCTCTCACAACATACATAACTACTCCTTAAATGAGTTACAAGTCTCTCACAAGAGGTTTTAAGGAGATTGCTAAATCAATAATGACTTCTCATTTATAAGAATAAAAATTACAAACTAAGAGTTTTACAAGAGGTGCAAGTTTCCACAAAGCCTTGACCAAAAGATGCAAGGAGATAATGTTCCCAAAGAGAGAGAAGAAGCCAAACAGGATTCCAACAACCCAACTATCAAATTTGAGCTCCAACTTTATGCCTTTAAGAATAACCAACAAGGAGAAAGAGCTTGTTTGCCACCCAACCATAGGCATCATCACATGCCTCTCCCAGGGTTGGGATGCATGCTAGCCTCCCCCAAACCCATGGGAAAGAGGATAGCTACCAAAACTTGCACAAGATGAAGGGTACACTAACAATAATACAAGCATACAAGATAGGACACAAACAAACAAGACTCCAAAATCTACGAGGAGAACCCATGTTCATCCTCAAAATGGGGAAGAGAGGAGAAAGTTCTCCAAAGTTATACATCAAAATTTCTTGCACATAAAAACATCTCCATATCCTCCTTATTGCTCCTAATCAAATCAAGCCCTCCTTATTCCTCCCCCTTTCTCCAAATCCTTCTTGGAAGGATTTTCAAACCCCAAAGGGGTTTCCTTACCAAGAATGGGGAAGGAGATTCAAGCCAAATGAATCAACTTCCCCACCTCAACCATTGAGGGGAAAAATAATAAGACTCCTCAAGGCTTGTCCATCAAGCCTTGAGGATTGAGAGGGAAAATTCCCTCTCTCTTCCCCCACACTCCAAAACTCCATCATGCCATATGATGGAGGGAGTAACAACAAGCAAATAACCAAAATCAACATATATAAATAACAATCTCAAGCAACCAATCCAATAACTAAAAGGAAAAGCAACACAAAAAAACAAGAGAACCTACCTCAAGGAAAGCTCTCCAAAAAGCTTTCCAACTTCAAGTTTCTTCACACCTTGACTCAAGCAAATCCCAAGCTCCAATTCTCCCAAGCATCCAAAAGCAAGAAGTTCCAAAAAAAGTCCCTCTCTTTTCCCATGGATGGGAATTTGAAGAGGAGCAAGCAAGCATCCTCACCAATGAGGGGGTGACATGTGTCACCCCTCTCCCTCCTCATGGTCAAAGATGCCAAAACAAAAGAGAGAAAGGGTAAAATTATCTTTTTGCCCTCTTCTCCCAAATTCCCTTAAATGTTAGCAAGACAAAACTAGTTGAAATTTTGATAAATACACAAATCCACATCCCTTACATAGATGTGACAAAACAAAGGGTAGAAAGGGAGGGAAAACTCCCTCTAGCCTTGAAAACAAGCCCCCCTACCCATTAGGTAGGGTCCAAGGGCTCATTTTTGTGATAGGGGGACTCCCAAGCTACAAAGGGGTCCCCAAAAATGCCCAAAATACCCTAATTTCGGGTTTTACATTTTGGCACAAGGGTAGAGGGTGTGGGGACCACCCAAGGGTCTCACATGTGACCCTAAACCCTTGTGATTAAGAGACACAATAAACATAACCAACAATTTAAATGAAAGAGGAGTTATTAACTCCCAAAACAAGTTTACAACCTCACTAGCAACCCTAAACAAAATTAATAATTCAAAGCACAATACATTACATACATTGGGGTCACTCATAGTGCCCAAAATTAATAATCATCTATCCTAAGGCTTCACACAGTGAACATGGCTAGGACTCAGCCCGTGGGCTGCTTGTGCAAGTTTGAGTAGCTGGCCTGAATCCCACGTTCTCCTGTAAACCTGTCACCTGCACACTCATTGCACACATTAACCGCACCTGTCCGATACAATATAATTAAATGACATAGTAAGATATCAATGCATGCTAAACTAACCTAACATCCTACTGAAATCAAGATGCGACAACGTGCACAATTATATTCCATATTCCAAAAGTTAGACAAGATGATAAAGTGACATATAATCCCACCATGCAACAACTATCCATCAATATAATTAGGTTCCAAGCACATCATATTCATTAGTTTCCATGTCATAACAAGAAAATGCGACAATAAAGAAATTAGGCTAAATTGGCGCTATACGCCTGAATGTCACACATGTCTAATAAAATCAAATATCTAAATATAATGTCCAAGATATCACCAATCACTGTCAAAACATGTCTATGAAAAATAACAACAAGCTACTGAGCTATAAAAAGTGTGGGCACTACACATAGGAAGAGGAGAGAGAAAGAGTTAACTCGCATGGGTGAAGGAGATGATAGAAGGGGAGGATAGAGTGTTGAAAAATCAACAAGAGGATAGGATAATTCTTATCTTAGAATAGGAGATGATGAAAATTAAAAGAAGTTTTATCTAAGGATATAGGTCAAATATTTCCATAGGAAGAGGAGAGAGAAAGAGTTAACTGCATGGACTAAAGAAGATGATAGAAGAGGAGGATAAAGTGTTGAAAAGATGACATATGTAAGATTGCGACTTTGTAAAGTCATGGGGAAGAAGATCAAAGCTTATGAATGCATGAATTTTGTGTTTCAATTGGCTCCTGTGTATATGGGATAATTTTCAATGGTATGAGTTCATGTTTTAATAATAATGTTCAGATTGTCATGATCTACTTCCAAACAACTTGTATTGTGTTGTTTGTTCATTGCTTCCTTAAAACAGGGGTTCAAACCAGTCATGATAATTTTTAGTCCTAACTCCAAATGATCTAAAATTTGGTATGTAGGTGAAAGAGGTCATTCTCCATATGGGTTTTTAATATTTTATAATAATTCGGAGTATTTTTGAAGTTATGAAGCATTTTTCTATTTGGTTTGAGAATGCATGCAAATTGTTTCATATGATGTCTGTTCAGGAAAACAATCATAAATTTGAAACATCTTATTGAAAATGGATGAAATTTGGAACATATGATCCTTGTAGATATTTATAGAAGCTATCAAAATTTTGGAACAATTGGCCTTGTGCAGAAAAATATATACATGACAAAAAATTGTTGCAAATTGTTTGCTCTTGAAACAAAGTTTTACATGATGAAGATGGAGGATCAAGTCTTTACTTGTCTACATGAATGAGAAGCTTAGTGAAGGATATCAAAGCATAAATTCAAATGGGTGTTTGCACATAGATAGAGGATAGTCAAGGTAAGCTTTCTACAAAAGGTCCCACTGTGAATACTCTTGTGTTAGTGATCAATCTTGATGAGTTAGAAGGTCGGAAGCATACAATTTGTAAATTAAGCTTCATAGAGGCATAGTGCACACTTATCCCATTTCACAAAGAATGTAAGCATGATGGAAGGACAATTTGAATGATGTTTGAGTATAACATATGCTAGGCTTGAGTGATTGACAAGGTTTGGAATGAGCCAAGATATGACTGTGGGTTAGTGAAATTAATCTTGCATGTTGATATGAGAATAAGCGAAGCTAATATTGGCATCATGATGTAGTTGAGTGAAACAATGCAATTAAATTCAAAAATGTCACGATCAAAGCAAAAATTTCATTGTCTTGGAACCTATGTACATAAAGGCAAAATGGAGTTATCGGGATAAAAATGGTGTTCTACAAAATGAACATGTTATCAAACAACATGAAAAATAAACAAGAAAAATCAAAAATTCTCAAAATTTTGTACCCTAATGAAACTAAGTTTTTACAGATCTTGAATTACCTCATAATAAGAAAGGATAAGAAATAAAGTATGTGGGGGTCCCACCAGGCGTGACAAAAATGTGTTCAATTTTTAGTTTGAAGTATAAAACATAGAAAACCATGAAAACAACGTCAAGAGCTCTCTTCTTCAAACAAATACCAACACCTCCGGTTGGTCTAAGGTTCAAAAACACTCTAGCTAAAGAAAACCAAGTAAATTACACCTTCCTTTACCTTGAGAGAGTTATCCTTGTTTAAGTGGATTTACCCAATCAACTTGCTTGATCCAAGGTGGATGAATTACTTATATGATTGATTGCTTGATGGCTCAATATTTTGGATGCACTTTGGTAAGAGTAGCTTGCTTGATTGTCAAGGTGGCAAGATGTTTTTATGTTTCTTCTTCTTTATGTTTTACATGGAGGATGTGGCTCAATTTATAGAGGCCACATGGAGGAATGGATGGTTGAGATGAAGCCATGTTGGAGGTTGGTCAATGGTGGAGGATGGAGAAATGGGTAGTGAGGATCTCTAGAGAGAAATTATTATCTTCTAGGTATTATTTGGATAAAAGAAGGATTAGAGAGAAGATTTGTAGGAGATGCTAGGAAGGTAGGTAGATGTCGTAGCTAGGAATTTTAAATTCCTAAAAATGTTAAGGTATATTATTAGTGTTAAGTGAAGGACAATTAGACGATTAATTGAGAGGATAGGAAAATGGGATGTGAGTTAAGGTTAGTTGATGTAGGATAAGAGTAAAAGGGATTATATTAATATTAATAGTGGTGATATTAGGAGGAAATATTTATTGCAAACATCATAAGTCGATTTTTATGTAGGATAAGTTTGCATTAGTTCAAAGAAGGAATTTGACTTGGAAGGTTTGAGAGAATCAAAATTTGATCCAATTCCTCCAAACTAGCTAATGTAGTATTGGGTTGGACCTAAGGGATCTCAATCTAAATCTGGTCTAAAGATACTAAGAGCTTATGATGATGATAATTTATTTTTTCTTTAACTTTAATATGGCATCATCCACATAGGGTGCACAAGTGATTAATGTTTGCATGGATGACAAATTTATCAATAGACTATATCATCCCTATTAGTTTAGTATCATTGATGGTGTTGATTTGGAGAGGATTTTTCATATTTTGATTTATAGAAGATGATTCACAAAAATCCCGACCTATAGGATAGAATTGAAAATTATTATAGGTTTGGTGAGGAGGAGAAAGGAATATGGTATCAATAAAGGAAATCACACCTCATTTCATTCATGCTAACCACACTCTCAGTAGGTTCTATGTTGGAAATGTATGTGGTTTTTATAGTGTTCGTGGAAGAAGATGTTTGTTGTTTCTCATTTTTAGGTGAGAAATTGGATTATCCTTGAAATTATTAGGAAAGGGATCGGTATAGACATTAAGATGTTTGTTGGCTTGATTGATGGAATTGTGATGGTCACACTTTTGAGCATGGTTACTAGCCACAAAGGATTTTTCTAGTATCTTGCAGAACATAACCTCATAATCAAAGTTAGAACCAAACAATAAAGTATAGATGAAAGTGTGGAAATATTTTCAATTCTAATGTGAATGACATCAATTGGTATGCCAACAAAAACTTGCTCCCGATTGTACCGTAAGGGAGTGGAACAAGAGGTATCCACAAAATTTTGATAAGGTATAAGGAGATGATGTCTCACCTCTTCCGTGGGGAGATGTTGATTATGAAATGTATCGGAGGAAGAGGAGGGATAACGAAAATTACCTCCATTGGATCTAGCAGAGATGAATCAAATTTATGAATGGTGTTTTGGAAAACATTTCTAAGTTCGAAGCTTATGAGACATTTTATTTGTAGTATTGTGATTACGAGGTCTCGTTAGAACATATAAGTTCTTTTGAGCTGCGATTTAGCTTGAGATTTCTTCTCTTACATTTTCTCAAATATGTAGGTAAGATAGTATTCCCTCTTAGCTTGTTTGATGGAAACCTCCAAAGTGGTACGAGAAAAGTGTGTAGCCTTGTACTAAAGGTTAGGTTCTAAAGCACAAAGGAATATTTGGTAAAGAGTATCATTTGTGAAGTGTGGTCAACTCGTGTTACTGAAAGGGTTTACCATCAATTGATGAAGGATTGGAAAGTTTCACTCTCACCCGATTTACAATTAATGAATATGTTTAAACTATTCTTAGGTAGATCTTGAGAAGGGAATTCCTTAAGCAATAGATTTACTAATCCTTTATGCGATTATTTGGAAAAGCTGTGGTAGAAATTTAAAGCATCACTTGTAAGCGTCTTATAGCTAATATCTTGGTAGTGGCATAGGAGTTATATTTGATCCCATCCTTGTATACATTTCCAAATGCCTTAATGTGCAAAGCTAGGTTTAGTTGACCTATAATAAGTAAGATAGGTGGTAATACCTCTTATATCCATAAAAGATATTTAAGGAGACCAAGATTCCTTTAGAATAAATTAGAGAACCTTATTAGTTAGAGGTTGTAGAATTAAAATCCCATTAGGAATTATAAGAGGATTTGGGAGTGGATATCGGTTAGGCATGCCCCATTGAATATGTTGAGTTATAGTGTTCATGTGATTAAGGTTTATTGTTGACTCATTTGGTTAATGAGTTACAAGATGAGTTGAGTTCAATCATCAATTGGAAGCTTTTGGAAAAGATTTTGAGAATGATTAATTTGGGAAGGGACATTGGTGGCGATTACCTTCCATCTAAAAAGAATTGGTGTTAGATGTATATGTAGGACAAGACATGTTTCGACTTACCTCATTGGTTGAAGAGTTACCCTAGATGGATTTATATCCCTACATAAGTGCATGGGTAGCATAGGGAGCTTGTCTATCCAAATCATAATAACTTTTGATGAACTCTTACATTGCGCGAGTATATTTGGCATAGATGTGATCTATGTCATCATCCTCTTAATCAAACTCTTCCTCTTGGATAATTTTGAGAGTAAATATATTATTCCTTTTATTGGTTGTGATATGGATTATCTTTTCTTCATTGGTGTTGGTCATGCTACAATTAGAGTAAGGGGGTCAACTTAAGAGAGGAATCCCAATTGTTGGTTTGTGAACTGGTTATTTGTTTAGTAGTTTTATAGTTAAAGAGATGGTCATCTTGGAAGATTTTATGAAATATTAGGAAATATTTAGGAAGATTTTGGAAGGATCGACGGAAGGATTTTGCAAGGGCAAGATAAGAGATAAACATGAAGAAGACTAAAAGGAAAGAAAGATTAAGGTTTGCATCATGTTCACTAGAGTGTAAGTGAAGAATGGTCTAATAGAATATCCTCTCTCTTTTAGGTAATATAGACTAGGATAATAAATTGGCCATTCTAAAGATACACACCGAGAGGGGTGTAGGTTGTTGAAGGCATGGATCTATAAAGGTGATAGTCCACACTCTATAAAAGATATAGGGTTCCAAAGCCTAGATATATGATAGGGGATTCTAGTCTAACTAGGTCCCAATTAGAATTGTATTGTAACTAGGTTGTGACAAGATAGTGATACTTAAGCTAGTGTTGAAAACATGGATTGTAAGGATCGATAGGTTGTAAATCCCAACAACCAGATCGCAATGTCTAGACCAATAGATAATAACACAATAGATTAAGAATATGCTACTCTACTCTAACATATGCATGACCAATCAAAAAATCAATCAAATCTGAAATAACATAAAGGAAATGAGAGGTTAGATATACTTACCTTTATGCAAAACCATTGGTGCATTAACTTAACCCCCGGGTTAGTATAACCTTATGAGAGAGTTGATGTGAGGGATCACATATGAATAGAGTAATATCTAGAAAATCCACTTGTTGAGGACTCCAATTACTCTAAAGGTTGGGTAGATCATGGACAATGCAACTTCTATGATTGGGAATACTAAGTACTAAAGTGCTCCAAGTGTACACTCCAAAAGATATATAAAAATGACTTTAAAACCTTTAAGACCTTTAGAGCATATTCGCAAGTCTAAGAAGATTAAATGACTGATGATTATGATACGGTAGAAGCAATAAAATTTCATGTATATTTAGGGATTATGATTAAACATTACAGTTTCCTTTAGTCGATGTCCTCGATTGTGGTTGATGTTTCGATGTTAGAATAAAATCCAAAGAGCGTCAACCTTGGTCAATGTCATTTGGTCAAAAGTATTGTTTCATCATGGGGTCTTAAAAGGAGGTCTCAAGGAATGGAGGAAGAATTTTTAGTTGTTAAAAGGTGATATTATATGGAGACCTATAAATGTCTTTGTAAATATATGAGGCGATCGTAAGAGTATAGTAAGATGATTTCATAGGGAGATCAAAGGATGAATGTAAGGGTATAAGAGGCAAATAAGGTGCTATAACATGGACTACACATAAAGTCCCTCACGTAAGTACCACTACCAACTATCCCAATGTAATCATAAACAATTACCCCGCTTCCCAACAATATCCCTCAAAACATCACCAGAGGAAACCAATGAGCTAATAGTTACTAGGAAGAGAAAATCTCAATAAGAATGAAAAATTGGTACACAAATAACTAGAAGTATAGCGTAGAGTCAAAAACCCTTCAAAATGTGATTAGAAATGTCTATTGCACTTTCATAGGCACACATAAGAATTTGAGACTTGTCTCGATAACACGCATCTACGTACAAAAATGCGAGATCATTGGGACTTCCACGTAAATATATTCAAAGACATGGTGTTTATGGAATTATTGTTTTATAACATACATGGTAAGAAAGCAACATGAATGGTGGGATCACTTGGTGACATTAAAATTCCAAATGGAATCAAATGATGATTCACCTAATTTTACATTGCCTTGTTGGACCAACTCATGTTTGCATTGTTTTGTGTTATTTTATGGATCCTTTGGTTATTATTCCTCATTTAATATTTGGAGTCCAATTAATATGTATGGGTAGGATGTAGTTAATCCCGATATTATAAGTAGTTGATTGTGTGACTATATAAACACATCATTATACTTTAGAAAAGAATTCGAAAAACTCATTAAGAAAAATTATCATGTGTTTGTAAGAGTTTTGCTAGCATATATTTGTGTGCAAGTCTAGAATAGGGATGTTAGGCTAAATCACTTAGGATAACTCATGGTGTTGAATTTTTGTAAGCATGTGAGCATTATGTGAGTTTTTAAGTCAAAAGCGGCAAAGTGTGTGAGGTTTTGTATGTAATCTCTTGTTGATGAATAAAATATATTATTTTGCTATAAATTATGTTTTGTATGTGTTTTGTGTTAGGTTGCATGGTCCAAGTCATCCCTTTATTAGGACCCCTAACCATGACTACATCATAATTTGGTATCAAAGCAAGGTGCAACTATAGACTAAGAAAGTGATGTTATTTATGTTTTCAAGATGTCGTAGTACATCTAAGATTGTGGGAAGGTAAGATGTCAAAAAGAAGAGTAGGGTAAGGGATGTGTTATCTAATAATGTGTTTGGAAGGCTTGAAAATATCATATAAATGTTTTGAAAGGTATATATTAGATTGACTATAGTACGTAAGGCTAGAAGAAGAGGATTCAACCCGAGGGATGATGTGAGAAATATGGAAGAGGAAACATAGTGAGTGATTGAAGGTGGAATGGAAGCAGTGGGTTCAACACCCAAACATTTAGATGGTGGAGAAGAAAGGCTTATTGAAACCATGTAAAAAAATAGAAGATGAGTGTGAATGAAGGAACTACATTTTATAAGAATACCGAATGCATATGAGTTGATTAATTATCTCACAGAGATGGAATAATATTTTAAGTTTGACAAGGTGGAAAATGAGTGCAAGGTGAATCTCACGTAGACCAAATTGAAAACTCGAGTGGAATTTTGGTGGAAGTTCAACAAGAGAACAATAGGAAGGGAAGATATAATAGTATCCACTACAATAAGATAGTTGCAAAGCTAAAAGGGAAAAACTTCATTAATATAGTTGGACTAATTGAAGAGGTTGCAAAATTTGCATAAAATGATCTAAGTCCGAAAGAATACACAAAGGAGCTTTACAAGATTAGTGTCAAAATGGTCATAATGAAATGAATCAATAGAAGTTAGGGAAGTATAGAAATGGAGTGTGATGGGTGATCCAAGATGAGATAATTTGTAGGGTGCGAGATCGTGTAAGAGACATACTAATAGTCCTTAAGATCATATGATAAGTTGGCATGCATATGGAATGTTGTGAAGACCATATGAAAGCTCACCAATGGTAATGAACCAACCATACATGAGTAGATGAGTGCTTGAGGTGAATAAATGGACAAGAGAAACAAGTTAGAGGAAGAACCATTTTGTAAGAGTGTTATTTTGAAGTGGAACATTCGGAGGCACATGCTTTTTGTATGGAGAAGTTTCCTCATGCTCGCAATAATGAGGAGAAGACAAAAAGCAATGGAATTCTGCAAAATATTCAAGTGGAATAAGAATCAATAAAAACCAATAAAGTTGAGCTTAAGAAAGGAGATATATTACTCTTAATGAGGATATGCTTGAAGATCTCAAGAAAGAGAAATTAGTTGTGGAAAGAGAGAAGAAATATGTTTTAGGAAAGATGCAAGACAAGAGGTTAATTTTGTGTAGTGGTGGTTGATATTTTGATCATAGATATATTGGTATTTGCAAATATGGTGAGGAAGTTTAAATTGGAGTGTAAACTACATCTAATTCATTATAGTGTAACTTGGTTGGTAGAGGGATAAACTAGCATTGTTTGGGAGCAATCTGAAGTAGATATGAAGATTGATCTTAATGATGGATGCATTTCATGTTTGGCTTGGAGAATTTTGTACTCACCCCTTTTGCATGGTGTCAAACTAAAAAACCCAATGATGACAATGATGACAATGATGATCTCCAAAATTATGATAAGATGTTTTGAAGTGCTCAAGACCACTCCTCATCTCCTAGTAGCCCCTTAGACTCCTTTATACTTCTCTTTGGCCCTTACGAACCCTTCTCAAACCCCTTTTTCTTATTCCTTGTCTCTTTGATGCCCCTTTTGCTTAATCAACATGCAACCACTGTAGTGGTTATGCAACCGTTGCGGAGGTACCTTCCCCAACCCTAGCAGTTATGTTTTCACTCGTCCCCCGCTATGGCAATACCATTCTCCATCACATTGGTTCTATTTATGTATGTGACAATAGTGTTTCGCCTACATATGTTCCATTTCAAGGACCGGTGGTTCCCTCCTTGTCACGAGAAGATGTGTAGCCATTGCTTGCAACAACCACCGATTCTATCTCAAGTTAATTTTGAGTGCAACTCACACTTGGCATACATTATTTTTTATCCTATTTTTAGACCATGCACATATTTCACCTCATTTTTATGCCTAGTTCACTACTCCTACCCCCTAACACTTGAGTTTACCATCTAAGGATCTAATCTAAGCCATAAATTTGATTTTTATCTTAATTTGAGATTGATATCACTTGGAAGCTTTCTATTAAAAAAATTAAGCACTCATTTTTGCCCCCTACAAATTTTGAATATTTTTCCATAAAATATTGTTGCTACCACTTTTTTGATCCAAAGAGAGAAAGAACAAGCCCAATGGAGATTCCTTCCAAGATCGAGCACCCCAATGACCTTGTTTTGTTGTCATTGACGAAGAGAACATTAATGCTTCTAAACGCATCTTCTCCCCTTGAATCAGCCACAGATCTACTAATTGTTCTTATTCCAAGGTACACCTAACTTGCAATCTATACCTACTAAAAAAAAATCCATCACATCGGTCTTCATGAACATTAACTAGAGTAGTCTATTAAGGGTATAAACAAGAAAAATTCAAGATCTACTCCATTTTGCTTGCAAAAAGAGGTTAGGATTGTATTAAGTTTGTTTATTTGCATTGTAGATTTAACTTTATTTTCTTAGAATTATTCAGAAATCTTGAAAAGAGTACCAAATTTGTATTAGATTATATTTATTTGCTTGAATTTTTCTTAGTAGATTAGAAGTATGAAACTTCCATGCTCTGAGTTTCTCCCACCTGGGATAAGACCCTAGATTTATATTAGAATATAATCTTTCACATTTAGGATGTAGGTTAGTTTAGTTTTTAGAGTTTGCACTCATAAAACATAAAATTACAAAAACATAGTTTTAATTATTAGATTTACTTTTAAAACTGTTTATAGAATAGATCAAGTTAACTTTTAGTATAGATCAAACATAGCGTAGGTTGTAGATATCAATTTACAAAACATTCATCTTCAAAATCAGCATCTAGTTTAGAAAATTGCATTCAAAGAACATACAAGATTCAGATTTCAAAACAATAATTATCTAAAAGTAGTTGTTATCATCTCTTATTATGTGACTCGTTCAATTTAGTAAAACAAGCTTTAACATGTCATAGATTTATTTCCATTTTTGCATATTCATCACATCATATAGGCTAGGAAAACAACCAAAATAAGGCAGTTTGTGATCTTATCAACTAAAGTGGTAAAGAAAAAGCGTTAATTGTTAGATTTCCATTGCATGCAATGTAAAATTGAGCGTTTGAAACTTCTATTTCCATAGATTCTTTAAATTCATTTCATTTTACTTCATTATTTTAAAAAAACTCAAATAATAATCAGCTGAAACATGTGGACAGCAAAACCAAAACTTCAGTTCAACCACACACCTAAACACACGACTTACAGATCCAAACAAGCATGAAACCTTAAACAAAAACCTTGCAACCACAACACATAATAGCACTATTTTAGGTCTAAGAACACAACAAAATAAGGATGCTTATTGATCCGCAAGACAAAAGCTATAATTTTGACAAAATATTACCACAACACATCTCTATGGCTTCAGTTCTATTCCAAAATCATCCCAAAATAACCTTCAATACAAGTTTCCATCATGCTTTGCTCCATATCATAGCAAGCACCATGTAACACTTGTTTCTTCTTCATTGTGAATGACTCGAATAGCCAGATATTCCAAGCAAAAGTTTGACATTTCATTCACATTCCTACTCCACTTGAGCAACAAAATATCCAAGACGATATCTTGTTTGAACTCGGAGAGAAGTGTTTCATTCTTCACCATCCCTAGCACCCATTATTCCCCAACATATTGTTCTTAAGAGTGAAGCCCCACAAGACAACGACCCCATCCTCCATCTAATTAGACAAATGCTCCCATTGGAAATTTTAGTAATTTTAGTATTCTCAACTTGTCTAGCATCTCCCATCATATTTTTTGCATAATCTTGTCAGATCAAGGCCAATTATCCTCAAACAATCTAACAAAAATATGATCTTCTATCTTTTTCCTATAGTGGCACGCAACGGGCTCTAAAATGAGTGTAGACTTTCATTTATAAAAAACAAGCCATACGACATCTACAATGTCCCTCAAGGGGATTTACAAAATGTTGGTGACACCTAGGGCCAACCAGTGTCTTCTCCTTAACTCTCATGTTTGGCTCTACAACCGATCCCAACCTCTTCTCTCGGTCTCTCCTATTGGATTTGCTTAGCAACTTCCATACATTAACTTGGCCAACTAACTTGGTCATCCACGTCGCCTCGGTGATCAACCTTCAACCCTTTCAACAACCAACTTGGTGGTCTCCTCTTCCTTTTTATAGTTGTGCGCCCAACTTTTTCACACTTCTTTATCCTCTATGTCACTTCTTTGCTCCTTGGACTTCAAATTAAAACCGAGATCTTTAATTCCCTTATCCGCATGATCTACTCTCGACCAATCTTATCGAGCCACGTCACCTAGTGGTTGGATTCTCATTATCGGCCGCTCCATTGTCGAGTCATTGTCAAGCATATTACCCTTGCATATCCATATCATGTCCTTTTTTTGCCAACTATCGGTGTGCCCTTATCACCTAGGGCTTTGTTCTTCATGCATTTTGTCACGCCCTCACCTTAGGCTACGGCGTCTCTCGAGATCCTTGTTCACTTATTTTATCTCTCTATGCTTCCTTTCCCTTTTCTCACTTTCTCTTCTTTGTGCCTCACTACTTCTTTGCTTCCTCTCGAGAACTTTTGTGTGCTCTCTTTTATTTTCTCATGCCCTTTCCCTCTCACGCCTTCTCGTGCTTGGTTGTTATTTCGTCACATGCCACTCTTCTCATGCGCACATTTTCTTCTTCCTCTCGCACACTTTTACTCACCTTCTCCTTGTGTGCATTGTTATTTCTACACCCTTTCTCCTCAACATGCTTCTTACGACCTTCTTTCTTTTCCCTAATGCAATCATTCTCATGCATCATCCTTCACGTCATGTGCATTTATTTTGTGCATGTTTCTACGCTTGTGGCTTCATGCCACTTCTCCTTCTATCCTAAGTGCTTTCTCTTATGGTAGCTTCTCATTATTCGATCGTGCATCTTGCACGCACTCTCATTTCCTTTTGTGTGCCTTCTACTTCTCACGTTTGCACCTTCCTTCTTGGTGGAAGTTTTAAGTCCCGAGATGCCCTTGCATAGCAATCGTTTCATCCGAGCTGCACAACCCACAATCCCCCTCCTTTCACTGAGACCATGACATTAGCCGAGAAATCCGTGCAACAATCATTCTTGATCGCACCATCCACCATGAACAAATTTGTAGAAGCTTCATTGCCCTCAATGAGGTGGTCTTGCTCTCTCAAGAACATAGGTAGACAAACTTTATTTTGTCTTGCCTATATTCCCCTACATTGTATTCACATGATCCATACAATTCTCCCACTAAAATTATATAATCCTCTACATTGACTACCTTGACCCTGACTCATGAGAAGTCAAGTACACACAAAAGGTACCTACGCTTTTTGGCATATACAAATTTAGTGAACTTGACATGGAGGACTAGTTTCTTCTTATTTCGGTATCTTCCACTTCTTTCATCTCACCTTCGCCCTCTCCCATTATTTTTTGGGTCTCTCTACACCCCTTAAATATGTTAGGTGAGGAATTTGACAAGCCTATCTTATGCTTTGAACCTTATTATGCTCATGTACAACCCTAGAAATCACCATCTTTGTCTCATTGGCCTAATAACAAATTCCAAAGTACTTGGTTGTCATGTGTCTCTTATGTTTAAATGCCAACCTTCTCTTCCGAAGTAAGGATTGAAGAGATCGATCAGCCGTTGAACTATCAAGGCTCTTCCATGGACCCTTCAAACTCTAACAATATGACATTTATTAGGTAAGGGGGCCCTACCCACAAGTCTTGAGTAGGACACAAATTAGCATGCACTCGATGCTTTACAATACTACCTAAAACCTAATGATGAACTTATAACACGATTCAATCAAAGCATTGATCAACTCAAAACCATAAACGAGCCTTTGGATAGACTATAGGTGTATATTACCACCTTCTTGCAATACAATGTTTGCTACCACACCACCTAGACCCGAAAGCACACCCATAAAAGAAAAAGTAACTACACGAATTTATAAAGTGATAGCATCATTCCCCTCTACAACCAAATGCAAGGTTGAGTTTTAAACAAAACCAACAAGTTCTATTTGGCAACCTCGTCTCTACCCTAGTCATACGAATTCAAGAGACACAAAATGCTTTACCTTCTCAAAACACATAGTAAATTGGCCAAGACACAACATACACTGCGAACAACAAAAGTTATGCCCAACCAATGCAACAATTGCCACAATAGACCCCTTTCTTTCGATTGTGTTGCATTCAAACCCATGAGACCTTCTCACTGTGGGCTGGCACATTAGGCACGAGTGGACCTTTATACAATTTCTCAATGTGCACACATGACAACAACACCACTTCATGCTCCATGTCACTTTGAATATAACAAACCACGCACAACCTTACAACCGGTCTAGGTTTATGCCACGAGCCTACGCTTAACCTTCACAAGCATATATTTACAAACAACACCTATGTTTAACTTATGTAGGCTTATTATCAACCATTATGTGCTTATGCCCAAACCACACAGTAATTTGTCAGTTCCTCTTTGGTAGGTCCCACACAACCCTATATGCACATATACTCTAATTCTACCCATCGGGTGGTTTACTTCTTGCCTACTATACACCAAATGTCTTGACCCATGCTTTTTCTCTTGATCCCTCTTTGGTCAAGTAACTATCAAGTTCCACCACCATTTGTGGGCCCTACAAGCACTTTTTCTATTGATTTCGGCACATTAGGAACTTATGACGAGTATTTGAAAGGACCTCTAGACTCTAACATCCGCATGGAACTTCTCCCTTGTCCTCACCCTAAGTTACCAAGATACAAAGGTGAAGAGGATCATAATGCCCACATAAAGGTATACGCCACTACGATTTGTGAACTACGCGCATGGGATGGGGTTGGCATAAATATTTTCCCCAAGAGCCTTGAACACAACATTTTATTGGTATTATTGTTTTCTTGAGGGCTCTATATACACTCATTCATGCAGCTTATAGCTGATTTTTTCAAGGCTTTTGATATGAACAAACTCGTAAGTACAGGAATTAAGGAGTTTCTTCATATTAAACAAGAACCCACATGGATCAATGGGAGCTATGTGATATTTTCCTTCACGCCTCAACAAAGAAACTAAGGAAGATGTACAAAAGTTCCCACACAAGTCTTACAATGAATTTTTAGAGAGTACGTTAAGGACTGACCACATAGCAAAGATAGTGGCCATAGGACCTACGTTTTAAACAGAAAACTTCTTGTCCCAAGCCAAAACTATGGAGGATACCACAACAATAATAACAATACTGCATAAGCTTTCCAAAATGCCCAGGGTCTGAAGGTAGTCAACCGAAACTGCAATGCTACTACATATTGTGTTACCTATCAACCAAAGAAGCCCAACTTCCCTAACAACACAATTAATCAACCCCATAATAATTGTAATAACCACAATGGTAACATCCACATTAATAAAAATCAACCTACGGTAAATGTGGTTGAATTTAACAAGGCTCTGAATACCAATCCAAACCACAATTTGAATCAAAACTAGCAACAACAAATCCAAAATAGGAACCGAGAGTGCCCATATCAACACAACAACTTTGGTCATGAACATGGCTACCCCAATAAATTAGGTAATTTCCAAGTTTTCGATCATCAAAACCATCGTTCACAAAACTATGATCCTAATCTGTTATGTCTACTTCATACAGTCAAGGGTCACAACACCAGTACCTATAGGTAATATAACAAACTTATTCAACTCATCCCCAAAAATTATAGACAATTTTAACTAACAATTTCTAGGGGCAGGAAATCTTACTGGTCATCCAAAGTTTCATTTAGGTCTCATTGCACCCCAAACACCCACTTAGGCATCTATCAAACCCTTTCCCTGACCATTAGAAAAATGTCCTTCAAAATAACGCAAAACAAAACAACATAAAACAACAACAAAGGAAGTCACAACCATAGCACCAACAGAAATAAATAGCCAGACTAGGGTACAATGTGAGCATGACATACTATGAATCATCTCCCTAGAAAAATAATGTGGTTGTTCAAATAAAAGACCTAATTCATGTGCTTTTTCTCAGTTGCAGGTAGCAGAACCATACCAAAAATTCAGTTTTCCCCTACCCAACCCCATACCCGCACCCATATCCATTTCCTGGTATCATAGCCTTTTATTAGTCTCCACATATGTTTTATATATGTATGGATGAGGTATATTTTATTAAATAGAATTAGAAAAGCGGGTCAGGCTATAGCCAAATATGTTCATTGTTTTCACTGTCCTGGACAGTTTTCTACGAACAGTTTTTTTGGCTCAAGGAAAAATCTTCACGTCATTTTGAACATGCTCATAATGGTTGGATTATTTAAAATATACATGCAGTTGATTTCTCTATTTTTATCTATGTAGTTGATAAATAAAAAATAATTCTTACGGGAATTTTCAATTATTGAGTATATATAAGAAGTCGAGCGTAGAATGACAATTAAAAATGGATTTAGCTTCTCGTGGGTCATATAATACTTGCAACACTCTGAGTAGGTATCATACTATAGCACTGCACAATTAAAATGGCAAACATGATTGTCATGTCCTTACACAGTTCACGACTAAGACCATATGAATTAATTTGGTACCATTTCTGTAAGAGCGGGATATAATGAACCTCCTACACATTGGATTTATTGCCTGACACATATATAAGGCAAATATAGAACTATATTACAGGACCAAATAAGGTGCATAAATGCCACTGGTAAATTCCTACAAGCCCAAAACTCCATTCTATGATGAAACAGCCAGGGCATTTAATCAACAAAAGTACATACCCAGAACAAGAGGATTTTTACAGTTATTTCATATCAAGCTCGTGTAAATCACAAGACAAACTCCTTTTAAGACAAATGTAATAACAGAAATTGAGTGAACACAACTTTTAAAAATTGTGGTGCCAGAAAAGGGGATACTGGAACCAGCTACCTTTGCCTACTTGCAAGTTTCTCAGTACTAAATATTATACCTATTCAACCGTGGATTTATCAAAATAATCTAATATTCTTTAACTTGACAAATGTAATTTAGCTTACTGTAATCACAGATCAGCTTTCCCGGGTATCGAGGGAATGGAATAACATCTCTTATATTTTCCAGACCAGTTGCAAAAAGAACCATGCGTTCAAACCCTAGGCCAAATCCACAATGTTTTACAGTTCCAAATCTACGTAGATCAAGGTACCACTCGTAGGGCTCTCTTGGCAAGCCCATCTCTTCAATCCTGCATTAAATAATGTGTAGGATTAAACAGAATAATCAATATCTCACTAGAAGAACATAAACAGTAATAATTATAATCTAATACAATCCAGCTCATGGGCACAAACACAAATTGTTTGGATTCTGGTCTTGTTCTTTATGAAATAATGGAAGAAAAAAAAAAGAATGGAATAGTATATTGAATGACTTGAATTTTAAAGTGAGCACTATGCTTTTCATGTAATTATTAGTATAGTGAACATCAAACAACTCAATCAAAAACTAATCAGTACCATCACTGTCTTTACTTGTTACCTTAGTAGGCACAACATATTTCTGATACGGATCGAACCCATCTCAAAATGCATCAGAAGTTTTAGTCATCAAGGATTCAGACAGGTCAATAATATGACACGAACCAGAAATGTCCAAAAACAGAATGCTGGAAAAGGCTTCCCATTTATGGATTATGGAAAAACATAAATATGCATGGAGATGAGATAATAAGGGTGTCTAGAAGCTGATGAAAAATTGCTGACCTCTATAACATAATATTTCAGGGATACAATTAAAGCATGCATAGATGAAGCTATCTTAAAGAGCTTTTCATTGGTTACTTCTGATATTTGAAATATAGAGAGGGGGATCTCACCCGCCCCTATATCTAAACTCTGGAAGGTGAGGAAGGCTATCCAATCACAATCATATTACGTATGGTTTCTCTAGTTGGAGGTGGGAGATTGGATTGTCCATCCGGAGTCCAGATATCTGGGAAAACTCTACTCTCTGTATTTCGTGCCCTATAGAGAGTTATACAGCTTCCAGTTTTCGAGTTTACAGGTGATTACAAAATTCCAGCTATTAATTACCCCCACATAGGACAATCTATCAATATTATTGATGCATTCCGATCATTTATCTCGAGAATAGATGTTTCTACCCAATTGGGGAGTTGGGTTAAAAGAGTTGATAAAATAAGAAAAATTGTTGCCTCCTGTACCCAGGTGGGTTAAATTAAACTCGGAGATGGAGCCTCAAGAGATAATGCAGATTAGACAGGCTGGAGGAGTTATACAAAACCACTGTTGCATATCCCAGATATGGTACCATGAATGTCTGTGACTATGACAATAGAAATCTGAGTGGGTCTATAGTTGGCAAGAGAGATGAATTTCAACTCAAATTGGATTGAAGCGAACTCCCAAATCTTTGCCAATTATCTTATAAAGGTAAGTACAGCTGTTCCGGATAATTGGAGACTACGAAATTTGATAAATGGGCTTAACATCTCATGCTAATATGTTCCCCATGAGCATAATAGAGAGGTGACAGATCAACAACAAAGACTCGCCACAAAACCTCAATCCTTTCAAGCTATTATTAAGGTGACAGATCAGTAACAAAGACTTATGGAACCTGAATTCTATGCCTAATTAGAGGAGATTATAAATGAGTTGGACAATGCTAGATAAACTAAAGGTGGGGAAAAAAGTTCTTCTAATCCTATGAATTGAAATGGGTGGCCTTTTATCTTCAGGCACAACATCAAAAGTTGTTAAGCCTAGACATAAGGTAAGGGGAATGGGTTTCATGAACCCCAATTGGCCCAGAGGTTGCCTCTTTAAATTTTTGGTAAATCATTTTAATAGCTGTGCTGCCACCTTAGAAATAAAGTGCACACAAGCCACAAGAATTGTCAAGTCCCAAGCCAGAGAATTCAAAAAGATTTTCAAGTCAATTATTGTTGTGAGAAGCTAAGGCTTACACTACACTACACTACCATTATGGTTCTCAAGCATGGGAGCCAGCAGAGCCTTTCTATCTCACCTCTACCACTTACCAACGGCCCACAAAAATTACTACTACTATTTAATGTTGGTCTGCCATCCATCAAAGGTTGATCTGTTATTCTGTCTAGAACATTCCAAGAAGTACTACTCATTTCCTTAGCTGTATCCTGTCAACAATTATGCAACTTGTGGATCTGAAGCTTCAATTGGACTGGACAGTGGTCCTCCTGTCAAAAGAGACAACATAGCACAGGGGGCAGCCGTTCAGAGGATTGGGAATGTAGTCAGAAAAAAAAATTATAAGAAGAAGCTTAAAGAGGTTAGGGGATCAGAACTACATCGTAAACAGCCTGCTTAGAGGAGTAGTGGCATGCAACTTGTAGAAATGGATTGGCCTAACATGGAGGACGATAGTGCTACCAGCTGAACAAGCATTATAATTTATTTTCATCAAAGCCATGATTATTGATAATATAGTGACATAAATTTCTATAAGTGCCAATAAATGCTTATTTTGAAGCCCAGCAGAATATGTCACTTTGAAGGTGTATAAGGCTATTAAACGCTTCCTTGCTACCTGAAGCAGAGATACATCAGTGACAGTTATGGAATCAGTTCTGTGAGTGGTTCGAGAGGAACTGGGCAGGCGTCTACAGCCCAACTTCAAGTCCTGACACCAGTTAAATAGCCCAATTTTCAAAAGGTCGCGGTGAGAACAACATTTCTCCACCCACCTACTCAAAATACTTTACGAGTGTTTGGTGGGTTCACTGAATCTGGTAAGATGGGTAAAGCTTTGACTTGGGATGATAGTAATTCTAAGAGAAGACTGAAAGATAGGGGACTCTCTGTGGGAATGAATGGAAAAAATCAATGCCCTCAGGGACGAGCTTAAATGTCTGAAGGACAAGTTCAAGGACCTCATGGAAGCCAAGACTCCCTAGGAGAAAATGTCGATGGATTTGTGGAGAAATTATTAGGGCTAAAGAGGTTAAAATTCAAAACCTAGAGACTAGACTGCTCAGCTTGGGGAGAGAGAAGGCCAATGGTAGACAACTGCAGTCTTTAAAGAGGAATTTACAGGTTTGCAGGAAATGCCCCTCCCAGCTAGTAATCCATATCACCGTGCAAGAAACGGGTAGAGGCACACTACAGCTCGAATACAGCCCAAATACCATAAATGCAAAGCCCTAGTGTAGATAGTTTCAGTACTCCACCACCATAACCAGTCACGTTTATTAAAAATTAAAAAATCTACCTATTTTTAGAGGACAAAACCTAAACAGAAGACACTAAGAGAACCCTAAAATAAGTTATAACCCTACAGCTTTGCAGCAGCTCACAGCTCAAACTACAAGCAATTGAAAAGTTCATCACGTGATTTGCATCAACAGTTAGAAGAGAACAAAATTGATCAGTGAATCAGGCACTCAAGCAGCAAATTGCAGCACCCAAGGCATATAGTTTGGTGTTTAAGGTAGGCCCTTGATGACCTGCTTCCCTCCTTCCGTCTACCCTTTTGAGCTGGATATTTCTTCAGTATTCCCTTCCCAAACAGAAATGTTATATAGCGCATAGGAAACAACCATACTCGCATAAAGCGATGTAATATACCAATGGATTGCAACAGCTGCATGGTAAACAGTGAGCAGCCATATTCATGGCCTAAATTTGCGTTCGCGTTCGCGTTCGCGTTCACGTTCACGTTCTTGTTCGTGAAGGATAATATTCGAAAAAAATTCACCAGCAGAATGAAGATCAAAAACGAAATCATGATTAAATTCAAATAATTATTTTATTAGTAATTAAAATTTAATTATTAAAAAATATTAAAATTATGAGTACTTGTAAGCACACACTTAAAATCCCACAAAAATTAAAGTATATTTAAGATGCCCACGAAGCCTTCAAATACCCAATATGAAAATAAAATATAACTACATTTACATTCAATCTTAGTCCATTTCTTACAAATAAATAAATTATTGTATTTCCCTTCCAGATCCTATAATCGTAACCCTTGAACCTTAGCACCTAAGAATGTAATCATTTTAAATACCTAATGCTGCATTATGCTTTTGTATTATTTTAGGAAACACCAGAACAGTTACAGGCTATAAGTAATACACAGATCTTGATTGGAATGTTGTTTTGACCTAAAACACCTGCAAATTATCTCAATGGGAATCAGATGGGAGCACCGCAGATCAGCATAGCACCAATTTTCGGTACCTTGGAGCAGCATTTATGTTTGGAAAAACATTGTCATTCTTGTTATGTTTATAGGTATTGCAGCCCTTCCATTAGAGAAAAGTTCCTAAAGCACAAATACCAAAGCTGGGACAAAGAACGCAATGAATCTTACATCATGCTTGTGAGCTAAGTCACAAGGTTCGAATTTGCCAATGAAAAAGTTTGGGAAAAAAATCGCCATTAAGTTCGACCGATAATTTGTTTATTATTATTACAATATTAAAAAATACATTATAAATAAAAGTAAATATAAAATATAACTATAAATTAAAAATAAACTTTAAAAATATTTTTAAAAAACTATAAAGAAAACTTTAAAAGCTAATGGAATATAGTAAAACTTTAAATAACATAAAGGACAAATTAAAATAAAATAAAAGAGAATATAAAATTAAAACAATTAAAATAAAATAAAATAAAACATAACTCAAATGACAAACATTATTGTTGTAATAGTTCCCGAGCTTTTAACAGCTCTTGAAGTGATTGCAAACATAAGAATGAAATAAAGTGAAATGAAAACTTTTTAACGTCCACAAGGCTAAAAATAGCCTATGAGATAGTAAAACTAGTTTCTTTTATTTTCATCATTTTTGATCTTCTTTTGTTAATCTTGATGATGAAGTCCCCATTTTAGCTATCAACTCCTTCATTGAACATATCCTGTAATGACAATGTTGTGAAATTGATTGCATATCTCAAACGAATGTCATTATAAGCATTGCATTCTATAATAAAGTGTTTTTCTGATTCCACTACCCCATCCGAGCAAAAGACACAAAGTCTCTCTTCCCATTTTTCTTTAGGCCTTTTCCATCTACTTGTTTCGCATCTAATCTTAGCTCTCCAAGGGATGAGGGCCCCTATGTAGGCCTTTTGTTGATGATCACAAGTGTAGTTAAATTCTTTGAGGTAGTATCTCTTTTTCTCCCCATTTTTCCCACATAGCTTTGTGGAACTTATCTATTACAAATGCTTTTATTTCTTTATTGTCCTTGGGCCATGCATTCCATTCAATATTCCATCTTTTCATCCACTTGATGTTTTGATTCACCCATGACCTTTTTCTCCTGCATAATGGCTCTTTGAAGACTATGTTGGGCCACCTACTTGTTGTCATCTGTTCAATTTTATTGAGGTATCTTAGAAGTTGAATCATAGCAATGGCTTCGATTGGAACTGCACTTGTTTCAGCTAAAAGAATCTCATAAGGGACAGAAACTTTCAGCTTGAACTTGCTTGTGATCATATGTTTTTGAATTCTCTCAATTTGTTTCCATTTTGATAATGGTATGTTGTTGGCCCATATTTCACACCCATAAAGTACAACCGGAGTAACTAATAATTCAAAAAGGGTCTGAGTAGTTTTCCAATCCCATAATTCTGCTTCTCTGCATTTGTTTTGTAAAGCATAAAGAGCTCTCCACCCTCCTACTGTTCTCTTTTTTCTGCAAGTCTCCCAAGTAAGTTTGTTGTTGAAGTCAATCCCCAAGTATTTGTAGTCGGTTACTTCTTCTAGAATACTACCCTCAAAGGAAAATTGTTGCTGATTTCTTTTCCTTCTATTGCTAAAGATCATAATCTTGGTCTTGCTGATATTAACTTGCATACCCACTTTTTGCAAAAAAATAAGTGAAAATGAAAACCCTAATCGCGTTGGATGCAATCAGCTCCTCCACTACCTCATTCGAGTCATTGCAAATTTGCAATCATATTACTAGTGTTGGTTGCCGCTATCACAATTGAAAGCAATGTGCGGCCGATGCAGAGATCAAATCCTGTTTTTTCATCCACGCACTTCTCAGACGACCTCTCAATGCTGCCCAGGTTTGTTCATTGCCAGCACAAGGGTGTCTTTGTTGCGTCTTCCAAACAAATTCGCCAAACTTAACCAAACATTTTTGTCACCTGAAAAATCCAAACCCTGCAATTTTATTAGTTGAATTTCAACAAATTTTATGGTTTTCATGGAAGTCATTGAATTTCGAATTTCTTCTATAAAATTCGCGAATTCTTGGACACAGTTTATAATGTGTTTTTACTTTACAAATGCAAATTCTAGTTTCAATCTGAGTTCCCAAATTTTGAAATATATCAACTAAACATTTTATAATTCATCAAGCAATCACTAATTGGAAAGCTAGCGGAGTCTAGTTTCCGAAACACTTGAAATTTTTAAAAATATTCCAATATTCAAAAGTTATGGCAATAATGGTGATACGCTAAGTCACAAGGTTCGAGTTCGAGTTCATTTTCAAGGAGGTTAAAGATCAGATTAAGTTTGAAAAATAAGGTCTTAAAGTTCAAACGAAAAAAAAAAAAAAGTTATCATTTAAATTTTTTATCTTTTTAATAAATATGTTAAGAGGAATTGAGAAGAAAACTTTCCCATCTCTGCTTTCACTTGGTATGTGTATATATACACATTTATATAATAGTGTAAAATCATGTCAAAAACTTGCCAGGTTAAAATAATGGATAAATTTGACTAAATGTTCAATGGGGATAAAGATCAGCTAAGTTCAAACATTTTCCATTATATTTGTCATACCTTGTGACATAGTTCGTGCAGCTTAATAATGTACAGTAATGTAGCAAATAGTAAATAATGTAGTGAATTTTTATGTATATCATAGAATATATTTTTTAAAGCATAACTATGTATAATAGCCAATGTGAGCAGCCATATTCACAGCTTAGGCTTTGCAATGTTAAACCAGCACAAGTGTGTATATAATATATACTATAGCCTTGTAGTGTAAGGGAATGGAGGATTTATTTGTATTTAATGTATACTTAGGTTAATATATTTAATATGTAAAAAGATGTTAATAAAATTTTATATATTTTACACTTAAAAAAATTTCATTAATACTTAATATGTAATGTGAGAAATTTGAAAGCTTCTGTTAGCCTTTAAGGCTTTAGGGTTTAAAACAATGTTGTGTTAATAAATATTTAAAAACAATAAATATATTAAGATTTATTTTAAAATATTTATTGTTTGTGTTTTAAAATGTTTATGGTGTTAAGTTTTTAAATATTTTAGATAAATGATAATTTATTAATTAATAACAATGTTGTGTTAATAAATGTTCAAAAACAATAAATATATTATCATTTATTTTAATATATTTACTGCTAGTGTTTTTTAAATGTTTATGGTATTAAATATTTTAGTTGAATGATAATTTATTTATTAATAAATATGAATAGAATTTAAATTTTAAAATCAGGTTATTTTAATATTTAATATTAGGATAATTTAATATTATATTTTTAAAAAAATTAGCATTAGATAATTTCTATATTTTTATTTTAATGTTTTTATTTGAAATTTTTAATTATTTTGAATTTAATGTTTATGAAACATAATTAGATTATTAATTTTATGGGACATTTACTCATGTTTATGCTATTTTTCATGTTATTTGTTTACTAGTATTTTTTTCTTAAGATTTTTAAATTTAGTTTTTTTATAATTCATGAATTTTTAAATTTATTCACCAATGGACCTGTGAGACCAACCTACGCACAACAAATAAAACGCTCTTGTACTACCATTATCGCTCAAGCACGACCTTGAGAGTCTCACCCAAAGCTCAACACAATATCACGGACCCCATGTTACAAGAATTAACCATAAGGACAATTATGTGCATACATCAAACATACAAACCCTAGCTACCATGTAAATTATGAATGAAACATAAAGAACACTCAAGATGTCATTAAAAAATACACCTAAGGAATCAACTTATACATAGATTACACATAAGTCTATAGTCCACGACAATATCAACATACAACATTTGTACAATGTTTATCCAACACTTCAAGTCCATACATAAGTCATGCACGACATATTAGAACATTACAACATATAATCATAAAATACGTGGAATGCAATACCAGCCATAAAACCCTCGGAAATTGCTCTCCTAGGCCGCCACAAAACCTTTCCCTCTCAACTTGTGTATCCATGGGGTTATTTATAAGTCTTGTGGACCCCTTTCCCTACATACAGAAGTCATGCGCGGCATATTACAAAATTACAACATATACTCATAAGGTATGAACAGTGCAATACTACTCATGAAACCCTTGAAATTTGTGCTCATTAGCCTCCCCAACAGCTCAATCTTCAACCTTGCCCTCTCAATTTGTGTCCAAATGAGAACCCCATTGGTGTATTTATAGTTCTTGCGGACCCCTTGCCTTACGAGTTAGCCCGTCGTGGGTCCAATTGTCACCCAACCTTTTAGGATATGCCTAACTATCACGCACCTAGATTGTTTAAAAATCTCCCCATGTGCTCGCTTGATTGATCCCGGATGATCTCGCACCTCCTCCACTTATTCCCACTTGTCAACTTATGTGTAGTCCTCCTTGGCCACCGTCATGGAGTATTCCTAGATTATGCACCGTTCAATTGCCTTCTCTTCCTTAGGTCTACATGTCTCTTGCGCATGACCTTATGTCTCCTTGTGTCCTATGCAAAACTAAGTTCGTTGGGTTCGACACATGTCCCACCGCAAAGGTATGTTACTTAGTTCTTTGCAAAAGGTTATTCAATATGCACCATATCCCGGGTCAACATTCTCCCATACAACTCTTGATAGTCCTCGAGACAAGTTTGAGCTATTTATACTTTGAAGCTTTTTACCTTCTTATGAGACCAAAACTTCAACTACTTGCTCTTATAGTTCCTCTTCGAATTCGCCCAACATGCTAGAACCTCAACACTATTGTCTCCATTTCCTCGAGTCATCCATTTGAAGACCTTTGCATCATGTTCCATAAATTTCTAAGCTAACTCTTAACATTCTTTTCTAAACTACCTATGTACTATGTGCATGGATCCTTCTACTAAGATTTTGCGGTGAAATTGTCCGAGTAATTTCGTCATACCAACGTGCGCATCGAAATCCTACGGCTCATCTTCCTCTCAACTTGGAGACGATATCTCTATGTTTAAGCCTCAAACACCAAACCGACATAGCTTTTATCTATAGAAGGTGGCCCTCCTACACGAGACTCTTCAACAAATTCTTCAAACTTCCGCTAGTTGTCATTTGTGCATTCCTTTTGTTGGTTGTGTTGGTGGAGTCTCCCACACAATGCACTCAATACTCTATTAGCTTTAGTCCTTTGACATTGCACCATATTGTACCTTGTTTCTCTCCTTTATGACATCATTAAACTCAACAACCTTTGTCTTCAAGTTTTCCATCCACGCATACATCTTTTTCAAGCTCGCCTCACGCAGAAATTTCTTGTTACATTAGCCTCTTTGTCGGAATTTGTAGATCGCAAGGCTATCTCATTCGCAAATCTCACCATTCCAAGGTTTATTTGGCTCGTAGATAACCTATGCGGTGACAAATCCTTACTCCATCATCAAAATCATAGCTATCATCAACATTGTAATCTCTTTCCCTCGCGTGTATCAAACTTCCCATTAGGAGCTCAAAACTAGGTTCCTCTCGATGTTGTCTCACAATGTTCTACAAATATTCTTGCGCAATTTCCTTTCTCTTCTTAAACCTCTCCATAGCCAAAGATTTTCCTATGAATCTGACTTATATCCACAAAGTTTCCCTCCCTTTTGGTCTTTGCCCATTCATCATGTGCACTTCCACTAGTACTTTTTTCATCTACTACTATAATGTCTTTCTTTTGCTCAACTTCATCTTTTGGAGGCATTTTCTTGTTCGTCCTTTTCAGTTCCATCAACTCCCTTCCGAATGGAACTCTTTGGCCACCTACAGTCTCTACATGTGGAGCTGCTGATCCTATAGGTCATTCACTTCGACCTTGTGTAGCCACACTCGATCATTGTTCTTTGTGGTCAACATTAACATCAACCGACTCTTGCACTCCAATAGTGTTTACATTCACTTAAAAAAACTTTTGCGCAAGTCATCGATGCATTAATCCACTCAAGTGCATGTCTTAAGGAGTGTATCAGGATTGGGATGGGACGTCTCATAGCATCTCGTGGGAAATAGAGAGTATAGGCACCTCCCCTCGAGAAGCGTCAAGGCCCTATCTCTATATGGGGAGATAGTGTCGGACTAGAATCAAATCTTCTTGTCTTGGTATGGTTCTTATAATCTAATCTAAAGTCTTAGAATCCTCTATGGGCGAGAATCAAATCATCTTATAATCTCGAGAATTAAATTGTCTTGAGAAGATATGGATCAAGAATCAAATCGTCTTGTCCCCTGATTCTCAAGTGGGGGCCAGCCAACAGATATAGATAGGGGCTCGGGGTGTGGTGCCCTATCCCTCTCTATTGTGTCGATGTCTCTTCTCTATCTGTCTCGTGGTAAGGTCTTTGTTTGTGGTAAGGTCTCTATCACAATCACGCCATATCTAGAATTGGAGAGGTGGGGTGGTAGGTATGTTAGGTATATGTAATGCCATAGGGATCTATAGCATAGAAATCAATAAGCACCTTCCTTTCCACACTCGCACGCTCCTATCTATTTGGAGATGGCACAATCTAATTGATTCTTCACAAGCCTCTTCTCATATATAGTACACGCTTGAGTATGATCCGATTGATTCTCCTCTCCCTCTATATACATAACTAGCGCAGCTCTCTCCATATCCATATCCACATTTATAGAGGGTGTTGTGGCACTTACCCTTCCTACCACCAATTGATACCTTTGTACTACTTATAGTAATGTCGATCACCTTTCCATCAACACCAAATATCCTCCATTATCCTTCATTCCTTTTCTCTTGCCCACCTTTTTGTGCCCTATTTGTAGCCCACATCATCGGTCCTTACAATGATGTCTTGTAGAACTGCAATCAAAATACGTCATCGGTTAGGCCGATGACGTTGGTTAAGTCTCGAGTCTTGACTTTAGGTAAAGTACCCCAACATAGACATCATTATTATCATTTCAAATATATCACATCACACAATCAGCTTTGCCTTCACTCGAAATTTGCCCTTAAGGTTGAAGAGATTGTTTAATGGAGATTATACTTGGATCATCATTGAAGTATTGGGAAGCCAAGAGAAGTTAAGAATAGGTGTCACCCAAAGAACGTCTACATCAGTCTTTAGAGTCCCCAACTTTGGTTTACTTAGATCTTATTCTTATCGTTCTTGATCTCCAGCCACAACAATCTTCCACAAAATGCTACAAGCCAAGAAGGGAGATTAATGTGCCAACAGTGTCCCCAAGGTATCTCTATCCTTGTACTCTTTCCTTTATGTAATTGATAATTGTATGTTTGTGTATCATATATTAGATAGGATAGCATAACATGTCCTTGTCTCTTGCATTATAGTTATTTATATTACAACCATTGTTTCCGTTAAACGGCATCTTACAACTATTAGATTAGAATTGCTCTTACTATCTTCAACACTTACTTAGGCCTAGAGGCTCCCTATATCTTTTATTTTGAGTGTGGATTACACTCTTTCAAACCCCTGCACAACCACCATACTTACACCCCTTTGCTTATATCTTGTTTGTGTCTTGGCTCTAGTATGGAACTTAATCCAAAGTTAGAGGAGAGGATTCCTATATTGACCATCTTCGCTTATATACATTCTACTGATCCCAATGTGAAACTTACTCCACCATTGATTGAGTCAAAATCAGCTTTTTTCTTTCCTTGGCAACCTAGCATTATCAATCTGCCAAAAATACATTGTTTGCCAGTTTCTTTCCTTTCGAGCTTTTAAGTTTACTTATTTCTAATCATGTAAACTCAAAGGGTGTTTCTAGAGATACTTAACCCATTTAGATTGAATACAAGTTGCTCCTTTATCCGTTTCCTTGCCCACCATTAAGAAAAGCACCTCATGACGCAATTTTTTTCAATCTCATCCACCCACACAATGGTGTATGGTCAAAAATCCACATGGGTTGCTCCTTTATCCCTTGTCCACCATTGAGAGAAAAACCTCATGGTGCAATTTTCTCAATGTCAACCACCCATTCAATGTGACATGGTCAAAGATCCACGCGCGAAGATCTTCCTGTCTTTGATGAAGATCCACAAGATGATCTTTCCACCTAATTCTATAATCCATTGTAATATGAACATGTCATTTTTCAATTCACTTGCATACTAGCAATGATGAGACTGAATTTACATCTCTTATCACCCTCTGCCCCACCTTTTCTTCGAAAACATAAATTGGGTAATTCTATAAATCTCAAAATTTACCACATGATCAACTCAAAAATCAGTCAAAATTGACATCATCGACCTGTTGATAACATTCATAAAAAATCAAGTTCGAGAAACGTTATTGGCTAGACCAATGAAGTCAAACCCAAACCTAAAAAACGAACTTCATTGGCAGCACCGATGACCTTCAAGAAAATTGTGTAACTTACTTATACATCAACCTTGATGCTAAAGTTACAGATGGCAAGCAGATTCATGAAGAAAATCACCATCATGGTCAGCCGTATGTGAATTTTGAACTCAACATTTCCATAGTTCACACTTTGAGGCATATTTCGATGCCTATCCTTTCCTTTCCTTCACACTTTTGAGCATCTTCTAATGCCTACCCTTTCCCAACCTCCGATTTTGGGGAACCTAAGATTCCCACCCTTACCTTATTTCAAACTTAGGGGCATCTTATGAAGCCCACCACAACCTTACATTACATTTTGTGGCCTTTTACGAAGCCCACCATCACCTTACATTACATTTTGTAGCATTTTACGAAGCCCACCATCACCTTATATTACATTTTGGGGCATTTTACTAAAGCCCACCATCACCTTCAATTGTGGGCTTTTGTCTCCTAGAGTCAATTGTGCTTCTTGTATTTGAAGTTCTGTAGTGTATCTACACATCTCTCATCCACATGCACCCTCTCTTGTTACAAACATCTCATGTTTGTTTGTCACCGTATCACTACTCATTATCTTTCCTTTAATCTGCACTACCTAGTAAGCACACCAAGATCATATTTGAGGTGGCATTCTTTTCTAAGTTGCAATTCTAAGAGTACCTAAGAGTTGTAGTCTATAGGTTCTTCTCTACAGTAATTAGATGTAATTTATCCGGTGTTGTCATCTTTCATACCCATTGATCAACCGTCTAA
Source organism: Taxus wallichiana var. yunnanensis (assembly GCA_018340775.1). NCBI lineage: Eukaryota > Viridiplantae > Streptophyta > Pinopsida > Cupressales > Taxaceae > Taxus > Taxus wallichiana. Next base: position 364,865,403 of record CM031233.1, read on the forward strand.
ATACGTATGGAGGAGCAATAAAATCCATAAAATTTATAAACAAAAATATCATAAGCCAATTTCCAATGTCGAAAGGCAAAAACTTAAATTCAAGCACAAGCAAATAAAGACGTAATCAAATCACCGATGGCACCTATCCCTGTTTGAGGTAGAGGTCCTAGAGATCAAATCAAACTCCACCATTGGCTTCACAATAGAGTTAGAGTTCCTTTGGAGTACACTACACCATTAGAATACAATAGCTTCACGACTTCACGGAAAATCTGCCGACTTCACGAAAATCTTTTAGACTTCACTCTGACGAATTTAATGGCGAATCTCAATGTTTTTTTCAGACAGCTATAGATTCGGTGATTTCCGAATTTAATGGATGATGTTCGGCGAATGTGGTGACTTAGGTCCAAATCCCTAATTTTCCTCCAACAACCTAGCCCTAGCACGGCGGGAAATTTAACTCTCCATTTTCATCTTCTCAATTCTCCAATCCCAGAGAGTGTGTTGACTCTTTATCCAAAGAGGTATCTTGACAATAAACAATCCTCTTGGTTCACACAAAAACCCAAACTTTGCTTCCCAAGAGATACTGAAAATTCTAGCAACTAATTATTCAACACACCACTACCCCAAATATCAACTACATAGGTCCATGCCACATCAATATGTTCTAACTTTTCAATCTGCTCATTAGACTTTGCCCACCAAACTCCAAACCTACAACTTTTTCTTGTAGCATACGCCACAATTCATGCATGTGTATGTTATGGTAGCTCTACCCTAAAAATTCTCATACATAACACAATACAACTTGTCCAACAACCAAACATATGGACGCGTCTTCCGTACCTTTTTTTTGCTCTTTGTGCAAAACCTAGGATTTTCACATGAGACCAATCCTCCACATGTCCAAGTGTTATCTAATATATCACCCAACTTGTCATGCACTTCATGATCTGCATAACCAATTCAAATAGGGTTCCAACGACTAAACCAAAATGTTGCACAATTTCTAGGTAACCAATGGTCCTGCGTAGACCAATGGCCATGCGCATACCAACCTATGCATAATAGATATATCGCCCTTGCACTAGTATTATCACTCATGTTGAGCTTAAAAGTCTCACTCAAAGCACAACAAGAGATCACCAAAACCTATTACAAGAATCAACCATACAAACAATTATGTGCATGTATCGAATATACAAATCCTAGCTACAATGTGAATTGAGTGTGAAACATAAAGAACATTATAGATGTCCTTACACAATACATCATAACGAATCAACTTGTACATTTATTATGCACAAATTTGTAGTTCATCACAATATCAAGTACACCGTATAAACTATTTTTATCCAAAGTTCATAACTATCAAGGTACAACATTTACACAATGTTTATCCAACACTTCAAGTTTACGCATATGTCTAAGCAGCATGTTACAACATATACTCATAAGGTATGTGCAATTCAATACCACTCATAAAAACCTTGGAATTTGCTCTACCTAACCTCTCTGCAATAACTCAATCTTCAACCTTGCCCTCTAAACCCATATCCAAACAAGAACCCTATGGGAGTAATTATAGGTTTGATGGAGCCCTTACTTTGTGCTAATAAGCACATTGTTAGATCTAGTTGTCAACCTTCTTGAACCTTCTAGAACGTGCCTAGTTGTCTCATGATTGTCACTCATCCGAATGAATCTAGAAGCTCCCCATGTGTTCTTGTCTCCTAGTGTGATCCCAAATCATCCACAACTCTTATCTTCTTGCCACTGCCGGCATATGCGTAGTCATCCTGTGACCTTGTCATATGATATTTCTCCTAGATCATGCCTCGGTTCGATCTCTTTCTCTTCCTTGAGTCCGAGTCTACTACACAACTTTTTGTATCCTTGCCTCCTAAGTAGAAATAAGTCTATGCACCTCACCTATGCGGGTATGATACTTAGTTCTATATAGAAGATTAATCTTTATGTGCCATATTTTGGGTCACCGTTAAACTCTAGACTTGAGCTTTTAGAACTTGGATATTGTTTTCTTTGTATTTTACAATTTAAAATTTAGATTACATCATGGCTTCAACATTATCCAATGTTTGGGAAGAGATTGACAAGGGGATGAAACCTGACCGTGGATCTCCATTATAGAAGTATGTCACCAATGTTAACAAAAACTAGGTGGTGGAGGTTGTGTGGATTTGTCACGAGAGTAAAAAGGAGGAAAAAGGCTCATGGCCACCTTTATCCCAACACAAGGAAAGGGTCTTCCTTATACCGCAATCCAAATATTGATGGCCAACCAAGGAAGGGGTCATCGGTTGCACAAATTGTGAATACTAAAAAGAGTAAGATAATGAAGATGCTCTTGTTCAAGCACCAATACGAAGGTAAACTCCATTTAAAGGGCTTGGTCAAGGATGCCTCCTTGGCATCCACAAACAAGGTCACCCACAAGTCCCAAGAGGAGCAATTAAGAACCTCTTGAAAAATCATTCAACTTGCACGGTTGGGAGGATACTGAGAGATCAAATAATTGCTAGTTGTGTGTATGCAAATGGCATTGCATTTAATGTGATACTCTCTCTATTGGTAGGAGATGGTTAGGTCAATCAATGAACGCCAAAAAGATACAAAGTCTAGGCTATGAAAGGTTTGTACCACCTTCTTAGCTAAAGAAAGAAACGTTCTTGATAGATCGTTAGAGATGATTCAACCTTCATGGTGTATCTCGAGGGTGTCCATCAACTAGAATGTGAAAAGGTTTCAGACAGCCCTCTTGACTAAAGAAAGACACTCTTGATAGATCGTTGGACATTATTTGAGCTTCACGACGTATCTCAAGGGTGTCCATTTGCAATAGATGAAAGAACGTTAGAAAGCAGAGCATTGATGAATGTCATTCAGTAGGCGAGGGAACAATGTTTTTATAAGCATTTGAATGCAAGACCATTAAGAAGGATACCAGTTTATTGTCAACATTCTCATTAAGGCAAGTAAGTCATTAGGGAAAAAGAATGATGTCCAAGGCATCACTAATAATGTGAATGTATGCAAAGGTAACAGATTGCTCATTGAGTTGGACTCCTTGTGGAGTTCATTCTTTGAACCTAACATTACAAAAAATTGGCAAAAATCCAATGGATACAAAAATTATGAAGAGGCAAAGGAGATTCAAATGTTTATTTGTAATCATGTCACAAGCCATTTATAGGAAATTCGCTAGCTTCTGCTAATGGCAACTTGAAATTTTAGTTTCAAATTTCTTCATTTTAGTTTTTTATTTGGTTTCTTCACAGAGTAACAATAAATAATAGTATTCGTGATTCTTAATTTTATTTCAAATATGGAAAGGATCATCCTTATCAAATAGTCATTTGAGGATTTATTTTTGCAATAATTTTAACATTTTTAATTTCATTTTTTTGAACTTGAAGGTGGTTGAGAGTCACTTTGCCTTGCATTACATTGTTTTAAAGAGGCTTGTGAATGTAAAACAAGCCTTAAAACGCATGGTCATTAGTGATATTGGGATAGTTTGGAGGCAATGTTGAACCAATACATGGGCTCATTCATTGTTGTGGCATAGATCAACCAATTTTGGTGAAATTTATGATTGCATAGATACAATGGTGGACCAAATAAAAGAAATTACCATGGTAAAAGAGCTAGATCCCATCACATTTTAAAAAGAGGTGAGATAAAATGACAACCCCTTCGCATCTTTTAATATATGTTTTGAATCACAAATACTACCAATATTATGATGTGGCAATGCCGAATAGACGAATGGATGTAGAGGTAGTTGATATATATAGAAAGGCCTTCAAGAAGATGCATACAAATCCTAGAGTTGTAAATGAATTTGGAACCTTTTCATCCTTTGATGGGATTTATGCACATGTTGATCTTTGTGGCAAATGAGAAAAAAATAGACCTTGTGAAGTGGTGGAAATGCTATATATTACGAATAAACATCTGCAAACAAAGTCAATGACGCTTTTATCACTGAGTTTGTATTTTATATTCCAATTTCACTTTTTCTTGTTTTATTTTTTATTTAATTTTTTGCCTCTTTTTAAAATTGTGACATCAAATTTTTACTTGTTTCTAGTTCTACCTCAACTGAAATGAAATGTGGCATATATCGCTTCATCCTTTCTATGAAGGCATAATAAATTGGAAACCAATAAGGCGAAGGACCGTGTATATGTCCATTCCAACCTTCACCTCATGTCACACTCTTTCCCAAACTATAAGAAAGGACCTTGTCAGAGGCTTCAATATGTGGCAACATAAGATGGCAGTATATCAATGTATCTAACAATACATGACACATCTCAATCCCATCGTTGATGATTAGCACAACAGGAGGTTCCTCTGGTGCATCTTCATCTAGCTCCTCGAAGGTGGTTGGCAGTGGTACACAATCCAACTATCCTAGTTGTCAAAGAATCTTGATGATGTAGAGTCCACTTTTAGGAGAATATTGACGATATTTTTGATAGCATGTGATTCTATTGATGATCGATTATACATGTGAACATTTTGGTATATTGTAGCAATTATCTTATATTTTCTCTAGCAATGAAAATCTTCACTTTACAACTTATATTTGTGTAGAACATTTATGCTCCATATCTTTTGATACATAAACATGTATGTACATGTGTGGTTTTTATGAACACTATATCCAGCTCAAGTTGTATACATACGAGGGTGTCTTGAAAATTAGTCGTAGCCATATCCGTGCCCATGCAACCATAGTTACGCGGGGATGCGTCCCCCCCATAGTTTACACATCATGGGGACGTGGGGGAAACGTTTCCTACATTGTAGAGGTCCGGGGAAACGTCCGGGGATATGTTTCAAGAGGTTGGGAGACACTTCAAAGCGTTGGGACGCCGTCAGGGACGCCGGGACGCTCTGCAGAAATTCCCGGACGTCCCCTACGACGTATAACGTCTTTTTAAATTAAAAAACATGCTTTAATGACTTTTCACTATTTTTATTAATTGCAAAGCAAGTATAACATAAAAGAAACATTCATAACCTAACCCTAACCCTAACCCTAAAAGTGCAATTCTATGTTATAAATTTACATTATGGGCTCATTTCATATTCACACCAAGCAAGAGCAAGTGCAAGAGTGAGAGCAAGAGTGAGAGCAAAAGCAAGAGTGAGAGCAAGAGCAAAAGGTATTTACAATTTTATTTGCTTACAATACTTGTTAAAGTCTTTTTTTTTAATTTAGATTCTATTTGCATTTTTTAGGGGTTGTTTTTAGCATTTTCATCTACATTCACAATGTAATCATGTTTGTAGTTTGTAGGATTTAAAAAAATCGTATTGCATAAGGGTTTGGTCAGAATGGTTATGTTTTTGTTTAGTTACATTTTTATTTCAGTTTAAAATTTATATTATATTTGCATTTTTAGGTGTTGTTTTTAAGTTTTTGTATCGACATTCACAATGGAATCATGTTTCTAGTTTGTAGGCTTTTACGAAATGCATATTGGTTACATTTTTTTTAATTACATTTTAAAAGTTCAAAAAAAAAACATATTGCATATTGGTAACTGCATAGGGTTTGGTTGTAACTTGTGGTGTTTTCATTGTTTATACATTAAAATCATAGTTACCTAAGACTCCGGAACGGCCGGACGGAGTTTCCGAGACAACAAAAAAATTCTAAATTTTGGGGACTATGGGGACGGAAGGGACGGCTAATTAAAAATATTTAAATATTTAAAACATAAAGATATAGTGACTAAACTATATAAATAAGCTGGAATAAAACCATTTGAGATTTAAATAAGGTGAAACTTGAACTCATAAACATCAAATACATTCCTTAATACCATAATATCAATATGTTAATGTCATAAATTCATAATACATATTTGAATTTTGAATTTGAGACAAGCTGAAATAAATTATAAAACCATTCTAAATTATGATTGATCAAGTGACAATAGTTGATATTCATATCATTAATCTCATATCCAAATACACCAACAATTGTCTATTGTCAATATTACAAAAAAAGAGGACAACTACAAGTATCAACCTAAAAATCAGAATCAACATCTGAAGCAATATCCATGAACTCCTCGTTGGAACTAGCATCCTCGTCCTTAAAGGTAAGCCCAATCAATCCCCGTTGCACAATATTGTCCTCTTCAACCTGCCTCGGCTCCTCGAGATCTACATCCCACCGTAATGTTGGAGTCTGTTTGTACTCAAGTGTCTTGCGATCCATAAGACGCAAAGCACTTTGTACAACTACATGCTTCTCCACCCTCGCAGAGGTAAGCCTATTCCTCTTAACATAGTGGATCCAGCCATATGTAGACTAGTTCCTCTCAGGGGCAGAGGAGGTAGAAACCTTGGAAAGGAGGTGAATGGCAAGTGGTCGCCGCAGTCCTGGAAGCCCATACAGTCACCGCCAATTCATTAGCTTCTCCTGTGCCATTGTTACCTCGTTCGCCTTTGCCTGATGTTTTGTACCCATCAAGTTCATGAAGTCGAGCCACTCCAAAGCATGATCTCGTGAAGCCTCCCGTGGATCGAACATTTTTTAAAGGACTTCATAAGGCCCTTCTTCACCTCATCATCATCCAATGGGATAACTCTACTGGCCTCTCCACATACCATTGGGATTCGGTGCATACGCGGTCATATGAAGAGGGGTGTTCAACTTCTCTCGTCTTTGCTTGAATAATGGGCTATATATGTTCATTATAAAACTCAGAGTGGGGTCCCTCACCCGAATAGTTGTCTTAATTTGCCCAAGCATGTTGTCAATGCACTCATAGATCTCACCAAGATTGGGGCTATTAGAATCCCCATATTTGATGACACTAAAACTGGAGCTATGATTGATATGTTGTATTTCATATAACCTGCATTGCTCTTACAATTATCCATTTCCCCAACTGATGCGGAAGGGTGTTGACATTATCGAGAAGTGAGAACCCTAGTTGTGGCAAGCCTGCCACTAGACCTCGGGATCACAGGGGAATCGGTTGGAAAGAAGGCTGTTTTTGCAGTTCATACAATGGATAGCAGTGGTGAGACCTTTCTTAAGTTGCGTGCTAATTTGGTTAGCAGGAATTGCCTTGAAATATATCTGCCCAATACAATTGGTAGAGTTTATCAGCTTAATTTAGTTCTCTTAGTTTTTTTAGTTATTGGTAAAGGGGGCAATTAGCAGGGGCCCAACCCTGTTACATCAAAAAGACCTTCAAGCCCAGATATAAACATGAAAAACAAATACAGACAAAATGAGAGAAAACAGACTGAATAGCATCAGAACCGCAAAGATACAGCCAAAATACAGTACTAGAACAGCAGAAAATATCAGGATAGAGCCTACTGGAGCATAACATCTAAGGACTTCTTCATATTGGAATATGTGGAGTTCATAGTATCCAAAAGCGCTTGAAGTTGCTTCTTGTTCCCACAAATACTTTTAACTCTTTTTACTATTTGAGACTTGGGTGTCTTGAGCAGCGATTAAGCGAGCATTTTCAATTGAGAGTCCCAACTTTGCAAATTTAATTTGCAAATGCTAACCATAGAATTGAGCTTTTGCTTGATAGAGTTATTCTCCTTTATCAAATCAACAATTTTTCTTCAAAATTCTGATCCTCAGAAGTAGGCTCCTTACCTTTCCCTTTCTTGGTCTGTGCCTGATAATCAATGTTCTTGCCCATGGTCAACAGACATTTGGCGGCCCTCTTGTCCCTCTTGTTACCATCGCTCGAATCAAACCCATCCAAAAGTTGTTTCTCTTTCCTAACATGACTTCTTAAAATTATGTGAGGACCCTCTTGGCCATCAGGTACCCAGTTGTAGGGTTTCTTACCAGAGTTGAGAGGTTTAACAAAAATACCTATGAAGGGCTTGAGAATTTTGTTGATTACATGATTATGAATGAACAGAATAACCACTTGGTGCAGGAACAATTCTTCTACCCCAATGAATATCAAGAATCGATGCTTCCATAGAAAGAAGGATGTAGAAAGGGATACTAACCCGAAACTGGTGTCTGAAATGGTTGAGAAACACCAAATGGTAGGCTTTGACAACCTAAAACCAGTCATTCAGCATAATGTATTTCATTATCAACCTTGTCATCTCATCAAAGGGTTTGGGAATGGAGTCCCTCAAAATCCACTGCAAAACGGGGTAAATTGTTCCCCATATTGTAAAAATTTATTTTCTTCATCATCCGTACTGCAATCCTTTTTCTGAAATTTGATGCCATCTCTACTGAGACCTGTAACCGTAGCAATAAGTTCTTAAGTGATCTCAATACCGAGGTGATGGAAACCCATCTCTTCTTCCAGCTCTTAGCAAACTCCACAGAGATGAGGTTGTCATAACCCTGCACTATTTCCATAAATGTGGAAGAGCCATCAAACTGGAGTAATTTCCATAGCAAAATATCCTCCTTCCAAGCCCTATTCAGAATGAGCTCCACTCTATATGGATCGCCTCCCATGATATCCACAGGAATCTTCAACTGCTGCTCGTTAGGATGAAAAAGAGGAAACACTGCTTTAGACAACAACAGCCCTGAATTCGCGTCTAAATGGAATTAAAAAGATCACCAATAACACCAAAACCAATAATAAGATTAGGGTCTCTCATAATTCTAAGTGTGCCACATCATGAAAGTGGATAGGAGATCTGGAGGTATGTGCCTCATTATTGATTTTACACATAATATCATGAAGTATCCGTGCCTTTAAGCCATTTTTTAAAGTCACGGGTCTCTACACCAATGTTGGCAAAGCAGTCAACAATGTGGTTCCCTTCCCTATAAACGTGACTAATACAATACTCCCTAAAAATGCGAGAATTTCAATAGCCTCTTCAATAACATTTCTTATGGACCAACACGCCTTAATTTAGTTCTCTGTAGTTATAGGGATAGTTTTAAAATTTTAATATTGATCAGCTTTTATTAGTTGTATTTGTTTTCTGTCCTATGACCTTGATAGGCTGATTTTGCAGCCCACCTGGATGTATGGTGTTATGAAGCTTGAAACTGCCACCTGAGTCTGGAAGTCCTCCAGATTTAGGGGTGATTATGACTGCTTAGTGATATAATTTTGTTGGTAGTACTTAATATAATTTGAATTTAAAAAACAAATAGATTGTCACCAGAAGACGTCAACTTTCAGTCTTGATCTTATATCTAAGGACTCAAAAGCCACCGCAGGTGATTATAAGCAAATTAATAGGGCATTAAAGATGGTAAGCTCAATGAAATGCTTCAGTATGATACGCACTTTTAGTTAGATTTGTTTGGGCTTGGTCTAATTTGTACTTTGTGCTATATTGACTTTTCTCTCCACCCTTACATCAATAACAATCTGGAGAAAAAGATTGTTTTTAAACAGAAAATTTGCAAAAATGAAACGGAAAAGCACATAGTACTACATACCTCTTCTCAATAACTTCATATCGCTCCTCCCTTTGACTCCCACCTATTAATTCCCCAACCTGTGAAGTAAATGCACATCAGCTTAACTTCCGACAAAAATATGTTGATTGCATTCACAAGATTAGATATACGCCAACACGTCAGATTTGATGTGATCCCAAAGAACAAATTTACTGTAATTATGGATTTTATTTCTCATTCCTAGCCACATTTCCCAAACTTGTTCTGAGGAAAAGGGGAACTACCTTTGGCACAAGTACATCCATGGCAGCAACAGTCTTGTTATCCTCATTAACCCGCATGTAAAATGCCTTGATCGCTTTAGGATAGTTGTATACAATAACTGGCTTTTTAAATATATCCTCTGTTAGATATCTGCATTGATTGGATTCAAAAAAACTTCATTCCACCTTCACAAAAATGTATCCAAGGGTCTCACAAAATGAGTTGTGTGACCGTAATCATTTTTTGATTCAGGATGCTCGTAGATTCTAGCAAAATGCGTCCAAATATCTTTTTCTTTGCATACCTTTCATGCTCCGATGCTAAATCAATGCCCCATTCCACCTTGTTGTCGAATTTCTTATCTGTGACCTGCTCATTCCCAACCACATGCAAAAACTTTCAAGCCCTTATATTATTGGAAGGTTAGAAATCCCAGAAATACAAATGATAGTTTATGCCTACAACAAGTCGCATAAAAGGAGGACCTTCTCTAGAAGTTCAACTGCCTCTGTGTAAGTTATGCGTGCAAATGAAGTTGAAGCTACTGAACGAAGACGGTCTATAGCGGTCTTGTCAAACATTTTTGCCATGAACTGCATATCATCAAGGCAGTTATCGAGCAACCACTGACAAAGGAATTTCACATAATCTTCTGCACAATTCATGTCATCCTGCAAATGATATTAGAGAAATTTCTAGTCAAACCAATCAGATAGTATTTGTATGTTTCTATCACAATATTCATCATTCCAATATGATTAAATTTCAGAAGTTGATTATTCAAGTTGAAACATGGGATCTCCAATTTTTAGGAGTATTTTTTTTTCAGACATCAAAGTGCTACAATCAGATTTGTAGAAAATGAAATCATATGACCTGTAAAAACCAGTATGACTTAAACCAATCACATCCTCCACCAGCCGAAGACTAAAAGATTAAAACTGGATATGTCTAACTAAAAAATAGATGAAAATATAACCAGCTTAAGCAAGGTACAAAAACAACATTCACAAAGCCTATAGTTGGACCTAGAAACAACATGAAACGTGAATTGTCTGTACATAATAAATTCTGTTCAAATTACATAATAATACATTTAGGCTTTACCTCCAAATCTGCAAAGGCAATTTCTGGTTCAACCATCCAAAACTCCGCGAGATGCCTTGTTGTATGAGAGTTTTCAGCCCGGAATGTTGGACCAAATGTATACACACTACTTAAAGCACATGCATAGGTTTCAACCTGGAGCTGACCAGAGACGGTAAGAAATGCCTGTCGCGCAAAGAAATCCTGAGAAAAATCAATCTTCCCATCTTTCATTGGAAGGCCTGGTTTCAGTTTAGACCTTTCTTCCATCTTCAAGAGCTGATCTTTAGCCTTCTGAAGCTCGGAAACTGCAGCACCTATTAGTGCCTTATCAGCTTTGTTGGTCTTCAAATCTGACACTCTTTCACCTTTTTCTTTAAGAAGAAGCTTTGTAGCTTCTACCTCTGCTTCAGTAGGCAGAGAATTTTCCTTCAGTTCACGCTCTAACCTTTCTGCCTCACTAAATAGTGTTGTAACTTGAAACATCTCCCCAGCACCCTCACAATCACTAGTTGTGATAATAGGTGTCTGTATATAATTAAACCCGTGATTCTGAAAAAAGTGTGTGTTGCATATGCCAGGCCATTACGAATTCGGGCAACTGCAGAAATCTGCAACATAGATAACCAGAATAACCCCAAAACAGCCAATGCATGTAAGTAAAAAGGATGCAAAATCCAACAAAACCTGTTTGTGATGTAGCTCATAGTAGAATTTGCAGGCCTATTTGCAGCACCACCATTCTTAAACAGATAAGGGAATCTTTTAATCCAACTAATAGCCAAAAAGATGAAGTACATAAATTGCTTACTTTTTAGACAAGATACCATTTCTTAATGCATCCAAACAAACCCTTGAATCAAAATGCGCATGTAGAATTAAAACCAATATAGCATGTAGAATGGGCTGATAATCTTGGTAAAGATTTACATAAATCGATTGCAGTTCCACACATCTGAGCAAAAGAACCAACCCTCTTTTTATTTGCAGAAAACAGAGTCTTGTTCTACAAGATGTAAGACCCAAAACACAAAATTAATATCTATAAAGACAACAACATCAGATATTTGGCTGTAACAGATAGTTTTCCAAAATGAGATTTGCAAGCCTTCCATGCAGTCATACAAATAAATTAATGGACTGTAATACTTCCACTTATCATAAAGACCATTGATTGCCATTCCATCACAGTTATCTAGGAAAACACAATTAAATCCCAATCTCCTGCTATCACAAGATCAGAAAGAAAGGACAGCAAACTCAAACTCCGTGGGCATATTAAATGACATTCCAAATATCAGCCCTATGACGGTCGATAGTATTATAGCTATAAATGAAAATGAACCAACAGAAAGAATTAGATCAAGGGCTAGAGATAGGGTAAGGGAAGCATGTTATTAGAAGCCAGAGAGACTGTCATGTCTGGCATCGGATAAATTACGATTGCAGCTATGAATTATGACTTATGAAATATGAATCACAACTTGTTTAAAAACATGCTGATTATATTAAAGCAAATATGAATTACAACTTGTTTAAAAACATGCTGATTATATTAAATGACATTCCAAATATCAGCCCTACGAAGGTCGATAGTATTATAGCTATAAAATGAAAATGAAAATGAAAATGAACCAACAGACAGACTTAGATCAAGGACTAGAGAAAGGGTAAGGGAAGCATGTTATTAGAAGCCAGAGAGACTGTCATGTCTGGCATCGGATAAATTACGATTGCAACTATGAATTATGACTTATGAAATATGAATTACAACTTGTTTAAAAACATGCTGATTATATTAAATGACATTCCAAATATCAGCCCTATGAAGGTCGATAGTATTATAGCTATAAATGAAAATGAACCAACAGACAGACTTAGATCAAGGACTTGAGAAAGGGTAAGGGAAGCATGTTATTAGAAGCCAGAGAGACTGTCATGTCTGGCATCGGATAAATTACGATTGCAGCTATGAATTATGACTTATGAAATATGAATTACAACTTGTTTAAAAACATGTTGATTACATTAAAGCAATGTAGACATTTATATCATGGGTGCAATGTGCTTAACATCTGAACTCAAAAAAAAGGACTGATAAGAAATTCCAAAATGATGGTTCATGAATGTGGTATATGGTTATACACCAAGCAAGCTTTTACTGAACCAATTAAATAGAACATTATGTGTAAGTGAAATGGTAGGTTACAATCCCTTTGGCTGGTTTGTGGTTTCTAGATTCCATGGTATATGTTATCAATTATGTCTAGTTGTTATGGCCAAAGAACATTGACAAGAGATAAAAGCATGAAAATGTGATATTTTAGGACAGTCTTACATGGAAACTGAATTTGGCATGACATATAGACTATCACCAATGGAGGACCAACTCCTGGCTAACGGCCCACCTATGTTAACTATTCACTAGTATAAATAACTTCGATGTTGCTCATTCAACCATGCGCCTATACACAGAAAAAATCCTCAGACTAAGTGACTAAAAAAGTGAGAACCGTTGATGAAAGGAGATTAAGCCAGCAAAAAATGTCTATGTCCATCCTCTATAAATCTGAATAGCAGCTAGGTGTATTTGCTGCCCTAGACACAGCCCTTACTCATCTCTTGAAGGTGCTGTTGCTAAATTTATTTTGTAAACATGTATGAATAAGTTGTTTTTAATTGAGCTACCCAGTCTATTTTAACAAACTCAGTTCAAAATAAAGTTTGATACTCTCTAAGATAATAGAAGGGAAAATATACATTCGGAATCCATAAAAGGCTGGTAATAACCCTCTAGCAATGACTATATCATGTGTGTTTGATGGGGACAGTACTAGAGTGAATCCCAACCCTTGGTAAGCAGAGCTGAATTCTAAAAGATTTCAATTATAAGATGAATTTAATCCACTAGCGAAAAGGACTGTAAATATATGCTGAATGTGATGGCCATGGAAATGAACTGACATCATCAAGACAGTTGTTTGATATGGCAAAGATGGTTGGAGCCATGAATTATTCCAGGGTAATATATGGTTCTATGTTATGATTGTGGGATTTCCTTTAGTATTAATGATGTACAAAAGCATAGAAACCTTGTCCCTCCTGATAATACCAGAAACGGCATTTAACAAGGTAACTAAGAGGGGATTCATGTCTTGGTGACTTCAAGGTAATCATAAGAATGCTAACCAACGAGGCAGACCTCACTAACATACAGCTCAATATGATAATAAATTGGATCAAGCAGGTAGCATAGTTAATGGATAAGGTTGGCTTGTGTGTGTGAAAAGAAATCTCAAAACCCTAATGAATAAGCAGGCAAGTGAGAGTCGATGTTATAACTGGAGAATTAATAATTAAAAAGTATGGAAAGTGATGAATAATACAAGGCGGAGCTCCTCAGTTTGCACCTTTATACTATATTAATATGTCAGTATCAAACAATAGCGATAATTACAGGGTTTGGGTTTTCTAAGCAAGTGGACCATATTTTATGCTCGAATTTTTGTAGCAGCCAAAAATGAAGAGGAAGTGGTGACAAGTGACCAGAGAGAAGTCTAGAGTCCAAAGAAAATTAAAGAATGCATAGAGGAAAAACTGATAAATTGAAGCACAAGCAATGAAGGTATAATGAAGCATAAAGCCACTCCAAAGCAAGAGAGATTAATGACGGCGATCCCAGTCATGTTAACAAACAGCTATACAAATTTTCAGACAGTAATACAGTGGAAGGGGAGGATTATTGGAAAAGAAAGGTCAGGAAAACTTTTGAAATTGAAAAAAAACTTGAGAATTTAAATAGAGATAGCGGCCTTGGTATTGGTGAATCATGGCATCCTATTTTGAATAAATTAAGAAGGCAAAACCATAAAAATATAAGCTAAGGTTCGCCTTGTTGGTTTTAATTAGAAATAAATTTTCCAGATCAACCAAATGTCATCCCTTTATTTATATGCATTATTATTTAGGGATGAATTTTTGCTATAAATTCCTCGGCAATTTATCTTATGCTCCCTAAAGATGGGTACACTTAAGAGTACCTGATATGTTGGATTCAGTTTCTCCCTACATGATGTACCCAAAACGAATCTTTGTTATTTACAGCATCATGGAAATCTACACAATCTCAATATAAAGAGATTTATAAAGATGAGCTCCAGCTAGAGGGTGAAGTACTAACATGTAGACCAATATAACCCTCATCAACCCAATTTAGGTTACATCCAGACAGAAAACTTATGTTGCAAATAAGTCGATGTTAGTTTTCTCAGCTTTGAGCCGGGAAGTATGCGTCGACTTTGGTCTGATTTACTAATTTTGGACTTGTAATTTAGTAACTTAAGACAACTTTGATCTACTTTTCAACAGTAGATTTCTATCCGTTGATGAGGATTATAGCACTAGTTTGACACCATAGAGAAGAAAATATCATTAGCATCAATTTTTGGCTTAGAAAATTTACTGTAACAAATGTATATGCTAAAAAGTAATGCTTTTCAAGTTACAAGTAAAATTCTGTAGCTTTCAAGAAATGGGCAGAAATCTTTAATCACAAAACAAGCTTAAAATATATCAATTTCTTAAACCAATGTGCTTCTAGAGGTCCCATAAACCAACTAATTTATATTTTTCTTTTCGGGGTAATATGCAAAAAAACCCGTGAACAAATAAGAAATAAAGAAAAGGAATTAAACTGGGATGGCTTGGGGCAGGGACGTTTGTTAGCGACCTGTATATCACTATCAAGCTCGAATCCCTCAATACTTGGCAGGACAGCTTACAATATTCGGGAAATGTAAGCAAAGAATAACGATAGCCATTAAGGTGAAGCTTGATAGGCTAACATGCATAAGCAACCCAGCTCTTGTTATTAGCATCTTATATGGTAAGGCCACTCCTAAGAGTGTGTTGCTTACTTACTAGGTTAATTAGAAATATCAAGGTCCTTCGCAAACACTTTGCAGAAATTAAACTTGTAAATCCTTCGAATGAGGTATTGACCAACAAAGATGAACAGATGAAGGGGATGAATTCCTAAGAGGCGGGGGAAAAGAACAGTCATGCAAACAAGGTCAAACTAGAACAGATCACTCTCCATCACCTTTGCTTGATACGATGCTGACTCTCATATTGACCCTCTTTTTGGTATTGATAGTTCACTTCCTACGCTCTTTTCGATACTTGATATCTTGTCTACTTAAACTTAAGGAGTTCAATGCCTATCCTTCTGCCACTAGATACAGATTTTGGTATGAGCATGTGCCTCTTCTGTTAATTAATAATTAGTATTGATGCTATCTGTGAGGGAATTTCGTGGACCTTTTTGTGTTTAGCACGCTCTTTTGAAGCCTACACCCTACCACAAGATTCTCAACTTGGATGTAATCAATGTTGAAGTTTGTTTCAAGCTTAAATACGAAGCAAAATCTACATTCTGCAACTAGGAAGTTTATTTCTCACAGGAAAATATCCAGCAGCCACCATTAAATCAGTGGACGGTAAAGACCCTATCCCTATGTTCTTCCTACTTTTTTAAAACATTATTACATACAAGTATATTCCTCTTTGGGAAAGTTTCCAGCAGCTACTACTTAAAATCAGAGAATACTAAAGAACCAGTGCTCTCTTATGTTTTTGCAGAAGGAAACATATTTCCCAAAATTGCTTTGGAACTGAACAGTAAACAGTTTTCCTTTCGAAACAAACTGTGCACAGAATATATACAGAGTTTTTAGCAGAGAGGCGATCTTAATAAAAGCTTCCATTGGCTGGAGACAGTCTGATAATCAAAAGCATGTGAGAAGATGGATATCCTGGAAGCTACAGGGTAAGGTGTGAAGCTTATAAATGGTATTATGAAATCAATCTTTTGCGAATTCTGAAATGGGCAAGCATTGGAATTTGAAGAACCATAATTATGCTTTCTGAATTGCAAGCATGCTTTTGATAAGCAAATTTTTTAATATATATGCAGTTTTACTTGTCAATTGGGTTCATGCATTTTTCCCATGTAATTTTAATCTAATGTATGAGTTCATTAATAATTTAAATTTGATAATTAGTAATTACTATTAATATATTCTTAATTTATAATCTAGATTATTATAGTATTTTAAATATTATATATTATGCCGTATCCAACCGTATCCATATCAGGGGCATTAAAAACTAGTTGTATCCGTATCCACATCCGTATCCGAATCCATGCAACTCTGTCTTGAACCCATGAATTTTGTTTTTGTTGTGGATTATTGAAGGAGAGTTATGTAGTTCACTGTTATGCCCCTAATATTCCATATAATTAAGTGTACTTGGGTTAGGGTGGGTTGGCTTATGACACGCTTATAACTTTTATTTTTTATTTATTAGTTTTATATGTTCTCTAGGCCAGCCTAATTAGGATGAAGAGGTGTAACCCTACCTAGTTATGTCTATAAATAAGGATGAGCAAGGCTCTCCCATATCATCATCATTTTTGCTGTAAAGTTCTGGAGGTTACCCTCTCAAAGAGGCTCAGTTATATGTACAGTATTCTGCTCTTCTTCCATTTATATTGAAGTAATTTCATTACAAGTGGTATTGGAGCTTTGATTTGGGAAAACGTTTGTGTGAAATCCTGATTGTGAAGAATCTCATATATATATATATGCCGTATTGAGTTTCATTCAAGGAAGCTACATCCAATTTTAAGCTTTCTTTGATCATTTTGTCTGAATTATTGCACTTTACTTCTTCTAATAAAATCGATCTACAAGCTCCAATTTTTGGATTTTTTCTATTTTTTTTTATATTTGCAAAAACGTCAGAAAAAATTAGTGGGGATCTGTTCTTGTAACTTTTGGATTTAAAGTCATCCTTACACTGAAATCGTCACGTGTTTGATCTAAGACAAAGAAACATCATGGTAAGGGCAGAAACTAGAGGTAAGGGCTAGAATACAAATACACCAAGAAAGACTCCTAACAAAGAAGATATATAGCTAGAGTTGGAATCTAGTGCAATTTTGGGGAGATAGTGCAAATGACTTGGTGAGAAAATTATCACAGGACGGTGTGCCCTTATCAAGTAAAGTTTGTAATACCAACCAATCTGAATGGCCTAAGAAACAGTGTGGCATCCAAAGCAGATATAGTACTTGCAGGAAAAAATGTCGCAAGACGATGCACCCTTATCAAGTACTACCAACGATCTGAATGCTTACAAAACATTATGGCTTCCAAAGCAGATATACTGAGCTTGTATACCAGGGACGAACTGAATAAAACTCGAAGCATTACACAGATGGCAACCAAAGATTATCTTAAAAATACGGCTAAGTGTTGGAGTTTAATCATTATTTAGGTATGTTAAATATCTCGATATTGTATATTATTAATATCATGTGAACTATTAATTCACATAATCCGGATAATGTGAGGCGGCATGTAGCCTTCACCTCTTTTGTCTTAATATAGATATTCGTTGTCACAAAGAATATAGGAATTATACTTCAAACGTAGCTTCTTTGCCACTTTCCACCCACTTCCCTTCACTTCATGGAAAATAGTGACACTAGGCACACACTTTGAAGGTAGGCTAATGCAATGAATGGAGCTACTTTGTAATTCCTTATTCTCTCTTCACTCTATTTCAAGAGTTTGAGTCTCTTCCTAAGTTTTCTTCACTTCTTCAATCTATTTTTTTGAAAGTTTTTAAGGTTTTTTTAGTCTTTCTCTGGATTTTATTCTTTCTTAAAAAAACTTCTCTGCACATTGTAGTATCTTGTAAATGCTTTGAGCCATCTTTCAATAATGCGTGTGGTTTTCTTTCGATGTACCGGTTTTCCCACATGACAAATATTGTCTCAACTCTTTTATGTTATGTTTTACGCTTCCATTAATTTCATTGCATTTTATTTACTTATGATTCAATCTTTTTAGTAGTTGATCTTGGAATTATTTCTTACACTAAGAAAGCACATATAGATCGGATTGACTCTCCTCTAGCAACCATGGTACAACTTTGGTTGAACTCACATCTTCTGTCAAAAGTTTGATTGCATTAAAAGGTTTGATTCAACAGAACCATTTTCCAATAACAATCGGTGCTACCATTACTAATGGATCAAAAACCAACCCATTCTAATTCAAACACTGCGACAACTCATCCACGACCATTGTTAATTTTGGATCTCGACACATTTCAAAGTTGGGAATGCGTAAGTTTGATCGCAAAAACTAGCTAATTGTATAATCCAAATGGAAACAATTCTTTGATCTGCATCAGGCCCTATGTGGGTAAAAGGTTACAATTGCATCCTCATATTTAGAACCATATCAGTTCATTTGGTATTCTTGGCTTTGTGATCAAAAAATAAGAAGGATGGTAGTGTCACGTGGTATATTTTTACAAAGAAGCTAACTGAACACTATAATAGCAGCCTATTGGATAACTACTTTGGCCAATGAGCCAACATATGACAAATTGGTATAGTCAACAATTATATTCAACATTTTTAGAACTTATCCTTCAAAGTGAAGAATGTTACAAATGAGTGTAGACACGAAATCACGCATCATGCCTCTAGTATGTCATTATATGCACGATTCCTAAGCAAGAAAACTAGACATTAACAACACTTGTTTTGCTTTGCATTTACATTGATTTATCTTTTTAAATTCTGTCCTTTGGTTTTCTAGAACTATCCCTTTACTTTTGGACACTACACAACATGTGACTACATTTGGATAGCATCATTCACCGCATAGAAGGGAAAATTCTGAGTTCCATAACACACATTCATCTCGGGCGTTCCATAACACACATTCATCTCGGGGGCATATTAGTTGTTGCCCCTATCTTGGTGCGATTATGGCACAAGGGCAACCTAGTTTTAAGGGACACAATTCTATCACACACACACACACCATAATTATGTTGAGTTAGAAATGTAGTATAGTGCTCGGTGACAATCACATTGGGGTGACCGCCGAGGTCGGTCCAACTAAAGCAAATGCATATTTTATTTCATCTAATGTGTGCTTGAGCCTTGTGCAGATAGTTAGGGTTTGTTTTGCAAGTACAAGTGCGATAATGAAACCCTACAAAGAAAGTCGAATGACACAAAGAAAGTGAAGAAGACATGATCAAACCCTGAGAAGACTAGATCTAGAACTGTTCTAGGTGCTAGGACACTAGCACCCAGTTCGCATACACAAGCGCTGGGCAATCATGTCCTCTTTTGAGTGTTTCTATTCGAAGACTTGCATATCTCTATTTTCTAGACAACGCATATCCAACTGATCCACTGTTTCATCAGTATTCCAACCCAAAATCAGCCCAAATGAGTTATCAGCTAAGCCACTCCCATCTTCTCATTACTTGTACTTGTTTGTCATTTGAATGGTATATTTTGTAGGTTTCTGATATTATCTGTTTGATCTCAGTCCTTTGATAAATATTTACTTTTGTTAAAACATTTGGTGAACCCAACCCTTGCATGCCCATTATCAAATCTATTTTTCATATCCATAGTGGCTATAGGTTTTGTGTGCTTCCTCTTTCATGCCCATTACCCATAGTGGTCGCTTTGGTCTCCCACAACATATTGAGCTTCTCCCATGAGACTCATAATCATTCCAACATTATGGCTAGAAACCACACATGATAATCCTCTCTTCAATTCCCATCAGATCCCCTCCATGATATAGAAACTTCTAATAGTGAACATTCTTATGATGAAGACACTAATGTGGATCAGGCACAACTTGATGCTCTCACTAATTTTTGTTCTACATTATGTGACAATCCTACTCATGTACCACATGTCCTTAATGCTTTATTAGCAACCCGTGACAATGTTGCTCATGTCAGTATGGTTCGTACCTTAGAGCTCTCTATTGTTACTCCCCCTCTATCCCACTTTCCTATCCTCCCACCAATGCGGGGATATCCACCATCCATATGCATATTTCCACACCTACTACTCACTTTTCTTCCCCCATCATTTCTCATATCCAACCTAGTTCTTCTTTAGGCACCCATGCCTTAGAGTCCTTATACCATGATTTACAAGCTCAAATTCATCAATTGCAACATGCTTCTTCTTCTTCCTCTCCATCTCTTGATTATTCACTTCTCCTACATAGTCCTCTTGCACCCAAAGTTTCATCTTACCCACTTCCTCCCAATTTTGCTTCACCTAAGTTTCCTCTTTTTGACGCCATGGAGATCCACAAGAGCATCTTAGATCATTTCATGTTACATGCTTGGATTATTCTTGTGATGATACATTCTAGACTATGCTTACAAGACTATGCTTTGTGATGGTTTTATGATTTGCCTTTACACTTTGTTAAATCTTTCACTCCAACAAATCTATTTTTGGCCCACTTTTTGATGAACATTAGAACTAAAATTTCATATGCACAAATGGCCAAAATGAAGCAAGGATCTAATGAGCATCTTAGTGACTATGTTTTGCGCTATAAGAATAATCTTTCCAAAATGAATAATGTCTTGGTTGAATTTGAATTGCAAGATCTATTTATCCAAAGTCTATTGCCTCCTTTGCAAGAATGTGTGCTCTTTGATTCTTTTCACTTTTTCAATCATTTATGTCATACTCTTAAAGCACGTGAAAATAAGTTACTTTCTATGGGCAAGCTTAAGTATGGTGATAATACTTCCAATCAATCTACTAACAAATTTCAAGCAAAATCTGCATTTAAAGGCAAGCCTAGTGAGCCTAAGCCTACTATCAATGTTGTATCCCAACCTACAAACCTCCAACTATAACCTACACGACGCACTTTTACTAGATTGTCATATCCACCTCGTATGTTGTTGCCTCAACTCATTGAAAGCAAATCTGATTTCTCTTCCATCTCCTCTTGAGCTAGATCCTAATCGTCCTCATGGCAAGAATTTTGATGAAAATGCACATTGTGATTATCATAGATGTAATGGCCATTCTACTAATAGATGCTTTAAGCTTAGACATTTGATCCAAGATTTGATTGACAACAATGAAATTGAACTACCTAAGCCTAATGTTTCTATTTCTAAATCTACTAATGACAATGGAAAGCTTAAAATTTCAATGATCCATTACCCAAACATGAAAAAGCAGCTCCTAAATCTTCTTCCAATCATGCTTATCATGTGGTTCCACCTCCATCATTTCCAATCATCCTCTTGGATTTCTTGTTGGTACTATTGATCTTCCTCCACCTGTCATTACTTTTACTGATGCTGATTTTCATGCTTCCTTTTCATCACATAGATTACACATTGATGTTTTGTTGGTACTCATGTTGTTAACAATGTTATGGTAAATCCTACTTTCAAATGTAATGCATGTTCATTATCTTTCTTGTGATCTATTAGCTTTCCATTATCCCAAATGACACTAAGATCACCTACTTCTCATGGGCATGTGCTTATCCCAATCACTAATGGGCCTCTTACTATCTCACACCTTTCTTTGTTGGATCCAAGGTTATGCATTATGACATGGTCTTAGGACTTCCTTGGCTTTAGGGTTGTCAAAGTTGTCCCATCCATAGTTCATTTATGCCTTAGTTCATACACAAGCATCACGTTGTCACTATTTAAGATATCCCACCATGGGCCCTTTTATCTTTGGCACCTCTCATCATCACATCTTAGATTTTTACTACTACCACTAGTGCACCTACTTCTACACCTATTGATGATAGTCCCATAGCTTTGGCATATACTACTAGAATCTAGAGCTCCTATCACTTATTGTGCTACTTCCACACCTCCATCTAGCTCTCCTCCACATGTGACTTTTGCTTCTCACCCACGACGGATACATCGGTCCCATACCCCACCTCATAGAGATAGGTCTACACACATGATGCATACTACACATGGTACATCTAGGCCCACTTCACGATCTCATTCCCACATGCATGACATAGTATTACTCTCACACATCTTGACACATGCACTTTCACATGGCACTAGGTCCTTGGATCATGTTCACATGTGTTCCTCTCTCACATTAGTAGATAGTGGGCCCTTGCCCTCTATCCTCATTGGATAGATCCCATGGCACACTTGGCGGGCATAATATTCCCCCCTCGCTATCCGATGACGCACTCTTGTTCTAGGTTCAAACACGACTATTGAGGGCACAATTACCTACATGAACCTCACTTTTGCACACATACATTGGGGGCAACCTTGTCCCCTCCCCTAGTCATAGTATTTCATATTCTAATAATTCAAAAACATTCAAATATTGGCAAAAATACAAAAACATTAGCTTAGATCTTGGTTGCATGTACTTTTGCTTGCTTATACTATTCTATGTTGCATTTTTCCTATCATGTTACTTTGATTCATAGTATGTTCTATCCTTTTACATATACACATGCACGTTCACATGGTACTTTGAGGTGAATGTATGAGACTATCTACAAGTTATCACACGATGCATGATGCTTGACATTCTCTACCAATCCCATTGAGGCTCTGGGGCATCTACCTTCCTACTTCTCTATATTCAAGTGTTATCATTGCAATATCTATTACTTTCATTCCTATTTTCAGTTGTATACATTGTGACATACTATCAATTTTTCTAACATGCTAACGGGTGCTTCATGTGTAGCATTTGTCTTGGAGACCTACTCCAACCCATGGTGATCGACTTGTCTTCTATGTCTTGTGTTTGTTTTGTTTGTCATTGTTTGAGGCTTTGCTCTATGCTTGGTTACTTGTTTGCTTGTACGCCCTTTTAAGGCCTTGAGTGTCTTGTGACATCCTGAGTGGTGCCCCATGTTTGCCATCAGCTACTACGCTAATCTCTTGTTGTATTACTGCATGTTTTGACTAGTTTCTATTACATTATGCCATGTTTTCTTGTCGCTAACAATTTTTGCTAGCTTATTTCCATCATTTTGCACGTGTCATGGTGGTTACCATGCACATTTGCTATTCTAGCTACAAGAGTTCTATTTCAGATATGCACATCAATTTCATTTGCTCGTCATTTGGGCCACGCTCGCATTGGTTCATCTCACGTACCCCAAACGAGTGGGGAAATCATTGAGTGATTATTTCACCCCTCAAGAGTCCGAAACCAAACACATAATGGTACGCAAAAAAATATAACCAAACAGAGCTAATGAAACAATTCAAAATCAAAATTGGGCTAAAAAAACATCACAGAACATAAGCGCCCAAAGATAGAGGAACGGTGTGCGCTTGTGTCCCACTTGGGTGGTTCTATCCTAGGGCCAAAATACAGGTACCTTACAGTTGAATAGGTTCTCAGTGATAGGTTTTATCAAAATCCAACAATAGATAGTTGTAGGTTACTATCCAGTACAACAAGAACAAAATCAATGGCAAGTTTCATACTTTGAGCAAGGGAACTAATTACTCTTCTTTCTTGGTTTACATCTTTTTCTATCGTATCAAATAAGGAGTGGTACCTAGGGCATATGTAGGATAGTGATATGCTTGGAACTATGTGTCATTCGTGGCTAGTTTCTCTTGGGTTTCATGACCATCTGCAATGGCACTTATGTGTGGGGAAGCATCAATGGACAAAGGGAAAATCCGACACCTCTCCCAACACTCTTCCCTTGTGCAAATGTGGCGACACCTAAATCCTCAATATATTCAAACCAGTTCAAGAATTAATCACTCTCGACTCTTCCAACTATCACCAAAGCAACAAACACACAGAACAATTATATCTCTTCTCTCATGACATTTAGGTGTATTCTATCCTTGACTCACTTGTTTTTCATACACACTTCTATGTTGATTTCTCTAAGTTAAAGTTCAATTTCATATACCATGAGCATTGACTACACTTTTCTTCTTTTGCAAGTTCGTCCTTATCCGACAAAAACAACACAAATGGAACAAGGAGCAATCTCAAGCACAAGACACTCAAGCAAAGGCAATATCCAAGTTACAAACCAGGCATCATTTCCACTACACACACAAGGTCACCCCTAGGGTTCTCATCCCCTCTTAGATTCCACGATACACATCACAATCTTCATTCAACACGATATCGACGTTATTACAACCTCCTTCGGCTCTCCACAAGGTATGCTATGCTACTCGAATGCTCATTTCCCAACATAAAGTGGGGGCAAATATAAACACGAAATCACGCACTTAGTACTATTACATTACTCCTCTAGTATGTCATTATATCCATGATTCCTAGGCAAGAAAACTAGACATTAACAATACTTATTTTGCTTTGCATTTACTTTGATTTATCTTTTTATACTTCTTTCCTTTACTTTTAGACATTGCACAACATGTGACCCACTCAATGTCTTGTGTTTTATAATGAAATTACTTAGATAGATTTGAATGTCAAGCAGCAATAGAACACCACAGAACACCAAAATATAGAGACGTGATCACAATATGCAAGTAGAATGACTTAGCCACTTCAAGGAGGCAACCTCCAAACCATACAATAAGACTCAAGTTATAATATTCTACTCTCTAGCTCCTATATATACCTTGTTATACTATCCAAAGCCCTAAGCATATGAAAGCATAAATAACTATGATATGATATGATAAGAGATTATGTTAGCCACAAGTCGGCTATCCATATCCCGATATATGAACTAGGGTTAAAGGCGTAGCATACCCCTCCCCTTCAAACAACATTGTCCCCAATGTTGGTGAGCTTTGGATGCTTCACTTGAAATGCTTCATCCTCCAATGTTCAAATTCTTCCATTTGATCACATACTTGGTAATGACCCTTGTCCTCAACTTCTTGGTGAGAGTTTGTAGGATTCCTTCAAGCTCCAAGATGATATGCACCTCTCCGTCAAGCTCTGGTAATATTGATTGAGAAGAAACCTTCTACCCAATGACCTTCTTCAGGCAAGAAACATGGAAAATTGGATGTATTTTACTTGACTGAGGAAACTCCAGTTTATATGCCACTACTAATTTTTTGCAACACTTGATAAGGCCCATAGTATTTGGGTGAAAGCTTGTTATCTTTTTCTATTATTTCAAAGATAGTTGTTTATATGGTTGCAATCACACAAAACCAAGTCTCCAACTTCAAAGCTTTGTTCACTACGGTGTTGATCAACTTGTTGCTTCATGCGGTTTTGTGCCATGACCAAGTTCTCTTTTAGGCTAGAGAGAACCTCATGTTGGTGTTGAATGTGATCTTCAATTGTTCTTACTTTAGGTTGGACCCTTAAATTGGAAGTGAGAGATGGTGAATGGTAAGCATATAACACTAGAATGGGGACATTTTGGATGAAGTGTGAAATGAAGTGTTATACCACCATTCTGCAAGTGGTAGCCACTTAACCCATCTCTCTTGCTTATCTAAAGTAAAGCATCATAGATACCCCTCTAAACATTTGTTTACTACCTCAGTTTGTCCATCAATTTGGGGATGATATGATGAACTACGAGCCAATTGAGTACCCAAACATGAGAATAAATCAGTCCAAAATTACTAGTAAATATAGGATCACGATCACTGACTATAATCTTGGGTGTTCCATGTAGCTTTTGAACTATATCCATAAAAGATATGGCAATTGTACTCATTATAAATGGATGTGGCAAAACACAAAAATGAGCATATTTGGTGAGTCTATCCACAACCACCATAATTACACTTTTCCCTTCAGACTTTGGCAATCCTGTGATGAAATCCATGGAAACCTCTTCCCACCACTCACTAGGAATAGACAGAGGCTGCAAAATTCCTAGAGACTTAATAGTTTCACCCTTGTTATATTGACACACCAAGCATTCAACCACAAATTTCTGTACATATGCTTTCAACCCTTCCCAAAAGAAATCTTGCTTAACTCGTGATAAGTTTTTAGGAATCCAAAATGGCCACCCACTAGAGAAGCATGGAGCTCTGAGAGAACCTAACTTTTAAGGGTAGAGTTTTTGCATAAGTACAACTAGTCCTTATACCACAATGCATCCCCCTTCCACACAATTTTTTTTTAAGTGCTTGGATCTGTTGGAGATTTTGAATGAGATTTTGGGTCTTTGTGTCATTCTGCCAGATCTACCCAATCTACCTGTAGTATGGACATGGCATTTAATAATGCCTCTATGGACTCATCTCTCCTGGATAGTGCATCGGCTACCACATTTTCTTTTCCTTTTTGTAAATGATCTCAAAGTCATATCCCAACATCTTAGTGACCCATTTTTGTTGTTCTTCAAATGATAGTCTTTGCTCTAAGAAGTATTTCAAGTTGTCATGATTTGTCTTTACCTTGAAGTGACAACCCATGAGATACGGTCTCCATTGTTTGACTGCATGAAGAATAACCATCATTTCCTTCTCATAAGTTAGTTTTGAGAGGTTCTTACCTTTGATTTGACGACTCTCAAATGCAATGGGGCAGCCCTCTTGCATAAGTATTGTGCCTATGCCACACCCTGAAGCATCACATTCAACAATGAAGGTTTTGGAGAAGTCTAGGGTAGCCAAAACTAGAGTGGTACACATGGCCTTCTTCAGTGATTCAAATGTTTGGGTTGTTACCTCATTCCAATGAAAAGAGTCTTTCTTCAATAAGGATGTGAGTGGTGCTGCAATTCTACCATAATTCTTCACAAACCTGCGATAATAACTTGTATGCTATGTTGTCGGGGATACGGAGTACGTATCGGATGCAGTGCGGGCATGATGATACGCGGATACGTCAATTTTAAATAACCCTTAGATACGATACATCTTGGATACGTCCGTATATATATATATTAAAAAATTATATGTGTGTGTGTGTGTGTGTGTGTGTGTGTGTGTGTGTGTGTGTGTGTAAATCTACTCATTTTACTCATTTTTAGTCCATAAAAAAATGAAATAATAATACAAAACTTGAATCAATGTTCAAAACATTCAATATACTTTAGACTTTGAATTTTTTTATCATGTGGCTACCATACATATGATATACAAATATCATGTCAACATGAATACGGACAAAACTTGAAATTTGAAAAATATACTAGGATCCATGTTCAAATTTTCAAAACATACAAAATGAGGGTGTATTATTTTATTCATTTAGTTTTTAGGGTTCGGTTTTAGGGAATAGAAAAGTCGAAAAAAAAAAATTAATTAAGACTTTAAAAACATGTTTTTGGTGAGGGATACGTACGTGATACGTATGGAAACCTCCCGGATATGTCACGGATACGTGCCCACGTATCCGTATGATATGACGTGTGGGGATTCATGAAGGGGTTGGGCGTATCTAGCAAGACATAGCATGTATGTCCTAAGAATCCCCTGAGGTTTTTGAGGGTTTTAGGAACTGACCAATCCACCATAGCTTGGATCTTATGAGGATCCACTTTTACACCTTCATAAGACACGATATGACCCAAGTATTCTACCTCTCTTACCCCAAAAGCACATTTGGAGGGCTTGGCATAAAGGTGGTGTTGTTCAAGAGTGTCCAATACTTTATTGACATGTTGTAAATGTTCCTCCCAAGTCTTGTTGTAGATTAATATATCATCAAAGAATACCAAGACAAACTTTCGCAAAAATAAGCTGGAAGATTGAATTCATCAAACTCGGAAAGTAGATGGCGCATTTGTAAGGCCAAATGGCATTACAAGAAATTCATAGTGGCCCTCGTGTGTCCTAAATGTTGTTTTATGAATATCTTCATCACAAATTCTTATTTGATGGTATCTTGATCGAAGATCTAATTTTGTAAAATAAAAAACACCATGTAATTCATCTAATATATCTTCAATGACAGGAATAGGATGAAAAGAGCGATAAGAAGATTGTTCCAAGCCACGATATATCGATGATAATAGCACACCACATTAGATTTGCAAAACAGAAAAGCTAAAATACCATATATGAAATCCATCATAATCCATAATGCTCAATACATTACAATATAATGACTTGAATTATTCAATAAAAAGATGTACATATAAGAGGAGGAAGTGCAACTACTACCTAAATCAGTGGTGAAGAACTCCCACTAATTGATATTGATAGTTAAGTTAACTTCATAAGACTAGTAAGCTAACTCCACATAACTGAGAAGCTAACTCAACACAACTAGTAAGCTAACTCCACACAACTAGTACACCTAAGCAAGATAACCCAACAAGTGTAGGGCTAACACAAGTGTAAGAATTATCCTAATAAATAAATAAAAGGATAAATAATAACCTACACTAACACCCTCCCGTAAGCATAGCTTAGGTGGGTGGAAAAGAAGGTGGGTCCCGACAACAAGGCCTAATGAGGTACCCACGTACAATAACTGAGAAAATTAGACACCGCAAGGTACCCAAAACCAGTAATAACAAAGTAGAAAGAGCAAAATCCCATTTGCAAAATATCTTAAGAAGCTTGGCTCCAGCTCTCTGTCACAATGCTAAAGAAGTGTGGTGCGCACTGTGGTATGAATCCACTACTCGATCATAGAACTCAAAAACAATTGACACTGGGCTTCACCAGAATAGCTCCACGCAAAGAGCATCAATGGAATTATGTCGAAAGTGCGAAAAAATACCAAACATAATTTGATCAAGCTCTACAAATAGGTGTGCCACGATCCAAGAACAACCAAGGCAACAAGGCAACAAGGCAACAAAGCAAGGATACGAGATCCAAATAAATAGGAGTGCCACGATCCAAGAAAAGCCAAGGTAACAAAGTAAGGACACGAAACCCGAAGAAGCAATATCAACACATAATAAGGAAATGACACAAAACCCAAAGAATCAAGATCAACACCATACCTTCCCATACCGCTTGAATGGGTAGAGTGACACCACAAATGCATGCGAGTTGCAAAAATCAACTACTCAAACACTAACAAACTAACACTGGGCTTCACCAGAATAGCTCCCCGACAAGAGAGACTTTCAACATGCCAAAAAAAGTGTCGAAAAATACAGATCCAAAATATCTCAACAAACAAGAGAGATATAAATGTATACACTCATAGATACAAGAATGCAACACCTAAAAGTTGAGGACGTCGGGCTCAACCGAAATTGCGTCCACAAGTGATTACAACACCCTCCCAAATTTGGCACTTTATAATTAAGTGCGTGTAAACATTACTATGAGAAAAAGTACCTTTTACATTTGAAATATGTGTATAAAAATTTTATTAATGCGTAGATCTCGAAAAAATACACAATTTCAAAAAAAATCACCTTAATCCGAGCTACAAATCAAAAATGATGAGCTCTAGAAGGTTTTGCTATTAAAATAATATTTTAATGCTGATCTTTTTAAAAGGTACACATGACACCCAAATGTCCAAAGGATAAAAGAGTGCATCCACACGATACAAGCTTGCGACCAAAGGATAAAAATCTATGCCCAAAACCTAAAATGTCCCAAGGGTAAATCATTGCATTTGGAGGGTACACGTCAATATCCAATGGATAAAAGAATGCACCCAGAGGGTACATATCTATGTCCAGTGGATAAAAGACTGCATCTAAAACAGAAATATCCAGAGGGTAAAAGAATGCATCCGGAAGGTACATGCTTATATCTATTGAATAAAATAATGCACCGGAGGGAGAATGCGGATCTGCGTCCACTGGATAAAAGATTGCATCTAAAACTGAAATATCCATAGGGTAAAAGAAGGCATCTGGAAGGTACACGCTTATATCCAATGAATAAAAAAATGCACCCAGAGGGTATAGATCTGCGTCTAATGGATAAAAAACTACATCAAAACCGAAATATTCATAGGGTAAAAGAATGCATCTGAAAGGTACACGCTTATATCCAATGAATAAAAGAATGCACCCAGAAGGTACATATCTGCATCCAGATTTGACTGTCTCAAAACATGGTTGAATTTACAGTCGATCCTAGGGTTTTGGCACCTTCCAAATCTAATTCCGCACTCCGTTTTGCATAAAAATGCATGTTGCAGAAAATTGCTAACAAGTTCCAAATACATGAAAATAATAAACCCTTGCTTGCAAAGAAAAACTTACAGATGGATATCAACATCATCTATCGCTCTGATACCATGAAAGGAACAATAAGAAGATTGTTTCAAGTCGCGATCTCAGATGATAATAGCACACCACATTAGATTTGCAAAAGAAGAGCTAAAATACCATATATGGAAATCCATCATAATCCATAATGCTCAATACATTACAATCTGATGACTTGAATTATTTAATAAGAAAGATG
Organism: Taxus wallichiana var. yunnanensis; assembly: GCA_018340775.1. Taxonomy (NCBI): domain Eukaryota; kingdom Viridiplantae; phylum Streptophyta; class Pinopsida; order Cupressales; family Taxaceae; genus Taxus; species Taxus wallichiana. The sequence continues at coordinate 364,896,370 of CM031233.1, forward strand.
TACATATAGGAGGGAAGTGCAACTACTACCTAAATCGGTGGTGAAGAAAATCCCACTAAGCGATACCATGGTAGTTAACTCCATAAGACTAGTAAGTTAACTCCACATAACCGAGAAGCTAACTCAACACTACTAGTAAGCTAACTCCACACAACTAGTACACCTAAGCAAAATAACCCAACAAGTGTAAGAAATATCCTAATAAATAAATAAAAGGATAAATAATAACCTACACTAACATAGGATACTTATCTTTCATTGTATATTTGTTGAGCTCCCTATAGTCTGAACACATGCGCCAACCTTCATCCTTCTTTCTGACCATCACCACTGGAGAAGAGTAAGCACTTTGACTACGGCAAATAATACCTACTTCCAAAGCATCTTTATGGCACTTTGAATGGAACCGCATGAACAAATCCTAGAAGTTCATCTCCATCGTTCCCAAAGTAGTAAGCCATTGGACCCCCAACACAATGTCTTGCTCCTCCCATTGAAATGGCATACATGGGGCCCTCTAGTAGGTAATCTCCCATAGATAGCTTAATCTTATGGCATTTTTCCTAAACAGCTAACTTTACCTCCATCTACAACCATGACCTGAAATTCTAGTGTTAGATAAACAAAACAATTTAAGCGTATGGCCAACTTATGATTGATGAAGTTATGAGTACTTCTGAGTCAATTAATATTGTCACCCTTTGCTTCTTCACAAACCCAACAACCTTGAGTGTTTGTGGGGTGTTGATTCTTGAAATGGCATGGCAAGAGATGGTTGAGATTCTTCAACCTTGATCTCGGGAACCTCTTCCTCTACATCAACTACTTCCTCGTCTTGTTCCTCATTAGGACCCTCAATGTAGAATAACTTCTTCTTAGGGCATTTATGTCCTTTGCACCACTTGTCATAGTTGTAACATAACTATTGAGTCAATCACGTCGATTGGGGAAAAGATGGTGCTAGATTTGTGTGTTCCTTGTGATTAGAGAAGCTCCTTCGCTTTACCATATCTCTTTCCTCCACACGTCGAGCAATGATCATGGATTCTGATATCGACCCTAGATTAAGAAGGCAAACATCATGTTGGATGTTATCCTTGAGTCCACCCAAGAAGAGATCATTTAGATGATCCTCTAAGATGTAATTCACTCATAAGGATATATTTTGGAACTGCTAGATATAATCCTTGACTAAACTTGTATCTGTCGTAGCTAGTCTATCTAGCTAAAATAGTTCTTTGTACCACTATTACTATAATGTGTTTGGAGCTCACCGGTGAGCATAGACCGAATGTGAGAGAGACCTTTCTTTTCATTTGTTCACACATCCATCTATACCAAATGAATTGTTTTGGTTCCAAGTACAAGGATGCCATTACCACCATCTATCCATTTGGGATTTGCTGGAAACAAAGAAATTCTCCATTTGGTCGAGCTAGGTGAACGGATCATTCCCATTGAACTTGCACATCTCCACTTTTGGAATAATGGTATGCCATTGGTTAGAAGATCCACCAATTTATGTAAATAATCCTCCTCGGTTGGTGTGAATTGGATGTGTGTGCATTGCTAGAGGAACCCATATGACTGGAATGGGAATTCCTACTAGTATTCATGCTTGAATGAGCAAGCATTATCTCTTTCCTCATTGATTCAAACTTCATCTTCCTTTCACCCTTAAGGCTACCCTCCAATAGAAGAATCTCGTTGTTGAGATCAATCTTACTCACCATATTATTAACTCTTTCTGAAGTTGATTGACTACCTCTAATACTCCAAAACATGAAGATTCCAAATCCATGTCTTCCTTATTTGGAGTCATTCCTAGAGTTGTTTGACCCTTCCCTTGGCCTCAAGTTGATCTTTCGGTCATGATGTAGGGTTTGGTCTCGAGATACAAGGATTAAGGCAGAAATTTAGGGTTTGGTGTTTCGTAACTTTATTGGTTGAATCGAGGGAAACTTAGAGAACAAACCCTAGCTAATTTAAGTTGGAAAAATTCCCAAAATTGCAGCCTAGGTAGCGAATTTATGAAAAACCCTAAAATTGATGTAATTTTTGCAAAATAAATCAAAAAATCTTGAAATTTCGAGAGGATCTCAAAATTGCAGCCTAGGTAGCAAATTTATGAAAAACCATTAAATTGATGTAACTTTTGCAAAATAAATCAAAAAATCTTGAAATTTGGAGAGGATCTTACTTGGTGATTTCGCAACTCCAAAGAAAAATTGCAAAAGAAAATCGCTATCATTTTCGGATATAACTGAATCTTCGTAATTAGGGTTTTGACACAGTGACCGAGATCAAGCTCCGATACCACTTGTAATGAAATCACTTAGATATGAATATCAACAGCAATGGAACACCAAAATATAGAGATATGATAACAATATACTATAGACACAAAATCACACACTTCGATACATTTCTAGGTCCTAAAGCATACTAATGTATATATGATTTCTAAGCAAGAAAAATAATGGTTGACAACTATCTTTGGCCTCTTTTCTTTGTCTCTTACTTTCTCTTTGGTCTTACACATAGTTACAAGTTCGGCCGAATTTATGCGAAATCCGGTTTGAACCGTATTTTTTGAAGTAACCGAATAAATCCGGTTCGGTTCGGCCAAATTTTTGCACAATTTTTTTTTTTTTTTGGCATTTCTTTCCTTTTTTGGATTTTCGGTGAAGAAATCACAAGGACGAGAAAAAAAATTGCTATTTTGGAAAGAGTGCGGAAAGATGTAGCAAGCAAAAAACTTGCATGTGCCATAACTTTCATTACGTGGCTTTGTTCGGTGTCATCTTCTCTAAATGTGTATATTTTCTCGAGCTCTACACATTGATAGGAATATTTTTCTTATTTTCATAAAATCCATTTTTGCACCTTTTTGGACCAAGCAACTTCTTGCGATCTTTTGAAAGAATCATTATGATGATGATGATTATGGTAGATAGATGCTTTTTGTATGATTTGTCTATATATAATGATTTAAGTATATCTGATAATATAAATTTTTAATAATATACGTATATATATTCGAACCGGATTTTTAGTATTTTTCGAATTTTTTTGAGAACTCCGAATTTTCGGATTTTTTGCCCTTCCGAATTTAATCGGATTTCCAACCACAGTAACTATGGTCTTACACACCCTACGTACCTGACGAAACCTAGCTGATTTATCTTTTATGGCCTCAGACACTAGCACCGGTTAGGACACCATTGCACAGACGCTTTTGTCCATATTGGGCGCTCCTAACCCTTTCTTACCTTTACTCTCTCTTTTTGGGTCTCTTTTATCTTTTGGGCATCTTTTTCACTTATGGGTCGACATCCCAGTTGTCAATTATGAAATTCAAACAAGGGAATCATATATATACTTAGTTACTTCTCAAAAATAAGGACCCAACACTAAGCATTACTATCATCACCTAAACTTGCATTCGAAAGGCACTAAAGCACTTCAAAGGCATCCATCTAGCATCCATACAATGAGACGAGGTTGCATCATCTTACGCATACATTGCATAAGAGGAAAGTCTATTCTATTCCATCCACATATACTATACATTACTACATTTTAGATCTATCCCATTATCACTATACAATTTGCACAAGGGTATCCTAGGGCACCATTTCTACACATACACACAAGAACCACATGGGGTTTGAGATGTAATCTGACCACTCGGTAGTAAATTCACTCTTTGAGTGACCGTAGGAGTCAATCCGACTCCACATTCTCGCATCTTTTATTAGATTTGATGTGGTTTGTGGACATGTGCGGAGTAGTCATTATGTTTTGCGAGTTATAGGTACCCTCGCGATCAAAAGGCAAATATTGGAAGACGGACATGAATCATCAGCGAACCTCCTGCAACATAAAAGAAATCAATTTCTGAGCATTTGCCAGACTATCAAAGCCAGATCCGGTCGCGGCGCCCCAACACCTCTGCCCTCTCCTACGGGCGCCCTATCTCTTTTGCATCGTTCCCGAATCCATAATTCATAGTGAGCATCAACAGCGCTATTTCCAGTCTATTCAACATTTTCACTTGCCTATATCACTTCCTATTCACTTGGAAATCAACTAAGTTCTCTTATCTCTCCTCCATTATTGCTTGCGTCTTCTTTGTATATTTAGTATTTGTATATTGGTCATTGCGGTAGTTACTCGAAATATAGATTTAATTCAAATTAAATTAAATCATATAGAAGTAGAATGACTTAGTCACTTCGAGGGGGCAACCTCCAAACCATACAATACGACTCAAGTGCTCAATATGATGATAATAGCCTACCCTCTAGCTCCTATATATACCCTACTATACTATCCAAAGCCTTAAGGCCGACCCACAAAGCATATGAAAGCAAAAATAATTATGATAAGGCAAAATAAGAGATTATGTTAGCCACAAGTGGGCTATTCATATCCTGATATATGAACTAGGGTTAAAGGCATAGAATGTTTTATCTTCGTAGTCTTTTGGACACTAGCGCCCAGTAGGGACAAAAGCGCTTTTGTCCCCTTCGGGCGCTTCTATCTTATTTCCCTCTTATGTTTTAAAATGCCACATCGACCATTATCTTTTATAAAACTTCTATTATCACTTTCGGTTCGCATTTTAGTTGTTAATATCGAATGTCAAGCAAGGGAATCATATATATACATGACTTACTATTCGAAGGGGTTGGGCAATTTGGGCTATTACTTCCTATCTACTACTTGGGCAAAGAGCAACACTTAAAGGCGACATTTGAGTTGCATCATTCACTAAATAGGAAGTGCAAATTTTGAGTTCCATCACACATTCATTTTGGGGGCAACGTAGTTGTAGCCCCCTATCTTGGTGCGACTGGCACAAGGGCAACCTAGTTCCAAGGGACACAATTCCATCTAATGTGTGCTTGAGCCTTGTGCAAGTAGTTAGGGTTTGTTTTGCAAGTACAAGTGTGATAGTGAAACACTATAGTGAAGTCAAAGCGACACATAGCAAAGTGAAGAAGGCGTGATCAGACCTTGAGAGGACCAGATCCGGAACTATTGCCATGACACTATCGCCCGGTTCAAACACCACCGCTCAAGGCAGCCTGTCCTCTTCGGGCATTTTTGTCCAAAAGACTTGCAGATCTCTACGGTTTCCAAATGAAGCATATCTGATCAAGATCCATCTTGTTTCATCGATGTATGCCTGACCTCGAATCAAGCAGACGGCGAGTTATTAGCTAAGTCACTCCCATCCTCTCATTACTTGCACTTGCTTGTCATTTGAATGTTATATCTTGCATATTTCTAATATTATCTGTTTGATCTCAGTCCTCTAATAAAGATTTAATTTTGTTAAATCAATAAGAACATGAAGGACCTACTTTTGGGTGGACTAAAGAACCGCATTTAACATGAGGTACGATTACTTGATCTACTAACCTTATATGAGACTATTACAAGGGCATGTGGGGTTTAGGAAAAGACATTAGTTGCTAGGAGACAAACATTCGCTAGCATCAAAGACCGTAGCACCCTACCACAAACCCACCCTTATCCAACCAAATTAACGCCTAAGCAAATGTTGTGTACCTGGACACAACATATACTTATGTGCTTAATTAGAATTATTTTTATTATGTTATATTTGGAGTGCCTAGAGTTAGAGAAGGGTTAAGCCATGAGTTAGGGTTTCTAGTGGTTGATTACAAATGAGGGGAAACCTTAAAAAATGTATCTTTTTTACAATATCATAACTTAATGCAAGAAATAGTCACCATTAAGTGAGAGATTTTTTGCTACAATTGTTTTGCAAAAGTAATCCGCCCTCGGGGAAGCAAGCGCTCGCTTATTCGTTTATTAGCATTTTTACTCAACATTTTGTGGTCTCAATTTCTATTCATATTTGGAATGCAACAGGTGGTATAAGAGCTTCCCTCGATTTTTGCAACCACTACCAAATTAACGCCTAAACAAATGTTGTATACCTAGACACAACATATACTTATGTGCATGATTAGAATTATTTTTATTATGTTATATTTGGAGCATCTAGAGTTAGAGAAGGGTTAAGCCATGAGTTAGGGTTTATGGTGGTTGATTACAAATGAGGGGAAACCTTAAAGAATGTATCTATTTTACAATATCAAAACTTAATGCAAGAAATAGTCACCATTACGTGAGTGATTTTTTTATTCAATTACTTTGCAAGTGCAATCCGCCCTTGGGAAGCGAGTGCTCCCTTCTTTTCGTTTATTAGCATTTTTACTCTACATTTTGTGGTTTCAATTTCTATTGATATTTGGAATGCAAGTGGTATAGGAGCTTCCCTCAATTTTTGCAGCCACTACCAAATGCAGAGGGTAGTTTATCTAAGAAACAACTCGGAGTTTGTGACCAAAGAGATGAAGGGGTTATTTGATTAGTGTTTTAAGGACATTCATTCATTCGGAAGGCAACTAAAACTGCCAACTAATGAAGAGGACGACAAAAACATCTAGGGAAAACTCGACCCAATCCACCGGATGAGGAAGAGAAAGGAAGATCACATCATCCTTCTTTTAACCTACCACTCGAGTCCAAGACCAAGCTCTCATCAAATCTGGTGCAAAAGATCTATATTTCCAACCTACATGCTAAGAATAGAACAAACGCAAGGATGGTTGGACCAAACTCTTTGAAAGGGTATTATTGAACCAAACTCTTTTGAAAGGGCCATTTTCAACAAGTCATTTTTGTAACCCAAAAAAATTTCTATAGCAAAGGTTGTGGTTTCTTATGAGCTAGAGTTAAAGTCGGATAATGAGGATACCCATAAGAAACACGATGTAGGGTGTGAGACTAGAAATGTATGCCCAGCTCTGATATCGGGGAAACTGTCTCTATCACTTTCTCTGATGATAGGGTTGGATCATCTAGACACCTTGAAGTCCTTCCCACCAGGAAATCGAAACTATTAAATCCAGTCAAATGAACAAACTACAAACTTTTGAAGGGGATTTCTAACTTTATGGCTCCCATTTACAACGTGGATGAATTTGTTGTTGCACAAATTTCAGAATTGTTGTACAAATATAAGGTAGATTTCAAAGACTAGACTACGACTGCATTCAGAATGCATTAGGGCAACTACAATTCAGGATCACGACCTTTGATCTTAGGAATGTTTGCAACCACTTTGCAAGCATTCATGAGAAAGGTACGAGGTAAAATCTTGTGCATGTTCAAGTGAAGTGGAAATAGAAATGACGAGTTCAAATGTAGGCATTCAAACCTAAGACAACGCTACAAAGTAATGATATTTTTAATAACCGTATGTGTATGTATATGTGTGGGAAAAAAAAAAATCAAATTTCTAAAAATGAAGGGTAACACATGTGCAAGTTGGAAAGGAGAGGAACAAAAAAACCAAAAGCAAGTAAAAATGGCTAATTTAAAGGTAAGTGTGGAAGAGTATTGAAAAACGCACCCAAAATGCAAGGGGACCCTAAGAATTTAAAAAATAATAATATTTTTTAAAATATTTGCTCTCATTCATGTGTTATGTCAAGTAGTGGTATATGGTAGGGTGGTCAAAGCTTTCTTGTACTGGTCAGATGTCTTGAGTTCCACTCATAATGTAAAATTTTGCACTTTTAGTTTGCTAGCTTTGAGGTCAAAGTTCTTTAAAGGAAAGGCTGTGTTGTGTACCTAAACACAACATATATTTATGTGCTTGATTGGCATTATTTTTATTATGTTATATTTTGGATGCCTACAACTGGCAGAGGGTTAATCCATGAGTCAGCCATGGGTTGAAAAGAGTTTCTAATGGTTGAAAATAAACAAGGGGATACCTTAAAGAATATATCTTACAATATCAAAACTTGCAAGAGATAGGCGCCACTTTGTCAGAGCTCCTTTTTACAGTCAGATTTACAAATGCAATCGACCTATGGGGAAGCAAGTGCTTGCATCTTTCCGTTTATAATCATTTTTACCCTACATTTTACAATTCCATTTTCTATTGGTATTTGGAACACGGCAGCAAATTGAAGAGAACAAGGCAAAAAGGATATTGTTTTAATTATGATAGTAAATACAATAGAGGACATAGGTGTGCAAAGAGAAAACTATCCTACATTGAAGGAGCAAGTGAAGGGGAAGGAGAAGAAGAAGAAATTGAAGTGAAAGAGGAAGTAGAAGCAGCACTAGAGGGTCCACAACCAGCCCATCTTTTGCCATGCTCTATCAAGAATTAGTACCCACTAAACCTTCAAGGTTGTGGTATTTCTGAAGACGCAAAGATTGATGGTGTTAATTGATTCAGGTAGTACTCATAATTTATCAATAAAAAGTTGGCCACACAGTTAAACTGCTACTTCTATCAACTCCAGAATTTCAGGTCATGATCGCTAATGGTGTGCAATTAGTTGTTCAAGAAAATGCCACACTATTCGAGATAGCAATTGGGTAAAGCACATATTTTTTGGTAGACCAATCGCTTACTACCTTGGGTACAATAGAGATGAACTTCTAGGAACTCTTCATGCGCTTTCGTTCTAAAGGCAGGCCATTTGAATTGGGGGATTGCAAGCAAAGGGTCCTGGTCGGTTAGCTCTCATTGAATGGCAAAGTTACTCAAGAAAGCGTCCGTTCGATTTGTAGCACAATTATTTTTTTCTAGAAGCTCAACAATCGCGGGTGGAAAGACCCCAAACTTTCAGCTTATCATTGACCGTCATTCAGTAGTATTTATAAATACATCAAAGGGACTTCTGCCCAAAATGGGTCATGACGATTCCATTCAACTTGTATGCGAGAGATCCAACTGCCCAATGATGCAGGTGCATCCAGGGGATTGTGCGGTGCTGAAAGAGCCAACCATTCAATGATGTAGGTGCATCCAAGGGGATTGTGCAACCTTGCATCACCCAAAAATATATATATTTAATTTTTAGTCAGATTGTTTTGTCTTGATGTACAACTGTCAATCCAAACAGCTAACTTCCAGGAGCTTGTTCTCCTAAAAATAGAACTTGTAACTGCTTTGATTTATTTAGAAGATGAAGTGACAGCTATAGTAACAGTTATATTTAGATATAAAAGTTCATATTCGGAGTGCAATGCATAAGAAATGCTTTTAAGCCAAAAGAAAGGCATGTTTGGTTAGAGATTTGGGGGAATGGAAATCTGGAACAGCTTCCTTTTGGCTGATGAAAAGAAATATTCACTGTTGTATCAATTATTACTGACTACTGTAAATCTCTCCATTTTGCCGTATTGATTTCCTGTATCAATTTGATCACGACTTAAAATTCTGTTATACTTCTTCTACATCGCTCTTCCTCACAAGCCTCTGCTATATTCATACTGTTCATAGTTTGAGAATTCATAAATTGCCTGGAACAGGGCATTTCTTGGAGTGTATTTTGCAGGTTCAGAGAAACTGTTTGCATCATTTTGGTGCTACAACAAGGTTCTTCCATGTTGAAGTGTGAAGAAGGAAGAAGTGAGCTCGATAGCAGCAGGCTGTGGAAAATAAGTTCTACAAGTGTTGTGAAAGATATTGGATGGAAATGGAATTCAGATGGGTTGTTGGCAGAAGGGGTGCAAGAGCAGGGGCACCTAGAGTTGCTGACTTGACACAGATGATGAGAAAGTCCAAGCAAGACTAGCTGCAATAGAGACAGCCCAGAGAAGGGGAGTCCATATTGAGGATGTAAGTGATGATGGGGAAGGGAGAGAGCCCAAGGATCTCAAGAACCTGAAGAAGTGGAGGATGCAGCTGAGACCAAATTTTTCAAAGCCAAGGAAAAGATTGGGAGCAGACCCAAGCTGGACACACCTTTTTATAATGAGAGCTTAAATGTTGAAGTGCTCATGGATTGGATTACTGAGATGGAAAAATATTTTTGTAAGTCAGTGGAGGAATCCAAGAAAGTGAAGTTTGTTTGCACAAGGTTAAAGAGTCATGCATTAGTATGGTGGGATTATGTACAAACTGAGAGGCAAAGAAGAGGGAAGGAGAAAATTAAGTCTTGGGATAGAATGGTGACTAAACTGAAGGCCAAATTCTTGCCTTCAGACTATCAAATGAGTTTATTCAAAAAGTTACAAAATTTAAGACAAAAGGAAGTAGGTGCAAAAAGAAGTAGGTGTGAAGGAGTGCAATAAAGAGTTTTACGAACTCACTATCAGAGTTGGACACGTGTAAGGTGACCCAAAAAGGTAGTAAGGTATGTGAATGGACTGTGTTTTAATATCCAAGATGAAATTAGTTTGCTGAACTTTAGAATTGTGGAGGAATCCTACCAATGTGCATTGAAAGTGGAGGAGAAGTTGTTATAAAGGCAACATATGAATTTTAGAGGTGGAGGAAGATTCTGGAGAAGAAGAAGACAAAACATTTTAAGGACACAACATTGGAGGAAGAGGACAGCACACCCGTGATGAAGGAGCAAGCAGCTTGCAGACCCAAAACTTAAACATAAAAGGAAAAGTAGCCATGCAACTCGAGGAAAAGGATTCTATGGAAGAGGAGGACTCGTGGGAAAAAATTTAGATGCAATAAATATGTTGGTCATTGGTCATTCGGGTGACCAAATAGACCCAGAATAGTGGCAGTAAGACTGAAGGAACAACCCATATAGCCCAAGGAGATGAAGAAAGTATTACTATTGGACTACCAGAGCACAATGAAGGACCAGAGCAAGGAGAAGCCTTTTTGATGAATAAAATGCTCTTGAAACCAACAAAAGAGACAAATTAACCACTACAACAAAAGAGCCTCTCTAAGACGATCTCCAAATCCAAAGGTAAGTATTGCAAGTTAATTATTGATGGTGGAGGCACAGATAACTTAGGGTTCATGGGAAATGGTAGAAAAGTTTGGGTTAAAACCGAAAGTACACCCCCAACCCCTTATAAAAGTTCTCGGTTTCTCAAAGGGCCAAGCATTAATAAACGAACAATGTGTGGTGAACTTTCCAATTTGAGGATACATAGATGAAGTTGTGTGTGATGTTATGCCACTGGATATGTGTCATTGTTGTTGGGTAGGCCATGGCAGATTGATAGGAGAGGCATACATGATGTTAGGGCAAACACATACACTTGTGAAGAATTTGGAAGATATTCACGTTGAGCCCATTAAAAGACAAGGGAGGAGAGATGGACAGCCATCCAAAGGTGATGTTAGTATCTGGAAAAGAATTCCTAACTGAGACAAAGAAGGAAGAAGAATGTTTTTCCTTCATTCCCACACTCATGCAAGCAAAGGAAAACACCAAGGTGAGTAATCTACCTGCTGAAATTCAGAATTTGTTGGAGGAATATGTGGACATAGTGTTTAATGATTTGCCAAAGGGATTACCACTAGTAAGCAGTATTAGTCACCATATGGACTTAATGCCAGAGCAAGTTTGCCAAACAAGGCAGCTTATAGGTAAACACCTCGAGAGAATGAAGAGATAAATAGACAAGTGCAAGAGCTGTTACAAAAGGGCCTGATCCATCGATGTTTGAGCCCGTGTGGAATTCCAACTGTGTTAACACCCAACAAGGCAGAGAATGGAGAATGTGTATAAGATTCGAGGGCAATAAATAAGATCACAACTAAGTTTCTCACTGCCAAGGATGGATGATCTAATGGACTGTCTAAGTGGAGCCAAATACTTCAATAAAATAGATTTGAAGAGTGGGTATCACCAAATTCGGATAAGAGAAGGTGATGAGTGGAAAACAGCATTTAAAACCAATGATGGGTTGTATGAATGGCTGGTTATGCCATTTGGTTGGTCAAAATCCCTGAGTACATTTCTGAGGCTTGTCAATGAGGTCCTGAAACCACTCGTGGGTAATTTTTTAATTGTGTGTTTAGACAATATTCTTGTTTTCAATCACTCTAATGAAGAGCAGTTCAATCCTTAGTTGCCGCATTGAATTCGAGTTCGAATTCACCGAGGATAAAATTTGTGAAAAAATCGTTGCCAAAAAAATTAATGAAAAATTCATGATTAAATCCGACTATAAAAATATACATTTAGATTAAATATTAAAAAGATAGGTTTTATATTATATAATTTATAAATTTTAACAATATAATATAAAAAGTTTTAATAAACTCTTAAAAAGAAAAAAAGCTTTTTTATAATATATAATTTATTAAATTTTAACAATATAAAATTAAAAAAGGTAAACTTATAATTATCATTTTTAATTTTATATTATTTATTAAATATTATAAACTATATATAATAATAATTATAAAACATTAAATATTAAATAATAAAACATTGACTAAAAATTTATTAAATATTATAAAGTATAAATTATATTTAAAAATATAATATTAAATAGTAAAACATTAACTAAAAACTTATTAAAAATTATCAAATATTATAAAGTATAGACTATATTTAAAAATAAAATATTAAATAGTAAAGTATTGACTAAAAACTTATTAAAAAATTTTACTTTTACTAAATATTATAAAGTATAAACTATATTTAATAACAAAATATTAAATAGTAAAACATTAACTAAAAACTTATTAAAAATTAAACTTTTACATGCGTATTTGTAATATTGTATTAAATAAGGAAAAAAATATATGCCCTAAACTAAAGCTAAGAGCCTAAAACTGAACTGGTTGAGCGAGTGTTAGGCTACGAGTGGGTTCTTAGTCTGTGGGTTGACGATTTCATCGGACTTTGTTGCTCTTGAGCGAAAAAAGCCTTCCATGTCGACAATTTGAGATTTTGAACGGGATTTGATGATTTGAATGGGATTTCCAGTTCAACACAGGCAGCTTGCTACTCACTATTCAGCGCTGTCACACTTCCTCCACTTTGGTTCACACTTCCTCCGCTTTGATTCATGCTTCAACTTCAATAAAAATCACTGTCCAACTGCTGTGCGAACAAATTCGCGATTTTCAGCGATTTTATTTTGGTGGGTTGAAAAACGCCGAATTTCAATTTTCTAGGTTGAAATCCGGCAAATGCAATTGAGATTCAATCGGTTGAGAATTGTGTTGAGTAAGTTGAAAAGAAGTTGTTGGTGGACTTGAAAAAGTGCAACTTCAAGCAAAAGGAACTCATTAATTTGGGATTTATGACTTCACAAGATGGGTTAAAATTGGGACCTGGAGAAGATATCAGCAATAGTGAATTGGCATTCACCAAAGACTATTAAATTAGGAGTTTTCATGGTCTAGCTAGTTTTTATAGAAAGTTTATAAGAAATTTCAGTGGTATTTGTGCACCCATCACCAAAACTATGAAGGAGGCAGAAGAAATTCCCATGGACAGCAGCAGCAGAACAGAATTTTCAGTTATTCAAGAAAAAAGTTACAGAACGGCCAGTTCTAGCATTGCCTAATTTTGACAAAGTGTTCCAAGTTGATTCGGATGCAAGTGGGACAGCTTTAGGCACACTACTCGGTCAAGAAGGTAAGCCTGTTGTTTATTTTAGTGAAAAGTTTAATGAAGCAAAGTTCAAACTCATAAGATGTAGAAAAGTTTAATGAAGAAAAGTTTAATGAAGTAAAGTTCAAACTCACAAGAACTTGTGAGAGTACATGGCCACTGTATGCATTGTATCAGATAGAGATACCAAGTTTGTGGGACACTTTTGAAGAACACCGTCGAAGAAATTGGACACAAGACTAGATTAATGATTATAGTTCAGTATATCACCCTCAAACAAATGTGCAAATAGAGATTGTGAACCGGGAGTCTTGGACATTTGCTAAGATGTATAGTTACTGACAAACCCAAACAATGGGATTTAGCCTTGGCACAACCTAAATTTGCTTATAATCACCCTTTTAACAAAAGTACAGATATGAGCCCATTTCAAATTGTATATGGCAGCAACCTTAAAGGAGTTTTTTTACGTTAAGAGGCACAACTGAAATGACTAGGTGTGCTGAAGGTGAGGAGTATGCTCAAGCCATGCATGATGTACATGTGGAGGTAAAGCAAAGGTTGGGAGAAAATAGGCACAAACATAAACAGTACGTTGATAAGAAGCGCAAGGAGAAAGTCTTTAAGTCGAGGACTTGGTGTTAGCATATTTATGCAAGTAGAGGTTCCCAAGAGATGAGTACAAACTTAAAATGAAGAAGTTTGGGGCCTTGGGCCCTGTGAGATTTTGTGCAAGTTCTCAGCCAATGCATATGAAATAGAGTTGCTCGAAAGGGTGGGTATTTCGCCTATCTTTAATGTTTCAGATCTATACCATTTGTTGAGGGTCCCACAAGTAAAGAGAACACGACTAAAGATTTTTCAACCATTGATTGGAGAATACAAATGCCTGAGAAAGCAAAAGAAGAAACGGAAGATATTCTAGACATCAAAATCTGCAAGTGCACGAGAAATAATGACTATTAAGAGAATGATCAAATGGAAAGGGGACACAATGGAGGATGCAATTTGGATATTTGAATTTGAAGTTGTGAAAAATGGAAAATCCATTGATGAGTTCTCAACAGGTCCATGAGCTGGAGCTCATATTTTAATTACCCTAGGTGTCTGATGTAAGAGCATCCAAGGGGATTGTGCAATCTTGCATCACCCAAAAAAGTAAATATTTAATTTTTAGATGGTTTGTTTTGTCTTGATGTACAGACGTCAATCCAAACAGCTGAAAACTTTCAAGAGTTTGTTCTCCTATAAAAAGAACTTGTAGTAACTGCTTTGTTTTGTTTAGGAGATAGAGTGGCAGCTTAGCGACGGCTGTTTTTAGATATAGAAAAAGTTCATATTAGGAGTGGTATTCATAGAAAATGCTTTTATGCTAAAAGAAAGACATGTTTGGTTTGAGTTTTTGGGAGAAGGGAAATCTGGAACAGCTTCCTTTTGGCTAAAAATAAATATTTACTGTTTCTGTATCAATTATTATTGACTGCTGTAAATCTCTCCATTTTGCTGTATTGCTTTCTGTATCTTCCGGATCGTGATTTAAAACTAGGTTATACTTCTTTGTGAAGCTTACATCACTCTTCCTCACAACTTTATGAGGTATTCATACTGTTCATAGTTTGAGAATGCATAGATTCCCAAGAATGGGGTAGTTCTTGGAATCTATTTTGCAGGTTCAGAGAAACTATCTGCATCACCCAAATATCAAACCTTACAGATCCATATGTGCGAAAAAGTGAGATTAAGCGTATACAATGGAAGATGCTGGAAGCAGGTATTGTTCAGCATAGTCAAAGTGCTTAATGGTAAAAGGATGATAATACCCACATGTGCCCGAAGTTCAGGGAGCTAAACAAATTCACTGCCAAAGACAAGTTCCCTGTTATTGTAATGATGATTTGCTACATGGAGCTATTTTGTACAAAAGTAGATCTTAGATCTGGGTATCATCAAATCAGAATCAACGAGTATGATATTACCAAAACCACTTTTTGTACACATGAGGGCCATTATGAGTTCCTAATTATGCTTTTTGGTCTCACCGATAATCCTAAATTTCAAAAATTTATGAATTCCGCATTGCAGCCATTTTTGAGGAAGTGTGTCTTTGTGTTCTTTGATAAAATATTGATTTACAATAAAACATGGAAGGACCATCTGTACCTTGTTGATCAGGTTTTTAAAAACTCTCGAGCAACAGGAGCTTTATGTAAAACCTTCTCAGTGTTCTTTGGGTGCTATGGCGGTCGGAACACTTGCAGGATACTACAGCAGATTGGTCAAAGTTTATTAAAGCATGGCTGCAGCACTCACACCTCTATTCAAAAGGATTCCTTCCATTGAAATGAAGCTGAAACCAGAGCATTCGAGAAGCCAAAGGAGGTCGTGTGCACCGTTCAAGCAACATGAAATTTATATAAAACCTTCTCAGCGTTCTTTTGGCACTAAGGTGGTCGAAGACTTACAGGATACTACAGCAGATTGGTCAAAATTTATTAAAGCATAGCTGCAGCACTCACACCTCTATTAAAAAAGGATTCCTTCCATTGAAATGAAGCTGCAACCAGAGCATTTGAGAAGCTAAAGGAGGTCATGTGCACCGTTTTAGTTCTCGTAGCTCCAGATTTCACCATAGAATTCATTGTAGAGAGTGATGCTCGGACATTGCATGAGTGTTCTACTTATGCAAGAAGGTAGGCCCCTTGCTTTAGAAAGTTGCCAACTGAAAGGTAAAAATTTACTAAAGCTCATTTATAAAAAAGAAATGTCAACTATTCTTCATGCAGTTAAGCCGCAAGCATGGCAGCCTTATCTAATGGGAAGAAACTTCAAAGTGAAGATGGCTCATGACAGTGCAAAATGCTACTTACAACAAAGTCCATCCTCAAAGGATGAGCAAACATGGGTCGCTACAATGTCAGCTTATGTCTTCGAGATCATTTACAGGAAATATAAAGAGAATGTAGTGGCAGATGCACTTTCTCGGAAGGATGAAAACATGGAGGCATTGTTGTGTGCCACCTCCATTCTACAAATAGATTGAGTGGACAAGGCACAGATCAGAATGGCAACAGGACACCAATACATGTACTCTCATTCAACAACTTCAGCAGGATCCGACCACATTGGATAAGTTTGTACAAAGGGTGACCCCCTTTGGTACAAGGATAGAGTATACCTTTGCAAAATTTGGGCCTCAAGCATAAGATTCTAGAGGAGCTCCGTGATTCATCAATTGGGGTACATTCAAGATTCCCAAAAACCTACCTATCGTAGGATAGAGCAAGATAGTTTTTATAAGGGGCTCAAAAGTGATGAACAGAAATTTGTGGCAGAATGCTTGGTGTATCAACAAAACAAAGGTGAGATTATTAAGACCCTCACCTTCTGCAGCCACTATCTATTCCTAACCAAAGGTGGGAGTAGGTATCCATGGATTTCATCCCCAGACTACCCTAATCAAAAGGGAAATTGCCATCATGGTAATAGTAGATAGACTCACAAAATAATATATCAACTTCTCAGACGAATGTGCTTCTACAAGTCTCATAGACCAACTAATTTAGGATTTTCTCTTCAAGGGTATGCACAAACCCCATTAACATATAAGATAAAAAGAAATAGCATTAATCTGGGAGGCTGAAAGAATTTAAGCACTCTGGGATGGGTTGGGGCAGGGTTGTTTATTACCAACCTGGATATCTGCATCAACCTCAGATTCCTCAAAACTTGGCAGGACATTTTACAACATTAAAATAATGCAAGCAAGGAATAAAGATAGCCATTAAGGTGAAGCTCGATAGGCTAACACGCATAAGCAACTCAGCTCTTGTTGGTAAGCCACTTCTAAGAGTGCAACACTTATTGGGCTAATTACAAATATCAAGATCCTTTGCAAGCACTTTGAAGAAATTAAACTTGTTGATCCTTCGCACAAGAAGGCTGAAGTATTGACCAACAAAGATGAACAGATGAAGGGGACAATATTAAATATATATTCATTCATAGCTGCTGCCGCCTGGAAATTTCTGTTGTTACTCATATTATGCAGATTACATAACTCAATGAATGCAGCTCACTTAATTCAGTCCCAGCATATGATGCACCGTAATAGAGTTGCATATCTTAACACTACATGAATATTCAGAAGTAACAGACTCAACAAATGACACAACAATTTGAAAAGATCAAAGAGGAGCTTGATACTTCTATCCTAAGTCACCGCATTCGAATTTGTGTTCGAATTCGCCAAGATAAAATTCGTTAAAAATTCGCTGTTAAAAAAATCAGCAATAAAATTCGTGATTAAATTCGACTAAAAGAAATATAATTCCAAATTAAATATTCAAAAAAATTAGCATATATTAAAAAAATTATATTTTAAACCTATAAAATTAATTTACATTTATAATGTTTAATAAATTACAACACGTCATTAAATTTATAAGCATATAAAAACATTAAAATTATTATATCCTAAATTATTTTAAGATTTCCTGAAATTATTAAAAGAATAAACTATAATACATTAATAATTTATGAATTATAAAATGCAGAAAATAAAGGTTTTATTTTTATTTTTCAAACTATACATAGCCCCTGCCATTACGTGGGCAAACAAAACAATGCCAAATAAAGGTTTTATTAAAGTTATAAATATATAACTTTATATAAAAATAATAATATAAAAACAAACATTAATAAGAAATTTCAACCTAGAAATTTTCTACTACTTCACGGAAAGCTTCAAGGAAAATTCGCAGCTTCGCAGAAAACTTCTCGACTTCACTGAATAGCTTCATGACTTCGCTGAATATCTTCCAAGGTTCACCGAAAATGTTCCAGGCTTCACACAAAATCTTCATGTTTCATGGTGACGAATTTAATGGCGAATTTCAACATTTTTATTCCTGCAGCTATAAATTCGCCGATTTCCGGATTTAATAGATGATGTTTGGCGAATGCGGTGACTTAGCTTCTATCTCCCCAGGTTTGAGTTCTTGCAAGAACTCCCAAGAGTTGGGGGAAAAGAACAATCACGCAAACAAGGTCCCAGCATACGATGCATTGTCACAGAATTGCAAATCTTAACACTACATGGAAATTCAGAAGTAAAAGACTCAAAATTACACAGCAATTTGACAAGATCAAAGAGGAGCTTAGTATTTTTATCTCCCCAGGTTTGACTTCTTGCAGGAACTCCCAATAGTCAGGGGAAAACAACAGTCGCACAAACAAGGTCAAACTAGTACAGATATAACTCTCCATCACCATTTCTGATATGATGTCAGATCTCATATAGGCCCATTTCTGATATGATGCACCGTAATAGAGTTGCATATCTTAACACTACAGTCCTTTGGATACACAGCAATTTGACAAGATCAGAGAGGAGCTTGGTAATTGTATCTCCCCAGCTTTGAGTTCTTGCAGAAACTCCCAAGAGTTGGGGGAAAATAACAGTTGCGCAAACAAGGTCAAACTAGTAAAGATAATTCTCCATCACCTTTTCTGATATGATGTCAGATCTCATATTGGACCTCTTTTGATACTGATATCTCAATTCCTAGTCTTTTAAAAACTTAATATTTTTCTTGTTTGCTCAAATTTACGGAGTTCAATGCCTATTTGTAATGTCCCCTTTTCAGAATTAATTAATTTTGGATACCCGAAGCCTATTCTTATTATTATTCGTAGGTTAAGAGGAAATTAAAGAGGGAAATAAATTAATTTATGTGGTCCGAGGGTACTTTTGTACTTTAATTGAAAAAGGACAATTAAATTATTTATTTTTAATCCAAAAAGTAGAAATAGAATAAAATAATAATAAAATGATGAACTATTATGGGGCGCTAAAGATAGAATAATAATTAAATAAAGCATTCTATTATGGGGCGCCAAAGATAGAATGGGCTGCATGAGCATCAAGATCCTATTTTTAGGATGGAGAGAGAATAAATCAATTTTATATTGTTTATTCTTATTTTTAGGATGGGGCGCTAACATGGGAGAGAGGATAAAGCAATTTTTATATTGTTTATTCCTATTTTTAGGAGGGGCACCAACTTTGGAGAAGGCCTTGGAAGTTATAAAGGCGGATTCGGGATTTTATTATTACATTCATCTTGGAAATATATCAACTACTTCATTGTCTGTAAGTAGCTTCTACTTCTGCAGCAGCAATAGAGGATGAAAACCCTCATTCGTATGCAGATTTGAGGACCGAATCCCTCGTATCTAAGCTTGGCAATTGCATTCAGGGATGCAATGGTCATTCAGTGGAAGTACAGATTGTTCATCCAGTTCAGCTAGGGCATCATATTTAGGGCTGTTTTAGCATCCAAAACAGCAAGTACAGCTAGGACATCCCTCTCTGGAAATTAATTTCAATACTGTCGCCACATCTGGAAGCAATGTTCAGTCAACGCAGTTTGCATGTTCCTATCTTTTATGAGAAAAATTGTATTCGGGCATCCTAGTGTTTATATTAAAGCTGATTTGGAATAAATAAATAAAGTCCGATTTGCCTACATATTGTGGTTGTTGTTTTTAATTAAAAAATCAGATTATTGCAGCTGTAATAGAAGTTAGTATTTCATATTGTTGCCCTAGGGTTTCGTGCAAATATCCAGATTTATATAAAGTTATTTGACAAGGATATTACACTATCCTTCTGCTTTTTGGTAGCACTAGCTACAGATTTTGGTGTAAGTATGTGTCTCTTCTGTTGATTAGGCAATCCCACCAGTGAGGAATTTCAAGTTTATTCCTCGTGAAAAAAAAAAATCTACCAGCCACCATGAAATCAGGGAGAGCATCAAAGAACATATGTTCTTTCCTATTTTTGCAAAAATTCTTACACCCAAATATTGAGAGCTTCCATTGGCAGAAGAAAGTCTAACAACCAATAGCATATGAGACGATGTACGTCCTAGAAGCTACAGGGTATTGTGTGAAGCCTACAACTGGTAATCAGAAATCAAACTTTTGTAAATTCTGAAATGGGCCAGCATTGGAATTTGAACAACCATAGTTATGCTTCCTGAACTGCAAGGATGCTTTTGATGAGCGAAATTTCTATTGTGTATGTAGTACTATTTGTCAATCAGTTCATGCATTTTTCCCATAAACCCATACACTTCAGCCCATGAATTTTGTTGTTTTGAGGATTATTAAAGGAAAGTTGAGTAGTCCAATTATGGATCATTTCAAGGAAACACGGGCGTGGTTTGACTATAAGAACATCTCCAATAAAAGAACATTGTGAGAATCAATTAAGGGATAGAGCATACACGAATTATAAAACTAGAAAAATAAAAATGTCAAATACATCAAATCTTGTGTATAAAATAAAGGAAGCCATACAAGTATGAAATAAGCAGGCAACACCACATGACTCTTTCGTACATGATGAAGCTTGTCTATATATTGAAATGACAAGATATCTTATGTATGTAGGTAGCAGTTTCTACTGAGTCTTGGGAATTTCAATAAACAAGAGAATACCCCTATCGTTTATCACAAGGTTGGAAATCTCAAAAGAATGAGGCATACAAATTTATTATATAACTTAGATGGTAAACTGAGGCTTCATTTTACGCATCAAGAATGGGTGGTTGGAATGGGACAAGGTTTAGGCAACCATCTCGGACGTGAATCTTTAGTTCATGAAACATTAGAGCTTTGTTGACACCAATATATCATTAGAGGTTGAAACTAATAATGGAATAGTCAGCCATATTGTACTAAGTTCACAAACCTAAGCAGCAGCCAACAATTCCTCAATCCATTTTGAGTTGTAAGCCAAGTGTTCATGGTGATAATGCAATGCCCCTTTTCAGAATTAATTAATTTTGGATACCCAAAGCCTATTCTTTTTTATTTCCCGTAGGCTAAGGGGAATTAATAAGGGAAATACATTAATTTATGTAATCCAAGAGTACGTTTATATTTTAATTGGAAAAGGACACTTGAATTATATTTTTAATAAGTGGGGCCACAAAGCGAAGTGGAACAAAATATTATATTTCCTATATGGGGCCCAAAAGAAGAAGTGAGTGCATGAGAAGTGAAATAATAATAAAATAATGTAAGAGTGCATGAGGAATTGAATAATAAATGAATAAAGAAATTCTATTATGGGGTGCCAAAGATAGAGAGATGTTGCATAAGCATCAAGCTTCTATTTTAGGATGGGGCGCCAACATTGGAAAGGAGATAAAGTAATTTTATATTGTTTATTGAGCATGCATGTAACTCCAAAAGGGGGCACCAACTTTGGGAGAAGGCCTTAGAAGTTATAAAAACAGATTTTGGGGATTATTATCATTCACCTTGGAAATTTATCAACTACTTCATTGTCTACAAGTAGCTTTTGCTTCTGCATCAGCAATAGAGGACGAAAACCCTCATTTGCACACAGATTTGAGGACAAAATCCCTCGTATCTAAACTTGGCAATCCCATTCAGGGGTTGCAGTGATCATTCAGGGTACAAATATTCATCTAGTTCAGCTAGGACATCACATTCAGGACTGTTTTAGCATCCAGAACAGCAAGTACAGCTAGGACATCCCCCTTGGAAACGAATTTCAATACTAGTGCCACATCTAAGAGTAATTTTCAGTCAAATCAGTTTGCATGCTTTTATCTTATGTTTATCTTTTCATTTGGATCAACCGTTGTGAGAAAATAATTGTATTAAGACATTTTAGTGTTTTCATTAAAGCTGATTTGAAATAAATAAATAAAAGTTTGTTTTTCTACATATTGGGGTTTGTTGTTTTTAATTAAAAATCAGTTTATTGCTGTTGTCATAAAAGTTCAATTTTTATATTGCTGCCCTAGGGTTTGATAAAATATCCAAATTTGTTAGAAATTATTTATCAAGGATATTACGGTGGTATCGGAGCGAGATTCCTCCCACCTTGTAGATTAAAAAAAAAAAAGAATAAGCTTCGATGTCTATAATTAATTAATTCTGAAAAGGGGACATGCAGATAATAGATATCGTGATTGGCTCTTTGGACAACAAAAATCTATGGTACATGTTGGTGGAGATTTGTGTGCACCCTTTTGATTTAGGAAGCTATTCAAGTGTCTAAAGATCTCTGCAACAACAATGGGATTATCTCTAAGGTGTGGGACCTTAACCCTTGAGATAAACCTCCGAATAAGGCTAGCTCATTTCCTTAAAAACTCTAGATTAACCACTACTCTAATCTAACTAAAAGACTGCAAAGTTGAAGGAGAAAGTACTGAAAATTGGAAAAGAACGGTGATACACCACGAAGCGGGGAGAAAGAAAGTTGAAGCAACAAAGGGAAAGTCTACGAAACAAACACTCATCCACAGAACAAGGTAAATTGAAAAGCCACGAAACAAAGGAAATATTGCGAGAACACGAAGGACTCGTGGGATGCGGTGTTTTCCTTGGGCTAAAGAAGGACAAATCTGCAGATGGTGCAAGGAGTTGCAAAGAAACGGTTATTCGCAGGACAAGCAAAATATGAAGTTGCGTATCAAAAATGTTATGCTAAGGATTCAAACTCCACGAAACAAAGGATTTTCGTGACATTGTGGGAATCTTCAAAACACCGTATCTTTTGATCCAGAGCTCCTTTTGACATGAGACAAGTCTCGTTGGAAGCTTTTTTCACATGGCTTCACTCAAAGATCACTTTTGAGGAGAATGACGGAGATACTTGGGATATTTTAATGACAAAGTTTTGGGTTGCTTTCGCAATCGAATGGTACTCAATTCAGTTACATATGTTTTTGTTTGATTCCTTTTGTCTCGTGATGCTTCTTCGATGGCATATTCTCCTCGTGACCCCACAAAAACGAAGAGCATGGTATGAATGGTTTGTGCAACAAGAAATGAGCGGTTATCAGTGGTCCAAAACATGACTCTGACCAGCAATGGACATTTGGCAACTCACTCTTCATCTATCTCCCAGATTTTGTGGACATCCATTGATCTAAGTTAGAGCTTATCCACATAGAAAATATCTAAGGGTTTTCTTGCAAACCAAGGCACCCCCATGGGCGTAGATGGTCATGAAACGGAGAGTTACCTTCTAGGCCAGTTATGGGGCAGTCTAGAAGTGTCAAGCGGGTTAAGCATCTCTCATGGCATCTTTAGATCCCTTCTCCTCTCTTCTCCTTCTATAAATGTAATGAGTTTCATAAGTGAAATTATCCTCTCTTGAATGCAAGGAAACTTTTCTCAATTGGTTTTCTCGGTGCTTCGAGTTTGTGCAAACCTTTTTATTTGAACTATGCAATGCGTTCACTACCTTCTCAATGACTGTGAGAGATTGTGTATTCCTCAAGCAATAATATATAGTTGATTGTGATTATTATCTATCATTTGGCTTGTGTTATTGCATCTTACCTTTCTCTCTTGTTATTGTATGATGTGTATGAATTATATTTGCATAATTCCAATCCATTGTGTCATTTATATAGAGGATTAAAGGCCAATTGAATGTAGTGTGGATTGTGGCTCGTATCTGCCCCTTTGTCATTATGTTCATCCCTTTTTCCTTGATCTTAGGGAGAGTGGTCCCTTCATACTCTGGTGTATCACCATTCTTTTCCAATTTTCAGCACTCTTTCTCCTTCAACTTTGCAAAATTTTTAGTTAGTTTAGAGTAGTGGTTAATCTAGAGCTTTTAAGGAAAGGAGCCAGCCTTATTCTGGAGGTTTATCTCAAGGGTTAAGGTCCCACACCTTAGAGATAATCCCATTGTTGTTGCAAAGACCTTTAGACACTTGAATAGCTGCCTAAATCAGAAAAGTGCACACAATCTCCGCCAACAGTACATAATCAAGAACTATTGACAGAGCAATACATCCATGAAAAGGTTCTTGTCCCACCCTAAACCATCAAGATTATAGAAACAAGTATTGCCTCAAAAGAACCAGCTAAAAATATGCTTTGTTTGTTGAAAGTTACATTATCATATCAGGGAATTAGTAGCCTCTATTTGAAGTTCAAATCCTGGGGCATGGATGTCATGTATTATATTTTATGTATTGTGCATTAAGGATATACATTATTACAAAAGTCCTTAAGAGTCAAGAAAAATAGAAACCTATGTTACTGATTTTTCCCCAACCCCAATACCAGTCCAAGACATGCCCAATTCAAATAGGGGTCCACTTCGCCTCCTAGTTTGCCCGAGGTACGCCCGGGACGGTCTGGGTACAGCCTTGTCCCTATATTGGAGGATCCGGGCAAACCCACGGGCGTTTGCCTGTGTTTTTTGTTTTTAATTTTTAATTTCTTCCACTTTTTTTATTGAAAAAATTCTTTTACAATTTGACTTTGAGTAATGAAAATTTCAAGAACATCACACTTTGAAACTTAAGCATTGCTAAAAACCTAAAAAAAATCATAAAACAACACTTGCCTCTTGTTTTATCGTATGACGATGAGTACTAATTTTGATTTAATTATTAATATTTATCATGACATTTGGCATTTGGTTAGTATTATCAATTTAGCAGTAGAGTTTTTGAGGAAATTTTGTTTAAACTTTAATCTAAGCATATTAAGTGGTTAATTATTGTTTAATAGGCTAGAATAATTATATTTTTTATTTTTTAAATGTATTTTTGTACAGCCATAGCCAGGCTGTACCTGGGGAAAAATATATTGCTAAAGCGACAAACCGGATTTGCCGTACCCAAACCTGTACCCAAAGCTAGCCAGCTACTTAGACGGAAACTATAGGGCTAGCTTATTGAGAAACATTGGATGTGAGTATTTCAAAACATAACACCAAATGGTCTGAAAGCCCATCTATGTAGTGCAATCCTATACTGTGACAATGCTTTAATGAAATGCGACAGTGTGATGAATCAGCTCTCCTTGAAAGATTGATCTGGTTGCTAAAATAGAAGACCTTGAGCAAGCAATTTCTTGTTAAACTCTTGAACAGTTTGATGAAAGCAGCTTGACAATGCTGGTCAAATGCAATGTTTACTTCCATCCGCTCTAATAATATAAAGAGAACTAAAACATCATGAAATTTTTAAACTGTTGGTCCCAATTTTTCTATAACATATAGAGTACAGTACAACACTATCTTCAATTCAATGTTAGTAAATGCTTTTGATCCAAACATTTTTCATAACTGTAATTACTAATATGAAAATAAGTATTGAATATCATTTGCTGCTTGATCATTACTAAATGAAAAGTTACGATGCATGATGAAAATTACTTGCATAATGGTTTTTATAAACACTCGCTTTATCACACTCCGATTTTTTTCTCATTACAAAAATGAAATGAGACGTGCACCTTTATCCAACAAGCAATGCCTTTGATGGAATGAATATCCTCCATCATGGCATCTAAGACAGAAGATTTTGATCAGGGCAGTTTACCAACTAGAAGAAAAGACTGAGCCACTTATGTGCGCTTGCACGTCTTATAGTTCCCCTCAGAAACTGGTCGAAGGTTGTGAATTGTCCAAATACTTATACAATTTTCCAATATTCCCGGTTTAAGTGAATCCTACCAATTAAGGGCTAAAATGGAACTATTTGAGAGCAAATTGAAGCATTAAGAAATCAAATTCAATAAAAATCTTAACCACGTGGACAAAAGAAAGAAAAAAATCAAATTTGCCGCTGTACATACAATTGGGTACTTAAAAATTCCTTCATACACATCTAAATTCAATGCATAGCTAATGTTCTACACATACCGTGTTTGTTCTGGGCCTGAGGTGCACAAAACTCCTCAAATGTTCCATAGACAATTTAGTCTTGGTAATTGGATACTTGCTGGAATCCACAGTACCCACTTCCAAAACCTTAGAAACTTTCAATTCCACCTTCTGCTTTGTCCCTTCAGGCGGCTCCTTCAGCTCTCCTTCCACCATTACACATGTCCCCGTTGCCGTAAGCTGAGGCAGAGAATAAACAGCACCGTCCACCACAACCTGGAGATTCCCGGGGCAAGACCCATCATTCACTTCAAGAAATGCAAATGTGCCCTTGCCCTGCTCTCTTCCTGTTTTCACCCATCCACCTATTACAATCTTCTGTCCAAACAGGCCCTGCCCTCCATCTGGGCGTCCTATTATGTTTTTTATCAGTACTCTTCTTGAATATTTTGCCTGATCAACTTTGCTGCCAACAGCCATGCATGGAATATGTTATTTGATTTAGAGGGATAGTTATTTCTTTTGTAGTTGATGTTGATAAGGGGTGTGATTGACAATTCTGATTTTCTATTAAAGCCAAAAAAATGTTGCAAAGTACATTGGAAGGGATGTTAAATAATAGTTAGTTGTGTAATAATCGAATACAAATGCAAGTGAGACATGTAAGTTTGCTAACACTCACTCTTGAGAATGTAGTGAATGTGAAGTGTTGACGTCAAAGTAGATTTAAAGAACCACTCAGTGCTTTAACATATTAGCTCTCCAAGAAACATAAATGAGACAAAATATGCAAGTAAATATAAACGAACCTTAAATGGCTAGGGTACATTGTGGAGTGCTTTATTACCTCAAAGAGTTTGAGAGCATCATTGTCAAAGCTATTTTGTGCATATCCTACAATTATGGCATTCCATGAGACCGCATCTGTTTGAGGCATTTTGCAAACAAAAATCCACTTTCCATTATACTTTGATGGATGTTCATACCTTGTGCTAAGGCTCCCATATTGGTATAGAAAGGGAGTATGCTGACAAAGGTTGTGGAGGTTGGGTTTGCACTTGTCAAATGCATTCACTTAAAATTTTTGAAGGCATTTTCAACAAACCCATTTTATGCATATTCTGCAATCATTTAAGTCCATGAGATCACATCTCATTGAGGCATTTTATCATACAATTCACATGCCTTGTGTATGCTAACATAATGTACAGGGGCAAAATAACATCCAGAATAACCAGAGTCCAACACTTAATGGTCAAAATAACATGTTGTATTTGTTGAGTACTATTACACATGACAATGATGAGCTAGCGTATAAGGAGATTGCAGAAAATCCCTAACAGAATAGTATACCAAAATGATACTTGTAGTTTGTTTTTGAGACAAAACTTCTTGAGCAAGAAGGGAAGAGGCAGTAAGATGACGCATGACAAAACATTTAATTATGCATTCATATCTCAAGTGTTGACTGCAGAGGAGCCTTCCAATTTTGAGGCAAGTGAGGTGCAAAGGGGAGACTTGCAAATGGATTAAGAAATCAAACCAATTCACAGGAATATACTTGGACGAGGACAAAATTATCAAAAGGAAAGGAAGCTATTAGGTGTAGATGGATCTAAAAGACTAAGTGTGAATCAGAAGGGGAACCTGCCATCGAATGCCAGATGAGTGGCTGAAGTACACAAGTGAAAAAAGAATTGGTTATGCAGAAACCTTAACACTGTGACTAAAGTGATCACCCTCTGATGTGTCCTTGCTTTTTTTTCTGGTTTAAGTAAAATGTCCATCATCTATATGTCAAGAATGCTTTGGTTAATGATGAATTGACTTGGGAAGTCTATATGGAGTAGCCATGTGGATATGCAAAAGAGAGCAAAAAGCATCTATTGTGCTGCCTCAAAAAGGTGTTGTATAGATTGAAGCGTGCTTCCAGAGCCTGTTATGCTATGATTGATGACTATTTCTTGCAGAATGGGTTTCAAAAGTCTTCAAAAAATTCAAATTTGTTCTTTTTTAAAATTTATGTTAAAAAAATAATGATAAACAACAGGCCTTGTCAAGGCCAAATGCGGGACTCGTGAGTCTTGACATGAGACTCGTCGAGTCTGCCAAATTTACCCCAAGCACTTCACAATGTTTCATAAAGTTTGTGGATGCAAAATTGAGGGCATGTATTTCTAGATGCTGGAGAAGTTCTTCGTGGAGTTTTAATTCAAGAAAGAAAGAATAGATCAACAACAACCACTTTTTGAGCTCACAACCCAAGGAAATACATTCATAAAAACTTGATCAACTTTAAAGCCAGATGCATAAAAAAATAATGATAAACAATAGGCCTTGTCAAGGCCAGAAGCGGGACTCACGAGTCTTGACACGAGACTCGCCGAGTCTGCCAAATTTTCCCCAAGCACTTCACAATGTTTCATAAAGTTTGTGGATGCAAAATTGAGGGCATGTATTTCTGGATGCCTAGAGAAGTTCTTCCTGGAGTTTTAATTCAAGGAAGAACAGAGCAATAACAACCACTTTTTGAGCTCACAACCCAAGGAAATACATTCATAAAAACTTGATCAAATTTTAAGCCAAATGTAATACACCACACATGATATTAAAAATGGATTAGATAAGCTAGAAAACAATTTCTAAAACAAACATATAGTAAGGCAAGAAGCTCCATATGCTTGTGGAAATGCTTGTATGACTTTTTGTTTCATAAATCCTCAAATGTTACATCCATATTTATAAGGCTTCATTGTGATATATCCAAAGGTTTCATGGTTGCACAAGTGCATGGACAACACCTGGTACAAACCCCCCAAAGTTGTGAGCATAATATGGCGGTGCAGGTTTAGGCATTCTGCAAGACCCCAAAACATAGGTAACAATCTTGGCATGTGGATATCCCCACTAAACAATTTGAAAACTCGAAATGTCGGCGGTGATCATCACAAACAAACAACTAATGCCACTAATAATGCAGAAGTAACTTTCAAGGAATCTACAAGCGAAAGGAAATAAGAACTATAACAATGCCTAAGATTAATAGAATCAATCCTACTATTCTCTTAGAATGAAATGTAAAACTTTCTAGGCTTGATAAAGGTCTCAGAGCATATAATAAAAATATAACCAGATCTCTCTTCTAAGAATTTTTTGAATACCCACTTATAGGCATACTAATTATATGATATGCATCAAAGATTCCCACTAACAGTTACACAAAAATTATACCAGTATTACCAAATGGATTATCTAGAATGTCTGCATGGCCTTTTCATCAAGCCCATTTAGCACATATCCTACAATCATGACATTCCATGAGATGACATCTGGTCAAGGCATTTCTTTGAAAAACCTAAAATCCTCACCAAGAACACCATTTTGCATGTATCCCGCAATTATAAGCATTCCATGACACCACATTTCTTTGAGTCATTTCTTTAAAAAGCTTTAAAGCCTCATCAAGAACATCATCTTCATCCCATGTTCCAAAGCTCTTATTTTAGCACAGGCAGTGAGTATACTGGAAAAAGTGAATTGATCTGGATGGAAACCTGTCGGTTGCATTTGGTGAAACAGAGCCAATGCCTTCTTTCAAAAATCAATACAACCACTGTCATTCTTGACTTCACAAAATTAATACAATCCCAAGATCCCTGCAGGTTGCTCCAACTTCTGTATCAACAGTTTCCATGACTCCAGACAAGAAACCTTAAAAATACTTAAATAATGTACAATGTAAGCTCCAAAAGAAAATTAACAAATAAAAATCTTACCAACTGAAGCAAATTTGAGTCATTATCCAAACTTTCCTTCCGTCAAGCAACTCCAGAAGAACAATTTTGTAATTGTATACATCATATTTCTCATTAAGCCTTGATGTTCTTGCATATTCAGGGTCAATGTAACCAACGATACCCATAACATAGGTAGAGGTGTGGGTTTTGGTCGAGGAAATGCACTTAGCAATGCTAAATTCTAACAAATGTGCTTCAAAATTATCATCCAAAAGAATGTGCTTGCACCTACATGTTGAATATGAACTCGCAGACAAAACAACAGAGAAAAATAAGAAATTCACCGCCAATATTGATGCTCTACTCTCTCCATTAACATAATAGATTAAATGGATTTACAAGGATGAGGGATAACATTGCCTGGATTAAGGCCAAGCAAATGCAAACTGCAAAATTGGAGATGCATAGATGGTCTATCTTACACGTAGTCCATAAAGGCTTGAGTGAATTGGGCCAAAGAGACTATACAATCACTACCCACAAAGCAAAGGAGCTAAAACATGAATCTTCCACATTTAAAGAGGTTCCAACAAAACTGGATCTTAAAATACAAAGCCAGGAAAATGGGTTTTGATAAATCAATCCCCGAATACGAAAATCCTATTCATCGGCTCTGCATCCAAGTTTATATAAAATAATTAGACATCAATTGATCAACTTACATGAGGCACAAAGCATCTGCCAATACCATACCCAATTATTGCATTTCAACATATAGTTTCAAAGCAACATCGTTATAATAATGTTGTGAACTTACCTAGATCATGGCGTTCCATGTAATTGAATTCCGTTGAGACATTTTGTCAAACACTTGGCGGGCATCTATCATGTTGCCACAATTTGCATACATATGGCGTTCCATGTAATTGAATTTCGTTGAGAGATTTTGTCAAATACTTGGTGGGCATCTACCATACTACCACAATTTGCATACATATGAACCAGAGCGTTGTTGACAACCATCCGAATAATAACCCGTTTTGACAATATGGTTATGAAGTTGCTTACCCACATCCAATCCAAGTACTTGGAGTGAGGCACATGCTCTCACAACGCTTCCAAAGGCAAAATCAGGACATCTCCATATTTGTTCTTGCCATTGCACGATAAAGTTGAAGAGCTTCAATTCCCGACCTTCCTTCGCATATCGTGCAATGCAAGCAATGCACTCCACGAACACACTTCGCATTACAACACTGGGAGAATGAATTGACAATGACTATGGGTAAAAATTTATAAACATGACTAAAAACAATTTTAAAAAAAACGTAAACGGCCGTCAAATTTAACATAGCGGCATGAATGTACACATTGCATTGTACACATGCGATTGCTAGTATTTATGACTATGGATCCCTATTTCCAACTCAAGCATGTTAGTAAACTGAATTAATACATAAGGCCAACTCAAGCATGTTAGAAAACTGAATTAATGCAAATTAATGTTGATTTTGGTCAATTTTTGGGTGATATGGATAGAGTTTGATTGATTTAATGGTTTGCCAAAAACAATTGCAGAGTATTCTAAGTGTAAAACGTGCCTACTGAATCAGGGTCTCAATAATATCATTTAAAGTTTTTCTGCACAATTTTTCTACAAATTCAAGTGTTTTTAATTTTTCCTTGTAAGTTCAAAGAACAGATCCATTTCTATATGGTAAATTTCGCGTCTCCAAAAACAAACAATATTCAAAAAATAAATTAAAAGATATGCAAATTCTAATACTTCCCATCGCCATGAAAAAAACCAAGTTAAAGGAGAGAGACAAAAAAAAAAAAAACTGACCTATGATGCGTCCATTATTCCTGAGCAGTTAGGTTTGAAAGCCTTCAACAAGAACACTCCTAGTAAGATGAAGATGATAAGTAGTATTGTATTGCAGTGATTGAGTATGACGATGATGGTGATCCGTAGCCAAACCTCAGCAAGAGGGGAAAATAACAGTGAACACAATGGAGACATGAAATAAGGTCGAGCGAACGATATATCTTATTTGTTTTAAAGGGATGGTTAAAAATAGCAAATCTACACAAAAAAAAATGTTTAAAATATCAAATCTGCAAAAATAACCACTAAAAAAATAAAATTGTAAGCAAAATTGTTAAAAATATCAAATCTGCAAAAATAACCACTAAAGAAAATAAAATTGTTAAAAATAGTTAAACCATCATTCAGATCGTCAAATTTAACATAGTCTCGTGAATGTATGCAAAGTCCTTTCCCAAAAAACAATTTAATGTTGATTTTGGTCAATTTTTGGGCGATATGGATAGAGTTCGATCGATTTAATGGTTTGCCAAAAACAATTGCAGAGTATTTTGAGTGCAAAACGTGCCTGCTTTGAATCATGGTCTCAATAATATCATTTAAAGTTTTTCTGCACAATTTTTCTACAAAATCAGCGTTTTTAATTTTTCCTTGTAAGTTCAAAGAACATATCCATTTCTATATGGTAAATTTTGCGTCTCCAAAAACAAACAATATTCAAAAAACAAATTAAAAGATATGCAAATTCTAATACTTCCCATCGCCATGAAAAAAACAAAGTTAAGGGAGAGAGACAAAGAAAAAAAACAAACTGACCTGTGATGCATCCATTATTCCTGAGTAGTTAGGTTTGAAATCCTTCAACAAGAACACTCTTGGTAAGATGAAGATGATAATTAGTATTGTATTGTAGCGATTGAGTATGACGATGATGGTGATCTGTAGCCAAACCTCAACAAGAGGGGCAAATAACAAAAACACAACAGAGACATGAAATAAGGTCGAGTGAACGGTATATCTTATTTGTTTTAGAGGGATAGTTAAAAATAACAAATATGTAAAAAAAGTAAAATTGTTAAAAATATCAAATCTGTAAAAATAACCACTAAAAAAAAAAATTGTAAGCAAAATTGTTAAAAATATCAAATCTACAAAAATAACCACTAAAGAAAATAAAATTGTTAAAAATAGCTAAACCGTCATTTAGGTCAAATTTAACGCAGTTTCTTGTGAATGTTTGCAGATCCCTTTCCCATAGGGGACGCCTTCGGCATAATAAGCCATCCAATAACAAACAAGGTCCTAGCTCTTTTTACATGTAGACTTCATGTCCCCACTCTTTGAGGTACATCTCGTCTAGAAGTACATGTGAGTCTTTTCTCAACACCACATTTCACACAATCTTCTTTTCCATGTAGACTTCATGTCCCCACTCTTTGAGGTATATCTCACTCTCGAAGTACATGTGAGCCTTTTCTCAATAGTACATTTCACACAATCTTCTTCTTCCTTGCATTGTGAGTTCTTCTTTTCCAGCATTTTTGTTTGATACATTGTATTTAGCGACACATTGATTAGTCAAAATTAGTTCCTTCCAATATACAATGCTTATTACATATAATGATCGTGAGTATCCACGATTGCAAGTATCTATGATGGTCATAGTCGATATCATCTAATTGTTATTCCTAGTGGTCATCTGCATTGACCATGGTCGATGTTGGCGATTATGGGGAACTATAATAGCTAGTCGTGTTCCTTATTTATAGGTGGCATTTGAGAGCATTTATTGTTGTCATATCAGTCATCATCTAGTTTACTTGCATTGATCAAGTTGTTCTTAAGGTCTTAAAGGTTTAGGAGTTAGTTTTTCTTATCTTTGGATGTCTATCATTGGAGCATGGATCTAAGACACTCAAGAATGAGAGTTGTACCAACATGGTACATCAAGTTTTCAATCCCCAAATGTGATTTATTTAGGTCTTCTTTCTATCCATCTTGTGGTCCCCCACATCAAGTCTCTCATAATGTGTTACTAACCACAGGGGAAGCTAATGTGCCATTGGTATCTTTGAAAAAGTAAACATCTCTAACCTTCCTTTTCTTTTATGTTATTGTTTTGTTTTGATTGATTGATTGATGTATCATGTACATATACTAGGATAGAGTAACATATTCTTGTTTATTACATTATTCTATATTGGCCCTTGCCTTACAATCCATCCTTTGGGCATTACAACCTATTAATCTCCATATAAACCATGTTTATAACCCCAAATTTGATATCTCTACGTTATGATTTAATCTAAATGTTATTAAATCTAGATTTCAAAGTAACTACTATGCAATGAATGTTATACAATGATAATATACACTAAATGTATAAGCAATAAACATGTAATAATATGAAACCCTAAGAAGAGGAAGTGAGTGAATTAGCTAGTTTCCAAGTGATCGTGAAGTGGTCCTGGATTGAGGTATTGCTAGAATAGGCTAAGAGAAGTGTCGTCAAACTTCAATGCAGATCTTGGAACTCGAAATGTGCGGGACAAAAGTGCTTATGGGAGGACGAGAGCACCTTGACGCAGTGACTAATCTAGGACGCTAGTGTCTAGTTAGGTGCTCAGGTTATATCCTCTTCTATGCAAGAAGAGCTTCGTTGTTAGCTCCTTTTTGTCACTCTGGTTTTGATGTATTATAACCAATTATACATGTAACCTGCAAAGAGAGGTATCTAGTTGCACATGGCCACAAACCACATCAAACTTGAAAAAGAAGATGCAGCACATGGAGCCGGACTAAACTCGATGGTCACCCAAGGAGTGAACTTAGTACTGAGCGTTGCATTACAATTCAGTTTCCATGTAGTTTTGTGTGAATGTGTGTGTAATGGTGCCCTAGGATGCCCTTGTGCAAGTTGCACAGTGATAACAAGCTAGATCTAGAATGTAACAATGTATAGAATGTGTGTGATGGAATAAAATGAACTTCCCTCCTATGTTGTGTATGCAGAGTGATACATCACTTGTCCCTTATGTGGATGTGCTAGATGAATGCTTTAAAATGCTCTTCTCGCATTTGAATGCAAGCTTAGGTGATGATATGTAATGCTTAGTGCTTGGCCCCTTATTTGAGAGCTATAGTTATGTATGTGTGTGTGTGTGTGTGTATGATTCCCTCATGTTTGAATTTCGTAATTCACAGCTAAAAGGCCGACCAATGTTGTAAAAGATGACCAAAAGTAAATTAGACCCAAAAGAGTAAGAAGAAGACAAAGAAGGTCAGGAGTGCCCAGAAGGGACATGAGCACTTGAGCGTTTCTATCCTAAATGGGTGCTAGTGTCTAAGGCCATAAAAGATAAATCAGTCAAGTAACGACAAGGTTGTAGGGTGTGTAAGGTCAACAAAATTATAAGATACATAACAAAAATCCCAAATGATGTTGTTAATTATTAGATTTCTCACTTAGGGATCATATATATATATATATATATATATATATATATATATGCTCTAGGACCTAGAAATGTACCCAAGTGCATAGATTTTGTGTCTACATTTTGCCGTCACTTTACGTTGTTGATTGAATACTCGATTGTCTAAAGTAGATAGAAGATGCGTACCTTGTGATCCTATAGAGAAGAGTGTAGTTGATAAAGATGTCGAGTGGACAAGTGAAGTGTGAAGTGATTGTAATGTGAAGTGTGGAAACTATGAAGGGGAGGTAGACCCTAGGGGTAAAGTGTATACATAGTAGTATGTTGTTGGAGCTTGTACTTGATGATGTGAGTTGCTTCTTATTGCGCATAAGGACAAAACTCGTAAAAGAATAACAAGAGAGTAATCAAAGTTCAAGTAAATGAGAAATCAAAGTAACATGTGTATAAGTAAGTAAAGTGTAAAAGTATGTAAAAGGAAAGTGTGCACCTGATGCATAAGAATGTAAGAGATAGAGAATTGTCCTAATTTTCTTGGAGATCTTGATTGAATTTGTTTCCGAAGGGTGAATTTTGGGCGATCACATGAAAAGAGTGAGTTTTTGGGCGATCTCACACCAAGAACGATTTTTCTAGGTGATCTCATGACAAAGACAAGTTTTTTGGGCAATCTCACGCCAATAAAGGAGTGTTGGGGAGAGAGGTCCTGGTTTTCTCTCCTTCCTTGACACCGATTAAGCTAAATATAGAAATATATGCCTAAACCGGTTGTTATTACAACAATAAATGAATAAATAATTAAGGACAAAAATTAACCCAAGTAAACTAAGCCAAAATATATGAAACCCTAGTGCAAAGAAGAGGTAAGATGACTTAGTTGTTTTGCAGTTATTCCTAGATTGTGCCAAAGTATTGACTGATGAACAAATAGCGAAAAGTGTCACACAGAGCCTTAGGAAAGTGTGCAAGATGATGATCTTCCTAGACTGAGGCACCTAGAGAGGGATAAGGGCACCTACAGTGCCATAAACCTATTTCTTAGCGCCTATATCCGAGAAAATTCTAAAAAAACTCATCTGAGTGGTCGCAAGGCATTCATTTTTGTTCACTTTTGGTCGATATGAGGTCACACAATGATTGCCGAAGTCGCTAGAAACCTACAATGAAATAATGACCTGTAAAACTCTCAAATAGACATCAAATCCTAAAAATAAAGATGCAGAATGAGGGGTCAGATTGTCTTCAGTTGTCACAATGGTGATCTTACGACTAAGCATTGCACTACATCTCAGACCCAATGTAGTTTTATGTTTGTGTGGAATCATGCCGTAGGTGGCTCTTGTGCGTGTCACACTTAATAGCAAACAAAGTAGCTAGATGTAAAGAAATGTAATAGATGTGTGCATGGAATAAAATGAACTTCCCTCCTATGAAGTGTATGTAAAATAACCAGCCTTTGTGTCCCTTGGATAGTGTTAGATGTATGCAATGGAGCTCTTAGATGCTTGATGGATGCAACCTTTGGTGGTGATAGCTAATGCTTAGTGTATGGTCCTTTATTATGATCACATAAATTTATATTTATATGATTCCTTTGCTTGAATTTTGTAATTAACCCGAAAAGGCCAACTACCAAAAAATAAGATGCTCAAATGGCTAGAAAGGACCTGAAAAGTGTGAACAAAGTATACTGAGGTCAAGAGCACTCAGAGGGGATGAGGGCACCTAACGTTGGTGTCCTGGCTATGTGTTAGTGTCTAGGATGATAAATGTCGAGGTATAAAAAGGTGGAATGAGCAAATAAGGGTGCAAGACCAAAAGTGGCAATAGAAAGCAAAGAAATGTGGCCAAAGACATGGGTCGATTATTATTTTTCTAGCTTAGGATTGATATGAATAGTAGCATGCGATCAGGACTAAATAGTTACCCAAAGTGTGTGATTTTGTGTCTACAGACACTTCCCAAATAAGTGCCACTACAGATGGTACGTCATGACATGTAAGTATATGTAAACTGGATGTAAAATGCATTCTAAAACCGGAGTCAAGTGACTACTATTGCATAATTGTGTTGTGAATCTGGAAAGTGTGCTGAATTGAGAAATTGATTATTTTTGCACCCATGACACAAGTGCCCACCATTATTGTATATATTGGGTGCTAGTGTCTGCTCTACGTTTTTGACCTAAGTTTGATTTTGGGCCTTTCTGTAACTATATTATTGTGTCAATTCAAGTGTTGTGCTAATTTTTCTATAACTC
Source organism: Taxus wallichiana var. yunnanensis (assembly GCA_018340775.1). Taxonomy (NCBI): domain Eukaryota; kingdom Viridiplantae; phylum Streptophyta; class Pinopsida; order Cupressales; family Taxaceae; genus Taxus; species Taxus wallichiana. Next base: position 364,933,708 of record CM031233.1, read on the forward strand.
TATGTTGTTAGAAGGGTGATTTGCTCATCCGAATGATGCCCCGTCGTTTGGAGTGCATGCGACGACTGTAGGAGAATATGACCCAGATGAGAGGACCCAATACTGATATGCATATCTAAAGTGTATACCTATAGGGGTAGGGGATGTGCATGGTAGAAACCGAGGCACAAACAAACAACATGGACTAATAAACAAGTGTTAGTGGAATTGAGCTAGCATTTGATAGAAGACAATGTAACCGTAAACTAGGAAAACAAGATGGACTGCTTAAAGGTTTGATACATGGGACATCACTCATAATTTCATAAGACACTCAAGGCCAAAGCGACTAAAAGAAAACAATGATCAAACAAGACATAAGGCATAACCCACAAACAATAGAAAATAATAGAAGCAAAAGGTGACAGATAACCATGGTTGTATGTAGTCCTACAAGGAAAATGTTACACATGAAGCACCCATTAGCATGTTAGAAAGATAAATAGTATGTCAAAGCGTGTATAGATAAGCAAAAAGGTAAGTGATAGTAATGAGAAGTAGTAAACAATACCACAATAGCACTTGTGATGTGTAGAGTATGAGAGTAGTAAAAGTAGATGCCCCTAGGAGCCTCGGTGGGACTGGTAAAGATTTGTGTCAAGAATCATGCATCATGTAATGATCTGTAACATTCCTGCATTGACCTCAATATACCACGTGAACATGCATGTGTGTATAGAAGTAGATAATGACATATTAAGTATCCAACTAGCATATGAAACAAAGTGTAACACATAAGTAGTATAAGCTAACAAGAGTAAATACAACCAAGATGTGTAAATTGTGTGTGCATGTGATGGTGCGCTACGAGATGTGAGGTGTGAAAATGAGAGGATCCATGTTTCCCCTCAACAGATGTGCATGAGATGAGGCACATTTAGGAATGCTCCTCAACAATCAAGTATGAACTTCTCCCTAATTAGTTAAGTATGAACCGTGGAACAAGAGTGCATCATCGAGTAATTACGGTATAATATGTATACCAAAAGCGATGTAAAGTGCGAAAAAGATAGACATGGAGCATGGAGCATGAGTAGCTAGAATGTGATAAGTGAGGCTCATGGAAGAATTTTACCCTCAACAATCAAACATGAACCATAGAACAAGAGTGCGCTTATCGATAATGATGGTATAATGTGTATACCTGGAAGTGATGTTAAGCTCGAAAAAGATAGACATGAAGCACAAAACGTGAGTAGCTAGAATGTGACAAATGAGGATCATGGAGGAATTTTACCTATAGACACTAGATCACACACTTGAGTACATTTGTAGGTCCTAATCACATACTTGCATTTATGTGACTCGCTAAGCGAGAAAAGTACTAATAGACCACAATGTTTGGCCTCTTTGATTTCTTTATGGTTTCCTTCTTGGTCTTACACACTCACTACCCTTTCTCGACCTTTTCACTTTAGTTTCTTTGAGTCTAGACACCACCACCCACCCATCATGCCAACACCCAAGCACCCTCGTCCCCTCCGGGCATCCTTGATCTCTTTGTCAGATCTTACTTGCCTCTTTTGGGCCTCTTCTAATTGTTGGGCATCTTGATTTCTTACGAGTCGGCCTTTTAGTGTTTAATTATGAAATTCAAAGAAGGGAATCATATAAATACAATGTTATGTTACCATAACAAAGGACCAAGCTCTAAGAATCTATTATTATCACATAAGGTCGCATCTAAAGGCATTTCAAGAGCATCAAATCCATCTAGCTTCATTCAAGGGACAACTGATGCATTTTCTACATACACTTCATAGGAGGGAAGTTCATTTTTTCCATACACACATCTACTTACATTGCTACATATAGTTATTGCTCAATATCAAGTGCATCTTACACAAGAGCCGCATAGGAACGATTCTTGCACACACACATGATAACTACATGGAGTCTAAAATGTAGTCAAGAACACCTAGATCGTAAGTTCACTTAATCGGGTGACCGTTGGGTCATTCGACTCCCCATTTGCATCTTTTTCTTTTTTAGGATTTGATGTGTTTTGGGGTTTTACAGAGGTCTTTTATTTTGCAGGTTATAGGCGGATTTTATGGGCATAATGCGACACAAATATGATCAATAACGAAGACTAACAACACTCTTGCGACAATCGCATTTGAGCAATACAAGCACCCAAATAGGGTCTCTCGCACTTACGTGCCACAAGACCATCCTGCACCCTAGTCCACCTATTACGACAATCACACAATTTTTTTGGGCACAAGTGATGACAAGGTTTGTACCTGTTTCATCAGTTTTCTAGCTTCGCATACTCGTGATTTATGCAAATCAACTAATTTTTCTTTCCTCCCTCTTGCACTTAGGATTTCAATTTATCATTTGCTTATTGTTTGTGTCATATATGTGCTTTACTATTTTATCTATTGCATGTGACTAAAATAGCCTATAGGGTTTAATAAAAACCTAATATTTATTAAATCAAGCACTTGATGGTCAAACATGAACCATAGAACAAGAGTGCATCATCAAGTATTGATAATATATAAAGAGTGTTGAAAATAGCTGCTAGATAAGTGTTAGTGTGAAGCACGAGTGTGAAATGTAACAAGTGACCGGGAGTAGCAAGTAGAGATATCAAATGGCGACGAAGAGAAGAGGGGGATTAATGTGATGCCCTTAAGTGCGTTAGGAATAGAAAGCTATCCGATGATAGTGAATAGCAAATGTCCCTTAAATTATATTTGAGAATGAGAAGGCATGTGTCGATGGTCGATGACCAACGATGTAGGAGAATACTTATGTGTATGTAGAGGAGATCGATGCGGTGAAGGAGGTGGAGAACATAGAGAGAAATGGGCTATATGGTATGACGAGGAGACTTAGGCGGCGAGGTAAACTACTAGAGCAAAGTGAGGACGGCGAGGTGTGATGGAGGCCGTGTACGAATAAGAGAGATAGGTGTATGGATGGAGCTATCCTGAAGTCATGTAGGGGACTAAATGTTGCAATTGGTGCAATAATATCTTCAAGAGTGGGTTGAGGAAATGGTCTGCATGGTGGGACACCTTTGATGGTGACAACTTGTTTGTTATGGATGAACTTAAGACAAAGGTGAAGCATGTAAGGGATAACTTGGGTGGCGTGAAGCCAAGGAAGACCTAAGACCATGTCACAACCCTATATTTCATATGTAACAAGAAATGGTGTAAAGATGGTAAGGGGTCCGAAAGTGATAGGAAGGATGACACAACCATAAGAATTAGGGACTAGAAAAGTGATTAATGAGGTCGACGGTTGATAGCTAGGATAAACGCAATGGAACATGCAATAGTGAGGGTGAGGGATAAACCAAAGTATTGTTGATTGTATAAGTAAAGCGGCATGTAGCAAAGAACGTGCAAAGAAATCGAGGAAAATGTAGCATGGTGATCATGATCCAAGAACGTGATAACTCATGGTGAGATGTTATGAAATATGTCCAAAATGCACGGCAAAAAAATATATTCTTCGTATATTTCATTCACCCAACATATTACAATTATATAGGAGTAACATCTCCTAGTTTATAGGGAAGTTATAACAACTCCTATAACAACTCTTCCCTATTACAAGACTGTTGTTACTCACGTAACAACTCAATCTCTAATTAACTCTATTCTTTACTAACCAAATGGAGCACTAACAAATATTATTCCTAACATTCCCCCCTTAGTGCGAACATGGGAAGAAAGCACATCTGAAAAACTAGAAACATAATCGTATGCCTCTGCATACTTTTAGGTCTGCAAACCGCCGGCTTGGATCTTGTTATCTAGATGTTGTTGCACATGACCAATCCGCTTCAGCACAGTGAATCCCATACCAGATGATCATACTTCTACCGATTCACCTACATACATGAACTCAATAGTTCTCGCTTTCATTTCCAATGAATGCTAGATTTCACCGACCGATCGATGTTAGAAGTATGACAGTTGAAGAATCTCTGCAATTAGAGGATCACTCTAGTTCAAATTTGCCCTCCTATACAACTTTTCACATATTCCAAAATACGCATCCTCCTCATTTTAATCATTAGCAGAAATGAAAACTAAGTTTTATTTCTGCACACGCCACTCAAAGCAAATAACTAAAAATATTATAAAAATGTGCCACCATTGTTGTATGCGACCCCATCATTGGTGACTGATGAGAGGCGTTAATCACCCTCCATCCTTTGTTGCTCTAACCCCAAGTGTGAAGCTACTAACTCGCGAAATTTGAATCGAGGCTCAATGGTTTCCAAGATGTTAGGTAACACCGAAAATACATTCGTAAGGCAAATTTGTTTTCTTTTTACAATTTTTACCATGACTAACAAGATGACTTGACTTCAACGACACAACATGACAATAAGAATTTGCTTTTGATAATGACTTTCACTCCGACTATGACACAACTATTGACATTACAATGATAAACATGACAAACTTGATAAAAAATCACTATTAAAAAGAATTGATTGGTATTTAGTTGACAAATAATGAGTTTTTCCAATCAACACATGTCATTACACTCATTGCCTACCATTATAAGAACACCTCTCGGTGTAATGACAAAAACACGATATTAAATAGACTCGCTAATATAACCTAAACAACTTTCAATCTCATCATGGGAGGACACAAATATTACCTATGAAAAGTCAAACTAAATGACTCGACTAACAATTAATAATACTAAACAAAATTACTTCCGAATAACACATCTATTTAAAAGCATAGACCATTACTAAGAGGGTGGTGTTGCCGTGGATTGGGCCATTAAAATAAAGAGCTTGGATAAATAGATGACGCAGTAAAAGATGCGTCCTTGGAAGATTATCGACGCAAAAATACCTGAGTTCGGTCAGTTCCGAATAGAAAGAAACGAATATCAAATGCACAGCCAAGCAAATTCAAATAAATACGTAGTCCAAGGCGTTACAAATATCACATATGTTGTCCAACAATACAAATCGGATCAAACAGAATGGGTTCACATGAAAAAACTTCCATGAATGATGCCCGATTTCACTTCATTGTACAATGATCAGAAGTTAGAACGTTCTCAAAATGAAAGGAAATGTGTGGATCTGAGGATAGATGACTTGGCTGTTATACGGCTATACACAGGAAACAGTTAAAATAATGGCACATAAACAAATATTCCCCCGACCTTATAAGCATACCACTGTAATAATTGAATCTCCCATCTCCTAATTGATATTAGAACTGGTCTTCCTTCACTTTCCAATGCGATGATGTAGAGAATTGAGTGCACAGTACAGGTCTTATATAAATCTTTTCAAACTACCATGCACATGGACAATAAATAACTTAGAAAGCCCCTTAATTTTCTTATAATTTTCCATACTAGCAATCAAAGATGTGACCTGCTCTAATACCAAATCATGAAATTGGCCCAGAATGCACAGCAGAAAATATATTCTTCGTATAGAATGACATATTACATTTATATAGTAGTAACATCTCCTAGTTTATAGGGAAGCTATAACAACTATAAAAACTCGTCCCTATTACAAGACTACATTCATACTCACATAACAACTCAATCTATAATTAACTTTATTCTTTACTAACCAAATGGAGCACTAACAAATATTATTCCTAATAAGATGTCAGCAGCAACAACAAGGAAATCAAGCAGCACCCAATAAAGGAGGAGGTACAAAATGATATGTATGGTTAGGAGATGAATCGGTAGCTAGCTTGTCATGCTTTGGCAAGGGGTCGTTAAAGATTTTAAGCTTTTGATTATCATTGACCGGGTTGGAAGCAACTGGTGTTGGGAGCTCAATTGCATTATTATCGATAAGATCTTGAATGATATACCTAAGCTTAAAATAACAATCACTAAAGTGTCCATTGCATCAGTGGTAGTTACATTGTGCATTTTCATCATAGTTACAACCGTGTGCGTGACAAGGATCTAGGTTGAGAGGTGGAGGGAGAGTAATGAGATTGCTTTCGGTGAGTTGTGGTAATAGGAAATGAGGCACACAAGGCAACTTAGTAAAGGTTCACCAAGTGGGTTGCGAATCAAGTGTGGTAGGTGGAGAAACATTGTTTATAATAGGTGAACATTAGTAGGCTTAGGAGATGGCTTGAATGTAGATTTAGATTGGAACTTTCTAGAAGAGGAAGTAGATGGATGGTCATAATACTTGAGTTTTCCCATGGATCATAGTAATTTGGTTTCACGTAATTTGAGTGTATGGAATAACTAATCGAAATAAGGAGAGGTTTCAAAGATGACACATTATCTTGGAGAGGTGCCAAAAGACTTTGAATGAATAAGTCTTGTAATTCAGAATCAACAAGTACATTAGTAATTTTAGCAAGATTGTTCTTACAACGCAATACATTATCCGAAAAATGTTCATTAGATCTTTGTTTGATCTTAGTGAGTTGAGCATAAGATATTTTGGTGCTGATATTGATAGAAAATGAGTGAGAAATACATCAGCTAGAGCTATAAAAGAAATTAGAAAATGGACAGTAGATCATAAAACCAACACATAACATAATTTGATAGGTCATGGGGAAATAATTTGGCCAATAATGTATGGTCATCAGCGTAATCGAGGCATGCAACATGAAAAGATCAAGGTGCTCCCGAGGGTCACCTTGACCATTAAAGGTGGGAAGCTTGGGTCAAAATTAGGAGGTAGCGGGTAGGAGGAAATATGGGTGAAAAGGGGCTATGAAGTAGGAGTGAGGAGTCTAGAGATGGAGAGGAATGTGAAGTAGCTTGTTGTAATTGGTGAATTTGGGATTGTAAATCATGGTATAACGAAGCTAAATCATGGGTTCCTAAAGAGGAGACATGACGTGTGTTGGAAGTGATAGGGAGGGTAAAGTGATTTCGGCAGGGTGCGTATAAAAATAGGGATAGTAGATGTAGGTAGAACATATGTGGTCACAATATGAAGTAGAGTATGATTGGATGTCACAGGTTGGGAGCTCAGCTATGTAGGTGGCTTCCTCACGAGTAATGATTAAGAAGAGGTCTAGGTCTTGAGGGTTTTCAACAACATGAGTCTGGAGATCATAGAGGTATTCATTGGTAAAGGGTTCATAAGTATCAGCCATTGAAAGAGGATAGGGTTCGAGTGCAAGTTCACTAAATGATTTAATCTAAATGTTATTAAATCTAGATTTCAAAGTAACTACCATAATGAATGATATATAAGAATAATATACAGTAAATGAACAAGCAATAAGAATGTAATAATATGAAACCCTAAGCAAGAGGGGTGAGTGAGTGACTTAGCTAATTTTCGAGTGATCAGGAAGTGGTATGGACTAAGGCATCTTGTTGGAACAGGCCGAGAGAAGTGTTGTCAAACTTCACAGGAGATCTTGGGACTCATAAATGTGTTGGATAAAAAGCACCTATGGGGGGACGGGGAGTGCCTAGCACTAATGTCCAATCAGTGCTTAGGTTTTGTCCTCTTCATGCGGGAGGAGCTTCATTGTTAGCTCCCTTTTATTGCTCTAGTTTTGATGTATTGTCGTTGATTGTACTTGTAACATGTAAAGAGATATATCTAGTTGCACATGCCCACAAACCACATCAAACCTAAATAAATAAGATGTAGAATGTGAGTCGACCGACCTCGATAGTCACTTGAGGAGTGAAATTAGTACCAAGTGTTGCACTATGTTTCAAACTCCATGTAGTTCTATGTGAATGTGTGTGTAATGATGCCCTTATGTAAGTTGCACATTGATAGTGGGATAGATCTAGAATATAATAATGTATAGAATGTGTATGGTGGAATAAAATGAACTTCCCTCCTATGTTGTGTATGTAGAGTGATGCAACCCTTGTCACTTATGTGGATGTGCTAGATGAATGCTTTGCAACACTCTCATGCCTTTGAATGCAAAATTAGGTGATAATAAGTAAATTTTGGTGCTTGGCCCCTTATTTGAGAGCTATAACTATGTGTATATATATGATTCCCTTGTTTTAATTTCGTAATTGACAACTAAAAGGCCAACCCAAAATTGTAAAAGATGACCAAAAGTAAAAGAGACCCAAAAGAGTGAGAAGAAGACAAAGAAGGTCGGGGAGTGCACGAGTGCTTTTGTCCTAAATGAGAACTAGTGTTTGAGGCCATAAAAGATAAATCATTCAAATACCGATAGGGTTGTAGGGTGTGTAAGGTCAACAAAAGTATAAGAGACAAATCAAAAGGCACAAAAGATGTTGTCAATTATTAGTTTTCTCACTTAGGAATCATGTATATATTAATATGCTCTACGACATGGAAATGTACCCAAGTGCATAGATTTTGTATCTACACATTCCTTACAATCTATATACTACTTGTAATATCAAAGTTAGGGCTAATCTAATTTAGATAATTACTAAATGTAAATGTTGATTTAGAATTAGCCATAATTTTATTAAATCTAGACATATTCTTAGACTCTATATTTGAGATATGGCCATTTTTTATTTTCTAACTGTTGAATTGTATATTTTTAATAATGCTACTACCGGTTTTTAACTAATGAGATATCATTTTTTATATTTATATATTAGTTTTCTAGTTTTCTAATTCTTGATATCTAATTCCAATATTACAACTATTGAATTTTAAACTAGTATGTTGTTGGATTCCAAAATTCTTGTTATTGGTTTATACTAGTGTGATATCACACTCACTCATTTTTTCATTCATTATAACAATTTTATAGTTATCATGGTAAATAATATGTAATGGTTGTCCAAATTTTACCTCATAATAACCAATTATACATGACATGCAAGAATCACAAATACTATTGCACCAATGCACAACAAGTTTACCTCGCATGATTCTCCCTCCATTTTAACATGCAAAGCACAAAAATATAATTTAAGGGAGAGAAACATATTTATATTTGTAACATGTTTTAACATATATACATATTTTTATGTGTCGAAACAATAATCATTTGACATTTATCCTAACCCTTTCCTATTTATACAATTAATTGACTTGATCTTGCACGTATCTCATTCATTCCCATGCTTCAAATCCACCAACTCGGTATATGTCTCTTAGTTTAGCTCATGAAGAACCTTTCAGGCAATATACATAACACATCTTCATGCTCTTGAACACCTATCTCCACTTTCAGTTCAAGTCTTGAGCCGAGTAGGGGTAAAATCTTCTAACATGGTCAAAATTGGTGACGATTCTAACCCTAGCCAACATTGTTTGTCCTAAACATTTAAAACAAGTGATTTTTCAATTACATGAGTTACCCAAGTCAACCTAGGTTCAATTAAGAAAAAATGATTCCCATAAGTCAAATATAAAAGCATATACACCTTACTAATTAGAAGGACCTCTAACATATTTGGCTACCTAGGGGATCCCATTTACAAAACACCAAAGAGAAGGACTATCATCGCTCTATTACTCCTTAAAATACACTAGAAAATTATCGATTACACCCTAAATAAATAAACAAGTGCTTGTATTATGACGTGGTTTTTATTTATTTAAAGGCATAATGGTATAATAAGATGTAAATTTTGAATAATTAATAAACATTATTGTGCCAATAATAATATGGGTCCCAAGGAAATTTGTAAGTAATGATAGATATAATTTCTCAAAACACAAGAAAAGAAGTTCACTTAGCTAAATATAGAGGTAGAGATTTGAGATGGGGGTGTAGAGTGACTATGTAGGCTGAAAATGACCCAGAGGTGCTTCATTTTTGAACTAGAGTTCAAATTTGAGCCACTATGGAGCCATAAGACATGTCCTGAGTGGGGTATGGTCCGGTCTAAGTTGCACAATGTTTGATAGGGACATGTTAATGCTTTGTAACTTTCTTTGTACATGTGACACTTTGTGATGATCTTCACACTAAAAACCTAGTTTTCACACATTTGTGAAACCCTCTACGTGATGTGAAACACCCTCAAACCCTAACAATGGGTAGGAGACCCTTAAAAAGAGGTTAGATTTTAGGTTGAATCCCTTGAGCCACCAATGTCGGAACTACTCGAAAGAGGCCTCAAACCATGCATAGTTCTCCACCTAACATGTGATATCTATATGAATACAACTACTTTGACAACTTGATCCTTTGATAATGAGAAACATTGGCTTGACACTCTTAAACTTGGCTTGGATTGACTTTAAAGATCTATAGAATGAGAAACATGGCTCTTGAACCTAGTTTGGTTAGCTTCAAACCTATGTATGGATTGCTCCTAGTTTTTTTTTGTTATTTTGATGGAGTTTAGGAGATATTGGATTGCTTTAGAATGTGTTTTGAAATGAGTGCTCTTATGTGATTGTTAGATGAGGTAAATAGATGAGTTATACTTTCTTTTATAAATATTTGTAGATTTAGTTTTAATTAAGGTTGACATACATGAATATGTTCCAAATTAGATGTTAGGTGGTGAAAGATGAAACCATTTGGCTTGGGACCAAACTATTGGATGGTTTGGTTCCATATTGGTGATTTAAAAAAAATTAAATATATGTAAGGGCATTGTTGATTACATAAATATAACAAAGATTCAAGCAATATCCAACTATAGAAATATAAGCAAGAGTGATAGACAATGTTTGTAGAATGACTCAAATTGCCTCCATAGATCGAACTCATTCTAGGCTAGTGGTTGATCTAGAAAGGCTAATTTTGGAGTGTTCGAGCTTTGTGTCTAATTCTTGAAAATGATAATCACAGGATGTAACCATCCTGGAATGGAACATGGCTAGTGTACATTGCCTCCTGGGTGACGACATCTATGGAATGGATTCGGTCCTAAGTGCTTTCTATTTCGCTTCTTATTCATTGTAGATCATGTCATGTTCACTACAAGTTTGCTCACCACACTTGTACGAGTAGACTTGTACCTACAAAAGAAACCCTAACTACTTCCACAATGCTCAAGTGCACATTAGATGAATAAATAATGCACATGCTTAAGTCGAACTAACCTTAGTGGTCACCCCAATGTGATTGTCACCGAGTACTACACTACATTTCAGACTCAATGTAGTTCTAGTGTGTGTGTGTGTGTGTGTGTGTGTATAGTTGGAATAGTGTCCATTGAGCTAGGTTACCCTAATGCCAAATGGAACAAATAATAACAAAGCTACAACTATTTTTTTCCAATGTAAATGTGTGGTATGGAATTCATAATAGCCCCCTATGTAGTGAATAATGTAGTCCTTTGGTGATGTAGTAGATTATAAATATTTAGCTCCTTGTGGTAGTAAGTACCTTTTGCAAATGTTTCCCACATATGAGGTTAAATAAGTCACACACACACACACACGTGTTTTTATGTGTGTGTGTGTGTGTGTGTGTGTGTGTGTGTATGATTCCTTCGCTTAAGGTTTGCCATTAACAAGATAAAATTTGACTAAGGGTGATAACATAAGACAAGAAAGAAGTAACATTCGAAAAGTAGGAAAACTAGAGAAAAGGGACAAAAGTGCCCGAGAGGGACAATAATGCCTGTGCGCCCTGTCCCTAACGGGTGGTCTCGTATAAGGTACCCAAAAGGATAAACATTGAAATTAGAGTAGGCTAGGATGTCGGTTGGTATGTAAAATTGTTATTTGCAAATCAGAAACAACAAACAATAAAGATGAAAAGGATAAAAGCATGTCAAAGAAAAGTAAAGGGTTGTTAATGATTAATTCTCTTTTTAGGAATTATGCATATAAATGACATATTTAGACGCTAGATGCACATACTAAGTGTGTGATCTAGTGACTATAACATGAAGCTCATGGAACTTTGCAACTTTTGGGATTGGTGCCTATGAAGATTATACTAATATGGATTAATGTGAGTGGTTTTTTGAGAAACCGAGAAACGTGAGTAGATAAACAAGTTATGGAAAAGAGACAAGGATTAGACACCTAGGCTTGGAATGTGTGCACAAGCATCTTGTTTTAGGTACAACACCAAAGTTTTCATTGTCGAGGATAAATTACCAAATTTAGGTGTCTATGTTCCCCCTTTAAGTATTAAACAAAAAGTACATGCTTAAAGGAAAATTTACACGAGTGTGTACACACACTTTGTCTTCACTTTGAGTTGACAAAGTTTCCTTAGTGTTGGCATGCTCCATGATGAAACCTATAACACAAAGTGTAGTCAATGTCCACAAAATAAATTGAACTATAACTCAACTTTAAAAATATATTTATAACTTTTAATATTGTATGTTTAAGTAGTACAATAAAGAGATAAAATCATGTGAGGAATAAATCTATTTATTTTGCTAAAGGAAAAGCTCTTGAATTTTTCACTCTTAGAGATTTAGATTTGGACTAAGTTGTTGAAGGATCGGAGTTGATTAGTCCCCAACTTTAATGAAGGAGATGCTAGATCCGTAGAGTAATTGAGTGTCGCTCGACCCAAAATTGAATGTGTCATAGGAATTTTGTCCTAAGAATCTCAAAATAAGGAAGGTTTCCATGAGGTTTTCTAGTCTCCCTGATATCTTCTAACAAAAGTGAGAAAATGTTTGCAACAAGGTTTTATAGTCACCTTGATATCTTCTAATCCCACATACCAAATCATTATGGACGGATCTAAGTTATAAAAGTGTAAAATAAGACATTCAAAAGGGAATGATTGATCTTTTCCCTCATGTGTGATGTCATATGCGTCTCATATGTGTAATGCTAAATGTAAAAAAGTGAGAAAGAGTCGTGACCAAATACGTTGTATTGAAATTGTTCACGAGTGATGCAATGCTAAAAAGGAATGAAGTGCTCAAACCCCCACATTTTATATCGAAATGTAGTAGACCTACTATGAATTGTGTGAAATGTTCTTGAACCTATATTAGAAACTTGTAACTATCTACGAGAATCTAAATATTCTATAATATGTCTGAAAATTTACCCCTATTTACACCCTAAAAATAGTTGTCATGAAGGCAAAAGGTTTTGGTAAGAGTTATTTGATTAACTTATTTACACATGTGCAAGAATGTTTCATGTATAATATTATGAATAAATTAATATGCATTAATCACACAATCCAAAATATCACTATTAATACAATAAACAATGATAAAACAATGCAATAATAGCATAAAACACTAGAGAAATGAGTATTTAGTTGTGTAGAGACGTACATAAGTGATATGCATGTAGAATGGATGAAACAAATTATTAGAACTTGGAAATGTTTTGTTCCCAAGATTGTAGCTCAAAATTGCTCATATGCACAGAGTCATGTACAAATATATAGCTATGGCATATTACGGTTTGGTCTTACTCTTTACGGTTTCAAACCTACAAATGGTTGAGTTCTATAACTTAGCTACTAGAAATGATCATCAATGTTTATCTCTAGGTTCACACACCTTCAACACCACCGCAATGACTGCAACAAATTGAAAACCAGGATATTGTTTACACCTTATTAAATATATTGGAGTTATGGAAAGTACAAAAAAATAAAGAAGATGTAGTGGTCTCAGAACAAGCAAAATATTCGATCTAATAATCATTGATATTCAAAATAAAACATTCATACATGTAAAAAATGATAAACAATAATTACTTGTTCAAATATACAAGAGAAGAGATAGAATTTGTTGTACAAGCCAACTCGGGTATGATCTAGATGTGCAAGATAATGAAACACAATGATATGGAATTGTAGATGCATCGGTGGAAGTTCTAGAGTCAGTAAACCGATCAAGGTAGGACTATACAAATTTTGTACAGTTCAGATTTGCTTGTATGGTCATAACCGTAAATGTATAGTCTTGGATCCTTTGATTGTCTAGACATGCAACTTTCAATGTGCTTTGTTTGTCTAGTAATAATATTTTATGTATGTTGTTCTTTCTCGTACAACTTCAAGATGACCTATAATCACTTGCAACAAAGTAGAAACCCTAATAACATGTAAAACCCTTCATTAAAGCATTGACAAACCAAAAGGAGAAAACATGTGTATGTGCCTAGTTATAAAGTGATAATGACATGCTTTTATAGCTTGTGTAGGTGAGATATGTTAATAAGACTTAACCTAGGAAGATGAAAACACCTAAAGAAGAACTTGAAATTGAAATCAAATTCAGTGAATGTAAAGGGGTGAAAAGCTTGCACATGTTAGCTAAGATTAGAACTCACATCTTGACCCTTCCATATGTTTTCAAACCAAAGAGATGAAACCTAAAACTAAAAGTTGTGTCACGAATATCAAAGGTTTAATGTTGTTTTGATCATATAATATTCTAAGAATTGGTAATAGAGCAAAGTGTATAGATAGGCAAGTTGTAAAAGAAATAGAGATATGAGGAAATTTGATTCTAAATGTAAGAATTTATCTTAACAAGTGAACATGGTCAAACATGGCATTAAACAAGGACAAGTAACATAATTTTAGTGTCTACATTCCCCTTTATGTGTGTTATTGAAAATTACATGCTTAAAGGAAAAATACACTGACGCGTGCACACACACTTTGTCTTTTCTCAACAATGGTTTTTCTAATGTGTTGGTATTGACATGTTCCATGATGAAACTTACAACAAAATGTAGTCAATTTCTAAAATAGAAATTGAACTTTAATTCAAGATATAGATAATGTGTGTAACTTTGAACTTCATAAAAATTAAGTAAATAGATGCTGAAAACATTCAAGTAATAGACATGTTCGTTTTGTGGAGGAAGGAGCTCCCATCATGTGTTGTGCCTTTGAGAATTGGAGTTGTTACCGAAATGCTAAAGGGTTGGGGTGATCAGTCCCTAAAATTATGCCAAGGGAAATATTTGAGAGTTGGGCACATCCTAACACCAAATACAGTGAGGAGAGGAGCCATGTTTGCCCCCTTTTTTTGAGGTTTTTAAAGAGGAAGGATTTAGACTATGAAGAACTCAAGTACTTTGACACATTCTTCATTTATGAATCTAGTGAGAGAAGTGGAAAGATTAGTCTACGAAGGCTTTAGCTACTTTTACACTTTTCACTAAACCTACGAGACCAACACTATTTCTATCTTTTGGGGTTGGTTAAAGACCGGAGAATGTGGAGAAACACCCTTGTTATGACTGCAACTCTAGTATAAAGAGGGCAGAATGTATGAGATGAAGAGGAGAAAAACCGAGGTAATCGTGGGAAAAAGGAAGAGAGTTATGTTGATGGTAACACAACAAATTCCATTAACTAATAACTCATAATAATATCCAGTTCAACTAGAAGAAACATGAAAACATACACAACCATGCAAGAATCATGAAACAACAACAATTAACACAAATTTTAATTGAAAAATCTCATTACATGGAAAAAATTTCAAATCCTTTCATTCCTTACAAAATTTGTCATACATATGGTTGAGTAAAAGGTGAGAAAATGGAGGAAAACACTATATATGAGAAAAAGAGTAACAATATGCTATAGAAGGAGCAAAAAAGATCCCTACAATATAGAGAAGGCCTCGAATATATCCCACAACATGTGACCCTTTACATTCTGGCATGACTATTCACATTCCTTTCAGAATAAGACACTTTTCCTTATTTTAAGAAAAGTGCTTTTACAAAAGTGGAAAGGAAGCGACTTAAGTTACTTTTAGAAAAAGTTTTTTTCCCAATGAAGAATTAGAAACTACTTAAGTTACTTTTGGGAAAGTTGATTGCTACATGTGAGAATGAGAGAGAAAGAGAGAAGGAGGAAAACATTAGTCGATGGATGAACCATGCAAAAAGTCAGATCCTTGATATATCATACTAGAGAGATCCTTTGACTTTCCATTGTAATTATTGAACCTAGACACTACTTCTAGAACTTCCCTCCCATGAGGGATGATGGTATTGGTGATGATGTCAAACTAGATGATAAGTTGCACCTTGGATAACCTTGTAATGCTTGATCCACTTTGGGATATTCTGAGCTAACAGAGATGGCTCCTTATCTAAAATAAAGTGTCCATGATTTCATCTCCATAGGATCGCAGATCAGATAATTCTCCCCTCACAATGTTCTTGAAATGTTCTCGAGTTCATCCAGTAACACAAGACTTGAGTGTAATGAAGGACAACTCATTCTACTCATATGATCATTACTTTTTCCTTGATTTCTCAAACTTGGTTCTAATGATGTGGAAAATCCTCAATATCCTTATTGATGGATCTCAAATTTCATTCAATTTTTCTCACCCATGTATGGGAACAATTGTCTTTTGAGCTTAGAAATGACCTCTTGTCAAGTAACTACGGAATCAAAACACTCATCTCACGAATGGACTTATTTGGTAAAATCTCATTCCAATGGTTGGATACTTTCATGACCATAGAGAAGAACATCTTACACCTTATCTATAGACAATGTGATGATATTATATATCCTAATTATCTACGAGAGGAGTTCAACCTTTTTATGATGGAAATCGATCCATGACTAAGCCATTTTTACCATTTTTCCAAGTTGTTTGATCTCTTGAACAATGTGTGGGTAAAACTTACTCAAGGGAGTAATTGAACTCAAAAAAGGAAAGAAGAGGAACATAAAATTCTAAGAAGGCTTGACATGTATCAAGTCAATGTGTGTACTTGGCTTTGTAATTGCTCTTGAGTTGGTTCACTATCTTATTGGGAAACAATATTAAGTGGTGGTTTGATCAAAATTGTAGATATATCCTTAGGACCTAGTTCTTCAAGAGGGTACTAAGTCATTTCATGGTCAGTTATCCTCATCTCAACTTCATCCTTATCCATCTTGGGTGAAAACTCAATGAACTACGACCACCGAAGCATCGATTGTGATTCAAGAAGTCATCTTGGCCTTCCAGGGAGTAGGAGTGAGTTTCCAAAGTTTGTGATATCTCAACCACTAGATCCTTTGCCTTGATAATGGTGCATTGATGATCCTTGATACTATCGTAAACCCATGAGAACACATGATGAGGAGAGTGAAGATGCATACACTATCAAGATGTTTATGGGAGAAATTGAGACCATTGCTTGATTTTGGGTTGGAGAGGATCTGTGATCATTTCTTGTGTGAGATTGTGTTGGAGGCACGAGAGACCTATGAGGTGATGACATGGGTAACTCAAGAGACTTGGATTTATTTCATATAGGAGAAACAATGAAATCTCTTGGCTTGAGGGCACATGAATTGGTTCTTCTTGCTAACAACTTTTGGTGATGAGATTCAAGTTGAGGTTTTAGAGATGTTCGTGGAAACAATTTTCCTTGTTTGAGGAGTATTATCATTCCTTGATCCCCTCAATTCCCTGACATACACATTGATCCTTGATTTATCTGATTTCCTAAAGTAAGGTGAAGGAATGTGGCTTTATTTGTGTACCTTCATGAGAAACCATTACTATGACCTTCGAAGAACATTCGTCAAGAGTCAATGGGATAACTATCACCAATCTATAGTGGGTATGGGCATGAAGCAAATGGTCTCTAAGTACCTTGGTTCAAACATCTCAATGTCATCATCTTCAATGTCTTCAATGACCCATTGATTTGGAAATTCCTTCATTTGTTGCATTGTCATCCTAGAGAAATCTCTTTGGTGGACCTTTGTCTCATCTGCACATTCTTCCCTAATAGTCCTCTAGTTTGGGTTGATGGGACATGTTGAGATATTTGTGTTCTTCCTCTATATATTATTTTCTATCAAATGATCTCTTTGCAGAATAGGTGTATAAGTTGAAGGATCTTAGAGAAGCTTCTATATTTCCTGCATTTGCTAAGTTTCTACAAGAGTGAATTCCTAACTAAATTGGGAATGTCAATCCTTTCCTCTTTCTTTCGTGGCATTTAAGATGTAATTTATAAATTATCTACATAGCTCAATGAGCACCAATTTATTACTTGAGTATCATGGAAGCCTCATCTGGAGCTTCATCAAATCCATCGACATGAATCTAAGAGAATGTTTTAAATTTTGAGAAAGTAGCTCTGACTTGTTGATAAACATATAAGCTTTTCACATTGAGAACTTGTGATTAGTATCATCCTATATTTTCCGATTAGATGCATTATGAAGATATCATTAACCTTGACATAGTGCCTCTTATATTATTTCAAAGTGAATTGTGGGTAAATCCGGTATCTTGGTGTGCCCTTTTGGGATATTTCTCTCTGGAGAGGTAGCCCATGCCACTTTTTAAGGTTATGATGACGTATACCAAGTAAGAAGCCATTATGAACTTCTTCATCTTTTAAAGTGACCAATTGAGAATGCATATTATCAATGATAATTATAGATCCAATCTATCATTGGGTTCATTTAGTATTTATTAACATGAATTCGAGACATCCATAGGTGAAATTCTTTAGTTGATGCTTCTCCATGAGTGAGCTTCTTAAGTAACAACAGGACATACAATCGAGTTTTCTTTGATGACTCAAAAAGGAGAGAGGGTATTTGGAAGGCAAGAAAGCTTCAGAGGCCGTCTTCATCTAGTTACCTATTTTCACCCCTTACAAACATGAATCCTTCCTTTCAAACTCAAGCAATGCATCTTATTTGTTTAGGATTACTGCATTCTTGGGTCTTAAAATGTAAAGACATCTAGAGATTCCTTCAGAGACAATTATGGAAATGATGGAGCCATTGTCCATAGTGATTGTCTAGATTTAAAGCTTCATAATTCTTGGCACAAGAGAGGATGAAATAGTGTCTTGGATTTTTTAAGGGAAATCAACGACTTAGTAGACTCCACTATGGAATATTTTTGTACCTAGAACAATGTCAATTCCTTCTTCCATCCTCTGCTTTAGATCATCAAAGTCCATGTGTTCCACATTTGATGTCTCCAATGTTTGGGTACTAAGAAAATAAGACCGAAAAAATCTCGTATCCGGAGTAATGGATTTTTATTGTGAGTTTTTGGTTTCATATGCCTAAAAATGATGGTGGAATTCAATGGGGCAAGTGAAATGGGATTTTGAGTCGGTTTATGAAAATTCAGGATTTTGGATTTTAATGGTTTTAACCGCTGAATTCTTGTTAAGAAAATTTGGGGGTAAAAAAATCCAAATTAGAAAAGGCTCATTTTTGGAAATTTATTTCCAAAATAAATATATCCTTCAAATTTGGTGGTGATACCTCATTGAAAACAACAGGAAATGGGAAAACAAGTTATGGCTGAGAGGTAGGCTCAAAAATGGGTTTTAATGGAGTTCGGGCAAAAATTTCAGTCCTTTATTATGGGAGAAATACTTGTCCAAATGGATTGGTTTTTGATTTTTTGGAAAGTTGCAGAGGAGGGAAACCAATGCCCTGAATTTGAGGAAGATATTTGTCGGGGTTTGAGAGAAAACAATGAAACAATTTTTAGTGTAAAAAGGGTTTTGAGTGGTTTTGGAGGAAAAAATGGTTTTACTCACAACTTATGAAATTATCCACCTTTGGCACATGAAAAAATATTGAAATGAAGGTTTTTTTGAGGAGAGATCACTTTGAAAAGTTTGAGAAGTTTTGTGTATGTGGTTTTCGAGCAACGATCAAAACAAATTTGAGTGGTTTTGCCAAAACAAGGTTGTAATAATTGAAAACTTCAAGAGATAATGGAAAATAAAATACTCCACCATATTCTATGTTCTTGGTATCAATTTCAAGGCATTTTTGAGAGGATGATGTGGTTAAAATTTGAGCGGGATTCGACCAAGGAATCAAGAGATATGAGCAAAACAAGGTTTGAGAAAGCTAGGGCACAAAGGTGGTTTTGGTGGACATGAGAGGTGGAAAAACAAGTGTTTTAGTGGTTTCACATGTTGCACTTCACCTTTTTGTGAAAATATATTTTTAGGGAAGTGGATATTCAAATGTGTTTTGACATGGATGTGGAGATTTGGCTTTACAAATGCAAAGTGAAATGTCCATCCGATTTGCAATCCCCACCTCACAAATGTGCCTCCACTAAGATTGGGTGCACTTTTTAGGTGCAATGCACCTCCAAAGTGTGCCTACTGTAAATGGGTTCCCAAAATGCACATAGGGAGTGAGGGGTGGGACACACACATGCAAACTCTCCTCAAAATGCCCTTTTTCCCATCTTTTTTCCTTTTATGTCAACCAATTAGAGGAGACACATTTGGGAAGGTGGAGTATAAGAGTGGAGAGTGCAAATTGCATTACGTCTTCAAAAGAACGCCAAGATCTCAAAATGTGCCAATGCACTGATGACATCATCATGTCAATGAAGAATTAGATTGTGGAGTGAACTTTTTGGCCCAGGGTCAAGACTTAACCTTTCTAAGACATATATTTTGATTGGAAATTGGAAAAAAATCCAATGAAGAATTTGTAAACTTTTAAAATGACTTAGTTATGAATTTTTAGTCAACTTACTAATTTTTCCTAGGAAGGCATGCCAGTGAGATGAATTATTATAAGAGTTTGAGACAAGTATGAATAAAACTAACACTTGTGTCATGGAGGGGGTTCAATGTGCTTCAAATCAACCCCTTTTTAGGATCCTAACTCAACTAAAGGTTCCCAAAACCTTCACCGTAAGTTTCCTTGTTTGAAAATACCATTGTGCATCAATATAAGGAAGGTTTCCTTTTTTTATATTTCCAAAACTTTGTCTTACATATTCCATCGTGTAGTAGACCCTGTAAGATTTCCAATGACTATGATTTGAGCTCCCAACACCACCCAAAGTTCCTGAAACCTTTCCTAGAAGTTGACCCTTCTTTAATGTTCACACACTCATTTCCTTAAAGAGCGCTTGAGAAAAAGTTTTCCCAAGACCATTCCAAAGCTCACAAAATATCTTCTAAACCATATTATCAGATAAAACTATGAGAACTTTCCATTGATGGGATTTTAGGATCCTAGAACAAACCGAGGCTCTCAAAACCTTTCCCATAAGTTGACCTTTGAAAAGAGGCAATTTGGAAATTTTGACCCACTTGACCAAAAAGTGAAAAAAATTTAATAGGGTTGTCAAGTAAAATGTGAAGACATAAATTATATGACAATAGATGGCTCATACTCAGGGAATTAACTTGGTTTGGATGAAACATAAATGATGTAAGAAGGAACACCAAAATATCATAATATTTAGTAGAATATTTCCTTATCTATTGGGCAATAAAGTCTTAGAAAGGACATGGAATGAAAAGAGGTGGACATAAAATAGAGAAAGAAACACACCACACAATGAGGAAGGGAAAACACATGACAATAAATGGAAACAAACCACACAAAAAAAACAAATCTAAATCACCAATGACACATATAAGGGATAACCCATTTTCACCGCTTGTGATAACTTTAGATATTGCTCACTACTGGGGCAATTTTAAGGGTGTGCATTATCTAGGTAGGACAATTAGAAGGTAATATCACCGTAGTAAAAATTCTTGATCTTGAATGGTCCTACCATAAAAATTCAAACTTCCCATGGATTCCATTTGGTTCTCTTCTCTTATCCCAAAGTAGTACAAGGTATTTGATCTAAAATGTAGTTTCTCATTTTTTCTAATCAAAATTATTCCTTACCCTTATTTGATGCTTAATTGATATGGACTCTCTTGCTTCTATTGTTAGGAATATGGAATGCGAAATGGAATCAATTCCCTAAAATCTACATCAGTGGAAATGTAAACTAGATAAATCAAAATCAAAATGAAGTACACACACATAACACAACATGTATCGTGGTTCACCCAATGTGGGCTACGCCCACCAAAGATAGAGATCTCATACACACACACACACATATGAATGTATGTATGTATGTATGTATGTGTGTGTGTATATATATATATATATATATATATATATATATATATATATATATATATCTATATATATATATCTATATCTATATATCTATCTATATATATATCTATATATATATATATATATATATATATATATATATATATATTGGGAGAGATGGATTATACTCTTGTGGGTAGAGTTGATTTGTACTCTTGTTTATATATATATATATATATATATATATATATATATATTGGGAGAGATGGATTGTACTCTTGCGGGTAGAATTGATTTGTACTCTTGTTTATATATATATATATATATATATATATATATACAAAGACTCTTCCCACAAGAGTACAATGCATCTCTCCCAGAATATCTCCTCCCCCAGATCTCTAAACAGATCTCCATGAGTGCACTACAACCGTGCCTCCAAACCACCAACAAATCTCACATAACTAGGAACTATATCCTCTCGAACCATAACCAAGCTCTCCTATGAATCTGCAAACAAGACCTCTCACATGGGTCTACCAATGTGCAATCATAATTGCACCAAGAAGTAAGTCTCTCCTCCATCACTGCATCAACCTATGTAAATATGAAGACAACCTCCTCTACAATACTATATCTATATGGATCAATAATACAACATGATCTCATGGATCTACAATACAAGATCTCACAACAACCTGTGGATCTACAAGAAGAAACTCAATACAAGATCTCACAACAACATGTGGATCTACAAGAAGAAACTCTATGTGCTTTACATACTATGCAAGCCATTACAATGAGATAATAACAATACAAAGGAAATATAGTAGAAGACATTACACTCTTCTCACCATTCAGATGTACCTATTATTTCCTTCTATCCATCTTCTCTCCATGAAAGCTTTGTCTTCATGTAACAATCTTTTCTTCTTCTTCTTCTTCTTCTTCATCCTCTCAACCAAGGATTCCACATGCAATAATAATCAATTACATGCAATCTCTCTTCTAACCCTAGCTTTCAAGATTATATAGCCATATACAAAATTAGGGCACCTTAGCTATACATTTACAACCTTTAGATCACCTTTAAATCAAAGGTTAGATCTAATCCCGCATCTAAAATAAAAACATAAATGCATAGGTAATGGTGTTTGTTCCCGATTTCGACAAAGTGTCGGTTCCACGACCGATGTTGGTTCCTTAACCGGTGTCGGTTCCTCGACCGGTGTTGGTTCCCTGACCGATGTTTGTTCCCTGACCGGTGTTGGTTCCCTTACCGATTTTGGTTCCTCGGTGATGCCTAGGTTACTTTGTAAACCTACAAATTGTAAAGAATCCTTATTTTTGAAGAAATTTAGCTCCGCAACTCAACATCTATCTCATATAACAACTAAAATGGTGACATCCCTATTGCTTTCTTGGGAATGATCCATTCAGCCCATAATACATCATATGGTTTCTTGTGCCGATTCCTTTGATTTTGATCAACTAGTTTGTGGATGATTGTTACAATGTTCTTGTTAATAAATTCTTCTTGACCATTACCTTGGGGTAATAATCGAACGAATGAAAGAGATATACCATGCTCATAGCAAAATTTATCGAGCTCCATGGAAGAGAAATAAACAATGTTGTCATTAATGATCTTTTGTGAAATACTAAAGCGTCTTTATGATGTTCTCCATGAGAAAGTTACATACCATTTCGGTGTTCACGTTCTTGATAGGATAACCTTAACCCATTTAGTGAAGTAGTCTGTAGCAGTGAGCACATAGGTATGACTTATGCTAGAATGTGGATTGAGTACGCCAAAGAATAGACCTACTACTGGATTGGATCTTGATAACCACAAGCATGAGAGGCAACACAACTAATTGAGGTCTCAGAAAAAATTGTTGATATGGTTTGCATTTGGCTACCCACTTTTGAGCATCCCAGAATAGAGTAGACCAGTAATATCTTCCTCTTAGGGTTTTTTGAGCTATGACCAAGGTTAAGAAGTGTTCACTATAGGATTGATCATGATATTCCTATTGGTCATTCAAACTTACACATGTGTCTCAGATCCAAAGGAACTGAGTTGTTTGAGTCAACAATGGGACTGCCTCTCGAGTTGTGGGGCCTTGCGTACTTGAGACAGTCCTCTAGAGAAGGCCGGTTCCTCTACTTCTACTATTACTACTACTCCTAATGCTGAAATGGAAAACTAAGCTAACAATGCCAAGGACCAGGGATAGAAGGATAACATAATGGAAAACTAAACAAATGGATGTAATAACACCTAAAAAAGAGGGATGAACACTATCTGCTCTGAGTGAAAATGAAGAGAAAGGTGTTAAGGGAGGCTAGACACGTATAACACAGACCAAAACACATTTACACGATTGATTTCATGAAACACAACAAGAAAATGGAGCTGCAAGAGATTTAAAATGACACAACAATCACATAATGCAAGAGAGAGGCAAGAAAGAAGAATAAAAACAGGTTAAGGTAGAGAATAACCACAAAACAATGCTTTTATTACTTCCAGGTATGCACAATCGATTACAATGGTGTATGAAGGTCAATATCTACATGCATGAACAAGATCTAGAGGTCTGCAACTCAAAATACAAAGATATGGAGTCCTTAACAAATGCTAGAAGATCCAAAATGTCCAACCCTTTACAATGAGAAAATCTCTTACATTTATAGATGAATCGATGAGAGAAAAGAGGAGAAGGAGGGAAATCTGATTTGAAAACTCAACCACCAAGTAATGAATGCCTACAAATCTACATGTAAACTATCAAATGCGCATCTCCAAGTCGATTTGGCGTGTTGGAGAAGCAAGGGAGGAAAATCAAATAAAATTTGGGTGGTTGGAGTCATCAGATCCTGTATTAATGGTGTGAAAGATGTTTTCTAGTTTCTCACCTACCAAATCCCACTAAAATTTTAATTTGAATGGTCTAGGTGTAGCCCACATCATCAGCTTTCCAATAAGGCCGATGCATGAGGATTTTAGCATTGGAGTATAAGTTATGACTGTCGAGAAGATCTGCAGTTCTAACTTAGGACACATAAGACAAGTGGCACGCACTAATTGATGAAAGATCGGCCAATTGTACATTTGTTTTATCATTTCGCCACGTGTCACCCAATGATTTATTCTACAAGGATTCAAAGTGCCATGTTGGCACATTTGGTTGGTTATGTGTAGCACACTCAATGTGTGACAGATACCATGTGGCACAAAAGGGCGTAGAAGAAGGTGCAAAGTCATTCACGTGGAAGAATGAGGTGAGGGAGGAAAACAAAGGAAGGGTGTACAAAAGGTAGCATACACGAGAGGAATGGAAGAAATACCTTGGTTGGAGGAACGTATGGTTAAAGCACAACTATTACAAAGTAATGGGAGACGTGAGGGGAAAGGGCGTGCGAGGACACCAAGGAATTAGCTGATTTGGAGAGAAAATATAGGGCACACACAGATGTTGCATGCAATGCTAAGAAGAAGGTGAATGTGCGAGAGAGTGCATGAAAGGGGAAATATGAAACAAAGAGAAAAAGGAAAAGGAACAGGAAGAAGGCATGGAAGGAAGGAGCGCGTGGGGCATGTATGGCATGTAGGGAATCTGCAACCATGGAAATGTGTCAAATGAGAAATTTGAAGTGTGTGTAACCCGCAATGAGGACCTTAGAGCCAGAATGGAATGTAAGTTATCCAAATAAATAGGGGAGTTATTTAGGATAATAATTCCCTTGAGTAACTTTTCATGTCGCTCTTTGTCAACATAACATAGGAAACAACTATCCAATCCTCTTTTATATAATACACGAGTTTCGGACTACAAACCTTGCTGCTCTTAGCTTAAGGGTTCTTTGTTGTTTCCCACTCATATGGGGTGGGAAATCACCATAAGTTAAGAAATAAACAATGTTAGCATACCATTCACTTGTGGTGCTTATAAGAAGTACTATAGGTAATTCTTCACTCGAAGTTTTCACTTTGCAATGTTGTTTCCACCTTTTCACTTGGATTTACGGTGTCTTCAACAATGATTTGGCATAAGCATTTACCTTTTACAATATTGGTTTGTGGATATTTATATCATACTCTTGGACCTTGGTAATCCAAATGCCTCTTTTAGATCCAAATTCCTAACTTTACCATGGTATCGTGGACAAACACTATTTTATGTGAGTTTAAGATATAAAACCTGAAAAATTTATGGCTTTTACAACTACGAATGCATGTTTCTCTATGGTTGAGTATTTCAACTCATGATTCTTCAATAGGTATCTCATGAAGGAAATAGGATATTTAACTCATTCTTCACATTTTTGAATAGAATAGTTGATAAAGTGTGCTCGATGCTTAACAATAGATGACAAAATATTTATCAAAGTTTGGACATACTAGTGTGGGAGCACAAGAAATGACATTCTTGATATTTTCAAAAGTGAGCTTACCTTCATTGTTCCACCTGAAATTCCCTTAATGCTTCATCATATTAGTGATATGTTTGGTTAGATTTGTGAAGTTAGGAACAAAACGACGAAGAAAATTCACTTTATAAAAGAAATTTTGCACTCTTGGATTGCTTGCATGGGTAAAGAGAGATTTTGAATCAATTCTACCCATTCAAGATAAATCTTGGTTCCTTCCTTGTTCACAATATGCCTAGGAGTTTCCCTTTCATCAATCCAAAGACTGACTTCTTGGGATTCAAGGAGATATCATTTCACCTACATCTTATGAGAACTTGCTCAAGGTGTTGCAAATGGTCACCTCATTTCTTTGAATACACTGTGAGGTCATCAAGGTATATGACTATGCATTTGTTCTTGAGAACTTTGAAATCCAAATCCATACCTCTTTGAAAAGTATCCCTTGTATTGATGAGGTCAAACAACATACACTTATATGCAAACATTCCCCATGGAGTAGTAAATGTAGTCTTGTGTTGATCTTCCAGTGCTACCTCAATTCAATTTTACCCGAAAAATCCATTGAGCATGAAAAGAATTTATGAACTAGTAATAAATTGTAAGATTTGGTCCATTATTAATAAAGGGTAGTTATCTTTTAGAGAATACTTGATTCAAAATCCTGAAAAAAAAAAAATGTTATTTAACCATTCTTTTTACGATATGGGATAATGCTTTTTTATTAAGGGTAAAGGTTTTTTGTCTAGGATCCTACCCAGGAAAAAAGGCTTCAAGCCCAAATACAACAATGAGAACCAAGAAAAATAAGACTTAAATAACTTCCAGGAAATAGTAAGCCCTGAAAAACACCAACATCAAAGAAGTGCAATCAATCAAGACATATGAGTGGGATTTGAGTGTTATATAAGTAGGGGTTGATTGGAGTTTAGAAGAGACTCTTTTTTTGTTTTGGAAAATTGCCCACTCCTACTTGATAAGATCATCACTAGTGCCACATGGGAGAAGGACATGTAAAGAAGTAATAGGTCATAAAGGAGACCAAACAAAGGAAGAGGGGCGTGCCCTCTCCCCACCACCTCAACGAGGGGCTTGTGGAATGTGATTTAATGATTCATTATGAGGCAATTGAAAGGGGATTATAACAGGGGAAGAAACCACCCATGGGGGCTCAAACAAAAATAGGGACAGGAACAATAGAGGGATCAATGGTGAAATGTGAGGGGGGAGAATCTACCCACATACATGATTGGCCCCTTTTTTTATCACGACCACAATCCTCTGAAAAATGTCCTATTTCAAAACACTAGTGACAACAGAAAGCTAATCTCTCATAGTTCAATCTTTGTGTCTAGGTTCTATCACCAATCTATAAATTTATGCTCTCATGGAGGTCCGAGAGATATCTAGGTCTACAAGAATCATAGCATATGTAGTATGCATGTGAAGGGAGCTAGCATTATCATATTTTACAAAGGCCCCCAACTTGTTACCAATGGCTACAAGGAAAAAATTATCCCATAGTTGTAGGGGAAGGCCGGGAGTCTAACCCATATGGGAAAAGTGTCAAATGAGTCAGTCAATGGGTCAAATAGGGGATACCAAGGTTTAGTCATAAGTCTGTATTTATCCCTCCATATCTAATATCTACCATGAATGCATTCACGATCCTTACTAGATTCAAACACAACAATGAAATAAGCTTTGGAGCAAGGATAAAGTTTGATCTTACCCTTCGACCGCAAAGCTCCAATGTGTGGTGATCCATTCATGTAGTTGGGAAAGATTGGGCTAGAAATTATTAAATTTGCAGATGAGACCATGCATGTTATATCCATCTTCAAGGTATCGGACGTTGCATAGTACATCATCTTCAAGTTGCAAAATAGGGGTGTTTGTAGTAAGTTGTAAGGGTTTTTTTTGGACTCCCATGGCAACGAATGTATCAAAGTAAAAACTTTGTTTTCCCTAACTGTCCCCCCCGCCATGCTTATTGGCTGTAGACATAGAGCAGTCCCTAGCCTTGTTATTGGCACCACCATTACCGGCAAGACCAACATGAGTCCCCTATTTCGAGACTAGCATGGCCGATGCCAGATTCGTCCCCTCCATAGACATTTTGGTCAATGTTTTCCTTCAAACTACCTCAAGGAAACATGTCGCCACCTCCCAATCCATTGTTTTTACTCGTAGCCTGAGCATGAGAGTTTCCATTGTCTTTCTTGCCACCTCCTCCATTCACAACACCTCGATTTTTTCTCTAAACCGTACGACCATCCCCAGCGTCGTCGCCACCAATGCCTAGGTGAACCATATCTAGCTTCCCCTACTTCCCATTGTTGTTTCCAACACCGCCGTTGTATGAGTGCGAGCTATAAAGAGGGTTCACTACAAGATTTGTTAAGGGCTTCGTTGAGGTTCCCTTTATATTAGAAAATTATGCACTTCGATGTCAATATGGGACAATATTTTCTACCCAAGTGGAGTGGTGAATAGGAAAAATGATATGGGCATTTAAAATTTTGAGTACTTCTTCCTTTATAGTCCTAAAGCTATCTTGGGATTGTATTGTCTTTGTTTTTTCCTAAAAGGTTCCACTCCTTGTTTGAGAGGAATGGAATGTTGTATTTCCTAAGCCCTGAAAGATTTCATATCTTTGTATGAATAAGCTAGCACATCCAAATATCTCTTTAGTTGTGAAACAAAGCCTCTATATGTTTTTGGATAGAAACACTTACCCATATAAACTAGCATTTTTTGTTCTATTGTTACAATATCGACCTTTTCATACTCCACTGAGCTCAAAGGGGACTTCTCAACTTTATATTTCACTAACCTTTCATGCTTGTTAATAATATTTTCAAAGATACATGATTTTAGGGATCTTGTTACCGTTTGGTCTAATGAAACCATCTACATCTTTACTCCTTGATTTCACCTTTCTATTGCTCATAGTAGATTCCTATGCGAAGCATCACTTCCCTTATAATAGAGGTTTCTAAAATTGTCTTTCTACTCCAAGAAAGATAAAACGTGCTTGTTATTGTTGAAGACTTGCCAATTTTCAACATTATCTAGCACACTTGGTTTGAAAATAATTTTGATTGAATATTTTTGCTCCCCAAAAGATGGGTGAGGAATGAGAAAATATGCGGTGAAAATCAAGGAGTCTGCTTTCTCTTTTTGTTCATATGGGATGCATGAATTACAAAGGCTTTAAATACTTCCATGCAGTCCTATACCCTATTTCTATAATGCCTAAGCCTTGCATTCTTCACTTGAAACTGATTTTTTACTTACTTTACAACACTCTCAACATCACCTTGATATTACGGTTTCTTGATTCCCATTTCTTCATTGCCTTTAATAATTAGTAACACGGTTTCATATTTTGTTGTGTTATTCTTGTTTGAAAGTTATAGCTTATATGAGAGAGCAATTACTTTACCCACATGTGAAGTGGGCACTACACCTGTGCCTGATCCAGAAATGGAGCAACTTCCATCAAACTCTAGAGTATATAGTTCATCATTTTCTTCTTCCAATACGACATGCAATTTCTCATCTTCCATGGTGAGAAATTAGTTTTCCATGTCTCTATCTTGGTACAAAATATTGTCTTATGGGTTGTCTAAATTTTGAACCATGTACTTCATCTTATCTTGGGAAGAAGTTTCTTCATTGACTTTTGAAATGGATAGTAACATATGACTAGTACATTTGTATTTCGCCACCCACGTCCCAAAAATCTTCTGTTTAACAACATTCCATATGAAGTAGGCACGCGCAACTAATATGGTTATCTTCACTCTCTTGTGTTGAAAAAAAAAAATGAAGGCAAATTGGACATCTTTAATGCAACCAACAAGGGGAACCTCTTTGGTCTCCATGGAATAATAATCACCATATGTATGGGTCAAGGTAAGATCAACGAGAATTTATGACCTTAATTGGTGTGACATTATCCGAGGCACCGAGTCAATGATACAATTATTTAATTTGTGGCCTCCAATGAGGAAAGAAAGGTAGAAAGTTTTTATCTTGAATGAGGTGGATGGACATGCAACAAGAAGGTTTTGGGATGAAGGTGAAGGATGAGTAGGTAACAATCCTTTAGAGGTGAATGAGGTTGGACTAGGCTCAGACTAACCATTCTTAATGAGCCAAACCAATTTATCAAACTGCTCTATGTGAGTTTACAAGTATTTAGATTCCAAATTTTGCACTTTGGATTTCTTAACATGGTCAATGATATCAAATGAGGTGGAAGTGGAAATTTCATTGGTTGTGACCATTTTAGAAGAGGTAGATGTCATTTTGGGATTAGAAGTAAATATATAACTTTAGTAGAATAAGTTTAAACCGAGGTGGGTGTAGAGGACTTACGGAGAAGAAGATGCAACCTTAGTCATGGTGGAACTAGGATTATTTTTTGTAGAGTCCATCAAGGAGGCGGTGGAGATCCTTGATTAATTATGGTATTGTGTTGAGTCACCGTTTGAGAATCAGTAAAATTCTTCTTTTGGACAACATTGGAAGAGGCTTATTTTTATGATTATGAGTGGGTAAACACCACACACGATTATTTATTCATATATGCCATAACTTCATCATACTCATCATCGAGGATTATTCATGATGTCTAATGTCATTATCTTCAACCTCTTCAAATTATAGGACATTTCCTCGCTCATCTCCTTTTTCAATTTCTTCTTCTTCATATTCTTGGGCTTCACAAACCATATTTACCAGAGGTGCTTCCAGAGCAAGTATTTATGGGCCTCTAGTAATCCTTTTCTATTTTGAAAGTTTTTTCTAGGTAGATCCTTATATGGAGCACTTTGGGCGATTTGCTTCTTTAGAGAAATCAAATCATTAGCCAATTTTTGCAATAGTGGTTCAGTAGTTCCAGAGCTAGAACTTTGACCTTTATCTTTGTTTGATCATCTTCTTATCTTGTTAGACATTATTAGATCATATTCTACCTCCACTATGAGATCTTGAGCTTCATCCAAGGTAGTTGGTTAAGCTCTTCTTAAGATGAATCCAACCTTAAGTAATTAGACATTGCTAAAGAACCACAATCGATTATATTTAGTGGGTCTAGCATTCTCAAGAATTTTATTGATCAACTTATTGAATTTAGTTACGAAGTCCCTCATAGATTCTTGAGTTTCTTTCTTTAATTGTGACCACCGAGTCAAGAAAGCAGGTGAATATTTATTTGGTTTGAATCTAGCGTAAAAATTTGTCTTCATTTGATTCCGTTAGTGATGGACCTTTTAGGTAGGTGATAAAACCAATTTACAACAACATCTTGTAGAGACTCAATAAACAATCTTACTGATACATCTTCATGTTTAACTCCAAACACACCAAATGTTGTGATGAAGGTGACAAATACTCATCATGGTGTTGTTTCTCATCTCCTCCGAACTTCGAAAGTTTTTTCTTAATCATCTAGGTATTTCATGAATAGGAAGAGCTAAAGCCAATGCACTTGTGTTCTATCCCCATGGTAAAAGTGGAACCATTTCTTATTCTTCTTATTCTTCCTTTGGAGGAGAAATATCTATTATTAGTGCAATTGAAATTTCAGAAGGATCTTCAAGAGGAAAGTCAAGATTTAATTCAAGGAATAATTCTTTCCTAAATTTTCTTTTTATTTAGATAAAAGGGAGTCTAAAATATGCTTGTTGTTGTTCTTCAAATGCAGGGTTAACAAGGCCACTTGCTCGATTATCCCTGGTGTATCTTATTTTCATAAGTTTGTAGGGTTGATGCTCAACTTAGAATATATTTTCTTTCACTTGTATTCTTTTTTACACTCTCCTTGGCTGATTTGGAATTTGTTCAATATGGTGAAATCTTTCCAAAGTTTCAACATGTTCTATTTCTATGTCCAAGATTCTTGCAATGATGTGGTAATAAGTTTTATCCACTCGAATGAACCAGTGCGATTCCTTAAACCTCATATTATATATTCTTGAGTATCTTCAAAAAGGAGAAGGTTAGGCCACGAGGTCAGAACATTTCTAGAAATGGTCATTTGAAGCAAGAGAAAGGATAAACATTAAGGCTCTTTTGGGGTTTATAAATTAATGATTTGTTTGGATTTTTGAATATTTATTTTTTAAAGATTTTATGAATCAATAGGGTAGAGGACAACAAAATCTGCCCCGGTGGGTGCCAAAATTATTGGTGAAATATTTTGTAAAGGAAAAAATAGGGATTTCGTTAACATTTGTGGGATTGAGTCCCTCCACTTCAAGATGGAGCGACTCCCATTTATTGAAATTTGAAAACTATGTACACTATTTCTATCTTCTAGGTTGGTTAGAGACTGGAGAATGTGTAGAAACACCCTTGTTGTGACTACAACTATAGGTCAAAGAGGGCATAATGTATAAGATACAAAGGAGAAAAATGCAAGGAAATGGTGGGAAAAGGGAGAGAGAGTTATGTTGATGGTAGTACAATAGATTCCATTAACTAATAAATCAAAATAATATATACTACAACTAGAACAAACATACGAAACATACATAACCATGTAAGAATCATGAAACTACAACAATTTACACAAATTTTAATTGATAATTCTCATTCCATAAAATAAAGTTCAAATCCTTTCATTCCTTACAAAATTTTACATATATCCGGTTGAGTACAAGGTGAGAAAATGGAGGAAAACACTAGATAGGAGCAAAAGAATAACAATATGCTATAGAAGGAGAAAAAATTGATCCTTTATAATAGAGTAAGGCCTCAATATATAGCCCACAACATGTGACCCTTCACATTCCTACATGACTATTCACATTCCTTTCCAGAATAAGACACTTTTCCTTATTTTAAGAAAAGTAATTTTACAAAAGTGGAAAGGAAGTGACTTAAGTTACTTTTAGAAAAAGTGCTTTTCCCAATGAAGAATTAGAAACCATTTAAGTTACTTTTGGGAAAAGTTGATTGCTACATGCAAGAATGAGAGAGAAAGAGAGAAGTAGGAAAACATCAATTGATGGATAAAGCACTCAAAGAGGAAGATCCTTTTATATGTCGTATCGGAGAGATCCTTCGACTTTTCATTACCATATTGAACTTGAACATTGCTTCTGGAACTTCCCTCCCACGAGGGATGATGGTTTTGGTGACGATGTTAAGCCTATGATCAGTTGCACCTTGGATAACCTTGTAATTATTGAGCCACTTTGGGATGTTATGAGTTGTGTCGAGATGGATCCCCTTATTTGAGCTAAAGTGTCTATGAGTTCATCTCCATAGGATCGAAGATCAAATAATTATCCCCTCATAATGTTCCTTAAATATTATTAGAGTTCATCTAGTGACATGAACTTAGAGTGCAATGGACACCTCATCCTACTCGGATGATCGTTGACTTTATCCTTGATTTCCCAACCTCAATTATAATGATGTAGTCAATCCTTAATAGCCTTAGTAAGGGTTCTCATATTCCATTTTTGTCCTCACCCATGTATGGGAACATTTGTCTTATGATCTTAGAAATACATTCTTATCAAGTAACAACCTAGAGTCTGTAACACTCATCTCATGAATGGTTGGTGGAAGCTCATTCCAAAGGTAGACTTATTTATTGACCATGGAGAAGAAATCTTGTACCTTCTTTATAGATAATGCACCGATTTTATATATCCTCTCAAGTTTATTCACTCTTCCTTGTCTAGGAAACAAGCTTAGTGATGGTTTTCTCAAAATCGTGGATATACCCCTCGGGACCTAATCATTTAAGAGGTTACTGAGTCATTTGAAATTCTTTTATCCTCATCGCAGCTTTATCTTTATCAACACCTTGTTACATCTATGCTTTTGGATTCCCTTTCCACTCCTATAATAATCCTATGCTAAGTATTTATGCTTCGGATTCCCTTTCCACTCCTATGTTAATCCATACTTTTTACCCCTCATACTTACTTATGGATCCTTCTATTCATGATACACATACTATATGCTATACATACTCGGTTGTTCTTGCTCACAATGATCACATTTATCCTCACTTGCTTCTCATACCATTACTTATTCCTATCTATAAACACAATGTTGCTACTACATATTGTACCTCACTACCCAATGATGCACTTGTGTTCTCAAGGTTCATACATGACTGTTGAGGGAATTAAATGAACCTTACTCACACAATTTGGGGGCATCACACTTTCTCCCCCATCACTATTGGATGCCTCTATCATCTACTCATAACTTATATACTACACTTCGGTTATGTGCTTCACGATAAAAAAATTTAGCATCTAATATCAATCACATACAAAATATTTAACACTGATGACACACTTGTGTTCTCAAGGTTCATACATGACTGTTGAGGGCATTAAATGAACCTTACTCACACACTTGGGGAACATCACACTTTCTCCCTCCTCCATCATTATTGGTTGCCTCTATCATCTACTCATAGCTTATATACTACACTTCATGCTTTGTGCTTCATGATTAATATTTTATAGCATCTAATCTCAATCACATACAATACCTTTGTTACTCAATGACACACTCTTGTTCTATGGTTCATACTTGACTGTTGAGGGAACAATTCCTAAATGAACCTCATGCTTCACACATCCACTGGGGGGAAACATGGCTCCCCTCATCTACACATATTACATATCGCAACACACCATCAATTTCACACAGTATCTGCACATCTTGGTTGTATTTATTCTTGCTAGCTTATACTACTTGCAAGTTACACTTTGTTTCATATGCTAGTTGGATACTTAGCATTTCATTATATTTTTCTATACACACATGTGCATTCACATGGTATCTTGAGGTGAATGCAAGAATTTTACATATCATTTCATGATGCGTAATGCTCAACACCGTTCTTTACCAATCTCATGATGCTCCTAATGGAATCTACCTTTACTACTCTCATACTCCACACTCACAGTCCTATTGTTATAGTCTTTCCTGCTTCTTCTTACTATCACTATTCTTTTTTATCTATACATGCTTTGACATACTATTTATCTTTCTAACATGCTAATAGGTGCTTCATGTGTAGCATTTACCTTGCAGGATTCTATACAACCATGGTTATCTGTTACTTCTTGTTTTCTATTGTTTTCCACTATTTATGGGCTATGCCCTATGTATTGCTTGATCATTTTTTGCTTATGGATACTTCAGCCCTGATTTTCTTATGACATTGTGAGCAATGTCCCATGTATGAAACCTAATTTTCATGGTCCCTCTTGTCTTCATAGTTACTTACTACATTGTATTCTATTGCATGCTAGCTCTTTTACACTAACACTTGATTGCTAGTCTATCTTGTTTGCATGTGCCTTTATTTCTACCATACACATCCCCTACCCCTATAGGTATCAACTATATAATATGCATATTAGTCTCATGTCCTCTCATTTGGGCTGCATCCTCCTATATTTTTCACGTGCACCCTAAACGAGGGGGTAACTATTATGTGAACAAATCACCCTTCTAGCAGCACAAAGCTCCAGAACATAACAATACAATATAGAATTAACAAAGGCACATAGTTACATATTGGTCTAGGATTAGACTTGGATCACAAACACAAAAAAATCACAATCTCCCAGTATCAGACATGAAAGGTGGGTGATTGTGTCCGAACTGGGTGCTTATGTCCTAGGGGAAAAATCAGGCAGTTTCTTGGTTTAGCACAATTTTCAGTAGTTTAGAGTTCAAATCTATAGTATTAGACACTTGAATTTAGTTCTATAATTCATTCACATGGATAAAATTCAGTAACAAATCGAGACAGGTCAATCTATAGTGGCGCTTTATCATTTGAGAAATGTCATAGAAGGAGATACAAATATACCTCTCTCCCAAGACTCTTTTCTTAGCATGAGATTGCCCAAAAAACTCGTCCTTGGTGTGAGATAATTAAAAATAATCATCATTGGCACGAGATCACCCAAAAACCCCATCATTGGTGGTAAGATGCTTAAATTTGTGGCTCGAAACTTTCTTGGTTGGGGATTGATCACTCCTAACCACATCCAACAACATCTCTAAGATAAATAGGACAAATTTCTATCCTATAATCTCTCATACATCAAGTGCACTCTTTCCTTAGCTACTCTTTGTATCACATTTTTACTTACTATTGACCAATTTTGGTCATCATAGGGAAGGGGCACAATTTTTTTAGGTCACTCAATTTTAGTGGACTATTGGTCAAATACACAGTGCAATGAACAATAAAGAATCGGTTCTAGGATGCCCATTCCCCATATAGAATGCCATTCCTAGTGTCGTCTTTTCCAAGATCATGCATTAGCCATGAAAGACTGCTATAGGATCTTGATGGAGATGGGAAAGGTATCATATATAAGAAATCAACATGCTAAAACAACAAGGGTGAAGTTACAAATTTGAGATTGTCAAAAGGAAAGTAAATTACAATTTCAAGTGTTAATTTTTTCATTCTTGGTGATCAAACATAGGTACAAACAATTCATTTTAATTCCTTATGATTATATGTAGTTGTGTTATTCAATTGAGTTATCAGATGCTCATTTAGTCGTGTAAACTGAAAATCAATTTAAAGGACCCACAATACAACTCATTGCATGAAACTAATTGTATATATTCATAAGGAAATTGTACAATTCTCCCAAACAAGTTACGGGACGTGACAATCTAAGCAAGGATGTATATAAATGTAAAGATAGAAATTAAAGAGGGAAATTGACCCATCATTTCCTATATGGATGAGACACCTTCTTTGCAAGTTGCTACTCCATTGATTCCATGAAGCTGCTTTGTTGTGCCATAAAGAAGAAAAGAGAGGGGTGGTTAGAACTCACGGGTTACTTTGCCTTGTTAGATTTTCAACTTTAAATGTATACACAATCAATTTTGTGAAAATGGAAAAACATCTAATTCTAAGTAATGAAAAGGGAAAGATTTCAAGAGAAAAGCATGAAACCAAAAATAGATTTTCATATCTCAAATGACCATGCATTTTGCATAAAAGGAAATTTTCACTTTTTCATCATGTTGTTTTAGACATAATGACATGTTGAGATTATTTCAAAGTACTTATGCTGAAATATGATCGAAGATAAATTTTGCAAGTGAATAAGAAAGACATAGTTCATTCAAGAGAGCACAACTCATTATAGTGTTTCTAAGAGTAAATTTTGAATGATTAACTTTTACGAAAGAGAATACAAATTTGCAATGCTTGTCATTTTATTAAGCACAAATTTGTTCCATGTATGCATCTTAGAATGTGCTCTAATTCATTATTTTTAGGATGTCAAGGACAAGTTCAAAAGTAAAGCGGTTTGTAAACACAAAATTAGAGTTTCAAAACAAACCGATTTCAAGAAGTGCATTCCAAATAATGCATACATTCTCAAATTGTCTTTTGCACAAAATGTAGGAAAGATCGAGTCTTACATTTTGTAAGAGGATTTAAGTTTTAAATTTCAAATTAGAGGTTATAAAATTAAATATTTTTAGAACCAATAACACAATTACGAACGAGGAAGGTGCAAATTAATGAAGGAGATGTTCATGTTTTTGTAGAATGGATCAACTTTCAAGCAAGGGATGTACTTCAAAATATGAATTTTATAACATGTTGTGAGGATACAAAGGTATAATTTCTTTCAATTATGAGATTGTAAACTTTTCATCAAAGCTCAGGACATATTTTGCTTTAGAAACCTCAAATTCATCTAAAATAACCAACTAGCTACAACTGAACGAAAGGAAAACCGTACTTTTATGTAAAAAGGTATTTTTACAAAAGATATTTCCATATCTAATAGATAACCTTCAGTCTTTCACAATAATTTAAAGTTACAATTCAAGCAAAACATGGGTGTGTAAAAACCCCAAGTCCTTTAAATATTCATTAGGCTTGAGAAATAAAAACAATCTTACCTTAGAATGCACCGAGGATGGGAGTCCTCAACACTACCAAGTTGGCCATTTGGGCTAAACAATGATTTATATAGTGTAACAAGCTTGAGCCAAAGCCCCATGTCAAATATTGAATAAATCTCAAATGCAAACCATAGTGCAAAGTAATGCAACACCGTGTTGTGTTAATGTAAGATGAATGAGCTTAGGGTATGCAACAATGATCTTGGACTAACCGATTCAAGGAGCTAGGTATGCCAAGCTATTTTAAGCCATAAGTTAAAGACATCTTACCTATGCCAAAGTGAACATGACAATTTGAAGGCTAACCTAGATCAAGAAAACCAAACACGAGGTCATTGAAACCAAACAAAGCTCGATTCAAGCAAAGAAAACCATCAAAAGGCACATAGGCGAGATCGAAACAACTCATTGAGCCATTAGAAAATGTGGCGAGCTCCCACAAATAAAATGATAACAAAGTGAACTAGATATGTAGATACAACCATGGCTCCATCGAGTTCGGGTGATCCATAAGAGAAATGTACGAGCCATAAACGAAGTGAGAAGAATAAAAACCAACAAGCCCGTGAAAGCACATAAAGAATCTCTCACCGAGTTAGAAAATGTGAGTTCACAAAGGTTAGCAACTAGCTTGAACTTAAAGATAAGAGATCAGGTCAATACAAACACACATCTCGCCACCAGAAGCAATGAGATAAGAAAGAAAACACGAGCCAAGCTATGCAAAGGTGAATATAGTCGAGCTCGATTTGAGCCTATGGAATAACTCAAGCCAAAACCCCTATGAGTTGGGTATTTACAAAATGACATAAGAGCTCAAAACAAAAACTAAAAAATTCCCACCTAAAACAGAGTCCCTAACACGGAAAAGTACAAAAAGCAGAGCTCACAAACTTGAAGCAAAATCCACAGAGCGATTGTAGCGATTGTAGAATACAACACAGTCATGGTTAAGCAAAAAGTAATACAACTCGAACAAAATCACACAAGCTGGAAAGGAAAATGATAGAGCTCCATGATCCATGGCTAAATGAGGACATAACCAATGATCTCCCAAGTACCAATGCACAACCTAGAAAACCGGATACAAAAAGTGGGAAAGGTGCACAACACGAGTAGACCCCAATGAAAACCTTTCCCATCTTGAATGGTAACACGAGCTCTCAAAAATACAAACTAGAAGTAATGTATAGAGCTCGAGGCATTTTTAATAAAGTGACCAAAACAAAACAAAAGCAACATAAAGTAAATACAGAGCTCTAAATGAAAAAATGACAGAAAGAGTGAAAATTTTGGTAGAGACTTCCCACAAACCCAAAGCTTCTAAAGACATAGCAATTACAAAATGAATGATCCATTAGGGTTTCAACCCTAAATTTTTTAGGGCACGTGAGTTAACTCTAACCCTTGTTTATTATGACCTTGGTTGAGTTTTCTTAATTTTGATAACTATACATTAACTAAGGGCCACCATGGGTTTTGCATTGTTTTGTTTTGTAATAATTTATATGAGGGGAAGGTGTTAATTAGGTATAAACCCAAATTAAAAATCATCATGATTATCCATGCATTCGTAACACAAAGAAAGGTGGGGAAGTTTTACCTTAATTTCTACAAAGGTCGTACACTTACCTTAATTCTCGCAAAAAGTAGTTTGACCAAAGGTGGAAAATAGACCATGTAGAATTTTTAGCCCTTATAGATCATACACATGCTAAGTGCAATAATTTTTCCCTGTTATTATTAGAAATTGTTTTAATTGCAAAAAGAGGTTGAATTGTGCATGGAAGTCTATTTTTTCAAGTATTAGATTTGTCTCCAATTGGTTATTTTTAGCAAAATGGGTTTAAAGACCGAGCTAGAGAGCTATTTTTGGAGCAGGACTTGAGTCAACTCCTCTTGTATTTTGTTATATGTACCCTTGTTTGCAAGCAAGAAAATGGGGATTTATTTTCATGTCATCTTTGAGGCTATGAATTTTTTTACTAAAGCACCTTATTCAAGAAATAAAGACTAATTTTCCTCCATTTTCAACTTTGTGAAGTGTGTTACAAGTAAGTTTATGGTATGTTTTAGTGAATTATTTATTTCCTTTGCATGTTCATGATTTTCAAACACCTCCATTAAGCAATTTTGTAAGATTTACATATCAATTAAGTGTATGAGAATGCCTTTTGTGAAGTGTAAAATCCTATCAAGTAGTAGATGAAGTTATTCTCTCGGGTCTTTAACAATCAATCCAATGTGTTTTGTGCAGTCATAGGTTCCCAAAACATTGGTGTATCACTTATTTTACATGTTTTCATTAAGTTTGTATTTATTTATCTCCCTTACCCCTATTTATAGAACTATTTTAGGTGATTAATCTTAGGGAACCAACCCGCTATGGAGGTTCTCGAGGAGTTTCTATTGATCAACCGAATCGAAGATTTGTTTGCACTTCTTCATCCATGGTGCACTTCAGAGTGATAAAATTGACTTATACATACGTTATTATGATTTTTCATATATAGTATTTTGACTACTCTCTTGCTCTTCTTTTGTAGGTTCATCCTTACAAAACAAGAAACAACTCACATTAACAAACACAAGCTTTAACAACAAGCTACTACGCATACTATTCACCCTTTGGGTCTATCTCCTTTTCCTAGTTTCCACGCTTTGAATCATGATCATTTCCCACTTCACATGGCCACTAGTCCACTCAGCATGCTATTGACTACACTCCTCTCCAGATTACAAGGTACGCATCTTCTATCTACTTTATGTTATCGAGTATTCACTCAATAACATAAAGTGGGGAAAATGTAGACACAAAATCTATGCACTTAGGTACATTTCTAGGTCCTAAATCATACTAATGTATACATGATTCCTAAGAAATAAAACTAGTGGTTGAAAACTCCTTTTATCCTTTTGGTTACTTTATCTCTTGCACTTTACTTGGATTTACACATCTTACAGTTCCATTAGCACTTGACTGATTTATATTTTGATCGCCTCAGACATTAGTGCCCAATTAAGATAGAAGCACACAAGCACTCCTGTCCCTCCCGAGCACTCTTGTCTCTCTCTTTATTCTTCTTAATCTTTTGGGTCCCTTTCACTTCTTGGTCACCTTTTAATACTTTGGGTTGGCATTTTAGTTGTCAATTATGAAATTTAAAAAATGGAATCATATATACTTAGTTACTTCTTTCAAGTAAGGGGAAAAACATCATAAGAATTTTCTATCACAACTTAAGATTTCACAAAAGCACAAGAGAACTACAAGGCATACATATAGCACATTCATACAAGGAACAAGGGTTGCATTGTTCTTCATATACTGCATAGGAGGGGAGTTCATTCTATTACATCACACACGTTTTGTCTACTTGGGACAATGTAGATCTATCCCGCTATCATCGTGCAACTTGCACAAGGGAAACCTAGGGCACGGGACATGAATTCACACAAGCACATAAAAATAACTACATGGATTTTGAGATGTAGTGCAACACTCGGTTGTAAGTTCATTCTTCAAGTGACCTGGGGTCATTCTGACTCCACATTTTACATCTTTTTATTATATTTGATGTGATTTGTGGGCATGTGTAGATAGTCATTTATTTTACTGATTTACAAAGTGCGGACGACAATCCAATAGTAAAACCAGAGTGAAAAAGAGTGATCAATAGTGAAGATATTTTGACCTAGAAAGGACTATATTCCTAGCATCTCAACAGACACATGTGCTCGGATCGGTCACTAGTCTGTGGCACTCTGTCCTCCTATGGTCACTTTTTTTTTTGGCGAGAGTCTTGAGTTCTCAAACCCTCAGTGATCATTTTCAACATTATTTCCAGCCAGTTCCAGTAGTTACACAATCCCGATCACTCCTAGGTTGAATGAAATTAACTAAGTCATCTTTCTCCCTCATTTTCTTAGGGTTTTACATTGTTTAATGCTTATTACTTATGCATTACCATACTTAATTACCTAAATATCATTTATCACAAGTAATTTATTCGAAATAAGATTTAATTCAAAATAGATTAAATAATAATGCTTAATGCTTGCACATTTCTTGTATTTAATCATCTAAATATCATTTATTATAATAAGTTACTCTGAAATAATATTTAATTCAAAATATATTAAATCATTTAGTGAACCCGAATTCTCCTATAATATTCTTATGATATTAGATTCCATGGCTAAGATTTATAACCTTTTTATTGACACATATCTTCATGATCTCCATGCTCATCTTTCGAAAACCCTCAAGACCTAGATCTCTTATTATTCACTACCCATGATGAGGCCAAGCGGTGGATGAGCTCAAACCTATGCTCTCGAAAGATAATTATGTTCCTATTGTGACACTTACACCTCCTTCCGTCACCACTCTTCCACCTACATCTATTATCCCCATTTCTATGCCTACCCCTACAACCCACTTTACCATCCATATTACTTATCACACATGACATGGATCCTCTTTAGGAACCCATGACCTAGCCTCATTATACCATGATTTACAAACCCAAATTTTCCAATTACAACAAGCCTCTTCATCCTCCTCTCCATCTCTAGATTCCTCACTCCTCCTTCATAGCCCTTTTGCACCCGCCATCTCCTCTTATCCATTGCCTCCTAACTTCATCACACCTAAGCTTCCTATCTTCAATGGCCATGACGACCCTCAGGAACACCTTCACTCCTTTCATGTTATATGTCTTGACTATGTTGATGACCTTACACTATTGGAAAAATTATTTCCTTGAAGCTTATATGACTATGTTATGCGATGGTTCTATGATCTACCTGTCCATTCGGTAACATCTTTTACATCTTTATTTGACACATTCCTTGCTCATTTTTCTATGAATATCAGCACTAAGATATCATATGCATAACTAGATAAAATAAAACAAGGATCTAATGAACATCTTACGGACTATGTCTTACAGTATAAGAATAACCTTGCCAAAATGACCAATGTTCTAGCTGATTCGGAATTGCAAGATCTATTCATTCAAAGCCTTTTGCCTCCACTCCAAGAGTGTGTCATTTTCAATACTTCTCCTTCTTTTGATCAATTATTTCATATGCTCAAATTGTGTAAAAGCAAATTGTTATCTATGGGAAAATTGAAGTATTATGATACTTCTTCCACTTCATCTTCCAACAAGTTTTAAGCCAAATCCATATTCAAACCATCCACTAAGCCTACCAACTCTAAAGTTATTGTTAATGTTGTTTCTACACCAGCCAAGCTTCAATTGCAATCCACAAGGTGCACTTTTACTAAGATACCTTACACACCTCGGCTCATATTACCGCAACTCATTGAAAATAATATGATTACTCTCCCTCCACTACTCAATCTAGATCCTTCTCGACCACGTGGATGTAATTACGATGAAAATGCACACTGTAATTATCACCAATGCAATTAGAATTCTATTGATTTTTTTTTTAAGCTCAAACATGTCATTCAAGATTTTATCGACAACAATGCAATCGAGCTTCCAAATCCATTTAATTCTAAGTCGATCGACGATAATAAAAATCTTAAAATTTTCAATGAACCATTACCAAATCATGATAATTCGGCTATTGATTCCTCTTCCAATCACACATATCATGTGGTCCCTCCTTCTTCATCAATACCGCTTGATTTTCTCATTACTATTGTTGATATGCCACAACCAATTATTATATTCTTGGATCGTGAATACCATGCTACATTTTCTTCGAATTCACTGCATATTGATACTTCCATTAATTATCATCAAATATGTAATATTATGGTCCATCCCTCATGCATTTCTAATGTATTCTCTCTAACAATCTTATTGGATATCAACTTTCCAATCTCTCAAATCACATTTTCAGTCCCCAATTCTTACAGATGTTTCATCCTTCCTATTACTATTGGGTTCCTTACCATACCAATACTTTTCCTTGTTACATTTGAAATAAAGTGTTGTGACATGGTCCTAGTTCTCCCTTGGATTCGGGTTGCCCAAGCTATCCCTTCCATGCTCCACTTATACCTTAAGTTCATTCATAACAAGAAAGTTTTCACCATTAAAGGTATTTCACCGCACATGCCATTACACTGGGCCTATTCTCCCCTTTGATTCATCCCCGGTCATGACATATAAGCCTCTGTCACCTCTCAAGTCTAAATCTATCTCCACACCTAACTCTCCCATCCATACATAGCCTACATCATGACCCCATCATCCTCGTCG
This sequence comes from Taxus wallichiana var. yunnanensis, assembly GCA_018340775.1. Taxonomy (NCBI): domain Eukaryota; kingdom Viridiplantae; phylum Streptophyta; class Pinopsida; order Cupressales; family Taxaceae; genus Taxus; species Taxus wallichiana. The sequence goes on from CM031233.1 coordinate 364,978,085, forward strand.
GTCCATTAGTCCACCCCTTCAACCTAAGTCCCCTACCCGAGAAACCCATTCCTATAGGTTTTCTCCACCTCCTTTACCACATCGATCTCCCTCACATACACATATTTACTCTCCTACACCACCGGTCCTAGACCATGGTCACATGCCTTCTCCTTCTTGGATACCAGATAAGGGGCCCTCACTCTTCACTATCGTTGGATAGCTTTCCATCACTCACACACTTAGAGAGGGCATCACACTTTCTCCCCCTCCATCACTATTTATTGTCTCTATCGTCTACTCATAGCTTATCTACTACACTTCACACTTTGTAATTCATGTTAAATAGCCTCTAATCTTAATCACATATAATACCTTTGACACCCGATGATGCAACCTTGTTCTACGGTTCATACTTGAGTGTTGAGGGAATAATTCTTAAATGAACCTCACATCACATAAATCCACTAGGGGAAACATAGCCCCTCTCATCTACACATATTTCATATCATAGCACACCATCACATTCACACAACATCTACACATCTTGGTTGCCTTTACTCTTGTTAGCTTATACTATTTACATGTTGCATTTTGTTTCCTATGCTAGTTGGATACTTAGTATGTCATTATATTTTTCTATATACACATGCATGTTCATATGGTATCTTGAGGTGAATGCAATACCTTTACATATTCTTACATGATGCATGATGCTCGAAACACACTCTTTACTAGTCTCACTGAGGCTCTTGGGGGCATCTACCTTTTCTACTCTCATACTCCACACTCACAGTCCTATTGTTACAATATTTACTACTTGTCACTTACTTTTCATTGATATATACATGTTTTGACATACTATTTATCTTTCTAACATGATAACAGGTGCTTCATGTGTAGAATTTTCCTTGTAGGATACTATACAACCATGGTTATATGTTACTTCTTGTTTGTTATTGTTTGCCATTGTTTTGGGCTATGCCCTATCTCTTGCTTAATCATTATTTGTTTATGGATGTTTTGATCCTAATTGTTATATGAAATTTTGAGTGATGTCCCATGTATGCAACCCACTTTTTGTGGTCCCTTTTGTTTCATATTTGTTTTATACATTGTATTCCATTGCATAATAGCTCTTCTACACTAACACTTGTTTCTAGCCTATATTGTTTACATGTGCCTTGATTTCTACCATACACATCCCTTAATCCATTCGGGTATTCAATCCATGATATGCATATCAGTTTCAAGTCCTCTCGTTTGGGCCGCCTCCTCCTACATTCATCACATGCACCCCAAATGAGGGGGAACTATTGGGTGAACAAATCACCCTTCCAACAACACAGAGCTCTAGAACAAAACAACACAATATAGAATTGGCAAAGGCACACAATCACAAAGTGGTCTAGAATCAAACTTGGATGACAAGCATAGAGTAGATACTAGCACCTAGTAACAGAAAAGAACAATGGGAACTCATGTCCCACCCAGGTGCTTTTATCATGGGGTAAAAATGGATAATTTCTTTGTTCAACACAGTTTCTAATAGGTTATAATATGGCTTTACACTATCAAGAACTTATCTCTAGTTATAAAATTCATTCAATTGGCTATAATTTGGCTACAATTCATCTAACATTTGGTTACAAATTGATACGTTCCAATATGCAATGACACTTATCATTTGAGAAGCATCATGAAAGGAGGGAATAACAAAACCCTCTCCCCAATACTCTTCTCTTGGCACGAGATCACCCAAAAAACTCATCCTTGGCGTGAGATTTCCCAAAAACCTCATTCTTGGTGTGAGATTTCCCAAAAACCTCATTCTTAGCGTGAGATATCCCAAAACCTCATCCTGGCGCTAGAACACTTAAATATATGGCTCGATGATTTCTTGGTTAGCAATTGATCACTCTCAACCCCATCTGGTAATACCTCCAAGACAAACAGGACAATTTTCTATTCTATACTCTCTGATACATCATGTGCACTATTTCCTTAGCTATTACTTTCTACACACTTTTACTTACTTATACATATGTTTCCTTCATCTTTCACATACATGGCTGACTACTCTTGTTATTTTTTTGCAAGTCTATCCTTATAAGTAGTAAAAAACAATTCACATCAACAAGAACAAGCTCCAATAACATGTTACTATGTATACGATTCATTCCTAGGGTCTACATTGCGGTCATCTCACACTTCATATGGCTACTTGTTCACTAGGCACACTATCAACTACACTCCTCTTTAGTTTATTGTTGGTGTGTATACTTTCCTTGCCATATTTTGGTATTTTCCACATCACGTGGTGAGTCATCTCACTTAGGTGAGGTCATAGGTCTTAGGTTTCTTAGGGGATGTGACAAATTTTGTCATACACATCGGTTTGTGTCAGTACATTGTACAAGAGTTACTTTCTATTTTAGGAATGTAACTCCTCTTCTCCACTTGAGGAGGTATGATTATCATGCATTGGGGGTTACATAAAACCCATATTTGTACCCATTTTCTTTAGATATACGAGAATATGAGCGAGACCTTTTCTTTACATGCATATTTCATGGTTGAATGCTTACTTCCTCATGTAACTTTGTCACGCTATTGTTGAAGTGTAACTCGGTTGGTGTGCATGTTATCCCACATGATCCTCTTTTTTAATTTATTTTCATTGTATCAAAGCATATTATTGGGATTCACACTACTCTTTGTTTTTTGTTTCCTACTACTCTCACTTCATGGTCATTATTCCATCTATGTGTTATATGCATTGATCTTATTTGATCATGAGTTTATCTTGTTCGAGTTTGTTGGTTATGTTTAGTTCATGTTTTTGAGGTTTTGCGGGCTCTACATGCATGTTCGGGATTTTAGTGTGGTTTTGAGGTTCTTAAAGGGTGTGTTAAATTTGCCTTTGGGCCCATCTTTCCCCAACTCACTAAAGCAAGGAACCGAGCTTCCCAACTTTCAGCTTCTCTTCTCTATAACTCGCCCTTCATATTTCGGGATTGGTCCATGCACTTCAATAGTCATCGACTCACATTTTGGCGCTTGAGGCTTGAGCGTTACATTATTTTTTATTGAATCGTGGGTTAATCATTTGCATGTTTGAGGATTTTTTCTTGGGCTTGTTAATTTTTTGGACCTGCATTATCCATCCTTATCTCGGTGCTCATGCTCTATGTGCTTAACCCCGCATTGTTACACCTTGACCCTCTTTGGACTTGCTCCTCTCGCCCCCTTCCTCACTAGCTCACCATGTGCATCGCCTTGCTTATCCCTATGTTGCCCTACGTTTTTTTTTAATTGGGCTCGTCCATCGGCTTCCCCTCGTGCTCGTTTGGCCCTATCCCATGTGTTTTGTATGAGCTTCCCGATCGTTAAACTCCAAAATTGACTCACCAACCTTCTAGTCGACACAGTTGATCCTTTCATTTGTTTGGTGCTTACACCACACAATTCGACGCATGGTATATCTCGAGCCTCGATTTTTGAATTCTAACTCGAAGTGTCAACTCAACATGTCACCATCTCACCCCTTATGTGACTCGATGCATGGGAACTTGTTTTTCCAACACCTCAACTTGCTCGGACTCATCTGTATCTCGTGCACCAGCTCAGGCCACCCCATTGTGCCAATTTCTGTAGTTGGCATGTGTTCCAACTCTACACTGCTCTCCTAACTCTACATGTCTCTCGACTTGTACATTGAACAAATCGATTCTTCTACCAATGCAACTCATTGTTTTAGCTCAACTAGGTGCTTGTGCACTTGCATGAACTTTACATCCCATCTCATCATCCCATCCGAGAAGCTTACCTATTGCCACCAACTTGGTGTCAACTCATCACCATGTTGCTCACCGGCCCTCGCTAAGCTTGCCGAAGTGAGTTGGCTCACCCTTGACCCCAAGGTGAACTCTCACCCCTCTCTTGAATTTTTAATCATGTTTTTCCCTTTTTTTTGAATTAGATTGATCATAATTAAGGGAAAATAAATCAAAATTCATTATTAAGGGGGATTACCTTTTTGGCTCCATTAAAGGGTTATTGGGATTTTTTGGGCCATTTTTTAGCTCGTCATTATTGTAGTGCTCTTATTCACTTACGGGCTAGTGAGAGCATCCGCCACAACCGTGCAACAAGAAATCATCTCTTTTGCGATGTGAGACACCTTCTCTCATACTAAACACTATTTTGTCCCCTTGGTTTTGCTTATGCCCCTTTTGTGTTTGTTTATGTGTTGTTCCTATGCTTTTGGTGAGACTTATTATGGCCTCCACTTTTGCATGTTTTATCGAATATTACAAGTTGAGTGGTCAATTATCTCATGTCACATGAACACACCTTATTGTAATAAATGCACTACTTATAAAGTACCACAAACCAGGGGCTATCATTGTTCTTGGGTATTGTATTAAATGCAGATGTATTCTTGTTTGAGTCGACGTCTTGTAGCCTTGTGTATATTATCACACCTTTTTTCATGCTTTTTACACTTCTTGTACCATAGAGGATGCTCGTTCCATAATTGAGCTTCACATGATCACTTCTCAACCTTCGCCACTTCTTCTTGGTAGAGAGAACTATACATCATGAAGTGCTTCTATGGAATGTTACTTCACTCACAAGGGCCTTTATCCCTTTATGTATGGGTTAGTAATGTAGCCAAATTATGAATAAACTTGATATATTGCAAATAATGTGAACTCCAAAAGAAAATAGATCTCTTTCTTTATTATTGAATAATGAATTACAATGTTTCCTAAATAGGAAAACAACTCCCAACTTGAGTTGCCAAGAAAAATCTAACTAACTTAGCTAAATCTACTATAGGTGGCGGAATTTTTTTTTAGTAGTTTACTAGAACTTGCTATTCTTAGTAAGTTCGCATGCTTATTTGTACGGGCACAAAAATTTCCACGCATCTTCTACATTCCTAAATTAGAGTAATTACCAACTTTCTAACTCATAATGCAACTAATAGACTAAAATTAATTAATGCCTAAAAATAGGAAAAAATTGAACTACAACTTAAATCCTAATTTTTGGCCTCAAGATGGCAGATTTAGGGCCTGAAAATGTGCTGAAACTTGCCCCAAATTGTTGGGTGGGTTACCGCTGCATTTTTCTCATCAAAACATGTGGTTTAAAAAAAAACGGACTCAAACGGACACCCGAAGCTCAAGTTATGACCTTGTCAAGTTCCTGCTAATTCTGGCACATCGGTTAGTTCCTACACCCATTAATCCTTATCATATTGAAGAATACCTTAACATATGTGACCATGTTATTTGTCACTTGAGGTTACATGTCTCCAGACCTAGCCACTTTCGTGTGACATACTTAGATCCTTATCACACCATCTTGAGCATATTTCAATCCTTATTTGGAGACCCTTCAAATATCATGCCGCGCCGCCTTTCCTACTAATACATTTGTCTCATCTTCTTCTTCATGTGATGACAATTCTCCTAACATAGAAACGATTGTTTCTATCCCCGATAATGGTGATTATTCTTCTAGTTCTAATGATGAGAGTACTACTGAGGACTCCTCTTCTCCTTCTCTTGGTCACCTTCCATAGAATGTTGACACTCCTCCCTTCCCATCAGACATTAGGCAATATTATTCCCAACCTCATACCATCATTACATCTTCCTCATTTCCACTTCCAATGTGTGAGGCCCTTTCCACTCCTCCATTTATTGATGATTCATACATGTCAAACATTTCTCTTGTTTTTGAGCCACCCTTTTAGGATGAGTATCTACAGAACTTTGTGATCTCTTCACAGTGCCTACTTGTGATGTAGTATAGGGAGTTTCTCATCCTTCTACATGTTTTGAAGGATTCCTTAATCTCCTTTATTGGGAGTTCCCCTTCTAGGACTCTTATCACTTCCACTTTTTAGAGACCATCATTGATCCACCTCTTCTTGTGGATCCTCTTTCTACTATTGTGGGGTTGCTACTTTTCCTTCACTTCACTTGGGCATCCTTTTGACGGATGTTCCTCTCTTACTTTGATAATTCTAATCTCGTGGTATTACCTTCAGTTCCTTTTTACTCTATTGTTATACCATGTTACACTTCAGTGGACCAGATTTAGAGTTCTTTGTATTGTTGCCTTCGGTTTCCTTCGCGGAGTGGGCGGACTTCCAGTACTCCATTTATGTCCTTCCTAAAGGTAGGAACATTGTTTGATGTGGTTTGATCTTATACATGTCAAGGACCATGTCATCAAAACTCTTCTTAAAGACTTCCTAGAGTTTTAGAGTTTAGATTTGGCTATGGTTTCACATCTTCTGCAATTCCTCTTGTCTCCTTCCTCTCCTCTCTTCTTCTTCTTCCAGAGAGATTTTAATTTGTACATGGGTACCTTGTTAGGCCCTTAGTTTCTAGGACCCTTTTGGTGCATATTTTTTATATTGTTAGAGGAGTCTTCCATCTCTTGTTGTGGATGTTTTTCCCACTGGGTTTTCCTTCACTACTTAAGATCCTTATTGTGCATGGGTTCCTCATCAGGCTTAGTTGTCGGGACCCATTTCTCATTTTTGAATTTCGCCTCATCCTAAGTTATGATAAAGGGGGGTGTTGGTGTGTGTACTTTCCTTGTCATCTTGCAGAATTTTCCACATCACGTGGTGAGTCATCTCACTTAGGTGAGGTCATAGGTCTTAGGTTTCTTAGGGGTATAATAGATTTTTTCATACATGTAAATTTGCATCAATACATCATACATGAGTTACTTTCCATTTCAAGAATGTAACTCCTCTTCTCCACTTAAGGAGGTATGATTATCATGTATTGGGGTTACACAACACCCATATTTGTACCCCTTTTATTCATATCTATGAGAAGATGAGTAAGACCATTTCTTTACATGCACATTTCATGGTTGAATGCTTGCTTCCTTATTGAACTTTGTCACGCTACCGTTTGAGTGAAACTCTTGTTGATGTACGCGGTATCTGCGCATGATCCTCATTTTTTGTTTTCTCTATCATTTACAAGGTACACATCTTCTATTTACCTTATGTTATCAAGTATTCACTCAACAACATAAAGTGGGGGAAAATGTAAACACAAAATATATGCACTTGGGTACATTTCTAGATCTTAAAGCATACTAATTTATACATGACTCCTAAGTAATAACACTATTTGTTGACAAATCCATTTTGTCTTTTGGTTGTTTTATCTCTTGCACTTTACTACCTTTACACATCTTACAATTCTATCGACACTTGACTGATTTATCTTTTGATGGCCTTGGACATTAGCGCTAATTAAGACATAAACACCAGATGCTCATGTCCCTTCTAGGTGCTCTTATCCCTCTATTTCTTATTTTTACTCTTTTGGGTCTTTTTTGCTTCTTGGTCACCTTTTAACACTTTGGGTCGGCCTTTCAGTTGTCAATTACAAAATTCAAACAAGGGAATCATATATATACTTAGTTACTTATTCCAAATAAGGGGCCAAACACTATAAACATTATCTATCACCACCTAAGCTTGCAAAAAGGCACAAGAGCACTACAAAGTACATATCTAGCACATTCATACAAGGGATAAGGGTTGCATTGATTTGCATACACTACATAGGAGGGGAGTTCATTCTATTCCATCACACACATTTTGCATATTTGGGATAATCTAGATCTAGCTCGCTATCATCATGCAACTTACACAAGGGAAACCTAGGGTATGAGACACACACACACACACACACACAAAACTACATGGATTCTGAGATGTAGTGCACTATTTGGTTATAAGTTCAATCTTCAAGTGACCATCGGGATCAGTTTGACTCCACATTCTACATATTTTTTATTAGATTTGATGTGGTTTGTGGACATGTGTAGGTAGTCATCTGTTTTATAGGTTGCATGTGCGATCATAACCCTAATAGAGAAATTAGAGTGATAAAGAGTGAATAACATCGAAGATATTCCAAACCATAAAAGACCATATCTGAACATTTGGGTAGACACATGAACCTAGATCAGTCATTAATGCTTGGGATGCTCTTGTCCTCCCGTGGATGCTTCTTTCCTATACATTACTAGGTTTCTGAACCCTCAGTGAGCCATCTTGACATTTTTTCTAGCTGTTTGAGTAGATACATAGTCCAGATCATTCTCAAGTTACACATAATCAACTAAGTCATCATCCCTCTCTCATTTGCTTAGGGTTTTACATTATTGAAAACTTAGTTTTTGCACATTACTGTATATAATCACTTGAATATCATTTTTATAGTAAGTTACTCTAAAATAAGATTTAATTTAAATGAGATTAAATCAGGTGTGCGGATTGCATTCCAAGTTAAATAATAACCTTCTTAAAAGCTATCCCACCCATGGTTAGGGTTTGATTCAACTGATCTTAGATGATTTTAAGATTGTGACTTATGGTTTAATAATGACACACATTTTTAGACCACTAAAAGGGTAAAAAATTGTAAAATCCCATTCTAAGTAGGTCCATGATAATATCAACTAGTCATGGTAGAGGTTTACGATTTCATACCAAGGAATTTTCTAGTGGCACCCTTAGAATTAAGCATCTTTAGGTTTAGTGTCCCAATTTTTCCAGTCGGTGCACCAAAATCTCTTATATATCACTCTATATACCTAAGTACACCTCTTCTCCTATTTATTTAAACTTGTAGCATATTGTTATCACTAGTTGCAAGTATTAATGTGTTATTCTGATATTACATGGTTAATGTTGGAAGTTAATTAATTAGAATAACCCCTTGTAACAAACCTTACATTCTCTTTTTTATTGTTGTGTATTCCCATGACATAAATCTAAAACATAAAAAGTGTGTAAAAAGATATCACTGTCAACATATCATAATGCAATAGTTCATGACAACAATGCGATGTTAAGCAAAGACATAATCAACATCATCATGGTCTAATTGAAGCGATAAGAATAACATCTTTTAAAACAATATAAGCATCATAATATGATATGAAACATATATCAAATACTATAAAAACATCTAGTGTCATATAAATAAAGGTCTCAAAATAATGCAAACAACGTTGTAGAAATGACAAGAGGAATTAGGTGAAAATGGGCATGAAAAAAACAATGTTTATAATATCAAACCTATTTCTCTATTATTTAAAAAGGTTATTATCAATGTTTTCATTTTATATCTTTTTATATCAAAATAATTGTATTCTACTATGTTTTTGATCTTTGCGTATTGACATATTGTTTAAGAGAACATCGGGTAAAGCTTTACAAGACAAGCAAAAACATAATGTAGGTATCCATCTTATTTTTACTTTAAACAACATCTTTAATTCTAATTTAAAGTGGGGGAAATTATAATGCCAAAAATTGGCACAAACCCTTTTATAATTAATTTTAGATGATTTTGTGCGTAAAATCAAAAAATAAATATTAATGATACATCAACACTTCTAGTTGAGCCAATTTCTTATGTAATTATTATTAAACATGTTTTTAATCACCATTTATCTATTTTCATTTTTTTCAATCCATATATTTTGGTTTTATTTTAAATTTTGTATCCTATGTTTAAACCATAGTTGGTCTGTCATGCCCATATTTTACAACCCAAAATTTATCCACTAGTTAGTTTAATAACCTAGAAAAATATGAGGCAATTTTTTTATTGAGCTAGAGGTGACAATTAGAACCTATTTAGATAATATTACAATAAAAATTAATGATAATTTTCCACCAAGTAAAAAAATGTGAGATGATGAAAATACTCTAATTAGTGTGGGATTAAATCCAATAGGTATTATCCCATGGGTTTAACCACATCGACCATGCAAAACTAAGCATGTTATGAATCATCTCAAAAGGTGTTTATTTCATCTTAGGGCTTAGGGATACCAAGGTTAGTGATTTAACATCAAATATTATCCATGATTTTCAAACTATAACTCAACTCCAAAAGGGTTATTGTTATCCCCCACAGGGGTTACATGTATATTCTCGGAAAAATACAACCATTTCTCTACAAGTCTATTTATCATAATAATATAACCAATTTCTAGGATCGACTAGGAAAATTAAATAATATTTCCTTATCAAAAAATTATTAAATGAGGGTCAAACCATCTATTTATTCGATTCGATGGGTAAAATATTCCTAGCCCTAATATACCATCCTTAAACCAAATATATCAAATTTACATTGTCATAAAAGGGATTTAGTGATGCCAAACTATATTTCTCACCCAACCATAATTTAACCATTTCATTCCATACGATAAGAGAGGGAAGGTAATTGGGCCACTTGCACTAATATGGGAGGTGCTAGTTTTATTAGAGACCTTAGGATTGAAAAAATTTCCATCATAGATCTAGAGTAAACCAAAGAAACCCTAAATACCAATATGTTCTTCTATTATTATTTCATTTCCCCCTTGTTAGCTTGTGGTTGCAAGGTGAAGATTTTGTGGAGCCTCAAAGTTTAATATTCTTCCTTTCATTGCAGGCCCATTATAAAATCTGTGGAGGAGCATAAGTGTTAATGATGAATTTATAGAGATCTACTACGAGTTGAAATTGAATATATATAGACACACACACACACACACACACACACACACACACACACACACACACACACACACACACACACACACACACACACACACACACACATTCTCATATAAATGTGGGTGGCCAAGACGTAAGTATGAATGTGCACACAATTTTCATGCAAAATGAATAGCCTAAGAATTTGAAAATTTGGAGCACCACGCTACAAAATTTCTCCTCCCGATCACACCGAAACCTCCTCCTGGCCAACTTTTCTCTATGGTAGCATCACCATGAAAGGAATTATGATAAATTGTATGCATGATTTCAATGAGGTTCGGTGAATGGAAAGTCTTCTTAGAGGCCTAAAGAAGCCAAATTTGGTCGAGTTTGAAGCTAGTATGAATCCTCACAGGAGAGTTAAATAAAGGTATTAAGAATATGGAGGTGATTTTGGGGAGTCTTGAAGGTTTTTAAATTAATTTAGGAAGATTTAGGAAATAATTGATCATTCAGGGACAATCTTGCTCAACAACGAGTTTTTAGGTGCAAGGAATAAACACCCTAAAAGTGAAACTTGATTTTTGGAAGATTCGGGAGCTCCATAAGGAGTTAAGAGGAAAAAAAGTAGGAATTATAAATATATGAGAATTATCTATATGGTGGGAACATCAATTTTGATCTAAGGTTTAAAGGTTTCTTGAAACATTCCAAACAATGCAGTTTCCCCTCTTCGCTCTAAATAAAAATGAGCCTAAATTTTTAATTTTAGAAAGATTCAAGATATTAAAGTTGTTTCATTGATATTAGAATGTGTTTTTGAGTCAAAATAATATAATATTTGACCCCAAAACATCATCCTAAGCCTTCGGAGTGAAAAAAACAAGTTTCTAGCTATTTATGGACATCTAGTACAAATATGGCTTTCCATTTATGACACAGTCACACTTTTCACTTCCTTGTGTCCCAATTATCCCCTTAAGGAAAATTATTACACGAGGGACACAAAATTATGACCTCATCCTCCCACCAAGTTAAAATTTTGTGTCATGTGTGTCCCAATTGTCCCATTTATCCCAATTGCCCCCATAGTGTAAGGGGATAAGAGGGGCACAAAATTGTGACCTCACTTCATCACCCTAGTCACACTTTTGTGTCTCAAATATCCCCAATTGAACCCTCTTCCCCCAAGGGTACAAGGGGGACAAGAAAGTGTGGCCCATGCAAAATTGGAGCTCTGGACCCCTATACGACCACACTCAGCTCCTTTGGTGCTTTTCCTAACCCCCTCATCGCATCCACCTATCATCCCATGCTGCCACTTTTCATAATATTGCTCTAATTCAAACTTATCTTACCCAATTTTCCTAATTTCACCATATTAAAACTCCATATAAACTCACCTTTAACTTGATTTCAAGGCACTGACTAGTAGAGTGAGTTAAAACCTCACTAAAAATCATTTTTACTACACATGTCACCATTTCCACACAAGTTGCTGCTAAAACACCCTTTAAAACTCTATTATACACCATAGGTGCTACCAAAATTTTCTCAGACATCCATAGCCACCAAAAATAAATATTTGGACATGTATTTTCAATAAGGAGTCTGAACACTATGAAACTTTGCCAAAATCTTCCTCTCTAAAACACCTTTGGGAAGATTGTAGCAACAAACTCATTGATGCCCTATCTTTTTTTGTAACAACAAACTGAAATTACAAGTCCTAAAACCTTCTTTTTCAATTTCCTAGAGGTTGAACATAAAGAAAATGATAAAATTCAGAGCAGATGATCCTGGTGTAAAATAAAGCATTGTAATAGCGGTTTTTGCAATCCGACTCTAGTAAGTCTAGTTTCTAAAAATAGCAGGTGCTTAGAACAATAGGTTTCTAAAAATAGTAAGTTTCTCAAAGTGATAAATCCTTAGCATTCAATATATCCTAGAAAATTAAGACACATAAAAAAGTGTATTTTGGGAAACTTTCTAAAAATAGCGATGTATGTCAGAAAAACACATGTATCTAAAAATAGAAGTTTTCTAAAAATAACAAACTTGCATTAGTTTCAATAATCTAAGTGTTTTAAGAACCTAAAGGGAAAAACATTATGTAAGGATTCTAAAAATAATAGTTTCAAGCCCTACTGCTAAAAATAGAAATTTCTAGAATCTGAAAAGTGCAGAAATTTTTACTCATCTAAGTGTTTTTAGTAAAATGAAGTTCAACTACTCATATATTGAGCCTATTTCAACCATAGTTACCAAATATATAGGTGTAGGAGACAATGAGGTCACTCACATGGATCTTGAAGACCTAAATAATAGGATGCTCGGAGGACCTAGAGAGCCCGTGGAAGAGAAACTCTTTTTGAGCGGATTGTTTACAACAGAAGGTCATCCATTTTTCATTTAGAGTACATAATTTATCCTAACATGTTCAAAAACTATGAATCTAATTATAGGATATTGCAGGTAGATGATAACTCAATTATTGCAGTGCTTACTCTCAAGGGTATCTCACAATGTTTGCAAATTCTAACTAGCATGAGTATGACCATCATCACTAAAGAGTTTACATCACATGAATGGGAGAAAAATGAATCATACCTCCAATGCCTCACACTTGGGTCATGGATAAGGAAAGATAGAAGCATTCTCATGTACCTAATTTTTTTCCGAAGTGAGTTCCACGAGGGTTACTCAGATGTTATCAATCCTATTGAGAAGAGTTATGGGTGAAGAGAAACAAAGGATTTTTCAGATGGATGGCCCAATTCATCCTCGTTGCCATGGAGGAGAAATAGGTAATAGATTGGGGATATATCATAAGTGACAATATTCATTTTCAGTTTCTCCAATTACCTACTACCAAAAAGTTCACTTTGTGAACTCATATAAGGTATATGCTCTTTCATTCACAAAACCTTTCAAAGGCCGGAATGTCACTCCAAATATGTCTCAAAAAGCACCGGCCTATGAAAATTATACCTATCTTACACTTAAAGAGAGTACCCATCACTTTTCTAAGGTAAATGATGCATTCAACATGTTTGTTATCAAACTTACGGAAGACAACCCAAAGATGAGGTTATCCTCTTGAGTTGGTGCACTGATAAAAATTATGGGTTCTTCTTCACCCAGTTCTAAAATTTTACTTACATCAGGCTTTTAGGATTCGATCTCTTTCCTCACGAGACTTCCCATGTACTTTAGTGATAAAATAGTAATGTTTGAGTTATGTGGGTAGCTTTGTCAATATCATAACAAATGTAAGAATAGAAAGAAAAAGGGTGTGTCCTTCCCCATATCTCTTGGAATCTATTTGATTATATTATTGAGAGAATTGTAGATGATGGATCATATTTTTTTGACACAAATTATTAAGTGGTAAAATATTCACCTCTTCTACTTATCTCATGGAGCATTCGAGAATTAGGTGACATAAATGAGAGAACTACAATAGTGATTCATAGATGAAAGGAATGGTTCAGGAAAAAGAGGATTAATTTCATTGAATTTGGTGGCTTTCTAACCATCTCGAGGAAAAAATAACACCTCTCACCCTTAAAGGTATTTTGATAAAACCACGAGCTCCACTCACTTGGGGATCCCACAAAGAGAAAAATAATGGACTCTAAAGGATCTCACTATAGGAGACTCCACAAGAAATCCAAAACCACTAAGGATCCCATCGAGGATCTTGAGCAAGGGGATATTTATCCTTCATAACCTCCAATTCTGCATTGATCCCAAGTGTCTCTTTCCGCCTACTTAGTCAACTCATCAAGTGTAAGATGTGGTCCCTCATCGTGAACCCGAAAGGGCCATTATGCCTAGTTTTGAACCTACACCAACAAAGATATTACCCTAGATCCAAGAGCTGATTGGAAGTGAGCCAAGGACAAGTGTAACATGAATTATCACTGGAATTCAAAGTTATCTCAAAGATTGTGAAGACAAAATGAGGTAGAAAAGCATAGGTAACTTCTATCTTTTTTAGTGGTGTTTCTGGTAACCAATATGTAAGTAAGTTTTCCCAACCAAAAGTGGTAAAACCCATTGAGGAGATGACTAAGGAAGACTATGAAATGAAAACAATATTTTTGGTCAAGAAACACATGAGGGTGATGCACATTTTTCAAATAGTCTGGTGCTCATTTTCTTTCCCTGAATGATGAGTACAAACAAAAAATTGAGCAGTTGAAGGAGTATGTGAGAACCCTCACTGATTATGTGCATTCATTTGTGGACCTTGGTATGATCTTGTCTATCCTTGATAAATATTTTACTCTTATCAATAGCTTCAACCCCACAATAATAAAAAATTATCAAGGTCATACCATGCAAGGAAAGAGCTAATGATTGATGGGTTGACAATATTCTTGAAAAGGGAAGAATGTTGTTTCCTAAGATCATCTCATTGTTTGAGTTCACTCTTGCCAATCTTTTTGTAAAGTTAAAAATGAATAAGGATGAGATTGAAAAATAAAAGGTACATTGGTACAAATTTCTTCCATCGAGTGTTATAAATGGGTGATCTTGACTCTTCGTATTGGTGGGCGAAATGTATTCACTTCATAACCAAGAATATGTCTCCCATTTGGTCTCGTACATTGGTTTCCCAATATGAAATGTTGAATAATGCTCTCACCAAACTTAACTCTTGTAAAGAGCTCACATCTCAAATTCTAGAAAGTATAAGCAATGGAGTGTAGAAGCTTTGGTCACCTCCAGTAAGTGAAAATTCATCAGTGGAAGATCTTATGAATCCATTTGAGGAATTGGTCAAGAAAGAGGTGGGAGATCCCTTCTCATTCAACGAGGACACCTTGGATTCTCTCATTGAAATCAGATGTGTAATTTACAATAC
Source organism: Taxus wallichiana var. yunnanensis (assembly GCA_018340775.1). Lineage (NCBI taxonomy): Eukaryota > Viridiplantae > Streptophyta > Pinopsida > Cupressales > Taxaceae > Taxus > Taxus wallichiana. Next base: position 364,993,492 of record CM031233.1, read on the forward strand.
TAACAAGGATCATCAAGTTTGGTTCAATCAGTGCAAAAACATCAATAATACTTCTAAAACTTGGATCAAGGATCGAGATTTGTTCGGATCCCTCAAAAAAAGTGGCACTGCGGCAACACACTTCAGAAAAGAATTCAAAGGTGAAGAAATATATTCAAGTACATTCCCACAAGGTTCACCAGTAGGCATATCTTCATCGGTGGAGGCCTCATCTCCTTCAAAGACATGATTATACCCCCTCTTCTTTGTTCCTCTTTTTCTCTCTCATGTTCAAATTCTTCATTAAGGAGGTACTTTTCTCTATTTAATCTTATTCACCCAAAGTGACATATAATGTAACTTTGTAATGATTTATTTTCAATTAATGAAAAAGTACTCACTTTTATTTCTAGGACTATGAAAGGTTCACAAGTGATAAGGGGAAGTGAAAAGTCATGTGGGGATAGATGAAAAGACTCTTTGTAAAGCTATAAATTTGGATGACCTCTCCATTTCCAAAGGATTGCCAATTATAAGTTTCTAAGTAGATATATTTGCACTACTATGATACAAGCAAGAGATGACATTATTCTATTTTCCCCTTTCTTTATGTTTCCTCTATTTCCTTATATGTTCAAATTTATACATATGATGATCATGTAAAACCAAGGAAGGTGTTATTTCCTTTAATGGATCAATAGAAATATTGTGACTATGATTTGTTATCCTTTTCATTGTTAGCAAAGTTGTTTTCTTCTAATTGATTATGGATTAATTTTAGTTAATGATGTGAAACTCTACTAGTTCCTATTCACAAAATTAAACCTCCTTCCTTGAATTATTACTCCTCTTTACCTCACCTCTTAAGAAAATTCTTCCCTTGCACTAAGTACAAACAATTTGCCCACAAGTCTAGTAGAGTAGTTATGTGTGATCCCTGACTTCATGACCACCCACATATTTGTTTTTTCCACATTCAATAAATGTGATCCTCCCCATTACCAAGAGGAAGGACTTAGTCCCGAAGCGTTGGTGAAAATCCACTAATTTTTCCTTACGATAAATTATTTTGCCAATAGTTTTGATGCCCACTTGGGTAGATTTTTTTGTTTTTACACCACTCTTAAAACCATAAAATCCAAAGAAAATCCATATATCTGAAAAGTCAAAAAAATCAAAGATTGGAAATCTAAGAGCCTTGATGTCTACTCTGCATTTTTCCCATAATGACCATTCTGGAAATGTTCCTATTTTATAGCCTAATATTTTTTTCTTCCAAAACACTCAATATTATATCACAACTGATTTGAGGAATCGGAACATTAGAAAAAAATTTAATCACTATCACTCATCTTCAAGAGTTCTAAATTCCAAAGAAGAATGCAACCAAGAGTTGTAACATGCGAGACAAGTTCCAAATCAACAAAAGGAGAGCATAAGGAAATTTGTTTCAAGATGCACACAAATCCTACAAATTGGTAGAAAGAAGATACACGAGGGATACCTAAACTAGTGGCATAACTGATCCAACATTCGAGGAGAAAAACACTGATTTCAGATTTCCCATTGTTCAACTAGCAAGACAAACTAGTCAAGAGTATTTTCTCGAGTTTGATCCCAATTTTCCTCTTGAATATCCCATTGAAGATTCGGTAGTTGAACCAATAAACCTCATTCATCCGAGAAGAATAATAATAATACGAAGAACTAGAGGAAGAAGAAGAGATAATGATTGTACCCATGCCTTGGAGACAAAATATAAGCAAGCCCATTCCCCTGAATCCTCCACTTCATGAGTTACTGAAAGGATCTAGGATTTTTTTTAAGTTTTGAAGATATTTAAAACAATATCCCGATGATCATATCACAACATTCATCACAACTTATGGGGTGTTGGGAGTGGAGTATGAATATTTTTAGTTCGCCTCTTTGTGGAATCACTGCAAGATGC